>CP045903.1:7300427-7364584 GCA_013387185.1 Caligus rogercresseyi
TTTTTCATAAAAGCTGTTATTATTATTATTGCGTTACATTAAACAGCTTGAGTTATTTAACTCTAGAGGAGGAACCTTGATACGGAGTTCCCCCCTGTGTCCGGAGTCACTTATTCGACAGGATTCCTGGACGAGAGGAACTCCATCGTCTCTTGTAGGGACTGACTTGTTCTTATGGTAAGTAGTGCAATGCCTCCCTCGTCACGGAAGGCTCTCTAGGCTTCCTCTCAAGCTTATTATTATTTTAGCTTTTCTGGCCGATTTGACGACGAAGTGAAGGGGAAAGACAGTAAGACCGCCCCTCATAATTCATCTAGAACAGGATGCCAGGGTGAAATTGGTCAGGGGCCCAGATTGTTTTCAAGTGGGACCTCGGGGGGGGGGGGGCAAATACCGTTACATTTTTGGCCTGGCAAGACAATCCACTATACAAAAATCAAAAGTGGATTTAATTTGTACATATTGTATCATTGTATTTATAAAAACACTTTTCACATTTGACGTAACGGGCCGAATGTGATGTCCATTCGGGCCGGTTCCGGCCCGCGGGCCGTCACCATGGCACCACTGATCTAGAAGATATAATAAACAACGCATCAAAATTTATTGAATTTTTTTGTAATAAATGTAAAAAATATAAAATAATTAGAAAAAATCTGTTATGAAAAAGGAGAGGTTTGTGAAGTTTAATACTATAATAAAAGAGAGGCCAGAGAGATGTCTCTATGTTTTCAGTTTTTTTCTCTTTCTATGTCAAGTCGGTATTAAAATCATCCACAGCCCTCTTTGATTATAGTATCAAATTCATCAAAACCTCTTCCTTTTTTCTATTATGAAAGCTGTTGGTGTTACTTTTTCGTTATATTAAACAGCTTAAGTTTTTCTATTATGGATGAGGAACCCGGATATGAAGAATAGAATAACTCAAGCTGTTTAATATAACGCAATAATAAAATCAACATTAGCTATTGGTTTATTTCTTTAAAAATGTTGTTAATAATTTAAAAAAGGGACGTGCTTCTTCCTCTCGTCCACGAATCCTGTGAATAAATAGTAACTCTAACTCCAGACACAGGAGAGAACTCCGTATCAGGTTCCTCCTCCAGATTTAAAAAAACTTAAGTTTGTAGCTTGAAGGAGGAGGAGATATGACGACTCAGTGGATGAAGTGAAAGAGTGTGTTTATTGATCTCTTGCCTGCTGCTTATATAGCCACAGGCAAGAGTACTTAAGAGATTAAGAACCTACTGAGGTGTGAGTAAGAGTGGTAGCTTGACCTGCTGTTAGTAAGCTGGTCAATCCGCTACAAGTTGTTTAATATAATGCAATAATAATACGAACAGCTTCACAATTATGGAAAACAGGATGAAGTTTGTGATTAATTTGATACTATAAAAAAGAGATGTAGGAAAGATTCTCTATGTTTTTAAATCGATATCATTTTTTTCTCTTTCTATGTCATGTCCGATGTTAAAGTAATCCCTTACCTTTTTGAGGATACATTTCTTATGTTTGTACCTCAACAGCTGCAAGTGAAGTAATATCTTATTAAAAGATACTACCTTCTTATTGCTTACTCTTATTTTATGTCAACCAATCAGGCTCGAGGAAAAAAATATTATTACTAAGTAATGGGCCGGATAATAATATGGTTTTTCTTCTTTTCATTCCGAATTCATGGCTAAAAATATGTTTCATTCGTCCCGTGATTGGCTGTTCAAGTTATCATCCCGTTCACAAGCCTCTATTGACTCTTGAACCAAAAGATCCTTAGCCTTTTTTGAGGCTCTGAACTTTTTTTTTTAAAGAAGAGGAGAAACTTTTTTTCAGGTTTATCTGTTGTAAACGGATTGTAGAACAAAAATATTTTCCTTCTCTCTGATAACACACCTGTTGTTTGCCAGAAGACATATACATTCAGTCTCTTTCTCAGGTAAAACTAGCAATTTATTAACAACCCACCTTGACTTGAAGAAACGAAAGAAGAAATAATAATATAAAATAACCGTTGAAAAGTTCATTGCATTGATATAAATAAATATAATCGTTCTATTAAATATTAGTCATACTATAATGAGCTTTTATTCTCTAATGACATAATGCAAATAAAGTTTGTTTTAGCGAGTTATTTTGTTCATGTCAGGGTTCTCATGGACTTGATACAATTAGTATCTGTACATTGAACCTTAAGGTAGAATGTTTTTTTAATGATGAGGAATCACAAAGGTCGACCGTTTCCTCATATATACTACCTATTGAAAGAAATAGGCTGAATGAATAAATATATTATTGCATTTAGTCAAACCTAACCCCAATACATTTATTCGCCATGAACTATGAATATCTAAATAGCTTGAGAGCCAATCCCATACTTTCTTTGCGACCAGCTGCTGCCCCGTAATCCTGATTTCGGACGCCTGTTTGCTACTTTATTGTTGTGATGTCCGATAATAATGCAACACTGAAGGGATTCAATGAAGAGAAGTATAAACTGTATGTCGCTAATATTTATATATTATATTGTAGACGGTTAAATATGTTTATATGTTGTAGAATCAGCAGTAATAACAATATGGGCAGCTCTCATCAATAAACATAGCCTTTTCAGTTGGTAGCTCACTTTCCATTATTGTCCTATGTATTCAAGCATATTAATGATCCATTTATCGTCATATATGATGAATCAAGATAAACAATCCTTTTTTATTTTGCAACTTTGGTTCAATAGAATTGCAGCATCCGACAGTATATAAATAAGCAATCTAGCGTATAAATTAGTCTATTGAACCTAGTATCTTATCAATGAGGTTGACCTAAAAGGACTTCCCCCTCTCGAGAGTATTCGAACCTGTACCCTTGACAATGAGATGGAGCCAAGCATGCTTCCGCTTTGTTAATGCACTTATTTGTCCCCAATTCAATTAATACAATATCGAAATGAAGAAAATAAAAATATCAATTTCTGATTAAAAACCGATGTGGTTTGAATTATGGACTATGTATGTCGTGACTACGCCCGGAATTCCAAACCATAAAAAAACAGTTGCAAGTGCCTCTCAACAAATATTGTGACCCTTTATGGCAAAGGATTTCTTCAAGTTTGACGTCATATTTTATTAGATATATCTATTTCTACTTATAAGAAAATTTAAGGATTCGATTGACATTAGTGCCAAGGCAAGTAATAAAGATACATTTATACTTAATTAGCCTTTACATGAAATGATAGTTTTTCTAAATTGGTTCCAATTACTTCCAATCTATATATTATATATATTTATATTTTTTTGGTGAATAATTAACTTTAAAAAATAATAAGAATATATATATATATATATTCATAATATCATAGAAGGGTGTCTTGAAGTAAGAAAAAAGGATAATCTACTAATTAGAATGTCTCCTGAGATTTGTATGTAAGCTTTATAAATAATTTTACTTTAAAATGCAAGCCTTAGAATAAAACCTTGTTAGAGTCATTCATTTTATGTAGGGTGCTAAACAACCATGAAATAAGCATTCAACTCTTTGTTAATGAGAACCAACCTAACCATTAAGAAATGGTTAACCTCAAGCACAGTGTGGTCATTTTATGTTCTAAATGGATGAAAAACTGAGAGGATGACTCAGTCCATCTTCCTTACTGTGGTCGTGGCCATTTTTCTTTTGTTTTTATTAACTTATCTTATTATTCGTATTTGACCAATGAATTAGATATCTGCATAGGAATGGAAAACCATAGCTAAAACTATTATTTGGTGCGAAAAATTTATTTTTGATTGTAATATTTGTATATGAGATACTTTGTATGTGTATTATAACTAAAATGGCTGCCAAGCGTAGCTGTTTTGGTATTTATTATATATTTTGACCCATGGTATTCTCTTGAGTATGATTTACCCTTTTTACCGAGATAGAAAGAGAAAGAACAGCTGTCAATTAATATATGGCAAAGGATTTAAAAAAATAGCATCGATCCTAACGTAATCGATGTTATTTGATAGGATGTCTTGATAACTAGGGGTGACAAGGAGGGTATTGAACTAATCAAACAAGTCAGTTCCTAGGAGAGGCGAAGTAGTTCCCCTAGTCCAGGGGTAGGCAACTCGCGGATCTTTAGATCTGCTTTGGTGGCTCCCTGGAGCTTTTCCATGAATGTTAGAAAATGAAAAAAATATCGGGGAATAAGATATATAGGATCAAAATGTGCACCGTATGATGATTATATACGGATTTTTTTTTCTTGCGGCTCTAGACACAATTTTTATTTCTCTTGGTCCATTATGGTTCTTTCAACATTTTGGGTTGCCGATCGCTGCCCTAGTCCAAGAGTCCTGTCGAATAGTTAACTCCGAAAACAAAAGAGGGCAATTCCGTACAAAGGTTCTTACTCCGGAATTATATAACTCAAGTAATTATGATGTAATAATAAATTAACAATAGCAAATTATTATGAAATTTTTCATCATATATTTATTTATTTGTTTCTTTGCACTTATAAAAATAGAATAATAGTGGAAAGAAGGAGGTATATTTTCAGATATATTCAACAACAGCTGTTTATCTATCTTTATCTCACTTCGGTGAAACCGCAAACCATTTTGTTTGATCCCAAGAGGATTCAACTGATGTTTAATGATGGAATATAAGGTAATCTCAATGACGCCAAAGAAATAAGTTCGAATTAAATGCTCATATAAAGGGTGATGGCCCAAGAGGGTTTTTCATTTTGGATATCGATATAAAAATAGATCGTCCAACAGAATGGGCTACTGATAGGCCAACCACGACGGGCATATGGTGTAAGTGGGACTGAATCATTAACTGGAATGTTGAGGCCTTTAAATAACACAAGATATTGAAAAATATCCGTCTTTTTATATATTGACGTTCTTATAATGTTTCTTATATGTTTGTTTTTAAGATAATGCGTTTTAATTGCATTCCTTATTTTGACGCAAATGAATTATGATTTTATATATATATATAATTAATATTGTGTTATACATCACAATTTTTGATGTGCGTCACATATTTTAAAACTCATAAATAATATTTTCTTGTTGGCCTTTGAAGACACTACAAGGTGCGTTTAAGAAACAGTGGATTTGAAGTAATTTGTTTGTTTATGTTTTGTTGTATAAAACTGTTCAAAAGAGTTATTTTATGAGTAGTTATTAAGTGTACTTTGATAAAATGGAGTCAAGAAAAATTATATATTTCTTAAACAATTACGGAAGGTTTATCAACCATCCTCTTATTTTCTAGAGCTGGACGGTTCGAACCCCAGAGAATAACCTAGCAATCTAATTGAATCTGAAGTGCCAAGTTTCTAAGAAATTGCTGATTCAGAACTGACATTTATTTGTCCAAGCGTCAACCTGTTTATCTAATACCTTGGTTCATACTAAACAAAGTTTAGTCTCTTATAATCAACGAAAAAGATTCGAAGGATTATTTGAAACCACACAAACGAAAGAAGGCTCATTACACTTTTGAAAAACAATTTGGTGTCTGTCAGTATAATATTTCCAACATTTAATGTTAGAATAGAAAAATTATGTTATATTCATTCTATCGCATTTTCTCAAACGTGATTGGTTGAAAGAAAAGGAGAGGGGACGATAAAAAGACAGTTGGCAATATGAATTAAAATGTTTAGTGATTGTTTATCTAGCTTTATCATATCTGACGATGAATGGATCATCACTCATGACTATAAGAAATAAAAAGAGAATGAAAATGACGTAATCAACTGGTTAAAGTTATGTTCATTAATGAGTTTGAGAGAACTACCATATTGTTAATCCTACAAATGAGTTTCGATGTTGGATTTTTGTTTGAGGGTAGGATCCCAGAGCCCGGATTGAGGTCAAGTCTTTGAACCAAAGCGGGATCGAATGATCGATCTTAGCCTATACCCTGTAACAACACTTTAACTATGTTTTATTACTCAATTTACCTCAGTTAGTCTATCATGTAGTCAAGGTTACAATTTCTAAGAATTGCTGGAATCTGCTTTGGATTTTCGGAGGATATTATTGGTTGAAACATTTAGGAGCCATTATTCTTACAAGTTAAAAGAAATCACACTCCGTCAACACTACCCACAAAAAAAAACACTCACGAATGAGAGATTTATCCGACACGTTTATTTCAATAATACTTTTCCCTTCTTTAATGTCCTATTGACGAACTTATTTCCATCCAAGGATATCACACATTAACAACCCTGCTAGTCATTCTTTAACTTTTTTAATCCAATAAAGAACTCTCAGGCCCTCAAACCATTAGCACCCTCCTCATGTCTAAATGAAAAATATATATTTAGAGGACTCTTATCAACAAAGAGGGTCTTGTGACGGCTTTAAAGCAATGTTTAACTGTCTGAATAGGGTATAAAGTGGTTTAGGATAAATATTATTTGAATAAGAGGTTGATAAGTTACAACTTCATCAATTTGAGCATTGTACACCGTGAGTTTTGAGCACACCTCGTACATGGTGAGATTGGGTGATGGATCGAAGTTCAATAAATTAAAAAGAAAATGGAGAGAAGATGAGAAAATATAATAAATCATGCTGTTGTTGTTGTTTGTCTTTGGATCTTGTATAAGGGCATTGACAAGAGTTATACAACATGAAATGCGTTATAAGTGAGTTAAAAGTGGGAAGATTAAAGCACTGAACATGTAGATTTAAGTCTTAAGCCTCCTTTTAATTATTATAATTGTTTTTGGTGTCGTGTCTACACGGACAAGCATCAGGGGCGCCGGAAGTGTCTGTGTGAGGGGGGGGGGGGGCGAGTGCAAGGGTCCATTGGCCCCTCACTTGTACCCCTTTACTGCAATTTTTTAAAGCCAAATGAAAGGTCTCTATATGCCACACTTTACGATAAAAAAGAGTTTTACTCTTCACTTACACTCAAAGATTAGGTAGAGTACATAAAAGGGTCATAGAGAGAAAGATAACCGCCTCCAATAGACCTCACAGTCACATTCATTGTGACGGCAGAGCACGAATTGCTCTTAACGATCTTGCCCGTGTCCTCCTAGGTGTACGGAGGTCTGATAGAATGAGGACGGCTGACCTCCTCAACAGAGTTGGAATCTCAACAATAAACGAGATTGTTGTTCGGCAGTCAGGGATGGCTGCTGTGAAGGCGGTCAACCTTCCAAATTCCCCTCTCAGGGATGTCCTCTGCACCTCGGAGTCCAGGACAAGAAGTGGAACGAGCGATCTCATGGGACCTCATTCTGTGGGCTGCACTTCTGCGGTCAACATGGCAAAAACATGGAATTCGTCTCCTGAGCTGAGGCAGGCAATCACCTTTCTAGAAGCAAGACGAGCGGCAACAAGGCTTGCAAGGATCTCAAGACATCTCTAATTTGTAATAAATTAAGTTTTTGTTTTTCTAATTAATTTATCTTTTTATTTATCTTATATATTTATATTTATTTAAAATAATTTAATCACTTTTAGTAGCTCTAAAGCTAGTGTCATATTGACACTAAATATATCTCATTACACAAGCACACTCAATTACTTGCATGGACTCCACAGACCTTCTTGCCTGTTACTGTCTCATCATCAGATTGGAGCCAGAAGGATCCTATTTCACTCCAACCATGCTAGTGACTCCCAATTCAAAGAAGAAGAGTTGTCGGACGCACGGCACTTTTTGCCTCCCAATTCTGAAATGAATTCGAAATTAATCCCAACAGTCTATGAATGGCTATTCGTTAGACTTTGTAATTTAGTCAAGATATACGTCGTTTGAAATCGCTTTTTGTAATATTTAAATTTCCAATGTCTCATAAATACTTCTATAAATATAACTAATTTTCCATTGGCGCCTTAACGGTCTTTTTCATCGAATTTTGATTTATAGTCTATGTACTCGATTGATGTTTTGGGTATCTATAATTCCAAGTCGAAAGTATATGTATAAGTCTTTGATACGAACGAGATGGATTAAGTCCTTTATAGTTCACATTGGTAACATTAAAAAAAAAATACCAAGAGAAGAATATAAGGAATAAATGCAACTTTGACATGAAAACATTTATTTAGTATGCTGAATGACTTGATTCACTTTGCATTTTTGTGAAAACAAGTTTTTTAAGACATCATTGCATACAAACAATGTTTTCTTACAAAATAAATTATAGTTATCTCTAGATCATATGGTAAGAATGTCACTAAATTTTATAACTTTGTTGAAAACAATATAAAAAGAGGGAACTGTATTTTAAACTCTTAAATCAATATGCATAAATGTTATATATACATATGTATATGATATAAAATCCATCCTTATTTCTAGAGAAAACTAGAAATGACTTATACTTATGGATAGCAAACTGGGACCTTTTCTCGGACGTGATTGGTTGGAAGAAAAAGGGAGAGGAATAATAATAATAATAAAACAGTTGGTATTATGCATTAAATCAACCTTTTATCATCAGGGAAGGAATGAAGGGAGTTCGATAGTCATGTGTGTTAAGGCGACTTCAACTCTCAATGTTGGGGGCGCAGGTTCGAATACTCCGAGAGGGAAAGGTCAGATTTGGTCTACTTAATCGATAAAAGATTCCTAGGTTCGAGTGACTAATTTGCACGCTAGATTGCTTATTTAAATGCAGTCGAAGGCTACAAGTATATCGAGCCAAATAGGCAAAAAATTATGGCTGTATATCTTGCATCATCATATATGACGATAAATGGATCATTACTATCACTGGAATACATAGAACAAGAATGAAAAGTGAGCTACCAACTGAAAAAGCTATGTTTATTGATGAGTTTAAAGGGAACTGCCATATTGTTATTCCTGCTGATTCTACCAATAAAAAATATTTAATTTCGTCAAAACTTAATTTATATAGATAAAAAATGTTATCGGCATATCTTATAATTTCTCCTCTAAATGGATCCTTCAGTTTTTGCATTATTATCTTGAACCTAAAAATGATAAGTTTCTTCTTCGAGAAAGGGAATGCACAATGATATAGCACACGTAGGTTGTTCTTATTTTATATACAAATATGTTGAAATATGTTATAACATTGGTGATTTTCTTTCTTGGACATTCGATAAAAGAAGACGACATAGAAAGTTTGAACAAAATCGGTCAAGATTACGAGGTCGCGCAACGAGTCAAAGTTTTAAAAATTTAGTAAAAATATAGTTTTCCGCAAATTTCTTGAAAATGGTGGACGTTACAGACTTCAATAATAATTATTAATTTAAAGGAAATCATTTTACTACCAGACGTATTGTTGATGTTTTTTATAAACAAAGTTTTCAGTAAAAACAAAGAAAAAAATGGAGTATGTATTGTTAGCATATTTCATAGCTTTTTTGTATCAATTAACTTCACTCGCCTGTAGAAGATGACTTGTTCGCTTCAGAGTAAAATAGTACTTTTAAGTTTAGTAAACTTTTGGATGATAAATCCAAAAATGACCTTGGTTGCATTTTATCAATTCAGAATTCAGTACAATCTGAGTTTACATCATATGATTCAGAGCCTGTATTGACCTATAAGAAATCGATTATGAAAAAAATAATAATAATGTGTTTCTTAGATTTGCGTCAAGGTATCCTCTCAAAATTTTACTTTGTCTCTGACGCATTTATAATCCATTATATGCGTCATTTTGTACGCGAGATAGACTTTTTTAATGTACATATAACTCTCTACTTATTAAATTGACATGATTTAGTATACCAAAATATTAAAGCTGGTGTACCAAGCTTTCATTTGATATGTTTGGTGTTCTAAAAATCGCTATACTTTAAGAGATATAAGCAAATACATTTTTGCACGTACTCTCCCCAAAATTGATCTTTTGATATGAGAATATACGATTACCATTTGGTAACTGCTGTTAGTGTTACCTGGATGGAAAGAAAAAAAGAAGGAGAGAAGTGAGGCAAAATACTCTCTCCCTTCTCTTTCTATCCAGGTAACACTAACAGCAGTATATATAGGGTGTGTGGTCCTTTTTCAAACTTGTCTGATCCCAAATTATCATGGATCAAAAGTTGTATTTTGGTATTGGTAATAACCCCAAAAAATAATTTTCCTCTCCGGTCAAAACCCAACTCCCTCCTTCCGGTCAAAGTTCCGGTATTTACCGGAAGTACGTCAAAAAGCGATCAAATTCGAAAAAGAAAAAAATCTTTTTATAATTATGGCCTATGAAATGAAAAACTTATTTTATATTTTTTTTCGATTTGTTAGTAATTTTTTCGACTTTTTGATTAAAGTTTTTGAAATGCTTAAAATCAGTCGTTTTTTCTAAAAAAATTAATAGTCGGAATTATATGTTTTTATAGTTTTATATCTTGGATTCACATTCACATCACTATGTTCTAAAATGTAGAAATATAACAAATATTCAATATTTAAACCTTATTTACTTGTTTGTTAAAAATATGTCGCAATTAAATGAAATCAAACAATGAAAGTATAATAGTAACATTACGTGCGTTTATTTTCTTTGTTCATTAAAAGTGTTTGATCATAAGTTGTAACTGTGTTGTGTCCCTGTGAAAAAAGGAATATGGCTACAAGCACTAGGAGTTCATGTGGCCATTTTCTTTTTGGTAAGCCATCTGAATTGCCTTTAAATACTTTACCTTCAAAATTGGATATTTTGAAATATTATCTATATAAAAGAAATAACCGTATCAAAGGAAGCAAACTAAATAGAAAATTCCATCTTGATATTATCAATGTAATTTCAACGGATGTGAAGATTTTATGGGATAGAGCAAGTATTCCATCTTCCGACATGAAGTACCTCAAAGTAAAATTGGATAGATTCGTGACGAGTAATCTTCATGAAGTGGAAAAATGGAAGGACGTCAAGAGAACTCATTTGGACTGCAATTTTGTGGATAATTTTTCAAAACTTTTTGACATTGCTGCCTGTTGTTGCTTCAAAAATAAAACTTTGAAGGAATATAAATTGGAGAACTGTGATTGTGAAACGGCAAAGAAAATACCAAAGGAAGAATTTCAATTTTATGTGGATCAAACGTTTAGAAGAAGACTCGTCATAGGACATGGAATTGATCAAAAAACATCTTTAAATAATGAAATACAAACTTTAAGATCTCAGCAAAAAGAAAAAAGAAAGGAATCAATTCTACAGCAAGCTAAAAAGGAAAAAGAAAGACTTGATAATGAAGAATGTTTAAAGAAAAGCACAGAAGACTTAAATATTGAAGATTTGGAAGAACAAAATATAATTCCTAATGACGAAGAGGAATTTGGTATTGCAGAAAAAAAATGTAGTGAAAAAAAACTTAAATTTTCTCCCAGAATCAAGTCAAGTGCTTGTGAGATATGGTCTATCTGTTAGAGCGGCTACTGCCTATGGAAACGCATTATTGAATGACCTACATCTCTCTACTCAGGAAAATTTATTATCTCCATCGAAAGTTTATTATCAAGCAAAAAAGTACTGTGATCAATCATTGAGACTACATAAAGAAAACAAAGGCTTCATCTGTATCAAATTTGATGGACGCAAAGACTTAACAAGATGTTCAACTGAATTTTCCAAGAAAGAAAAACATGAAGAACACATTACTGTGATTTCGGAACCGCAAGCAACTTATGTAAACCATTTCACACCAATATCTGGAAAAGCAATCCACATTGCCAATGAATTGCATTCTATAATTGTAGAATCTGATAGTGCCGATTCTCTCCGAGCTATTGGAAGTGATGGTGCTCCAGTGAACACAGGATACCAAGCTGGCGTCATAAGACATTTGGAGCAAACATTAGAATCGCCGTTACAATGGATCATTTGTTTACTTCATATGAATGAATTGCCTTTCAAAAAACTATTTCAATTTTATGATGCTAAAACGACCGGTCCAAATTCTTTAAAGGGCGAAATTGGTTCTCAAATAACAAATTTTTCTTGTAAAATTGTACCAGTTTCTTTTGAACCTGTCCGAGGAAGTAATTTAGACATTAATCAAGGCTTATTTAAATGCTTAAGTAACGATCAACAATATTTTGTTCAAATTTGCAATATGATACATAACGGACCAAACCATGTACCGAAAACATTTCTTGAGAAACATCCCGGTAAAATTCACAATGCTAGATGGATTACAACCGCTTCAACTCTTTTAAGACTATATATACAATCAAAGAAACCATCAAAGGAATTAAAAAGACTAGTAATCATAATTTTAAATGTATATGCCCCTACATTTCTTCAAATAAAAAAAATCCTCATGTAAAACATGGATCAAAACATTTTTTCTTTTTAATTAACCAAGCAAACAAACATTTAAACTCACAAGAAAAAAACGCTATAACAGCAACATTTAGAACAAATTCATTCTTTGCACATCCAGAAAATGTACTCTTATGTGCTTTATTTGATTCGGACATGGGAAAACGAAAAGAAGCTGTTAAAATTATTTTAGAAGATAGAAAAACCAAATGCACAGATTTTGTTAGGCAATTTGTTCCTCCAAAAGATTTTTTAAACTTAGCTGCCAAAAGTTTTTTTGATTTAGTTAATTTAAATACAATACCAAAAACTTATAAAACAGAACCGCCTCTAACGTTTGACTTTACTGAAGAAGAATTATTAAAGTGTACCGAAGGTGAAGATTTACAAATACCAGATATTCCATGTCATTCACAAAACGTAGAAAGATTTGTAGCATCGACAACTAGAAAATCCCAAGAAATAGAAGATCAAAATACGAGGCATAAACATTTAATTGTAACACACAATTCAAGATCAAAGTTAAATAAAACATTTTCGAAATCCGACTTTTTAAATTAATACATTTATTCAAATTTCTCCCACCATTATGTCTTTATGTATTTATGTTAAACATTTTAGAAGTCTATAGAATAAAATATTTTTTGTTGTATTGTTTAGTTGTATTTAGTTATAGTTGTAATAAAATGTTAGAAAATTTATTCATATTTTTTCAAATTTTATTCAGCTTTATGTGTAGAAAATATATATTTATGTTTTTGATTTTGGATGTCTAGACAATAAAATATTTTTTGTTTATATTGTTTAGCTGCAAATTAGTTGTATTTATTGAAAAATATGGCGATAAAATTCCGTAAGTTATAAGGAAATTTAAAACTATATTGTAATTAAGACAAAACAACTGATTTTCAACAATAAAAAAAACTGTAATCGAAAAGTCGAAAAAATTACTAACAAATCGAAAAAAAATATAAAATAAGTTTTTCATTTCATTGGCCATAATTATAAAAAGATTTTTTTCTTTTTCGAATTTGACCGCTTTTTGACGTACTTCCGGTAAATACCGGAACTTTGACCGGAAGGAGGGAGTTGGGTTTTGACCGAAGAGGAAAATTATTTTTTTGGAGTTATTACCAATACCAAAATACAACTTTTGATCCATGATAATTTGGGATCAGACAAGTTTGAAAAAGGACCACACACCCTAATATATATATATATATATATATATATACATATATATATATATCATATATATATATATATATATAGATATATATATATATAATATATATATATACAGGGGCGGAGTGGCCAGCGGGAGTACCGGACTATTCCGTGGGCCGCTGGCCTCAAGAAAGATGCGGCCGTCGACAGCCTCCCATGGCATATTGGGGTCTGTATAAGGCCGGCGAGGGCATAATTGTCCCGGTGGATAAATTCTTCCCAACCGTTCCTGTATATATATATATATATATATATATATATATTATCGAACTGGTGTGGCTATAAAAAACGTCCTATATAAAGATAGAAAAGGAACAAAATGATATTTATGTAATACATGAAAAGGTAAACAATTATATTTGATAAACAAGCGATATGGGTTATTTTTATTCTACTTACTCAATGAGAAGATAAATTGTTTTTGCCAATATGTAGGAATATTATTCCACTCTATTATTTCCCTATCAATGTATTTTGACATTTGCCTGCTTTAACATCAAATTTCTTATTGAACATATTTTTCAAATAACCTTTTTGTCAATGACTTTTTTTAATATGTTTTTTTTTTCGTATGACGTTTTTTTCTTCTTGTAACTCCGACACTTTGTTAATCATCAACTATGGTTAATAGAACAAAACAAATGGCTCAGCATTTAATTTTGCAATCCTTAAATTTGGAGTTACATGTTTTGTAGGATTCTATAATCCTGGACTCAGCAATTGATAGAAGCCGTCTTAACTCCCATTCAAGACAAATATATATATGTATATATATATATATATATACACAAATATATATATATATATATATACACAAATATATATGTAATATACATATATATTAAAGTCTTATGAAACAACGAAAAGACGGAAGTTATACTTTTTATCCCTTGAGCAGTCTAAATACTAAGGCTTAAGGAATATAATAGGTGAAGAAGAATGACAACCAGTTACTTCGTTGTAAGGGGTAAAGTAAGATACTTTTTAAAGAAACATAAGATATTGTAACATCACTGGAATGCATTGTGGGACTTTCTTCCACAGATTACTATATACACTGTTTCACCAAGTGGAGCGCCCATTTTAGATTGCTATACGTCATCAAAGAGCTTTTCAAGTAGAGTAAATTTATCTTCTGTGTAATGTATACATACTTATATACAAGGTGACTATTTACAGGTGTTACCTTAACGAAAAATAAATAATGAAAAAATACTACTGATATAGTATGGTGACGTCACGTATAGGGCGCAATCACACTTGAGTGACCTCATTGACGAGGAGATTCTGAAGGCCAACAGGGTTTTATTAAATCATTAACTTGATAATGATACATAGCCTTCATCTGAAAGTTGGAAATGTCTATCTTTTTTTTATACCATAAATATATTGAGTAGTTGAAAACAACGTGTAAAAGGTCACTCAAATGCAATCGCTGCACCCTATAGAAAGATACAAATAAGAAGTAAATGGAATTCGTACTGAACGATTTGCATAATTAAGTTAATACTAAGGAATGTTTAACGGACGATGGAATGAACTTTAGTACTTGAAATCATGGAAAAGGGCTCAAAACAAATGCCTTCTTCCCTTCAATCCACATTCAAGGAGCTAAAGTCATTGTTGTAGATAAGAACAACGCTTCCCGGAACGTGACGTCACCATATTATATCTGTAGATATTTGTCATTATGTACTTTTTCGTTATAGGCACACCTGTAAATAGTCACCTTGACTTATATAGGTCGATGGTAGATACCAGAGCTGCGACACCCGAATGTAACTCGGTATTTAGAACTGTAAGCGTTGTTACCTGGTTTGAAGAAGTTGATCTGTGCAAAATATATAAACAAATCTTGAGCTGAAAGCGCATTTAATAACGGACAACGACTAACAAAAGACAGTTAAGAAAATAATTGTTGTCTATTGCCTTCCATTTCCTTCAAAATCCGAGTGCAATTATTATTTATATAAAAATAATATGTATTAAATTACAAATAATCTCTAAAACAATTACAACAAATTTTGACCTTAATTGTCTTTTGTTATAAATTGTCCCATACTAAATGCATATGAAGAAGTCACAGAGCAGATACATAAATAATGTATCTTTCTTTTTATTTACCGTACCGAATATCGATCGATACCGTAGATATATAATAAAATCTACCGATACTGAATCGGCGGATCCGAATCCCAGCTCTGATAGATACAAATGAAGACATCTCATTCGACTTTCGATCCAACTCATTTCCTTAGGAATGCAATATCATAAAATAGAAGGAAAAAATATCCATCAAAGGAAATACATTCTTTTAGAGCAACTTGCTTGCTTGCTTGAATATAATCTTAGTATAACTTAGACGGATTGATGTTATTGTTGTTTTTCTCACTGTGTTCATGGAACTATAAAACATTGTTGTTATTCTACATTCCACTTTGTTCAATTCATTCATACATATAAGGAAATGGTATGAAGGAAGGAAAAAGAAAGATGGCGAGCATCACATATTATGTTATTTTTAACTAGGTTAGAGACATGAATTTTTGGACTTGTAAAGAAAGAGAGGAAAGTTAAGTAAAAAAGTGACGGGTATTTTTTGGTTTTGTTATTCCCTCTCATTCTGATATATTTACCATTTATAAAATGTGACTCTATATTATGTTTGAACTAGTTCGTGTTATGCCCACGCAGTTATGATTATGTGTGTTAACATATGGTTCCCATGAATCACCGTTAAATGTACGTTGTGAGGAAGAAGCGGGACTTCTAAGGGCTTATCAGGGTTTCATGGGATTTGGACGCCTCCAGTCTCAGATCCGCGTGGATCCATGGGTTATTTGCTTTTGTGGCGTGCAAAAATATATAGAACTACATGTCTTATATGGACTGTTTATATGATTTCTTTGACCATTTTTGTTTGTTATAGGTTTTAAAGTACGGAATCTTAGCTCAAACCCTTTTAATATTAAGCCCCTTCCACCATGCTTTTATTTTACTACAGGAAGCCTAATAGGCGCTACAATTTTTTTTAGAATAATAGGAAACTTTTAGATCAGAGCCTTTGGTTAGCATTTGGACGATCTGCACGGAGCGTCCACAACCGATATGGCAAAGAAAACGCTTAATTTTTTGTGTGAGATCATTCTCTTTAAATGCATTGACACATTGGCTGTTTTTTGGGGTTTTTTTCTTAGTTTTTAATAATCATAATTAATAATAATGTATATAATAAATATATACTTTAATACATTTTTTTTGTGTCTTTATGGTTTGATAGAATTGCATCCTTGTGTATATAAATAAGCATACTAGCATATAAATTAGTCTATCAAATAAAGGATATTATCAATGAAGTAGACCAAAAATGACTTTCCTCTCTCGGGAGTATTCGAACCTGGTCCCCCAACATTGAGAGGTGAACACGCCTTAATGTATACGGTTATTGCACTCCTTGTAGTCCATTCACTATTTCATATTAAATGTTTTTTTTAGACCAAATCCGTCCTAACTGATTAGTTATTTATATAATTATAATAAGTGATTATAAACTCACTCAACCTTCCTTTTCGTAAAATTAAGATCTCGACAAACCCTCTGTGGTTGAAGTAACAGAGAGAGATATATGTATCTACGACCATCACCTTTAATTGGTAGAGTTGTAGGAAAAATATTTAGCAATCTATCGACTAGACCCTCCTAGCTAACGACTACTGACACCGTGCAATAAATAATTTCAACGGAATATCATTTCTTTCACAACCCAAACTAAGTACTGTTTTAATCCAAATGGTGTTTTTTGTTCATAAAAGACTGGTCCGTGATAACGAGGAGGACATTGAAAGGATTAATTGCCTAAAAAAAGTAGAAGACATTTGGTCTATTATTAATTTAATATCTGATATTATTATCCATGATGTTTAAAGCGTTTAAAGCCTTAATTTATATTATAAAGTTGCAAAAACTGACATGTATCATATTATATGTAGATATGAGAAACACACATGTGTACATAGTCCTAAAGGTTTTGCCAAAAGGAGAATTCATTATTTCGCAGAAAAGAAGTGGTATGTGATATACACAATCAATGTGAGGAGGTCATGTAAGAATTGTAATCCCGACTATAAAGGTGAAAAGTAGTTCTAAGAGGATGAAATGTGCCTTTAAATAATGGCACTTTAGTTACTTCAGTTCTTAATCAAATATGTCTGATAGACGACTGTCGTTAGAGCAATTAACTTTATGTGTCTCTGTCATCATAATGAAAAATAATATTATCGAGATGATAAAAGAGATTTGGCATCATCTTTCGATGATCCACATTCACTCATAACTTGTTTGGATTAAATGGTTTTATGTGGTACTATAAATACTTATAAAATTACATATTTACAAGGGGCATTGTACACTGAAACATGTTTTTCCTTTCAATGTCTTTCCACAAATGGATAATTATTTAGTAAAATATATATAAATACGTTTAATAAGGTATAAAACAGTTGAATGGGCGCTAATCCAAGCAATAAAGCCATAAAAACTATTTTGTCTCCAACAAGTAAAGTTTATTATTCTTGTTTATTTTCATAACAGCCGGGAATACATGTAGAGATAAAAGGCGCCAAAAACACTTTGAACAAAACAAATGTTAGTTATCCTATCAAGACGTTACTTGCAAAAAAAAACATGTGATTTCTGAGACATCTGGTGAAATCGATTTTTTATTATTCCACCAATATAAATATGATTGTATCAATATAATATGTATTAAACGTGTTGATGATATATTTTCTATTCTTTAGTTTCCTCTTTCATTTCTTCCATTCATTATGCTTCATATGTGATTGATTTCGGTATTTGAGGTCTGCCAGCGATATGTTCTTGCTACGTTTTGGCGTCATTTTTTATTTGACCGAATTTATGAGCAGTATTTGTTTGTTTGTTCCGCTCCTAAATCCGTCCACCTCACCAGAGCTCAATCTGGTATAGGTAGGTGATTAATTGTATTTATATGCTTCCATGGGATGCCCACGCTCCGTTTTAGTACGTAATGGATGAAAAGAGAAGGAACCCTAAGGATAATAAAAATCAGTTGGCATCACATTATTCCTGGCACATAAACTCTGAGATAATAATATCATCCCTCAAAACACTAATTGCCTTGTCTCACGAGTCTTTGATATTTACAAGTACGAATCACAGCAATAGTATCTCTGATTAGTTTGACAAGCAGGAAACCATAGAAACTAAAGGTAATCGAGTCCTACAGCTTAGGGGATCACATGCTTTTCAAGCGTAACTTTCTGACAATTTCATAAATCTCTAGACAGAAGTATGAACAAACTCCACAAATGGGACTCGAACATCTCTATAATTTATCTCTGGCTACCGAAGTTTATGTGATTGCACTTTTGTCTCGGAGGTATTTGGATATGTATTTATATTATTGTATAAAGAACCAACACTGTTTGAATCCTTTATTTAAATCAGTGATTGCGTATTTTTTCAATCAAGCATATAATGCTTCAACCAAGGCTGACATAAAATAATTGACAATTCAGGCGTTGTGTTGTAGCATCCATAGTAACAACCGTTCCTTATAACAACAAGATTGACTATAAAGATACAACACAAAATATATATTTTATGTAAATGAAGATCAGACCAATCATAAATACAAAGCTTTATTACCATTTGGTGGATACTTTATTTATAAGAGTTGTATTTGTGAATACTACTACTACTATCTAGAATAAGACACGCAACCTTGAGAAACCTCAAATTTGATTAGCCATTTGTATGTTTGTGTGTAAACTGTTTTAATTACACAACAGCTTAAGGGGTTTCGTTTTTTCCTATATAGGTTAATCAGTTTCTGATTGGTGGTCTCAATATGTATTCAAGTTATTGTAAGCAGGATTGCCGATAGGATATTAGACTCATGGAACGGAGGGTGAAAAACATTTATATTTTTAATGGATATTGGCTATCAAATAATGGTTTTTTTTACAGTACTAGTATTAAAAAGTATTCCATGATCCTTATCCACAAAACTGATCTAAGAAGGTCCTACTGTTAAAGGCAATAGGATTTGAAGTACGGTTTTGAAATATTGGAGTCCTTGTAGGATGACCATATTAATATAATATACCCATAGATTATCCCACAGGATGATATCTTAGCATTCAACCAGTTGAAATATGATCAAACTCGAGGCCCATAAATTAGTATTCAAGCATTGAGCATAGATGTATATATAAATACATTTTGTGATACAAACTAACTAAAGAGCCTCGAAGAGTGGTCAAGCAGCAGACGTAAAAAATGGAACAGAAATAGAAGGTTGAATACTTCCACTAATCATATATTTTCTATTTACATTATATATATATAATAAATTAGCTAATCAATAAAAAAAGCAATTATAAAATACATATAATTTAATGATCATTTGAGTTAAATGACAGTATAGCAATAATGTAAGCTCTCTAGAAATAAACAAAAAAAATATGCTGTTGATGTCCACTACTTCCTTTTAGGAACTAAGTATACGTTTCTGGCGCTAAATTTGAATAATCTTTATAAAGTATTAAAAATCACATATTTCATGTCTTTATTTTAAAAGTCCATGTTCTATAAGACCAAGGGGTCTCCATGCTAAAAATGACCACCAACGCAGAAGTAGATAGATCAGCAATACTTTATAATATGTTATGCTTCCATAGGTCAGTTGTTTTGTATACTGAAGAGAACTATTTTTTTTCTTTTTTCTGTGACTCCTTACAAACATTCTTAGATAAAGGCTCCATTGATTTAAGCAAACTCAAATAATGAAAAGTCAGGCAATTTTGAAAGTATTGTATGTGTCCACCAGGTGGGCTAAGGGTTGCCCATAAATGAAAACACAACTATGAAGAACAAGAATAAAGAGCTTGAACAAAAAAGATCCTTCAAAAAGACAATTGATTGAGTGATGCAGATGTGGAAATATAAAAGTACAGACTCTGAATGGTAAAATCATATTTAAATGCTTGATGTAATTCGTTAATTACGACTGTATTTTTCGACATGTTTGACTGAGGACAGGAATGGTAGGGGTAGTGACTAAATATGGATATTCCATTATAAAGTCTCATAAAAATGTCGTTTTTTCCTATAGAAAACTGTTGAGTTCATTCTCCCTGCTTTCGTTATGCCATCCTATCGTACCTTATGTACTCTCTTTTTAGGTCAGACATACAGTATGTAAGATCTATTACTAAACTACATATTATTCCATTTTCAGAGTTTAGTAGAAAATATATACTACTCGATATCATAGATCGTTTGTCCAATCGGTATAGGTAATTTAAAAATGTATATTCCCTTTGTTGGAATTAATATACAAGAAAATAAAATTACGAGAGGATCTATAGAAGCTTTTAGATCACTGTATTAATATATAAATACATTATATTTTATTATATATAAAACATTGCAAAAAAATATATTTTTTCTTCATAAAAAACTGCCGAGTCCCATTTTCTTTGCCTCTTCATACTTCATTATATCATCTATATACTTACTTCTTCTTTAGATCGGACCATAGAGATATTAAGATATAGAGAGCTTATTCCCTTCAACAGCAGAGGAACATCGTTCAGCTGTATTCTGTACCCAATATAACTAGAGGACTCAGAGAGTGCAATCCTCCGCCGATCCCCACCAAATGAATCACTTGGTCTTTTTGTCATTTGCCAATAGATGTCGCTGTGCTGTGCTCTCCTTTTTGAGGGTACAGCACAGCGACATCTATTGGCAGAGTAGGCTAACTTGAAATATTTATTTGAATTTAGCTCATTTTGCATCTTAAAGAAGTACTCAGAGATGCCAAAATTTAATCACTTGTTCCTTTTAGCATCTCCAACAACTCCACAAAGTTTCATCTGAATCCGTTCCGCACTTTTTGAGTTATCCTGCTGACAAACAAACAAACAAACCAACCAACAAACCAACGCCAGTGAAAACTAGAGGCATATATACACTCAGAGAGTGTGTACCTCCGCCGATCCCCACAACATTCCCATTCAAACATTCTCCCTTTCACACGCCCGATTTTCTATCTCTAATCATTGTTTCCTCTCTGTTAGCTCATTTTGCATATTAAAAAAGCACTCAGAGACGGGAAGAGGAAGAAGTTTAAGCTACGTCACTGGGTTAACATAGTCCTGAGCTGATATATGAACAATAATACGTCAATGAATATTTTTTAGCGTTTGTTCTTTCCTACTCCCTGAATAGAGACCCCATTTCATTTAGTATTTTGCTCATTTTGCATATTAAAAAAGCACTTAAAGATGCCAAATTTAATCACTTGTTCCTTTTGGCATTTCCAACAACTCCACAAAGTTTCATTCGAATCCGTTCAGTACTTTTTGAGTTATCCTGCTGACAAACAAACCAACAAACGCCAGTGAAAACAATACCTCCTTCGGCGGAGGTAATAAACAAAGTAATTTGTACTACGTCATCGTAAGTTGATCATAGAGATAGAAAGATTTGTTTATATCGGGCAATATGACGTATTCCTATGAAGAATCCAATAAGCCCTCTATGTATTTACATCTCTTTAGATCAGACCCATTATCCTTTGGACCTCATATATCATGTATTATTTCAATTAAAAACCATATACTTCTAAGGTATATGATGACCACTTGAGGAAAAGGATATGTAAATATATTTTGTACAATTTGTAGGAATCAGTATTTTATAAATAAAATTAGCAGAGGATCTAAGAAGCCTCCCAGATCTTTAGGATCACTTTATTAATTATTCATTTAACCATATTTAATTCCGCAAGGTTAATGTAACTATAGCGTGTGAATTGTATTTCTGCTAAAGTAGTATTTTAGCCCTTCCTCTCCCATTGTGAGCTACAATAAAATATGTTCCCATATCAAGATCTGGGATGTCATAAGAGCAAAAGCGAAGATCCAGGAGTGCCCAACCAGTCTGTGAGATCCATTGATCCATTGCATGATAGTTATAAGTCGATCCTAAGAGATTTTTAATAAATAACAATTTTGTTTATTGTTACTAATATTCATTTACTGCAATCATTCTCAACCGTTGATAAATTATCTTGGAGGATTTCAAATGCAATCAGAAAAGTACGAATACGAAAAATGGACGTTGTGTCCGACGTGACGTCAGTGGGTAGTCAGTGAATCCTCACAGTGAGAAGCATGCGGCAACTCATCATCAAATAGGAGGAAGGAGGGCTTTTTGAACATTTCTATAGGGGGGAGCAGCTTTAAAATGTTGAGAAGCACTTCTTTACTTGGCCTCTTATTTGTGAAAAACACATTTTTTATATTCCTCAAGCCGAACAGCAAAGGAACTGACCATGGATAGAGCGCAGCAGCAACACTTAGTAGTGCTGAATCATAGAGATATAAAGACATAGACAGCTTATTGGATTCTTCAGAGATATACGTCATATTGCCCAATATAAACAAATCTTTCTATCTCTATGATCAACCATAGAGATACAAAGATATAGAGAGCTTATTTCCTTCAATAGTAGAGACACATCGTTTAGCTGTCGCCTGTGCCCTATACCTTATCATAGAGATAGAAATATTTGTTTATATTGAGCAATTCGACGTATTTCTTTGAAGAATCCAATAAGCCCTCTATGTCTTATATCTTTAAGTGCTGAATACCGACGTAATTTGTTATGATCTTCATAGTTGGGGAAAGACAGCGATACAAAGAAGGAAAGAATGAGTGGGACTTAATATTTTTATATCATAAAATAGATAGAAGGATGTTTCATAACTGATGTGCTCGCAGCTCTTTCTATCCCTATCTTTTCCCAACAATGAAGAGCTAAAAAATACCCCGATATTCAGCTGTTTCATGCATTACTTCGGCACTCTATATTCTCTATGTAACCGACTGTCATCTGCTGCAAGAGTAAATGAACGCAAATTCTTCGCAGGAACCATTGTTCAAGATACAGCTTACACGTTTATTGTCTTAAACTTCGGTTCCGACGAGAACCACTAATCTGTACGTTGCTTTTAGTTACTTTCTATGGATTTTTTTCAAATAATAAATGTAAACTTTGGATTTAATTTTAATGTATTTTTTATTTTAATAACATTTTAGATATGTATGTAAGAGGATATAAACAAGAGTTATGCAATCCAATATCGCAATAGAACATATGTATTTTATATATAATGTGATAATCGAAAATATTTTTTTCTATAATTTCGATTGCGGATCCTTTTTTGCTGACCGTCGCAATTCCGAGCCGTCGCCGTTAACGGAGTCTCTCTTTAAGCAGGGAGAACTTGTATATGATTTACATTGAATGTTGTATTGATGAGTTCAATATAACTAAAATATATCATAAACAATCCCTCTATCACTTCATTACTTACTGCGTATTTTCCTTCGTAAGAAGCTAACATTTGACGTCACATGTGACTTTATATAGCTTAGTGGGATATGGATTTCTATCTGATTTTGTCAATATTCACAGCTCCTATAGCTAGGAAAGTATGTATGTCTTTATACAATTACTATAATTATATTATTTTGTTTATAAAAACATATTATAGACCTTCTAATTAAGGTGTCATAAAACAATAATAATAAAATATTCAACACTATTTTAACTACATTCATGTCACATATTCGGTTAGTTTTATTAAATAAGGCCTTGAATTATTTTATGATCAGTATTATAAGCAGTTATTATCTCTGAAATGGCTGTTTGTCTGTCGCTTAACATATCATTTAAGGATTCAAACAGAAAATCAAACGGCCAAGCCAAGCATCAATTATTACTATTGTTCGAATGCTCTTAATTTTATAATTTATCTATAAAAAATCTATCAAATACCATAAAGCTAGCTTATTCATGTTCCTGTAAGATTATCTTTTTAATTGACTTTTTTCATTATGAAACATATAAAAAGACTGATTTTGATATCAACACACATTTCTAAAAGTTTTCCAGAACAAATCCTTGTTAAATTAATGAAGTTTCATGAAGCTAATATTCCTGCATCGCTGAAGCGTGGATTAGCAACGCTTTTTGGTCAATAAATGTTTGTCTTTACAAACTAAGAAGCACTAAAACCCCCCTATCAAAAAATGTTTTTAATTTTGTGAATAGATTATTTGATGAACTCTAGTTTTAGATGTTAAAATGTCACAATTTATTTTCATGTACCTCAGATTTGGATGTAACGTTAATATCATTTTAGTTTAATATAAATGTTGTACGGGTGTACAAAAAAAAATGTTTGTCACCAAGGTTATCTTCACATTGGTTTATTCAATGTGAGAAATAACAAGGGAGCAGTTTAGCAAGTATCAAGCTTTATGGGCCTATTTGATAGAACATCAGATTTCAGATCCAAACACAAGAGATCTCCGTCCATTTTTACTTAAAATATTACAGTTCCCACCAATGGCAGTTAATATGATTTAGGCCGTAGAGCTCAATGTCATGGACGTTACCCTTAGAGAAGGTACACCTAGCGGGGTAAAGGGATGGATCACCGGATTTACACAGAGAAGAAGTTACCTGGTCAGACGGGAAGAATCAAGTGGAGAAATCGGCATTTCCTTCATCAAGACCATACCCCAAGAGGAAAGGTTTGGTGAGAAATCTTTGGGTATCGACCTGAGCATGAGGTTCACAAAGAGCCTAGACAAAGCGGTCCAAAATATGGAGTCCCCGAAAGGTATCCTTAAGACCTATCAGTTGATGGTCTTGTCGAGAGAAGGCATGTTGGATGGCTATATTACATAATAGTAGGCTGGCACCTCTGTGGGGCCATTGTTTATATTTGCATCAGGTGCTCGGAGAAGTTTGGATGATAATAATAATAATATATTCTTGTGTTACTGATCGTGTGTATTATTACTCCGGATCTTTACCATCCGGTCTGCACCACAAAGGACTCTAATAGCTATATTGTAAAGAATATAAAGATATAGAGAGCTTATTTCCTTCAATAGCAGAGAAAACATCGTTCAGTTGTATTTTGTGTCCAATATAAACCAAGTGATTTTTACTACGTCATCGTAAGCTGATCATAGAGATAGAAAGATTTGTTTATATTGGGCAATATGACGTACTTCTCTGAAGAATCCAATAAGCCCTCTATATCTTAATATATCTATGCTGTATAGCATGCAACATAAAGTTGAAACAAACACACAGCTGACTACTTAAAATGGCTAACAATAACTCAATTTCTTTCGTTATATTGTGACGGAAGTATCAATGTGTAAAATATTGAAGGTAAATAAGATATTTGTAGAGGGGTCCTGTGTGGTTTTAGGACAACCAAAAGTCAGTTAGTCACATACTTCTATATAAAAAAGAATTTCTTGTTTCTTAAGGGTTTCAATATAATTTTATTACTTATCCTTATCGAGATTTATCAAAAGGGTGTTCAACTAATTTAAACTCTTCAATGCTCTTTTGTTTTTATAGTAGACATGGCTAATATAAGAATAAGTAATTGTATCAAAAGTCACGTAGTTTAAAAACATTGTAGCAAAGTTTGCAGAGTTTGTTTAAAAAATGAAACGGTCAATTTGATGCTTGTTTAGACAACTAGGGTTTGTTTTGTGTAGGTTCCTAAGGGTTTATATATTCACAAATCATTTTTCTTCACTTCTATTGTATCGTTTTGGGAACTAAAGCACTAGAGTAGTTTAAAATAATTAAATAAACGTCCTAAAATTTGGTCATATATTGAGTGAAAGTTCATTTAATTATCCAGTCAAAAAATACATGAAAATCCGTTTGCTTTGGGCGTCCATGTTTATGTAAAGTTGTTATGTATTATGAAAAAAATATTGTGTTTTTTTTGGACACAAAAATCGGCCAGGGTCTATCTATCCCTCATGCCTATCCATGGCCTAGCTATATCTTGAAAACAGACTCGATTTGTCGTTCATTTTTAATCGCTTGTCGTTTGCGAACGACGAACGACAACAACAAAAAATCCTATCGTTCGTCGTTCGTTTTGGCGCCAAAAAAGACAAATATTTTTTTTTTCATGGGAAAAATTTCCTTTCTAAAAAAACCGTCATCACTTTTTTTCAGAATGGCGAGAGAAAAATTTCCTTTCTAAAAAACGTCGTCATTTTTTTAGAATGACGAACGATAAACAAACGATGAACGATTCAATCTTAAAACGAACGATAACTTTTGGCGAACGACAATTTTTCGCGAACGATAACAAGTCTGCTTGAAGATATATCATCATAAGTCATTTTTTTCAGTTTTATTCTATCGTTTTGGGAACTACAATTCTATTTGAAATATTAAATAAAAGACCTAAAATTTGGTCCTATTTTCTAAAGAATATTGATGACGGTCCTTAAGATTGAAATGGAAGTCAAACTGACCTCCGGTTGTTTTAATGTTATATATCGTGTTGTAATGTAAAAAAAGGATCGTCACTCTGACTAATTGACATGTAAAAATTGAAAGTTAGTTTCAAACTGAAAAATAATGCTTATAGACAGGGCTGTACGAATCTGGTAAAGCAACTTTCTGGGCGTAAACGACTTTTTAACACATATAACGCAAATATGGCCTTTTTGCATATTTATCGAATATTTTTTACGAATTTTACTTCTTTTCTAAGAAAAAAGTGTCCACCAAAGGGACTTTTGTAGACAAAAAACCCGCTGTCACTTTTATCCAGAATGGCATGAACAATCATGTATTGAACTTATTTTCTTTTTAAAAACGTCGTCACTTTCCCACAAAATGCATATTCTTATTTTATTTTTTTCATATTTCGCCTTTTTTTGCTTATTGTTCTTCCTATTTAGTTGATTTTTCAGCATATTTATGGGCATAACCGCCATTATTTTTGTTCCTAAGGCTCTGCTTATAGGTAAAACTGAGATAACTACCATTTTGTCAACCCTAACCATCGGAGCCAAGAGTCACGGATTCTAAAAATATACAATGGTTGAGCTAGGTTCGATGAACGAATCTTACTGCTATAAGGATTTATATCTCACGGCAATGCCATTTCGTAGCAATGCCTCTCTCCAATATAATGTTTAATTAGCAAATGAAAGATTTTTTCTCTCTCCTTGTTTTTCATAGGCATATATTTTATGCATAGATAACATGGAGTTTCGAAGTCACGATTGTTAGCGATAAATATAAGGGTATTTGTTCGATCTCCACTGTTGGAGAAAAGACATACAAAGAAAGAACTTAAGAGAAACTTCAGGAGCAAAGTTCATCTTGTATTGTATTTTTTTATCATAAAAATGGAGAGTGACGTCATATTAATATCCAAATACGAAGTCTCTCTCTCTCTCTTTCTTTATCTGTCTTTCCCATAGAGATATACATAAAGAGCTGATCCCCTCCAATAGCAGAGAAACAACGTCCAGCTGTATTTTGTGTGTTCAACATAAACAAAGTAATTTGATCTACGTCATCGTAAGCTGATCATAGAGATAGAATATATCTTATGATCAGCTTACGATGACGTAGTACATATTACTTTGTTTATATTGGACACACAGATACAGATGAAGGGAATAAGTCTATATATTTTATCTTTATGGTCTTTCCTCCAACAGTTAAGAGCAAAATAATACCCCACCAATATTCAGTGCATTCAGTCCTGACTTCTGCTCTCAATGTTCTCTATGGACTGAGGTCCAATATGCTACTCATAAATTGATGTCATGGTTCGAAGGGTTCTGTGGAAGGGGGTCCCAGATATACTTATAACTGTGCATTGTAATTGATAATATGCACATGGTCATTACTACTCTTGGATCAGTGTAAGGTATCTCTCATATGGCAGGGCCCCCTATATCCTTGGATGTTAAACAAGGCGGAAATGATTAGATGCTTCTCTAATATTTTTTTGCACTCAGGGATGTACATAGGCATTAGCTTTTTTGAGGTCAGAAGAAAGGATCCTTCTTGAGCTGCATTTAATGCAATATCAAATTTGGATGGGGTCTCGAATTTTAATATTTTGAATGTAGTTATAGATATATTCCTCAGTGGTAGGAGGGTAATGGTTGTTGAGAAGAGGATGACGGGCCATTAATCCTGCCAGAGTTAATTAGGGGTCAAAGGGACCCTTCAAAAGCATCAAAGAAACTAATAGAAATATCATCATATTATATCGTTTGAAGCATTCAATGTGAAGATTTATGTCAATAAAATAAGTGTTTCATCATAATAAACGAATAGTATGTTTTTTTGTATTTCATTGGATTCATGGATATTTTAATCAATTGTAAACCTTTTTAATGAGTCACTATGGTCTGGATCAGGGATATTCAACTAAAATCCTGAAAAGTTCAGTAAAAAAATGTCCGGAGCATCTTATTGTCTAAGTGGCGTTTTTTTTTAGTGTCAAATATGCTGCAGTTCCCTAGCAATTGGTTTAGATTCTGCAGGTTATTAACAATGGACTCTCAAATAAAATAAGATACGTTTCAAAAATGTTTATTACCACTAAAATACCAAAATATGTAGATAAGATTTTAAGATTTAAAAAAGAGAAAACAAATTCTATAGTTTATGTCATTCGTTGGTTTAGATCCGTATAGGACATGGATTTGGTCTGGGCTCGGACTGCGGATTCATAGATCACAGAATATATATTCCCTAAAAAACTTTATTTAAAAAATAATTTCTGAAAAAGCAGTATTCATAAAAGGATTTGAAGCATATTTTCCATTCATAATGTTTCCTACAATCAATAGGTGTTTAAATGTGTGTTTCCTTTCAATCAAATATTCATTATGAATAGTTATCATCCTTAATTGCAATTTATGGCCATCAAGCAAATCGTAAGTCTATTTAATGTGTATGTATTTGACATTTTTTTGCATTTATTGCTTCGTTACTTAGACAGAATTATGTTCAAAAACAGACTTAAGCGTTCATCAAACAGCTTTTATATCCTCCTTATATCAAAACTCAGGGAAAAATGAACTAATCAATTGACTATCAAAAACCAATAAACCCTAAAGCATTCATATTTCAAAACTGGCGCCATATTTATACACAATGACGTCACAAGTGTAATGGCCTTTAAGTCCGGACAGTTCATTAATATTCAGAGCAAATAGACACCTACACACACAAACAAGCAAGCAAGCATAATCTGAAGCTTCCTCGTCCCTCTTCAAATTTGGTTTCTTCATTTCCTCAAACAGTATATATAAATATGGCATAAAGGTGTTTTTATTAATTCAACTCTATATGTGATCGATGTCACATGCCATAAATCAGAGCAATTATTATTGCATTTCCTAATATGGCTCATTAAACTGATGAGAGAATATAGCCAGGGGAAGAAGTTTTTTTAAACATAAGTCATTAATCAGTTAATAAACTCATTAAAATGATTATTATCATTATTGTAGTTGTATTCATTAAACAGTCATGAGTAGCATATTTTAATGATAAAGTTGAGAAACATCATATTCTTTTGAGAGGTAGTAGATAATTGAAATATTACTCAAGGAAGAAAGAAGGATTTTTCTTCAAGAAAAGGGCCGGTTGAAAGATAATAATCATCACTTATTTCTTATAGAGTAAAGGGTTTAAAAAAGAAAAGAAAAAAGGATGTTCAACGGACAAGAGGTCTCAAAGGAGGAAAAAACTGGACAATACCCTAAAAAACACTTTCCTTTTCCCTTGGCTTTTTGATTGGCGTAAAATTTGAGAGCTGAAAATGAGTCCCATTCATATGGATATAAAAAGCTTATTCCCTTCAATAGCAGAGAAACATCGTCGTTCAGCTGTCGCCATTGCCCAAACTTAACAAAGTAATTTGTACTACGTCATCGTAAACTGATCATAGAGATAGGTTCTATATATGATCAGCTTACGATGACGTAGGTCAAATTACTTTGTTTTATTGGACACAAAAATACGGATGAAGGGAATAAGCTCTCTATATATTTTTATCTCTATGGTCCCATTGCGTCACAAATTAAAAGATTTTTTTGTATTATATTGAAACAACATATCGTAGAAATAAGCTAGGATTCTTTGTTTGATGCATAACAGAATCGGTTTTAAAGGGTTTTGCATCTTTTCAAACCATGAAGATGATTATAAAGTGTTTATATAATTGGAAATACTGATAGGCTATACAGTTGTCATGTTTATATAGAAAATAAGTGTATCAAAAGATTAGAGAAAGATACTCAAACTAAATTCTTAGACAAAGTTTTATAACATTTAGGTTTTAAATACATCTAAATCATCGAGCTTTTGGAATATTTTTTAGTGGTTTAAAATACAAAATATTTACTGGGTGTAGCTTAAGTATGCGGAAAATCGGAATTTATTAATATTCATTATCACTTTAGCTAATTTTATTGCTTAGTTGCTGAGTATATTTATGTACTAAATTCGAGATATAATTTCCGCCAATGTAGTAAAGTTCTTCGAGACCAGACTCGTGAAAGCCCGTAAATTTTGTCAATCGAAATAGATTACCATGACCTTTTAATGAATTCCTCTAGGAAATCCAAATTTGGCTTCAAAGTAGTATTGGCCCTTTTCTCAATAACACTTAACTAATTTTGATCAAATGGGCTATGGTCCGTTGACGAGAGGAATGTATCGTTTCTTACCTTATAAAAAAAAATATTTTTCAAAATGTAGGTTTTTTGGAATCATCATCATGTTGCCATACTTATGGAGTCCCTTGGAGATATGTAACTCGGATCCTGGCAAAACAATATCTCCCTATGATCATAGGTATTCCCTATTTCGTTTTGATATCCTGCCAAATATACTGCGGTGGCATCATCCTTTTGTCGCTGGCGATTACTGCCAAAGGTATGATTTAGCCGAGATACTTCGTTTTTGCCATATCTTCTGCATTTTTTGTTAATTGTAAGGATCTTTTGATTTGAAAATATTTTGTCAATTGTCCAGGGCAGTGGATTGACCGAAAAAACGAACGCCGTTCGCGAACGCACGTTCAAGATCGAACGCCTGAACGGAATATAAATGAATGGACAAACGGATTTTTTTTGTTGCCGTTCGTCCGTTCGATTTTTATTGTTTTCAGTGTGGACGTTTTTATAAAGGAATCAATGTTTCTTATATCACTTAAGAAAAAAAATGTGAGGATGTTGTTTGTTTTACAAAAATAAGTGCAATCGAAATTACTGCAAGTGATTCAAGGATAAAAGTGAGGACGTTTTTTATAACGGAATTTTTTCAAATTTAAAATATTAAATGATATTTGTTCAACGAACGGACGAACGCCCGAACGGACGAACGCCGATCGAACGGGAGAACGGACGAACGCTAAGATTGCGAACACCTACAAGCCTGCAATTGTCGAATTACGTATCAATTTACCTTGAAAGGTTACTCTCAAAATAGAAGTTTGAAGAACTCCAAATTTCTTCTGAACTGCCAAATTCAAGCTGTTCCTTTGACTTTATTCATCATTTTAAAGAAAGACCCATATTTATCACATCTTCTGGGCCGTGGAACAACTTTATTTGTATCATTAAGCCTTAAAGACTTTTTAATCTTCGCATACAATGGTTTTTTTTTTGTAACTCCAGTGATCTAAAATATCCTTTTTTGACCTTACCCGCGTGATATGAATCAATACCTTCCCACTTATGGTCTTCTATCATCGACGGAATTTGAATTCTTACATATTCAGGACATGGTAAAAGTATGATTGATGCTCTGGCGCCAATTTTTTTGGCACAAAAATAAGGCCGAAAGAATTTTCCACGGACTTTTGTTACTGTATTGATCCCCTCCGCATAAAATACATCCACTTCAATTCACCCCTCTGCCTTTTGTAATAGAATAGCGCCTATAAACTGTCAAATTTATAAGCCGATCAGATAACTATATTATGACATGATTGCCCACTATTATACATAATTATTTCATTATTGTCATGAAGCCCTAAGACTCAAAAAATGAGGACGCTAAGGAACTTTACGAGTTAAAGCTTGAAAATGAAAGGAAATAATGGCATATCAAGCGCAATTCCAAATATATTGATTCACTTTATATTTTGTACCTACATCCGTAGAAGTATCCCTCCTTTCAATACCTACACTCGTAGAAGCATCTCCATTAATAAAACATGACATTCATTACCACACACTTATTTAATGTTTAAATTATTTGATTCCAAATATATTGATTCACTTTATATTTTGTACCTCCACCCGTAGAAGTCTCCCTCCTTTTAATACCTACATCCGTAGAAGTCTCCCTCTTTTTAATGCATACACCCCTAGATGATACTCCATTATTAAAACATGACATTTATTCACTTATTAAATGTATAATATATATTTAAAATGTAGAGGGAATCATAGTTCATAATTTGATTGGTCCTTCACCTCCACTTTTCCTGCTCTGAGATTGCAAAATATGATATTATTTAAGGAATCTGAGCTTTTGGGCATCATTCTCATGACCGTTGACTGAGCTGCCTCTGGTCTTCCTCCTCTGCTTCTGCTTCCTCTTGCCTGTAATATTATTATTATTATTTATAGTAGTATAGTAGCTTGGTCGTAGAGGTGTCTTGAAAACGCTGTTTCTCGCGAGCGTTTTCAGGTTTCGCCTTCTATCAAGAAGGAGAATAAATAAAAACCGGGTAGGCAATCCGAGTTGAGAAACATGGCGCTCTCTGCCCTGCCTACCCTCACCAGTCTTCTTTTTCTTCTTCTTTTGAATTCCTTCCTTCTCCTCAGGGGTTGTGTTCGTTGGTTAGACATTTTTTTCAGTTACAAAGTTGAGACTGACGCGTGAGTGCGTGTGTGTTGAATATACGTCGAACGACGCTCAGAACTCTATTTCCCAACAGTTGTTATATTAGTTCTTGTATAGTTCATCATCCCTTTTTGATACATCGTGCGTGCTTGGTTGTCCAAGGGGACGGCTCCCTTGACTGACTGTGTGTGTGATTTGAGTGTGTATAGCATCTATACCCATGGAGATCCCTCTCTAGGACGACGCCATTTTACTATTCTTATTATTTGTTTTGTTGTAATTATCCAATAACCAACAGCTTGCAACCATGGGTTGTGCAGTGAGTTCCCTTGAAAAGGAGGCCATTGAGAGGAGTAAAAAGATCGATCAAGAGCTACGACGTGATGGAGAAAAGGCGTCGAAGGAAGTCAAGCTTCTGCTTTTGGGTAAATCATATTTGGCGCCTTGCTTTAGGAGAGAGAGAGAGAGAAAGATATGAGATGAGTTTCTCCTTTTTTACTTAGCTCCCCTCTTTTATTTTCTTTCTTTTTTCTCTCTCTTGCTCTCTCTTTCTGTTTTTGTGTCTTTCCTCTTTCGGGAGAAATAGAGAGAGGAGGAGGGGGGAGGGGAGAGAGACAGGAAGAGAAAGAGAGACTAAGAGGGAGAGAATTGGAGCAGAAGGGTGGGGGTGGGACACTCAGTGCCATCTGTTGGACAGAAGGAGAAATGAAAGCATTTTTGAAAAATATGAAACTAAAACGATGAATAATGATACCAAAACACGCAAATAAGATACTTTGATAACAAAACCCCATTTTCGGATTCATTTTGCCTGTAATATTTATATACATATCATTAAACTTGTTTAAATCCTTCAAATAAGTAGTAGTCCTGGCTTTTTTTCATATGTAACTCGCCTCAACCCATTTTGTATATCTTTTCCAGGTGCCGGGGAATCCGCAAGTCCACCATAGTCAAGCAAATGCGCATCATTCATGAGTCCGTTATAGTTCAGAGGACTGTCTTCAGTACAAGCGGGTCGTCTTCTCAAATACAGTTCAGAGTTTACTAGCCATCATCAGTGCCATGAGCAAGCTAAGAATCGACTTTCATGATCGATCAAGACTGGTAAGAATCAAAACAAAAAAACTCATTCATCATCAGTTACACATAGAATAAAGAAATAGATTTGATATACATCATTCAAACTGGAATTGACAATGTTTATGTTAGTCGACATACAACGAGAAGAGAAACAAATATATATATTTTTTCTTCTTTGCCTAACCTCAAAAACAATTCCTTCAAAACATTGTTTATATGATGATAAAATGCCCTCATTTTCACAACTCAGAGAGAAGATATTTCATCACTTTATTCACTCGTTACATCGCCTCATTAAAAGGCTTTACAATTTACACAAAAAAGTAGCCACAGAAACATCCATAGCAATAACCATTCCATGCATTTAACTTCAATAGCATCAACCTATCTAATTTCATGCACATATATTATTAATAAAAGCAAAAGATGTCTCTTATTTCGCACGTATTATAACGCGTGTTTATTTTTTTCTGGTTGCCCCCCCCCCCCTCTCCATTGCTATGCAGGCCGCCTATGATTAGTATGCCCTTGACTTCTTAAATTATCTACCAACTAACACGGCGGATTCTCTGTGTGATGATGATGAAGTTACCTACCAGTACAGTTTCACTTTTACTTCTTACCGTCATCATAATAATCAACCATGTTCGCTTTAACCACATAAAAAATATACATAACATGGTTAAGATGATGATATTTCACGTCTCTTTAATATTGTGTTTATGGACTACTCTTCCACACACAAATATAAGTCTATAGGAAGAAGAAGTTGAGGAGGCACTCTAGGGTATTTTTTGAGACCCTGAAAGCTGTTTTTTCTTATTCTTCCTTCATCTGTCTATTATTTCACGTATAATTCTTCTTGTTGACTTAAATTGGAATGGAAATTTGACTCTTTCCCCCCCTCATGTGTGTGTCACATAAATATATACACTCACACATTCAAAGGCATACTAAGAGACTTGTGGCTTCTTCGTCGTTTGATCCATGATGATTCATTACGAAGGAAAAGAGTCTACTTCACTCAAAAATTCCTTTTTATAGATACTATTACTCTTTGAGGAGGAAGAGATGTAGTGTTTTCAATGCCATGGGTTGAATATACTGTAAAATAGGTTTAGTTGGTTAACGGCCAGGAAGTAATATATATATTTCGTGATCATTAATATACCCGATCGTTTTCTCTGTTACACAATGTTAGCCACGATGTATTCACATTTTCCAATTGATATTATTCTTAAGACTACCATTTTTATTGAATGAACGATAGATATGCTGTCCCTCAGTGCCTTAATTTGAATATCAATTCATTGCTAACGCCTTTTTATTGGAACTTCACATTCACTCCCAGGCAAAGACATAAATAATAGTCTTTCTGAAGTCACGTTAAATATATATTTATACAATGAGATTGGTGTTCCAAGGATGTCTTTCGAGCATTTATAAATATTGAATACAGTTAGCTTGTGAAGCTATGGCACAGATAATTTTACAAAGTCCAGCTTCTGTAAGCAATTTTGAAGCTAGTAAAAAAGTAATGTCTTATTGGTTTAAAGGGGATATATTATTGCCTTTACTTTGCTATCCTTCGTTGCAAACCTTATTCCATTCCTTCCTTGAAAGCTGAATATTTGTATCAATGTATCATGTTTTTATGAGAGAAACATTTCAATATAGACACCTTACATTAGAAGTACATATTCAATAGTTGCTTTATTTTAGCCCTTAATATATGTTAAAAATTAGACGATATTGTATTTGTGTTTTTGGCTAAATGTACATTATTTTAGAATTAATATCTTCATTTGTGCGGCTTCATTGATGGCAGCAAAGAATTTGCAGAAAATAAATATATTTAAGTCGACATCTATTATTTATTAGCGTAGCTATAGTTGTGAAACCGTTCTAACTCAGGATAACATAATTCTGAATGTTATTAAACTATTTTAGCAGCTCTCTAAAATATATCGACTTGGATATTATTTGATAGTTATTATAAACTTATAACTTACTCAAGCTAAGGTTTCTCCTAAATTCGTGTCCAGAACTGCAATAAAATAGAATATGTGTCTAAATAAGTTCTCGGATCGATACTCTGTATTAAGCCGACGTCTTGAAATTGTATTTTCTAATACTTAACGCCTTTGAATTAATTTTTTGAATACACCCATGAATATATACTCAATGACGTGTATACGGACTTGAATGCTATTCAAAGTAAATTATTTAAAAAAAGTATAAATATTAGCCATAAAAGAAGGATTTTCTATACTGTTGCAATTCACCTATGTACTTTCACCTCAAAAAATTCCTTGAAACAGCCGAAAATCTTGGGGGAAAAAAGTTCTATTCAGCCTTGAGATCAATTGGACCGGATAGTATCATTGGTCTCTGCATTTTATCATTCCCTAAAACGAATTCCATTGATAAAAGCTTTTTTCTTTAACTATCTTGTCAGTAGATTATAGAGATAAATCTTTGTCCAATGAAGTATTTGCGCAGCGCTCTTATTTATGATACATTTCCTTATTTTAATTGCATGTTCTATTATTTGCACAATATATGACGGCAGTATGTGTTAAAGTAGTACTTCAAACCGAGCTATTTTTATCAAAGGTCCTAAAATAGGAAGCAACAGCTAATCAATATTTACTTAAACACGAATTATTTTTTTCAAAGTCAAATTACCTGACTTCTCTGGTTGTTATATTTGTCTGATCAGCATACTTTCGTTACTAATTTAGCAAAAATTGATGAACATTTATTATCTTTATAGATAATTTGTTTCAACAAGGTCTGATATATTTGCAAAAACGCAGCCACTGCCCAACAACGTCTTATTTCACTTTTGTTGCATATAAGCTGCTCATCTGATCCATTTCACTACCACCTTGATGTCATTATAATAATTGATTGTTTCCATGTTGTTGTTTGTTTTCGAGATTGATATTGCACGATGAGCTCTGCTCATTTACATAATCTTGTAGTGGGTCAAAGTAAAATAAATATTTAAATATTAAACATTTATGAATAGGAATATTAAGCCTTAAGAGATATGGATTGAAGGGATATCTGATATATTGTCTGCAGTACCAACCAGACTTATTTTTCTGAAAATAAGTTATCGCATTTATTTAAATATTTATAAGTTATCGTATTTTTACTTTTAAAATTGTCGTGGGGAGAAGGCTCATCAGAGACAAATCATGTACCTGAATCGTATCTAGACACCAGTTAAGTTTTATTTTCAAATTTTAGTATGTTGAATATGTATAAAAACATGGAGTTATATCAGAATTAGGATTCTACGATGTCTGAGAATCTTTTATTTCTTATTTTAATTTAATTTTTAAATATATCGTTAATGGTTGTATTGTCAACCAATGGGAATGGCTTAAAATATAAATATTAACCAATGAGAAGACTGAATGAGTATTAACCAATAAGTCGCTTATTTAAAAATAAAGTTCGATATTAACCAATGAAAATTACTTAAAATATAATGATGTACCAATGAGCATGCAAAGAAGTTCCTCATTATTCTTCAGTCACAAACAAGTTTAAAAAGAAGAGAGGAATCATTATTATTATATTATTATTCATTTAATTCGTCTGTTTAATCCTTAATCCGTCCTTGGTGCGCATATCTCAAATCATCCTTGTGATTTAATAATAACGATGATATTGAATTCAAGAGATCCTTAAGTCGTCGTCCTTGACTAAATATAATATGTTGTTGTTGTTTGTATTTAAGGAGGATGCTCGTCAGTTTTTCGAGATGGCAGCAGCAAATGCCGAGGTGGAGATCACCTTCGAGGTGGGTCAGCTCATGAAGCGCCTTTGGCAGGATCGTGGCCTTCAGACCTGTTTCGTCCGCTCAAATGAGTACCAGCTGAACGACAGCGCCGCCTATTACCTCAATGCCCTGGATCGCATCTCCTCACCACACTACGTACCCACACAACAGGACGTTCTGCGGACGAGGATAAAGACCACCGGGATCATTGAGACACAGTTTACCTTCAAGGGATTGCATTTCAAGTGAGTCAATCAAAAAAGCCATTCTATCATTAATACAGTCAATAGCACAGCCACTCAAAGGAACCAAAAAAAAAGTACCCGTTAAATACTAGTGATTGCTATTGAATATTTTAACTTAATATCCTTATGTATTGAGCGACCTTTATCTACTAGGAGAAACAAGGAACCATCAGCAGATATTTTCAAGCCGATAAAATCTTAATGCAACATAATTTTGCGATAGTTTACACATTAACTTTTTCTTCATTAACTTATGATTGCGATCAACTTTTTTAAACCTTCCATAAACGATACAAAATATCACAACTTTCCAAAAGTAACAAACCATATATATTAAAATCTTCAGCAAAGTCGTCTGTTTAAGTCGCATTAAAATAAATAAAAACACAATATAAATGTTTATGTTAACAACAACTTAAAACGTTTTTAGTAAAAAAAAAAAAACTATTAGTAGACCAGAAAACCTTTACACATTCAGCTTATATAAATGGGTATCATAGTCATATACTATGTGCAAAAGTTTAAAAGGAATATCGTAGTATATTTTTGTAGACAAATTATGGTCATTCGTATTTCAAAACAGTAATACTTCTTTGTATTATTCTTAAGATTCAATATTGTACGTAGATTTTCATGTTTTTTCGGTTGAAGTACCTGTTCTATTAAAATAGTATCTTGTTCTATCCGAGTCCACTGGTTGTTGCTAAAAAATAAAAGACGGATATATGTAATAATCAAATACAACAAGCCATGAAGTACTTTTTATGAAATGCAATGTCATCAGTTAATTTTGACCTTTTTGAAGTCCACAATGATGAATTTGTCTGATAGTATTTTAGTCCAGGTCTTTGTTACCTAAAAATTAGATATTAAGGCGTAGTGTAGTACCCAATCAAGTCTTGGGTTATATCGCATCAAGGGGTCATCATCACCATAAATGTTTATCAAACACATCTCATCCCCGCCTTGTATGTGCCCTTCCCTCTGAACTGTAATGTTTATTATGTGTTTTATTTCTTGTTCTCCTTCAGAATGTTTGACGTGGGCGGACAGCGTTCGGAGCGAAAGAAATGGATCCACTGCTTCGAGGGCGTGACAGCCATCATTTTCTGCGTTGCCCTCTCGGGCTACGACCTCGTCCTCGCGGAAGACGATGAAATGAACCGCATGATGGAGTCCATGAAGCTATTTGACTCCATTTGCAACAACAAATGGTTCGTGGACACCTCCATCATTCTATTCCTCAACAAAAAGGATCTCTTTGAGGAAAAAATAAGGAAATCACCACTTAAATTCTGTTTCCCTGAATATGACGGTAAGCGCGTCCACCATGATTGAAACATGTTCTGTACCACAGTAGTATATATTTAATTAAATAAATTGAAGGAGTTGTGAATGAGTATTAACCAATGAGAAGGCGATATCAGAATTATTAAGAATATTTGATAATAAGGCATGAAATGGAGCACTTAAGATCAGTGGATGTTGAAGGACCAGATTCGTCTCCTTCTGAGAGAGGATGGTCTATATTGATCCAACTTATTAAAAATATATTCCTACGTTCGAGGTATCTAACGCTATAATTTTTATTCATACCCATACTTGGTTGCAACTCAATCCAACCTTAAAGGCAACTTTTTTATAGAGTTGTAATTTACATTATCAAAGGAGAAATTACTTAAACGATAACCAATGAGATTGCATAGTTTCTAATTATATTGTCCCAGTGATTATAAGCATTAGTATCTTTAATAATTAGACTAATTTACTAAGAAGTATTTAATTAGATCCGCAATGATCCAATCAAGAGTCAAAATTGGAAAATCTCATGTATATTTGCGTTCTCTTACTTCTTACCGTAATGGAACGTATATTTTTAAAGAATCATTCATAAAATAGCTTTATTTCAGTACAATCGCTTGATTTAATGGGGGGGATACATATATGTTGAGTTGGCGCTTGTACGCAAAAAACCCTTTTAAATGTTCTAAATGTGGACTAATAAAATACTGCAATACATTAATATCTATATACACTAAGCATAAAATAATATCAATGATTCATTGAATTGACGTAAAAAATATGTGTTGAATTTTACATTTCTACATTTTGCCAATGTCTGCTTGAATGTGAAGATCATAAATTTGTTTATTAGAGTCTTCTCACTTAAATGATGTCAACTTAAATTTCAATCGCCGGCATTCATTTTTTTGTTCAGAAGCTTATATAATAGGAATATATTTACTGCCTTTGAGTAACTTGTATTCCTTAGAGTGTATGGAATTTTTTATAATTTGGAGTTGCTCCATTGGTGGATACTTGCTAAAAAGAAGTTTTCATTGAAGAAAAAAATATTGTGACTGCCTTGATATGTTCAACACCGATCCATATAGCTGGATGCTCAACATACAAGAGCAATTTGCTCGACTTGAAATTTCTTTGATGACGAATAGATACCTAAAATGGCTGTCACCCACAATTTACACTAGGGGAAAAAGAAATCCTTCAATGAATACCCAGTTATATTGGTCTGTGCAAATTGATCAATCAATAATTTACAGAGATTAAAAGTTCATATCTGTATTATTTTATAAATTAATATAATTATTTATATCATAACTATGATCAATGCGTTTGACGTCCTCTGTTTAGCGTATTAAGTAGCGATTTAAATATATTTTGTATTATGTATCATTCAAATCACATCAAACTTTATATTGATTGTAGGTTTTTTTAAATGCACCAATGACGCTCGTTCATATATTATTTGGATTCATATATCATGAGAAACATTTGGTTCTTGACAAATCTGTTAGGTTTTTAAAGAGTCCTTATGTTCGACAGCTTATAGGTAGGAGCTAGTATTTGTTAAACATTGATTTTTTGTAACGTACAATTATGTTACGAGGAGACTAAGAACTTTCAAATGCATTCTCATTAAAAAAATTAAATCCATTACATATTCCTAAGTATTCATAGTGTACTATGATTGGTTATTAGACAGCCAATTAGGTTTAAAAGTCTGAAATTAAAATATTTATTTCCTAAAAGTAAAGCTTATACCCTCAGCTTATTTGTTCTTAAGTGTAAGTGCCTTTATGGTTCGATAGAATTGCAGCAGACAGGATATAAATAAGCATTATAGCGTTAAAATTCATCTATTGAACCTAGGATCTTATCAATGAGGTAGACCAAAAATGACCATCCCCTCGAGGGAGTATTCGAACCTGCGCCCCCAACATTGAGAGTTGAACACGCCTTAACACGCACGGCTATCGAGCTCCCTCATGTAACTTCTATGATTAGCTTTTGGATTGTAAAACCAGCCAATATATAGATATATATATCATATTTGAATATTTTACCTACCCATTTTTATATTTTGATTCCGAATGTATCAAGATTAGGGAAATACTTAATGAAATAAATAAAAATTGTTAGTTAATTACTTTTTTATCTGCTTCGAATTAAAAATCTCAAATTAAAGAACCTGAAAATGAAATATATATTTTTTTTTCTTATTATTATCTACTACTGATACTTTACATTACAATTAACACATGGGAAGATATATGTCGTCTTTATTTCCCCTTAGCAATTCATTTTAAATATAGCGCCATCTTTTATAATTAATCCTATCAGGCCTCTTATAGACTCCTTTAAGGGCCAATCAAATTCAAGTACTCATAATTCAAATATTTTCTTCTAAAATGTATAATTATTGTTCATCTCATCATGTCCCCCAAACACTAACTATACCCCTCTTCTCATCCTCTCTTTCAGGTCCCAACGAATACGGGGAATGTGCGGCCTACATCAAGTCCAAATTCGAAAACCTGAATAAACTCAAAGACCAAAAAGACGTCTATACCCACTTAACCTGTGCCACGGATACTCAAAACATACAATTCGTCTTTGATGCCGTCACTGACGTCATCATCAAGTATAACCTTCAGGCCTGTGGACTCTTTTAGGACATTTAAATTTAAATACCATCATCGTCAGCCACACATACACAACACCCTCTTCTTCCAAGAAGAACAGAAATAATAATAAAAAACATCCGTTTATAAGCTCCTCCTCCTCTTCCTCCTCCCCTAAACTTCAATATTATCCTTTATATCTAAATCTATATATTAAATAGTGCCTTTGTTAAGAGCAAATCGGGAATACATCATACATATATAATTACTTTATATTTAAACGCACCAAAATCCTCTACAAATCAATTACCCCCTCCATTTCTATAACGTGACTTCATATATTTTTTTAATTCCCTGCCTACCAGAGCCAGGATAATAATATTCATGTGTCCTCCTCCCCTGTTGATGTGCTCCTTCTTACATTTAACTTATTGATTTTAAAAAATGGGTAAAATGTTTTTAAATATACATGCGCACACACAAAAAAACATTTGAGAAAGTGAGGAAAAAGTATTGTTTTTTATAAATAATTATTCCACTTCTTTATTTTATTCATTCTTATATAGTTGTATGTCTCTTAGTAGTAAAGCTAGCCGTTTCTGACCCTATCAAAAAACGACATTTTAAGCGTCTAACAATACACAATTATTTGAGGGTATTTTATTACATATAAGCAGTGTTGGTAGAATATTACTTTGAAAGTAGTATGTAGTATACCACTTTTACTGCGTAGTAATATTTTTAAATATTAGTTTTTACTTCTCAAAAGTAATATACTACTTTATATTGGATATTACTTTTTTGAGCATTCCGAAACAATAAGTAAAGGCAATTCAAACAGGACTTGTAAAAATCCTCACCAAACCTAGTTTGCATTTTTATGTCCACTGGGTGACGTCACATACATTCACAGTTCACAAAAATGCCTGTCGAATATATTTTTTACACGAAAGTAATATGTAACTAGGATATTACATATCAGTTATTAATGGAAAGTAATATCTAATATGTTTGTTCTCTCTAGTTAGTCTCAATAATATAACTAAGTAATATAACGCACGTGCGTTAGGGAACAACTGCATATAAAATACGTTAGATTTGGATCTATGTCCTCCAATACTGTCTTACGCTCCCTCGATTTTTTATAGCTATTCCTGCACGACTTCCTCTCCAGAATTGACTAAGTTGATAAGTCAACAGAATATTGATTCTTGTACAATCTGTGTAATATTCATCAAGGGTAGAAAAATGGATATAGTGACCACATAAAGTGATAATCAAAAGTCTTCCTTCATAGCATTTAAGGAGATAGCATCATTTCTATTACGGAACATATCTTTTGGAGCAAGTCTCTCTCTCCCACTTGGAAGGAAGACAATCATGAATAAGATGATGATGATGTCCCCTGTGTTAAAAAGATCCCTCTTCTAAGAATTGAAGATGACATCACATCCATGTTTTTAGACTTCTCCTAGTAGGGGAGGGAGGCCTTTGAATGCCCCTAGGAAGATGATGAAACAAACGTATATTAAAAAGAGGTGGAGAGACTAAAACATCAAATGAGATCGCCATTTAAATAATTATAAACTTGGTGTCTGTAAAGGTAGGAATGGGCCTGATTTAATTGATAGTTTGTAAATTATTATTCAAGGGAGTTGAAAAAAAGGGAGCAACGTAAAAGCGGTACCACTCGTTTATTAAATTAATATTAATTTATATCGCATCATTTTGCGCGGGATCTTAAAAATCACTTAACCTTAACACAATCGGAGGCCATCATCGTCTATTGATGCAAAATGGAATAGACTGTGATTTCCCTTGAAACTTTCGGCTATTCGTCCCATAGAGATTAAAGACATAGAGAGCTTATTGGATTCTTCAGAGCCATACGTCATATTGCTTAATGTAAACAAATCTTTCTATCTCTTATGATCAGCTTACGATGACGTAGTACAAATTACTTTGTTTATATGGGACACAGAATACAGCTGAACGATGTTTCTCTGCTATTGAAGGGAATAAGCTCTAATATCTCTATGATTCGTCCTCTGGAATAAATGATTCGTAATTAATCACAAATGTATATGAACATAATCTTTCATTTATTGGGGCTGTAAGTTTCAGTAAATGATCTTCCTTATGTATATAAACTTATATTACTTTCTAGGTGATATACATTAGTAAAGGGCAATAATTATAACAAAGGTATTTTATCGTCTAAATAAACATCTCATTGAACAAATAAAATATCTTTTTGGTTATATTTTCTATTTCAAATCCTTCAAAAAGTTGTAAACATAAGGAATACTTATTAACTTAACATGTTTAGTCATTGTTCAATTAATTTATCCCAGGCACCGGGACAAATGGACTATAGTCCTAATTATCACTAAGAAACGCTGTAGGCGAGGGATCTTGCTATGAGACATAATAGTTCCCAATCTGTGTCCGTTTGCATGTCCGCACGCTATCTCCTCCCATATTTATGGTCAGATTTGAACTTTGAAGGTACCTATAGAATTCGTGGGTCAAGACGCACCTAATAAAACTATTTGCAAAGTGATGGGACCAGAAATGGGGAAAGAATTCAGACCTTGTCTGATTTGAACTACCTACTTTTCAAGGTAAAGAGAGGAAAAATAAAAGGAGGAGTTAGAGAAAAAGAAAAAAGCATCTCATGTGACTTAAAACATATTCTTTGTACAAAGTCAAACTTTTTATGAGGAATGTTTGTACAAAACAGAAAATTATTTTCTCTCTCCTCTCTTATATTCTTTAAGGTCTCTTTCACTCACAAACTAGCTCCAAAACCTACCCATACCCGAAGGGCGAACATATGGGCGCCGTAGGCGGCCAAATATGCGAGTACTTTTAATTATGACGTATTCAACCCTAACCTCGGGACCATAGATACTTATTCCCTTCAATAGGAGAGAAACATCGTCGTACAGCTGTTGCCATTGCCCAAACTAAACAAAGTAATATGACCTACGTCATTGTTAGTTGATCATAGAGATTAAATTTTGTTGTTATTGGGCAATATGACGTATTTCTCTAAAGAATTCAATAAGCTCTCAATGTCTTAATATCTCTAATCTCGGGACCTGTAACAGTATTTAAATTTGAAGTCTAATAAATAACATAGATAAGTTCTTCGTCACAACGATATATATGTATAGTAAAATACCAGGACTTATAGATTTTTTTTATTTTACCGAGTTCCAAATAATAACCCAAACCTTTATTGATCCTACACTTTTGCCTCATATATCCGGACATTTATTTAAAAAAGAGTAGGGAACATTTTTTTGCGTCTCATTGCTACGCCGCTCTCTTACGTAAAACAAGTGAAAAACCCCATTACACTCTGCTGATTAAAAAAACACATTTCCCTTAGCCTTGAGGCTAATCTAAGCCTACTTAAAATAATTTTATGATTGCAAAATAGTGCGAATCCAGGAGTGTGAATGATGATAAGTACCATTCCTGCGGAGATTCATTTAGTTAAAACGTAATTTTTAACTCTTTTTGGGTGTTGCACTTCCTTGTTGTCCTTCTTCAAAGGCATAGAATATATATTCCTCTGACGTACTAGGAAACTGTAAATAGTATATGTTTGAATTCAAAAGTAAATTTTAGAATCTTGTCACATATAGACAATGTTGGTCAAATATTAGTTTGAAAGTAGTATGTTATATACTACTTTTTACTGCGTAGTATTATTTAAAAAAAATATTAGTTATTACTTCTCAAAAGTAATATACTACTACTTTATATTAGGTATTACTTTTTTGAGCATTCCGAAACAATAAGTAAAGGCAATTCAAACAGGATTTGTAAAATCCTCACCAAACCTAGTTTGCATTTTTATGTCCACTGGGTGACGTTACATTATATATTCACAGTCAGGAACGGAGTGGTAAGAATTTATCTACCGGGACAATTATACCCTCACCGGCCTTATACAGGCCCCAATATGCCATTGGAGGCTGTCAACGGCCGTTTATGTTTCTTGAGGCCAGCGGCCCACCGGGAATAGTCCCGGTACTCCCGCTGGCCACTCCGCCCCTGTTCACAGTTCATTAATTTTCATCAAAATGCCTGCCTAATATTTTCCCCCGAAAGTAATATGTTACTAGGATATTACATATTAGTTATTACTATAAAGTAATATCTAATATGATTGTTCTCTCTAGTTAGTCGCAGTAATATAACTAAGTAATATATTATTCGCACGCGCGTTAGGGAACAACACTGCATATAGATATTAATAACACAATTTAAAAGAATATTTTCGCTTATGTGACTCCTCAGATCTATTCAGTCAAAACTCATGGAAATCATAGTTCGAAATAATCCAGCCGCTCGAAAGTAGAACAGCAAACACCAAAACCAGAGTTGAATTTTCTTCAACTTTGATTTGAAGGCTTAAGGAGTGTTTTAAAGATAATACTTAATGAGTTTGATGCTTTATGTGCTTAAAATATGACGATTCACTGAGTCTCTTGACATGATTTGCTGTGCCTCCAACCCGGGATACATTGGATAAGGTTAATAATTATTATTTAGTATTATATATAATTATATATAGAAAATGCAAAAGATGTTTCTGAAAATAAATTTAATGTTACATAAATTTGGGAAATAATTTATGTTATGTTTTTTAAAAAGACAAATTGGGCCTCCCACAACATCTAAACAACCAATTCCAACGTGTTTGTCTCATGGTGTCAACCAAAATACACCATAATTCGAATTAAGATAGATGTTAGTGTATTTAAGGGCATCTGAGTGACATACAATGTACATTAGTGTCCAAATCCTTAACCTTCCCCGTCCAAAGAGATAGTCATAGAGATATAAAGACATAGATAGCTTATTGGATTCTTCAGAAAAATACGTTTTTGTGCCAGATATAAACAAATCTTTCTATTTCTATGATCAACTTACGATGACGTATTACAATTTACTTTATTTAGTTTGGTCACAGGCTATAGCGGAACGATGTTTCTCTTCTATTGAAGGGAATAGGCTCTCTATATCTTTATATTTGGTTGTTCCATAAATAATGAGGTCTACCAATTAAAACTCAAAATATTCATCGGATCAACAACAAAAACTTCTCAATCAGTACACATAATCCCCTCCGACTGCAATGACGTCGTGGCAGTATCCCCGGAGCTTCCTGAGTTGGTCGTAGAGCTCGTCTTCACTGACCCTCCTCACCGCCCGCTGAACGACGAGTGTAGCCTCCTCGTGGCTCCCAAACTCATCCTCCCGGAACAGGTGCTTCAACTTCCGGAACAGGAACCTGTCACACAGGTTCAGGTCGGGTGAGTAGGGTGACTGTTTCACCGGTTCCACGTCGCTCCGCGTCAGGAACTCCCTGGTATCGGTGGCATTGTGGGGACGTGCATTGCCCCACATGAGGAGACAATTTTTCAGCCGGATCTTGTCCTGGCTGTGGTCCCAGCAGGTAGTGCAGTGATCGATACCCGCCTCGGCTTGTAGGTGAACCCCATCAGAATCATCGTCTTCCTCGCTGTCTGTTTCACACGGGGAGTCGAGAACCGGGCCCCCGCGGGCTCCGCCCAGACTTGCTTCCACTGCTCCGAATCCCAGTAGAAAAGAACTTGTCCTGGACTAACAGATGAGACCCCAGAAAGTCCTCCCCGTGGTCCTAGAACAGCTTCAGGAGGTCCTGACAGCACTTCACTCGCTGCGTCTTGTTGGCTTGAGCTGGTGAGGGACGAGCACGCTGAGGAGGTTTTGGAGCCCTAGATCCTCCGTCAGAAGCTTGAAAACATCTTTAGATGGTAGGGACACCTCTGCAGCAACTTGTCGAGTGGTCATCCGGGGGTTATCCTCGACCAGGCGCTTCACACGGGCCACATTCTCCTCTGACCTCATCTCCCGGGGACGTCCAGGACGGGTCTTCTTCTCCAGGGCAAAAACATACTTATCGAACTCAGTGTGCCTTCTTTGGAGGGTGGAGAGGCCAGGGCAGGAGTCAGGAAAGGTAGAGAGCAAGTCCCCGTGGATCTTGTTGACTGTCCTGGCGAGCTTGATCCGGATCAAGAAGTAGGAGCGAAAGTCGGGTGTCTCCATTTTCAGTGGCGAGTAGAATGAATGATAGAAATGGCGCGATTACTCACCTTATATATTAACCTGAGTGGCGCCATACAGTCTGTTCCCATGCAAAAATATGCGATAAGAACGCTCCCGTTGAAATTTTTGAGATAGCGTGTGAACTTTTCGAGATAGCTAACCTACCTCATTATTTATGGAACAACCTATATCTCTGTGGATAGAATACATATACACCAATTGTACAAGCATATCTAATGATAACAAACAGGTACCTTTTTCTTGGACGTGATTGGTTGAAAGGCAAGAAGTGTAAAATAAATAAAAATCAACTGGCATTTGTTGAAGAGTCTAACATCAATTCAGAGAGGAATATAATCCTTAAAAGTACGGATTGTTTTTTCGCATGGGCCCATGTCATTTACGGATCCTTTCAACATATCTAGCGACAGATAGATCTTTACTCGTTAGACGTAAAAAAGAAAGGAAAAGAATGTTACCAACTATAAAAATATATCCAAATGTGTGTTTGTAAAAACACATTTTCCCTATCCCTAGACATATAAAAAAGGAACTTAGATGATAAAGTACTGATGTGTGTGTGTGTGTGATGGTAGCCCAGCTTTATTCAAAGCAAATCATGACACAATACCCCCACTGAGAGGTGTTTTCTCTCCAGATGCATTCACTGCATAATAATTAATGGGAATAAAGTTGTTCAAATGGACAAATGATGTATCGCTTACAATTACTTCATCGACTTATTTGATGTTTACATCAAACCTTCAAAACGGCAAACAAATATTTATAAACAATATATAATTTAATGGCGGTACATTCAGATATAATGTAAATGTCCTAAGTCTAACTCCGTCATTATTACTCTTAAGATCCTCTTTTTGGCAGACAAAGATGCTCTTCATTTGGTTCGCGACTGAGTTTAGGTTTGAGTTCGAAAGAATCGTCTTCTTGATATGGGTGAAGAATAAGTGGGGCAAGATATGTCTAAACTCCACAAGTTTTTGACAAATTCAGGGAAAATGGCTCCATTCCGGATCATCTTTGCATGACGATAGAAGGGAACATAATAAATGACTTCCGAGGAAATAAATGTGGGAGGAGATAGCGTGCGGACATACAGACGGATGGACAAAGATTGGTGAATTATTATATAGATTATATCCTCCTAAAATAAAATACGTTTAGCATTAAAGCACTTCTATTAAGTTTTTTTAATAATAAAAATAGCGTCCTTTTCTCGAACGTGAAAAGAAAGATCGTGAATGATAATAATAATAAACATTTGGGATTATAATAAGAATCCCTCCACTCAGGAAGGTCATTTAAGAATCCTCTTTACTTGCAAGAACATCCATCCAATGTATCCTTAGTAATGCCTCTTAGCCAGTAGAAGCTACTTAATGATACACAGTTTTTTTAAATAGATAACTACTCTTATGTATGGCTACGCTATTAATAAAATACGACCTTAATACATAGTTTATGTAACTTGAACTTAGTTAATGTCTATTGTTTTTTTCAACGTTGAAAAAAATTAGTTCATGAGCAAAAGAAGGTGAAAGGCAAAAAAATATATCTACAATCCTTTATATGAATTTGTTTACAAGGATAATAAAATATGTTTTTCTTATATTTTACATTTGGAGATGCTAAAATATTTGGTCGTGGATATAAATCCTTATTCGCAACTGTTAATTGATCGGATGTTTAGAGAAAAATGATATTAAATCAATATCTGTAAATTCCTATTGGAAGGAAGGATCCTTGACTGGCTTCTATCCAACATACATTGAGATATATTTAGAAGATAAAAGACCACAAACTAGAGGATCTCCTGGGATGCAAAAATTGTAGGGGGTTACATGAGGGGAATATGCATTTTATTTAGATATCAGGTTTGGATATAATTCGTCCACGAAGGTCCTCAATACGTACACACAAATTATGTAATTAATCATGTTCTTTTTGAAGAAATGTGATTGGTTAAGGAGAAAGCATATACGGTCAAACCCGTCACCAGCGGCCACTCAAGGGAACCCAACCTAATGACAGTTAAAGACAGGTAGCTTGATAAACAAAGAAGCTATTTTTTTTCTTCTCCAGATAAATTGGAGTGGCCTCATTGATCGAATGACCGCTTACACAGAGTAAATGCATAATAATAAAATACATAGTTGAGTATCATCCTAGGACTTTTTTCTCGAGCGTGATTGGTCGAAGGGAATGAGCGTGAATAATAATAATAAGCATGTTATGCAGTAAGTCGTGATGCCTTTTTTTATTTCATTGTTGTTGATGAATGAACATCTACTCATAGAATGGAATATCATCTTAATGGGGCTCGATTCATGTCCTCTGCAAATTCTTTTGAATAGAATATATCAAAATTGTCTATTAATATTAATTAAATAAAGTCACACTCAGGGAAAGAATGACTATTTAATTTACTTACTCATTCTTGACAATAAATATATATCATCTCTCAGAGGATAATCCGTAGAAAAAGAAAGGAATTTAAGTTGTCAACTGAAACAGTTTTATGATTTGGTGAGCTTGCGAAAACTACCATAAAACCATCGTTAATTATTCAACTTTGCGAGTTGAATAATTTTTTTCGAAACTGATTGATCAGCCATAGAAAAAAACGCACCTTGAGGCAGTGTTTGATACTTAAGCAATGCGATAAGTTAGGACTTTAGTCCTCAATTGTGCAAAGGTCTACTTCAATTCAAGAATTTCGTCAAGTTGAATAATAATATGAGTCTATCTTCCATGGATTTTGAACAAAAATACTTCGTGGAGGTGAATTTATAATTAATTAGTTCTCGAATAACTTACATCGTCCGAGTGTTAATGTATCCGTCACTAATAGCATCAAAAAAGACAATCAGTGAAGAAACCAAATGTATGTTAATTAATTCAGTCCTTTTTTATCATACGTCTTGGAGGTGCTGATGAGCAGGGTTGCCAGGGATGTATGGACGCTACGTCTTAATGTTCTCGATCAAAATATCTGGATGCTTTAACGTAGGAGAAAACTTAGCTATGCAGAGTCACTTTGGTCAATTACGAGATGTCACATAGGAATGAGCATAGAGATATAAAGATATAGAGAGCTGATTCCCTTCAATAGCAGAGAAACAGCGTTTTATTGTTTCTGTGTGCCCACTATAAACAAAATAATTGATACTACGTCATCGTAAGCTGATCATAGAGATAGATTCTATCTCTATGATCCGCTTACGATGACGTAGTATAAATTACTTTGTTTATATTCAACACACAGAATACAGCTGAACGACGATGTTTCTCTGCTATTGAAGGGAATCAGCTCTCTATATCTTTATATCTCTATGGAACGGGACTGATATGTAGCTAAAGTTTTTCCTTGCGTGGCATGCCTTTATCTAGCACTAGAATGCATAGGATACTCGCCGCTTTTCACTCGCCAATTTGAACCCAAGTATTATCATTTATACACATTTATTAAGGTGTATATACACAGAAATTGTGATATAAGGCAATAGTCTATAAATATTGTCTTTTAATTGATATATTAATCTGCAAGAACGTCTTAATTTTAGATATATTAAACAAACAAACGAAAATCCAATATAAACATCACTTCAAAGTTAAAAATATTATTATATTTATGAGATGACGTCATAGAGATAGAAAGACATAGAGAGCTTATTGGATTTTTCATAAAAGTTCGTCATATTGCCTAATATAAACAAATATTTACAATCTATGATCAGCTTACGATGTCGGAGTACCATAGAGATAAAAAAATATAGAGAGCAGATTCCCCAATTGCAGAGAAACAGCGTTATGTTGTTTCTGTGTGTTTAAAATAAACAAATTAATTTATACTACGTCATCGTAAGCTGATCATAGAGATAGAATATATCTCTATGATCAGCTTACGATGGCGTAGTACAAATTACTTTGTTTATTTTGAACACACAGAAACAACAAACACTATTTCTCTGCTATTGAGGGAATCAGCTCTCTATATCTTTATATCTCTATGCGTAGTACAAATTACTTTGTTTATTTTGGGCACAGGCGACAGCTGAACGATGTTTCTTTGCTATTGAAGGGAATAAGCTCTCCATGTCTTTATATTTCTATGGATGATGTTCATAAAATCAGCTGTCTTGACTATAACTTTGAGACAGAGAGATAAAAAATCGAATATAACTCTTGCTTTACGCAATGCGTATTAATTGCCTTTTCTGTCTCTTTTTCATGCAAACAATGAAGCTCAACGTTTATCTACATTTTCCTACGGACAATTATTAGTAGAAATATTTGTTATATCTTAATTTAAACTTAAAGTTCAATGTCACTTTTTAGAAAAAAAAAATAACAACTTTTGATTGTCTTACGCATATTTCATATAATATCAGCTCCTTGCGTGAGCCTTCTTCACTGACCGCCCCACCCTTATCGTGGGGGTGTATCTAACTCTCCAGAGATGTGGTGGCTGTGAACATAATTCATGTCTCTCTTATCATCCAAGGTCCATTTCAAGCTATCAGATTGTTTAACGTGCTCTATGGTCCATAAATAAATATGTACGTATAATCATTATGCATCTTGGGTAATCTATTTCATGGATGATTACACTTGTGGGCGAGATGAGAAGGATCCTGTAGGTTATCTTTTTTTTCTTGTTGAATTCTTATTTGCAATCCCTTTCTTTCTCATAGATCATTAGTATTTGGACCCATGAAGATAAGAAAAATATATAAAATGGTGTAACAAAAAAGTAACTGAAGGAATTTTAAACAGGAAAAAAAATGATGGGCGTTATATGGAAAGTACATTCAATACACAGAAATGGAACCAACGGGAAGCCTCATCTTAACTAAAGCCATTGAACAGAGCGGAAACACTCTCTTGTCAGCTACTTTAAAAAGCATAGGCAGTCTATTCTTGTTAGGCCGTGAGCAAACACAGGATCAGTGTTTGAACCATAATCTCTAATTTACACAGGCTTTACAATTACATATCTTTTACTTGGGTCTGATTTAAGACACATGGGCTCAATCACCGAAATATTAACATATAAAATAAGACGTGAAGAAGATAAAACAGAGAGTTTGTGGCCTCGAAACCATGGTTAATTACAAAGGGAGTGCAATAACCGTGTGCGTTAAGGCGAGTTCAACTCTCAATGTTGGGGGCGCAGGTTCGAATACTCCCGAGAGGGAATTATCACTTTTGGTCTGCCCCAGGGATAAGATCCTAGGTTCGATAGACTAATTATACGCTAGTATGCTTATTTATATCCAGTCGGAAGTTGTAATTCTATCGAACCATATAGATTTAAAAACTTGTATTAATTTAAGGTTACTCTTGAGCCCTTCAACTCCAAGTATATCATAATATAAATTGCTAAAATATCCTCGGAAAATTTCTTTGCAATACGGTAACCTGGTGTGTATTCATATTGGCACCTCTGTGCAATATTGCTATTGGTATCCCTCTCTTGCCCAAGGGTATTTCCTCTTCCCCTGTTTCTTCTTTGAAGCAGTCCTTCTTCTTCTCTGGAGCTGAAAGTGCATTTAATATCGGACAACGTATAACAAAAGACAGTTAAGGAAATAATTTGTTGTCTATTGCCTTCCTTTTCCTTCAAAATCCGAGTGCATAGTTGATTTATATAAGAATAACATGTATTAAATTTCAAATAATCTCTAAAACATTTATACACATAATGTACTTAATTGTCTTTTGTTATAAATTGTCACTAAATGCATATCAAGAAGTCACAGATCAGATACATAAATAAATTTCTCCTTCTTTCTTATCTACCGCACCGATCGATACTCGGTAGATATATAATAAAATCTATCGAATACCGAATAGGCGGTACCGAATCCCAGCTCTGTGTATAGTTGATAAATTTAATAATTGGAGTGATCCGAGGAGTACGGGACAGATGGAGTAGTTATTTTATTACAATACAACTTGAGTAACCTGGATACAATATCATTTCCAGGGCAAGTATATACAAGAGCGATTATTTTCAACACTTGCGGATGAGGAGTATCGTCACAAGTACCATGGATTCTTGATTCAGTCCCTAATTATTTCATCATATTGTGTAAATCCAATTTTATACCTTTGCCATGACTGAGTAATATAATCTAATATAATGAGGTTGATGATTCTTAATAATATATTTAACTTTAGGGATCGACTAATGAATTTGGTTTCCTTAATCCACCTTCCAAACATTTATTTTTCTCATTAAATCGGAATTCAAAATAACTCACTCCTTCACTTTATGTAATTATTTTCAAATGAGAAGAAATAATTAATAATATTTCTTGTTAGAATCAAAACATAAGTTTTATTTTTATTATTTTATATATTTATTTATTTTAGCTGGAGTGCTAGCAACCAAAGTGGAACCTATTTTAAACGCAAAACTGGGAGTGGAACAGAAAGGATTTCTGAAGGGGATAAAATTTATGATATTTCTCGAAATATTGCAACCGCTATGGAGTTGCTCAATAAGAAAAAGACTTACGGAGCTATTATAGCTATAGATTTCAAAAAAGCTTTTGATACCATTAAGCACGGTCATATTTTTAAAAGCATTAAAAAAGTTTTACCCAAAGAATATTTTAATCCAATAAGAGCTCTTCTTTATAACGGCTCATCAACTATATCTATGGGAGTCCTAGAAAGTGACCCTATTATTTTAAAAGGAGTTGCCGTCAAGGATGCCCTATGTCACCTCTTTTATTTGTTGGGAGCACTATTGACCTTAGCAACAATATCTCTAAGAAGTATAGAGGTTTTGGAGTAGATTTTGGACCCAAAAAACATATTGTAGATTTGTACGCCGACGACGTTACACTTATGTTAGAGGCAAAATCAGAAAAACAGCTGGTCAAGCGGATTGAAGTTATACTCAACTTCCTTAAGAAATATGAAAAGAGGTCTGGTCTGAGAATAAACAACAAAAAAAACGGTGATTCTTCCCATTGGTGACTGGAATCCAGGACAAAATAAAGTAATTGCAGGATGCTCAGTAGAGGGAAAAGTGGAAATTCTAGGAATTTCTTGGACTTCCCAGGGAACTTCGGAATGCAATTGGTTGAATATGCAAAAACATGTGGTACACAACATTCAACGTTGGAGAAAATTCAGTCTCCAAAAAAGAATTGACTTATACAACTATTCCATTGTTCCTTATGTCCTGTACAAAGCATCATCTCTTCCGTGGCTTGCAGAAAAAGCAATCTCTCAAGAAAGCTCATGGCTAAATGAGCTGTTTCATAAGAGTTATCTGCCCTCTTTGAAGAGACCAAGATCTCATATCGGAGGAGGGCTATCACTGCTTTATAAAATAATTCCTAAAATCTTTCAGAAAGTGGTAGTGGATTTATCCGTTAATCCGAACCAGTAGTGGTGAGCTGTGTTTTCTTCAAGTTCAGCATTCTTTGTACTCATGTTTGGGACGGATGCTACGAACGAAAAATTAATGGAATTTTCCTCTATAATAGCATCCATTCAAAGAATAATTTGGAAAGGCACGCCGCTTTTTTCATCCTCATTTACTATTGACATAGTTCGACAAAACATTAACAAGCCGTTTTATTTCAAAACCTCCCAGGGCCAAAAGAACTAGAATGGAAGGCTTTATCAGAAGAAATTTTGTCTGTTCACGATTTAGACAGGGAGCCTCTGTTTAAGTGTGGAAAATTCTTCTTTCCATTAAATAGAGAAGCAAGGAATCATCTTCCACCGATACCTTGGCACTTAAGGATGTCCTTTTCACAAAACACAAAAAAGAAAGCCGAGAAATTGTGCGATATATATATATAAGAGAGCTAGGCCTCCAAGCGTCGTGGAAGAAACGAATTATGAGTTCTATCTCCAAAACGATAGATTAAAAAAGATTTACCTCCCAACTTCAAATTTCTACTAAATGTTTATTTTTTAATTAGCCATGTAAAGACTGTGGACAACTATTTAATTCAATGGTCCATGCGTTTGCCAACTGTCCTGCACTCCTCTTCATAAGGGAATTTGTCAGGGTCAACGTTAAAGGAGTGGAAAAAAGAATTGTCATGGCCATAATTCTATTCGGATTAAGTTCGAATCCCATAAAGGCTCCTGCGAAAACACGAGCTATGGAGCTAATTTTATCGAGTATTCGCAGCTATTTGGCGGAGAAATTAACTCTTGACAGCGATATGTTTATTGGAGACATTCGGGCCATCATGATCTCGACGGCAGCGCGATACCCGTCCTTTAGTGTGAAGATCCCTACAATCAATACCATTCCGTGGAAATATGTGGAGGATCTGGAAATATATTATCCGTTTTGCTCCGCTGGACATCTCCAATTTCTGCAACGGATTATGAGGCAATACAGAAAATTTGTTAAAAGACAAACAAATAATATATTCAATCTTTAGCATTTTATTTATTATTTGCACCTTTGTTTATTATATTTTTATGTTTGATTACAATATTGTTTCCTAAATGTTTTTTAATTATTAATTTTTGTATACAGTGCAGCTAGATTTTAGATTAGAGATTTAATTTTAAACTAAAATGTTTATTTATATATTTTTTTATATGTAATATCTCTAGATCAATAAAGTCTCTTTAAAAAAAACGGAAAATACATGTAAAGTGAGTAATCTGAAGGAAAATATACTTATTATAGTGGTAGAAGTTGTTGCAAAATACTATATAAAGATAAATATAACATAGTTTCATATGTTTTAATATACTACAGCCTTCTATGAACATAAGTTCGAAGTAATCACAAGAATACAATAAATATAATAACTTTTAAAATATATTTTGTGCGTACAACATTGTATACTCTAATTAGGCATATGTCACAAAGGATTAAAATATAATTTATCATGTAGAGCGGGGTAAAAGATATGTGTTTGAAAGTTGTATTATTTGAGTATTTTCTTGGCTATGGAATGTCCGTTAACAAGGGTGTTGATCACAAAAATATATTTTTGGCTTTCTATGAGATTCGTAAAATGAACGCTTTGAGTCCTTTGACAGGGTCTATTGCCTGCATTTCGATATCTTGAGCCTGGAAATATAAATAAATAAGGAGGTGATTCATTATTTTAAAAGGGGCTTTACGTCGTATTATATTTATTTAAACAAGTCCGACAAAAAATAATTTATTTTTTAAACTCTTTTTTAAAATCAATACTTTTTAATTCGATAGACTTTTTTGTGCCTATATGGCTCGATAGAATTGCAGTATCCAACATGATATAAATAAGCATTATAGCATTAAAATCAGTCTATTAAATCTTGGATCTTATCAATGAGGAGGTAGACCAAAAATGGCCATCCCCTCTAGGGAGTATTCGAACCTGCGCCCCCAATATTGAGAGTTGAACACGCCTTAACGTACATGGCTATCGCACTCCCTTTCAATGGACTTATTTCTATGATATAATGTTGTTGAGTTTTACTCTCTGGGATACAAAATCCTTGAACCACAGAGGCACTAAAACGTTTCCATAAAAAGGTCAAAATAGTACATTTATATCAAAGTGAAATGATGGTCATTAAAAAATATAAAAATGAATTTAAAAATGGAGGTCAATCTCACGAAGAAAGAACACAAAGATTTTAATTAAATGGCTATATTATCTTTTGGATGTATGGGATAGTGAAAGCAAATCGTAAATTCAAGTATGAAATTACGGGCTTTAAAAATATTATTCTAGTACAGTGGTGGGCACCGCTCACTTTTTGCTGTTCCGCTCACCGCTCATCCGCTCACTTTGGGCAACTGATCCGCTCCCGCTCATTCGCTCATTTTTTGAGTACGGCTGTTCCGCTCACTTCATTCCGCTCTTCCGCTCAGGTTGGCGGAATAGGTCCGCTAACCTGTAGCTTCTCTCTCCGCTCAGAGGTCGGGTTCGGGTCACAAACTTATCCATGACTCGTGATTCGTAAAAAAACGAAAAAGTAAGTATACTGACTCAGAGTGACCGTCAGACAATGAACACACACGAACACAAACGTATACACAGAGAGAATAAGAGAGTGCCAGAGAGAGACAAAACTTGTACGCCGAGTAAGTACTAAGCTGGTACTAAGTAGGGTCCCATATAGCCATTTAATGACATCATCAACATATGTGTTATGACGTCATTTTTTCAGATGGATTTCTAATCATACTACATGTAATAATTATTTAATAATTATAACAAAGATAATTTTATCTCTTTTATATTTAGAGAAGAAAGAGAAAAGTTATATTATAATAATGTAACTTTTCTCTCTCTTCTCTGAATATAAAATGAAATTCTATATGGGACCATGAACGCAACCTCTTTGTTATGACGGGGGTACACATTTTATATATTAAGAAAGGACTGATTGTCACTTATTCCCTCTGCGTATACACAATAACTGCACGACGTGAACTGAGTGGCTACGCGTGGCAACACTGCTGCCACGTGTCTAGACAAGAATAAACAATTTCTGGCGCACCTTTTTAGTCCATGCCACGTTAGCGGCATTACATTTAGAGCAAAAAGCGAGAAAAAGTAGTCTTTTTTCTATGAGTAATCCTTTTTAATAACGGAAACTTTTTATGTGTGCGGATGAGTGGAAGTTAATTTTAGAGGGTTCGCTCACCACATTCCGCTCACTTCTCACAAAGATGATCCGTTCTTTGCATTCCGCTCACCAATTGCTCCTCCGCTCAGAGCGGAAGAGCGGACGAGCGGAATAATGAGCGGAAGTGCCCACCACTGTTCTAGTATAAATGAAAACGACAATGATATGACCAGAGTTTTTAGTACATTTTCCCTTTTTCCTACTCTCTAGAATAATCGAAGAAACGGGACCACACTTATCAACTTTTAAGGCCAATGTAATGACAGGAAAAGTGGAAGGGAGTGCGATAGCGTTAAGGCGTTTCCAACTCTCAATGTTGGTGGCGGTGGTTGGAATACTCCCGAGAGGGGATTGCCATTTTTGGTCTACCTCATTGATAAGATCCTAGGTTCGATAGATGAATTTTAACGCTATAATGCTTATTTATATCCAGTCGGATGCAATTCTATCAAATCAATTAGGCAAAAAAGTAAATACCCTTTTTACTACGTATGTATGCTCCACGATATACTTACATCAGACTCCTTGCATTTCCCCTTCGATTTAACTTCAAGGCCTCGATGGATGAGTCTATGGTGGGTGGATAGATTTGAACCGTGTAAATGCATGAGAGATCCGTCAAATTAGAGAAGAGATCCTTAACAGCCTCGGCCTCACTCAGGCTCACAGACGCCCCCTCCATTTTCATCATATGAAACAAAACACTCGGATGGAACGCATTTTCGTCGTAGCTTTTGATCAAAGCGTGTGAGAAGGGAAAGGGACTGAGAAATCCCGGAGCTTGTCGCGAGCAAGTCCAAGAGGAGCTTCAGATCCTTGTTCTTGAAGTAGATCCAGGTGAGGTCTCCCATGGGGTCTTCGGCCTGAGCCTGTTTGGAGAGGTGGAGAAGACGATACTCCCGCATGACTCGACTCAGACCACCGAGCTGAGGCGTGAGGAGCCAAACCAAGTTGAAGAGGCAGCAAAAGATATAAATGAGGAGTATTACGACGGTGACCCAGAGGACGTACATATAGAACTGCTGGGGATGACCCGCACATTCGTAGTGATACCCGTGAACGTCACAAAAGATAAACTCATCCCTCTTCATACTAGGAATTCCTACAAAATATAGACGTAGAGAAATAATGTCCTAATTAGATAAATAACGAAATCAACAAATTTTGGACAAACTCCATTGATTGTGCAGTTGTTAAAGATTCTAATAAGACTCTCTTAATCCAAATCTGTCATCATTTTCTCCCTTTTCGTTATGATTCAGCCCTTTTTTCATTTTTATACTTTTTTGAAACCACAATTGTATTGAGATCTATATTTAAATGTGCTATTTTTTATAAATTCATTATCAAAGTATAAAAAAAGAGAAATAGGAATTATAGATGTCAAATCAGATTTTCAAACTAATATCTCTAATGTTTTCCCTTAATCTAGGAGTTTGGAAATGAGGCATTATCGATTAAAGAATATCATATAGTGCGTTTCAGTAGAAATCATATCACTTTTTCATGCTAAAAATATTCTTGGTTAGTTGAGCTCAGGCCAGATTTGGATTCTTATTTCATAAGAATGTGCATTATTTACTCAAGCAAGGGAGTTATCCATAAATTTGTTGACCATTCGAATCCGACCAAGGCAGCAAATATATCAATTTTTTATATTCAAACCCCGAACTTCTGAACCTAGGTTTATGATGCAGTGCTTCCAGACAAAGGATTTGAGCAGTTCCAAATATCGGATCATTATTTATGGAGAGGTTTCTTAATTCCATTACAAGTTTAAAATTGGCTTTTGAGGGAACCATTTTATTATATAAAAGTGAGAGTTTTCATTATTTTAAAATGCATATATATCTCCCTGCAGAGATGGAGATCCAATATAATCGTAGACTCTCCTGGTAGAGATTACGATCCTTATCTCTTCTAGGAAAAATAACAACTTAAATATGGAGATAATATTTTACGATGTTGTACAAACTATTTATTTCTTATTCGATTTCTATTCTATATTTTGGTGGAAATTATTTTATTTTTGTGTTCAAGGAATAAATACGACACATGTTTTACTAACATTGTATCTATATCACCGACCTATATAATGATAATTAGATATTCATTTGAAAGAAATCAGCAATAATAAAAATAGGTTGAATAACATCGTCATACCATCTCCATATTTAAGCCTTCATCCCTCCTATAAGAGATAACACTCTTGATCTCTTATAGCAGAGTCATTGATTCTTCTGATATAGATCATGATCGTAGTCACTCCTAGGAGAGGATACGATCGTGATCTCTAGCAAGAGAGTCAACGACTCTACTGGATCTCGATCTCTACTGCGACATATACAGCTATACCTACTTGAATCGAGACCTATCTATATGTATATTAATATATATAATTTATTTGTGTATACATTTAAACTAAATTATTTTATTAGCTAACTAAGTAGACCCCTCATACTTTACTAAAGGAAAACAAAACCAAAGATGAAATCTTATTCAAACTTAATATGATTCACATTACCGACTAAATATTCAACGCTTTTGAACCAACATTTCTAACCATTTTCGTTGGCTCTGAGTCTGTACTCCTTATCCATTTTCATGATTCCGATTCGGAAGTCCTCTTATGGTTTCAAACCACGAGCTCTGTACATAATAACCAATTCTAATAATGACTCTGAGCCCCTTCTCCTAAGCTTTACTAAGATTCTAATTGTAGGATCCCTTTTTTATGTTTTTAAGCCACCCGGCTCTGGTACAAAGAAATGCATTACCCATCAAAATAAGCCACGTCAGAAGAACAGAAGATATCACCGTCACCAGTAAGTTCGAATCATATACGAGCGAAAATAATTTGAAGTACTCGTAAAGGTATGAAGTACCTCCAGAAGCCGTTTTGTTCATGACGGCATCCTCCTGCTCCTGTTTGAATATGGTGTCCTCATTTTCATTGTCCTCTAGGGACTTCTGTATGAGGGTATAGAAGGCATTGAGCTTAAGCCCAGCTCGAAATATCCGGAGGAAGATCCTCTCGATGAGAACGAGTGCCACTGCAATCGAGAGGAGTAAGTAAAGGGAAGTAGAGGATGAAGCCGTCCAAGGCCGCCATGGTACAATACTTTTTGACCCACCAGTCGTTGAACTCGGGGTTGGTCTGTGGGTCACTACTCGCGTTGGAGTTAGACAGGGAGTTATAGGTTCCAGTAAAATAGTCTTTTAAGCAGTCACGATGGCCACAGAAGTTGCAATCCAAGGGAGTGCCATTGATGATGGTCGTTGGAGCCCAATCAGACCTGAAAATGAAATGAATTATAACAAACAGAGCCACAATGGTCGATTAATATCAATTTTTAAGGTTTATCAGTTTTTTGAAATATCACAATAAAAAGATCTTATTGTAAAATTAGTGAGTATATATTATATATATATATATATATATATATATATATATATATATATTATATACAATCATATTTATATTTTTAAAAATGTATGAGGTGTAAGAATTACATTTTCAATTAATGTCATAATAGAAGTAAATTTGTAATTTTATAGTATCGTGTATGAAATCAATTATATCAAAAAGTCTTTAGGTGACGTAAAATTTATAAGTCGGATTATAATATTAATTAAAGTCACTTTAATTAATTTGCCTTTAATGATTAAATATGGGTCATTTTCTTTATCTTTGAGTATTTGGGAAACATAAAACTTAACGGACAAATCAAGCCACCCAATCATCTTTTTAAATAATAATATTGGATATATTCCACACTGATATAACAAATCTTTCAAACTATTCACTACTTTTTGGAGATGAAATCATGAATTCAGAGCGGTTCTTCTATTTTTCAAGCAAATTAGTAAAACTTTTGCATTACGATAATAATTAAAATTGAACCTTATACAAAGAAAACAAATAATTCCTAGCTGTCTACTACCCAATAGATCCATTTTAATTCACAGTCCTTAACCCAACATGACCAACTATACACACGAAATCCTCTCATTATCCCACCAGGGTCGAAAGGCCTTTTCCGCTGCGGAATGTCCTAGGATCTTGGTGACCAAGGCGTTTCCCAAGGAAGCCATCTTTGATTGGATTATTTATTGGGGCTGTATACAGCGTCTTGAATAAACTGCGGAAGCACTGATAATGATGATATTTCTAAATAATAGTAAATAAAATGTGTTGATACTAGCAAACTATACTCTTTGAAGAGCATTTGAAATATGAAACGAGGATTTGGCAAACGTTTATCCCCCTCCCCCTTTCTCTCCACTCTACCCTCCTTTTTTCCCGCAACTTGGTAGCTTATCATACCTCCCCCCCCCCCCCCCAACATTAGTGTCGGTTATATGCGTACGTATGTTTTAAATGTAGCTACGCTCTTTCAAAGGGAAACCGGGAAACCAGGCGAAAACTGTTAAAGGAATGTAAACCGTTATAAAGAAAAGAAGTAAGTTGTTCTTTCACTACGTATATTCACAAAGGACAAAGATATTGTATTTAAAAATAATACTATATGATTTGGATTGTAAAAAATGAATTTTAATTGGTGTCATCCGAAATGGTCCAAAGCATTCTAAATTCTTCGATTTTTTAAGCTGTGAAGAAATATAAACTTATTTTTTTGAATGTTTTATAGAAAAGAATGAAATTTCAAGAGGTCTCAAAGATATCTTTGGATCAGGCCTCAGAATATTAAGTTTTTTTAATAGAGCTTGCGGTGGCCGATATATAATCCAAGAAACAACTTGCGATATCAGATATATAATCCAAGACACAACTTGGTATGATCTATAATTAATGAAACGATAGCACTATTGGCTTTGACTACTATGAAGGATGATATACTTTTTTATCTTTTTTTACAAAAGTTTGTCACTATTATCGACCCTCATATTTATGGATTAGCATGGGTGATGAAGGAATACCTTATAAAACTATGGATTAACAATATTTATTTTAAACTTAAAGATAAACAACCAAGGTTTGATATCAGGGATAATTAAGCGTTAATCGTTTCTTTACTAGCCACTGATATATAATTCGATGAATCTAAAATACCAA
>CP045903.1:7364684-7401110 GCA_013387185.1 Caligus rogercresseyi
AGAAAAAATTAATGGACGAGGCATAAGAATAGAGTCAACATTTATTTCATACATAAAGGTCTACTTGTTGGACCAACAGCTTGACTTTTTAAGGCTCGCAAATGTGGACTTCGACGTACCATGTCCGAGATCCGGAAGTTCATAAGAACAATAAAATATCTTGTATTTGAACACATCCAAGTTGATCACAAATTCATGCCTAAAAATACCTCATCAAAACTTCAATATAGAAAGAACTCTTTATAAACATTGTATTTTTGTACTAATTATAGTTTTATAGGATTATTCTTAAGTTTTTATTTTTTAATGATACTTTTTCTATTCCTCAGCCCGGATTATGTCAAAACAATTATTTCCATGCCAGAGATAATTCTAATTACTAATGATACCATATCTTTGGCCGTGGTCCAAAAAAATGTATTTCAATACTCAATAAATACAAATAAAATTTCACCAAAATTGGTCCTGTTGCAACACGTCTTTTGTATTCTTTTGCTTTGCGTAGATGTATTCTCCTTATTCTCTTTGTGAATTGAAAAACATTTCTAATTTAAAAATAATTTACTTGCTTCAATATAGAAATATCCTCTCAGCAACAATGGGCTAATGACTATTAATATTTAATCTCCAATTAAAGTGTGCTAAGATTAAGGCAGGGTATATTGAGAGATAGACTTACCAATTCGTATTCATTAAATCGATACTATGAAGTTAGATCCCTGCTAATAATACGATTATACCGGACATGCTAAAAACACAACCAAATACCAATGCATTATTTAATCGGTAAGTAGAGGTAGTTGAAGAAGTGACAACCAATATTTTTAAAATAGGAATAATTATTATTATGAAATTACAACCTAAATTCTTATTAAATTAAATGAATTACACAAAAACATTTCAATTTCTCAAATGTAGGACACATTTCTTAGAAGAGTATTGACTTTTTTAAATGAATACGACCTATATAACGTAGCATATTTTTGTCTTCCAAATCTTGCTTTAAGGTATTAAAATATTTATTTTAGCATTACATAAAGTGTTTAAATGAAAAAGTAATTTAAGATCAAGTATTAATGATAATCGATCTTATATTACTTTTTCATTTAAACACTTATGCAATGCTAAGATAAGTATGTATAGGTTTTATAAAAACTGTACTGTTTTATGTATCTTATGATAATTTATCATAAGATACAAAATAAAAAAGAGGACGTATTAAGAAGCTTAACTTAAATACTCGTCTCCTCTCAAAAAGTTATCCTATAAAAAAAACTATCATAGAGATATGAAGACATAGAGCTTATTGGATTCTTCGGAGGAATACGTCATATTGCCCAATACAAACAACATTTATATCTCTATGGTCAGCTTACGATGACGTAGTAAAAAATACTTTTATAGTGAACACAGGCGACAGCTGAACGATGTTTTTCTGCTATTGAAAGGAATAAGCTCTTTATATTTTTATCTCTATGGAATCCAAATGCTTTAGTCCGATCTACTATCTTTTTAACAAATGGGGACTTTCTGATATAAATTTTTAAAATATGGATCCTAAAGAGACTACTTTAGCAGGAAAAAGCATTTAGTTTAGCCAGCAGTATGTATCGCAATAGAAGCATGTATTATTTAGGCTGGTCTATGACTCTTAAGCGTCTTAATAATATGTATGCAAATACAGTCAAGCAACTAATCTAATAGTCAGTCAGCTTTTTTGTATTATTTTTGTTACTGTATCATCCTAATACATATAATTATATAATGGAGTCCCAGACTTCATCTTGATACACTTTTTATCATTTTTATCGCAGAAGCAAGGGCTTTCATTGGATTCATATTGTGCAATTAATGAAAGACGGAGCAGAGTGCTTGTATATAACATATTATTTCATATTATCGTATAAAAATGCAGGGTTAAAATCAAACATAACAAAAATTAGATTTAGAATTAATAAAAATAATGATCAAAGAATTAAAATACAGGATGAATCAAATGAAGTTTGTTTATGGAATGTAGAGTGCTAAATCTTCTTGTCCTGGAGCCTGGCGACTTCTTTGAGAGTTTGAGCTCCTCAGCAAGAAGTTCATTTCGTCGAGTTCTTTCCTTCTGAAAGAGAGAGAGAGGAAACAATAGACTTAAAATAATTATTACAAATCTAAGGTTAAAAGATGACATAAGGCATCAACTAATGTCTATGATTGTATGTATATAAAAATATGGGTGAACCCTTAAGAGGAACTGAACAGGGTGGTAAGATCAAATCCGGCGTTTTTCTTCTCTCAACTTAAAATATACATAAAATTGTGAATTTCTGTTCAATTTATTTATTTATACATTCAATGTGTAGATTCTGCTTATTTAATCCATCCGTATTCTGCGTCGATGAGCTCAACAACCCTTCTTCTGTCGATCCCTAGCAGCTCAGAGAGACATGGGTGTTGCTGATGGTGCTGCCCTTTATACAAAAAATCGGATAACGGCACACCTCCTTCTTGCTCGTTCCAGATAACAGGCTGTAGATTTCCATATACGTCCATGACGATGATAAAATTCACTGAAATGATCTCTCAAATTTTGGCTGCCTGCTAAAAAATCAGCTGCGCGGATCAGATGACGTCATACTTGTTAAAGGATGTCCTAAAACCCGCTGGATTTGATCTTACCCCCTGTATTTGTATGATCCATTAATTGACTATCGTTAGTTGAAGTTTGAGTACATCTTGTAACAAGGCATAGAACACAGAGGGAAATAAACTCCAAGTAGTTGAAGCCCCTTTCTTGTTGCTGTTTGAGGGTTAGGGTCTTCAGATAGTAGGAATTGAGGTCGAGTCATTGATCCAGGGCTGAGTCAAATGAAGGAATACATTAGCCTATTAGCCTCTTTTAGAATGTTAATAGTTGACTGGCACATAATAATTATCAGGGCTGTAGGAAATTGGAAGAAATATAAAGTCGAGTATGCTCAGAAATATGCGGGGATAAAATAACTAAATAAGAAGAACAATAAGCAAAAAAAGGCTTAATATACATTCTGGCCAAAAAATGACGACATTTCTTGGCGGTTTTTTAGGAAGTTCAATAAATGCTTGTTAATGTTATTGGGATAAAGTGAGAGCGGTTTTTTTACTTCACAAAATGTCTCTCTTGTAGCGACTTTTTCTCAGATTAGAAGTCGCAAAACACCTCAAAACTTGTAAAAAAATATGCGATAAATATGCAAAAAGGCTATATTTGTGTTATATAAGGTACTTAATGTCAAAAAAGTTGATTAAACAATATTCCTACAGCCCTGATAATTATATTTGAATTTAAAATAATGACTTAATAGTTTTAAACTTTGAGTCTATCTGTTCCCTTTATTATTATGTTACTTGAAGTGAAAGTTCTCTTTTTAAGATATTTAAAAATGTAGTTTTACCACAACTGGTATTCACTAGAAAATAATATAATGCTGGTAATAGTAGTCGGTAGCAAGTTGTGGTCAATCCGTAGGTTTTGTAAAAAATCCATTTTCGAGACCAAATCAACCGCTAACGATTAACAAAACTAGCGGTATTTCAATTAAGAAATGGCAAATAACAATAGAAAAAATATACTGCCTGTATTTCCGTCTACCAATTCACTAGTTCCAGTTTTGATGTTTAAGTATTTGCTTAACTTTAAATGCATCTAATTTTTCTATGCATATATTTTTAAATATGACTATAAGATAAATGTTATATATATTTTTTATGTCATACCTTGTAGAGATGGTTCGAGGTCCGAACTCTGCTATGGTTTCCCGTAGCTCTTTGAGCTTCTTTTCCAGAGCAATCACATTTGCATTCTTCCTCGTAATTAGGGAGTTACTTGAGAGTATTTTTCTTTCTGGTCGTTTAGTTTCGGGATCCTCAATTTCTTCCTTGATTATGAGATCTCCCTTGGGGATGATTTCCTCGGCTGGGCTTTTGGGGGATTCAGGAGAGGCAGCTCGCGAAGCAGCTCTGGATGCTCGCGTGGACATTCCCCCCAGATCCACCCTGCTTCCTCGAGTCCGAAGGGCCGGCGGGGAGACATTATAGTCACCCCGCCAGTAGTTATAATCAATCTTCTGCTTCTTCTCGGATAGCTCCGGGATGTATGTGAGATTCCGATACTGATAGCGCTTCTCATGAACCCCCTTTGCTCTCTCCTGAATCTCCAACAGATGAGAGGGCAGAATGAGGTCCAAATTGATCATAAATTCCTCCCGCCTCACATCGAGAGATCCCTCTCAATCCGGGGAAGACCGAAATCCTCATTGTTCTTGGACTCCTCCTTGAGTCTCTCTCGAAGCTCAGCGTAGCCCTCTGGAATGAATTTGTCGTAAGAAGTGACGTAGCCCGAGAACTGACCAGGAAGGATTCGTAAAGGGATTCCATCGTTGGAGGACTCATTATCGTCGCTTATATGAGGACTACATGAGAGAGGAGTGATGGACTTGCCCTTATAGCGACGCCTGGACTCGCGAACAACATCCTTAGACCGTAAATCCTTAACTTCCTCACGAATCTTTTCCAAAACAGGTTTCTAGTTATAGAACAAGATGTTAAATGAATAAATAGTTCAAACAAAGAATCCCCATTACTCACTTGTTTTCGTTCCATTGTACTAAATACCGCTCCAGTATGTCGATTTGACCACGAATGGACCCACGCTCAATTCTCTGCAATAATAAAACATTATTATATTATGTGATCTTTAAAAATACTAACAGCATTAGGTTATATTTGTAGTTATTTAATTCCATTCATTACTTTTCATTTCGTTTTTTTAATAAAAATATATTGAAAAATATATTTCATATATATAAACTATACTGAATCAGTTATAAATGTTTATTTAATTTCATATATTAAACAGCAATTCATTTTCTACCACCTATATTACTCTGTATCCACAGTTACAATATATATATAAAGACCTTAAAAAGTCATTTTCCTAGATAATTGACATTGCAGATACATCAGGGGTCCCTAACTGGCGGTCCGAGTCCGGACTGTTCCATATGGACTATAATCAAGCATTTGTGTATTTATTTTATCTATTTTATATTTACTAACACATGTCCGTATAATTCAGTGACAAATAACAATTGTGAAATGTTTTTGAGACATACATTTATTATTATTTTTTTCCCTATATGGTTAGATAGAATTGCATCCGATAGGATATAAATAAGCATTATAGCGTTAAAATTAGTCTATCGAACCTAGGATCTTATCATGAGGTAGACCAAAAATGACCATACCCTCTCGGGATTCGAACCTGCGCCCCCAACATTGAGAGTTGAACAAATAACAATTGTGAAATGTTTTTGAGACATACATTTATTTGATTAGACCGTCAGATGTTATCTACATAGACACACTGAATCAAAAACACCCTATCTAATTCTGGTTATTTGGAACTAAAAGCATAACACAACTTATGCATTATTCAGAGTCTTTGATGTAGGGATCTTATCCCTCTAACTGGACGTCTTTCAATTTAGAATTGACTACCTCTGATATATAGAATAGTATTTATATAATATAGGACTTCTCGGATACAAAAATATATATGCCATTTGACCTAAGCATTCAGTTATTTGTCTCAGAACAAGACTGGAGAGGTACTTACATCATTGGACTTTTCATATCGGTAGCGGAGGATCTATATTAGAAATATTTAAAAATAATCACTTTAAATTTGAGCTTAAAAAATAAGTTTATTCTTACCTTATGATTCCTTACGAATATCCGTATTTGCTTCTGATAGTCTTCAAGCTCCTCTACATACTTGGAACTGACTCCTTTGGGATATTCAACATGATCCGGGATCAGGAAGACTTAGAGGACCCCATCTGAGTAATTTCACATTACAAACAGAGGACTGAGTGCCCTCCTTTTGTTGTTTTGGTATCCTTCACATGATAAAAATATAACAATAATAATAACAAAGAGCAGAGACCTTTAAACAAAGGTACCAACTGAGTACAAAGTCTTTTATGACGTCATCCCAATACAATCCTTTTCAATGCTGACGTACAGAAAGCATTTTCTTATACTCAATGTTAATTAATTAACTTATAAAAGTAATTTTGAATACGTATTTTCATGGAGTTATCTTAATACTGTATTTAATTTATCTATTTGTCAGATGTTAACTACATAGACCAAGGAATACTAGATACATGGAATATGTTCTGTTTTATGCTAATACGTAGATAGGGAAACAATTTATGTCCTAACCAACATGCCATTGGAACCCATTTTGTAAGAATATGTACAATTTTTTATAATTTATTTGCAAAAAAAAACTATGCTAGCGATATTAACAGTAAAATCCATTGTAAAAAAGAAGAATTAAGTTAAATCTAAGTTGTCATTTGTGAAACAAAAATTAAAAAAATATGCTTCGAGTAAAAGTTATATTGTAAAAAAAGGTTTTTTTATGTAAACAAGTACATTATTAATAAGATAAAAAGTATTTTTATGGTACCAAAACACCGTTTTATATACATAAACGTTTCCCTACCTACGTATGAAAAAAAGGAGGAAGAAGAGGGAGAGTATTCCGCAAGGAGAATATAAATAAGGTGAGTCAAAGAGGAAATCTTTGACTTATGCTCTTGATCAAAAGGAATAATTTTGTGACGTCACGAATGCTACAATGAAAAAACATTATTTTTTAGTGCAATGATTTAGTAATTATTTCTCAACTTTATCTTCCAATTGAAAATATTTCATTACAATATTGTTCTGTGCTAGTGTACAGAACCCATGTTGCATGAAAATTTGTTAAGTAAATGATTTATCATTAGTATTCATTATTTTAAGTAATTAGCCAATAATAGTTTCAAACAATAAAAATAATTTTTAAATTCAAGATTTTCATTTATTTCAAGAAATTTATAAATCACAATAATAGAATTCTACATATGTACATAAAAAAGGGGAACATAAGAATATGAATAGAATTACGCTCATTAGTAACCTGACCTATGTGTTTAAGTTTTCACTAGCATTTTTCAGTTTAAGTAGCTTATTAAGAAAATTGACTCGAATCCGTGTTCTTTTTATTTATTACAAAAGCAATAATAATTTATTTTGACCAATTTGGATATAAATTGATAAGTGGCTTAAAAATTCTTAGAAAAACATGGGGTCTTTATCGATTGCGTCTTGATGGCTATTATGAAAAAAATGGAAATGATTTTCTAAGAGGTGGCAGAACTTCAAAAATCGGGAGAAGGGGCGGTAATAACTCAATCCAAGGTGTTTCTTCAAATCCTTCAATGTTACTCCTCTGTTTCACCAAATGTGGGTGGAGTTCTTTAAACTTCCTGAGTATCCAGCAATATAGGAGAGACCCTCGTTGGAACAGTCATTGGAATTTTTCCTGTGTTTGCCGACTAGGCAGAGGAAGGAGTTTCCGTGAGCGCAAGTACTCAAAGGCCCGGGTACATATGCTCCGTAGAATGAGGGCGGTAGTTACATCTTCTTTTGAGTAGCCACGAATGAACTTTGTCAAAGGATTAATTAACCTTCTTGTTTGAATTCGCTGTGTAATTATTTTCCAATGAGGTTCTAATTAAAGTTTCCTTAAAGTGTTATGAGCCAAGTTTGAGGCACTTAGCTTTGTAGCAGGACAGCTTCATTTTCGTGACTGAGAGTTCCTTATTCCTTCTCACTAGTCAACTCACAATTTTTTTCGTTCACGGGCTTCTTGACGAACCTGTCTGAAGGACTTGGACACACTTGAGGAGGGTGATCCAAGGATGAAGAGTGTAGGAACAACTTGAGACTAAAGCTTCTTCCTATTCTTCCAGCCTGAATATTCCTTTGGAAGTCATCTGGAGTAAAATGACGATCGCAGATCTTCGCATTCTTTAAGCTAATCCTGTCGGATCTTCTGCATCGTGCAATCCACAGATGTTGGATATTGGGATCCCTCGTCGGAAGTGCAAAATATTATGCATCTCGAGGATTATAGCAAGAGGGGATGGCACTAACACCATTACTTCCTCGAGGATATCACATTTTCGCTTTACAATACAAACTGAACTAGAATTCAAGCGTAGCACTTGTGATATCACAACAAAATAGTCAGCTGTCGCCCTGCAATTGCCTACGTCGATTCCCATTGCCTCACCTTATTTATATTCTCCTTGGTATCCGTGTATCTAGTACTTCTTGCATAGACACACAGCTTCATATATAAAGCCCGTATCGTGACGTCACAGCCGTTAATTTATGAAGTGTTTGAGAAATATATTTACTCACAAGCAAATATGATGATAAAGAAAGCAATCTAAGAGTATGAAGTTGAACCTCCTTCATGTATGTACTTGATGGGTAATGACTTATTTTGCTCTCAAGTGGTTACAAAAAAGTGTATAAAAGGTGAGTCGGATATTTAATATATAAATAAATATATACTTTGTATATAAAATAAGCCTCATTGTGCCACTTCAAGGATGGCATAATTTCTGTAGTAAAGATAGCCAATAATACATTTTGTTATATATATGAACTTTTTTTTGGCCTATAGGTTCGATAGAATTGCAGTATCCGACAGGATATAAGTTAACATTAAAATTAGTCACGAACTAGAATCTTATCAGTGAGGAGAGTAAAATGACCAATCCCCCTCGGGAGTATTCGAGCCTGCGCCCCCAACAGAGAGTGAAAACGCCATAACACACACAATAATCCTTTGAGTTACTGTTTGAAAACTATCGGGAGGAATAATTTTTACTCGTTCTAAATTTATAAATTATATTCTACTTAATTACTCCGTCGAAGGAGGTATGTTTCACTGGTGTTGGTTTGTTGATTGGTTGGTTGGTTTGTTCAGCAGGATAACTCAAAAAGTGCGGAACGGATTCGGATGAACTTTGTGGAGTTGTTGGAAATGCCAAAAAGAACAATTGATTAAATTTGGCATATCTGAGTGCTTCTTTAAGATGCACAATGAGCTAAATACTACTAAATATTTCAAGTTAGCCTACTCTGCAATAGATGTCGCTGTGCTGTGCTCTCCTCTTTGATGAACTGGAACGCCCCCTATAATTCAAGTGTGTAGAGTTAAAAGGACAGTGCGGTCAGGGTTGGAATTGACCAAAAGACCAAGTGATTCATTTGGTGGGGATCGGCGGAGGTGTGTACTCTCTGAGTGTATACATGTTCTAGTTCGTTATAAAATTTATTTCCTTTGATTTTGGATACCTTTTAGGGTTGTTAAATATAAACTAATTATCTATACTAATAAAGTATGAGCTCCGTTCGTTCATTCGTCTGTTCGTTTACCTATATTTATCAAATGATTCATTAGATCTTGACAAAATTTTCTGTGAATAATATGAGAACTCAGGGTGTTTTAATCAGAGTTGTGGATTGAACGGAAGAAACGAGTGCTGTTCGCGAACGCACGTTCAAAGTAGAAGGCCTGAACGGAATATAAATGAACGGACGTACAGATTTTTTTTTTGGCGTTCGTCCGTTCAATTTATATTGTTTTCAAAAGTGTGGACGTTTTTTATAAAGAAGTTCAATCAATGTTTCTTATTTTATTTTAAAAAAAAGTGAGGACGGTTTTGTACAAAAAGTAGTGCAGTTGAAATTACTGCAAGTGATTCTAGGATAAAAAGTGAGGACGGTTTTTTATAATGAAATGTTTTCAATTTAAAATAGGAAATAATTGATATTTTTTTCAACGAACGGACGAGCCCTAAAAATTGATGGACGAACGCTAATATTGCGAACGCCCACAAGCCTGCATTTAATTAAATAGACAAACAGGGTTCATAGAAGTAATTGATGGCGCTGTTACGTGAAAACGGTAGAGTGGTAGAATTTTACTATAATTTTCTAGCAAAAAAGTGGTTTTATATATTTTTATTAAGCCCAGTTCATCATGTACATCATTTTATGTCTTAAAATTGTTTTATAAAGGATTTGTACTAATTTACTTTTTAAACAAGTATATACAAGCCAATATTTTTGTAGAAATAAAAAAAAACGTGACATGGAGAGCTGAATTTAAATTACTTTTTCAAGATATCCACAAGTGCTGAATCGCTTATTAATCTGATTATATTTGCACAATTAGGGAGGAAAGCGGATTTGCGGTGAGGCCTGGGTGTGACTGACATATTTCATTCTACATATTAACTATCATATTTATGGGAAAATGCACTTTCACCATTAAGCATTAAAAAGAATGCCCAAATTATGAACACTCGCATATTGGCCGCCTACGGCGCCATATATTCGCCCTTCGGGTAGGGGAAGGTTTTGGAGCTAGTTTGTGAGTGAAACAGACCTTAAAAAATATAAGAGAGGAGAGCGAAAATAATTTTCTGTTTTGTACAAACATTCCTCATAAAAAGTTTGACTTTGTACAAAGAATATGTTTAAGTTACATGAGATGCTTTCTTTTTCTATTTCTCTAACTCCTCCTCCTCCTTTTCTTTTTCTTTTTCCTCTCTTTACCTTGAAAAGTAGGTGGTTCAAATCAGACAAGGTCTGAATTATTTTTTCTTCATTTCTGGTCCCATCACTTTGCAAATAGTTTATTAGGTCCGTCTTGACCCAAGGATTCCATAGGTACCTTCAAAGTTCAAATTGACCATAAATGTGGGAGGAGATAGCGTGCGGACATACAGACTGACAGAGATTGGTGAATTAATATATAGATTATATGGGGTAGGGATTACTTTCTTAGCCACCTTAATACTTAAAAAACTCACGGATATTATTATGACACAATAACAATAAGGAGGAGAACAGATTTCGGTATATTATTTACCCTTCCTTCCTCCTCATCCTATCAAGAAAGTTATTAATAGTCAAAAAAGGGAGTGGGTTGTGATTATTTATACTATAATTTATTAAGTCAGTCTCTGGCATAAAAATTGAGTTATTGCCAATTCGATAGCAGTTCTTTCTCTTTCTATGCCAGGTAGGTAAGAAAGTCATCCCTACACGATTATAGCCAATGAGAACATAGAGCGCCGAAGGCACGACTGGTAACGCTGGAACTCAGGGTATTAGTTCGCTCCCTGTTGTTAGGGGAAGACAGAGATAGATAGAAATGAAGAGAGTTAATATTTTTATCATGAAATATTAAGCCTCATTCGATTTTATGTCCATTCTGTCGCTGTCTTTCACCCAACACTGGAGAGGCAATCAATACCCGAATTTCCGCGCTACCTTTCGTGACATCGGCACTCCATGTTATCTATGACGATATGCCCTATTTTAGCGTATGAAATATGCTATATAACGTAAACATATTGAATAATTAATTGATCTTTGGTTACAACAAATGTGTCAAAAAAACTTTTCTGAAGGTCTCTTGGGAAAGAGTGGACAAAAAATTGTATTAAGAATATCTATCTTAGTTTTTATCTAGCTTAAAATTCGACAGCTGTAATTGGGCCCCAAGGATATAATGTATTGCGATATAGTTCAAGACTCTGTACAAAATGTTGTAATAAAACTAATACCTCTTTAGAGATACACTTTAATAATAGTCCATTTCATATGCATATAACCGGAACAGGTTTTTTAGGAATTTAGTTGTGTTTTACGCTAACGGTAGCGATGGATAATCATAAACAATCAAAAACTGAGCTTCCGATACACTATTATACATATACAAAATAAAGACGAACAAAACAATCAACATTTAAAGATTGGACTTCCTTTTGGAGGAGGAGATGAAAAAAACACTAAATAAATTAAGAAAACTGCAAGTGAATTAAATTATATACGGTTACGAGAAAAGGAAGGGAATGCCGTAGAAAGATATTTATTCATTTATTCACTCAAGGACCGAACTCATGTGAGAAATCTCTGCTCGCTTCGTAAATGAGTTATGAAAAAGGTAAAGGCAAAAACGTAGAGGATGAGTTCACATTTAGATGTTAGGAAGAAATGTCCATCGAAAATACGGCCTAGAGTAAAAATAAAAAGGAGGATGTATGGAAAAAAATGGCCTAATAAATATTTGCCCCGTCCAAAAAAATAGAAATCATTATATATATATATACAAAATAAAGTTATTTTTTGACATTATTTAATCTATATATATAATAATAATAATTCACCAATCTCTGTCCGTCTGTATGTCCGCACACTATCTCCTCCCTCATTTATGTTCAGATTTGAGCTTTGAAGGTACCTATGGAATCCTTGGGTCAAGACGGACTAATAAAACTATTTGCAAAGTGATGGGACCAGAAATGGAAAAAATGTCATTTGATACACCTTTTCTGATTTACTACCTACCTAGCATTTTATCTCCGTTTGTGTGTTTGATCAATTTTTTGACCCCCTTCCTATCAAGATATTCAAATCTAAGCACAGATTTGGACTTCTTGGGCCAAGGCAAAGGTTTTAAAACTATTTGCAAAGTAATGATACCAGAAATAAATAAAAAATATTATTGGAGATAATTTTCTGTGAAAACACAAATTGTTTTTTTTTTTGCCTATATGGTTCGATAGAATTGCATCCTTGTGGATATAAATAAGCATACTAACATGTAAATTAGTATATCGAACCTAGAATCTTATCAATGAGGTAGAGTAAAAATGACCATCCCCTCTCGGGATTCGAACCTGCGCCCCCAACATTGAGAGTTGAACACGCCTTAGCACGCACGGCTATCGAACTCCCTCAATTTGTTACTTTTTGCTGACAAAAGTTTAAAAAAGTTTCTGTCAGAACACATATGGTCAATTTTTTCATGTGGAATTTTGATTTTCTGGCGTAAAGATGTGTTATATTTAAGTTTTTTGAAAACTAAATTCATAATGCCTAAGAAAAGCCGTAAATCAACTTTTAGTACAAAGACACCTGCGCTAAAAGAAAAGCTGAATGGCGACAATCCAAGATCCAGATGAACTTCTTGCAAATGATGTCAAGAGAAAGAAAGAATCTAGGTAAGTAAAATTATTTTAATGATTTTAGCTTATTGCTATCCTTTACTTAATTCTTCACCTTTTTAGGAATAATGAAATGTCAGAGGCTATAGTTTCTCGTTTGTTGACAGCCAAATTGAATATTGCTGCAGCTAAAAGAAGTCAAAGTCCCACTACCAGCAGAGGCACAAGAGCAGCAGCAACAGCTGCCAGAGCACAATTGAGAAAACAGTTGTCTCCAGAAAAATCCCAGGAGGAAAGAAGGACAAATACTCTGTCAAAAGCTTAAAACGAAAGATAATGCCTGAGAATCAATCAGCAGAAATAAGGCAGACAAATACTCTGTCAAAAGCTTAAAACGAAAGATAATGCCTGAGGATCAATCAGCTGAAATAAGACAGAAAGATGCTGATCGTCAATGAAACAGGCAAATCAAATACTTAATTATGATAAAGGAGGTAGAGAATTGAGCTTGATAAGCTTCAAAACACTGAACTTTTGCCCCCTCTCTTATATTCTTTAAGGTCTGTTTCACTCACAAACTAGCTCCAAAACCTACCCATACCCGAAGGGTGAACATATGGGCGCCGTAAGCGCCCCAATATGCATTTTTATATATGAGAACTAGTATTCCTACAATATTTAGTTGTAATCTACTCAAAATCTTGCCTACCCATGTATTTTGGCATTTTCTCCATGAGTAATAATTTTCCTTTTCTATCTTTGGTCCTTTCTTCTTGACCCATTTTTTGGGTCATTTCTTCATAGGCGTACTTTTTTGGTCCCTTTCTTCTGGACACCTCACATTTATTATCCTGTGAACCGAAAACATATGAACAATTTCTCTTCACTTCAGTGAGTAAAACAGATAGTGAGTAAGAAAAATTGTAGTTTGCGGTAATATAGACAATGAATTTGGAAAGCAACGATCTTTTTGATTATTTATGCACCAAAAAAGACATGCGTTTATGGAGCCTTGAGTTTGAGAGGTCATAGGCAATCGTTTATCAAACTATCGTACCCTAGGGGTACGCAACGTGATTGTAGGGGGTACCAGGCCCACCGAGTGACGTAGGCCCACCCACACACTGAGTGACGTGGGCCAATTTTTTTAATGAATGTGCCAACTGTACCCCCCCCCCCCATAACAACTGTAGGGCCCTCAACAGCCTGGGCCTGCTGCCGGGCCTGGGGGGGTACGCAGGATGATTTAAAAAATCAAATGGCAAACTATAGTGCCAACTTAATACAATGGATACGCGGATGGAAATGAAATGCTCCAAGGGGTACGCGATGTCAAAAAGTTTGGGAAGCACTTTCATAGGCCAATGAAAATATTTTTGTTTTTGTTCGCCTTAAATAAATAGATCTCTGCCATGAATATCGTTATCCTTCATTTTATTGAATGCAAAAGAACAACAACACCTGAATGAACGATTTAACACTTATTGCAAACACTTAATTAAAAAATACACTCAAAATGATAGCTCAACTAAGAAGGAAATGAAAAAAGTCCAAAACACATCTTAACCCATTAAAGCCGAAGATTTTATTGTGGTATAAATCAATAAACTTTTAAGGAAATAAAACTGATTTTTATTGTTCTTGACATATCCGATAAAATTTGGGGGAAAATTACTAAAAAACCGGGTTTTTTGACCGGCAGGATTTCCTGCCACTCGGCTATAAAATCATGTTTTTGTACTTTTCAAATGTAACTTTAAAAAATATTGTCAACATATTCAAGATAACTGTAAATTATTCTTTAACCTAACATACATACAATATAAATATGTATTTCTATATTTTCTATTATAAATTAATTTACTTATTTTGTATGGAAAGGTTCAGTACATTCGGAATGTAAAGGTACATCAAACATTTAGTGATATATTCTGGAGGAAAACTGGCGACGTTTTGAATTCGATCTGTTGCCCTCCATTGTAGCGAACAATCTTTGCAGCAGGCCCGCTGGGCTGTACTCTAGGATCTGTTTATCTTAAAAATTCCAAACTTTTTTGAAATACCTATTGCTATTGTTATCTTATTTTCTCAAAATGATATTTCTTTTTGATATATTCTCCTTGACCAAACGGTTTGGGCATTTACACTTCATGGAAAAATTAGCCCTCATAATTTTGGAACGAATTCTCACTACATAATAGGATACATTCTGGTCAAAAAGGTCAACACCGCCTACGAGCATATTGTAAATTCTAATAGAATTGGGCATTTCGACTACTTTAATGTGTTTTCCTTTGGCCTTATTCCACCTGATAGCTGTTTGAAATGGATTTTAATGTTTTATTTGAGGCTACCGTGACAAGCTTGTTATTTCTCCCTACACTAAAGCGTTAAAGTAATTTAATGCTTTACCCTACACAAGTGATTTTTTGGTAATATTTTTTCATGTAGCCTCGTTCCTTTTCATCTTGGTCATTCTTAGCATCAATGGAGCCTGTCTTCTTAAAAGTGCATGTAGCACCGATTCCTAATTTCGTTAATTTTTAAAAGTTAACAAATACCACATAATGTTGAGGCTGTAATTGCAACTGTTGAAGAACTGTCTTCTTTTTGCTTATAAACCTTGTTTAAATATTCAAATAAAGGACGGACCTTGTAAAATAGATCGTTACTTACTTTCATGTTGTCTGCAAAATGGGGTACGGTTACTTTGATCTCCTACCTGAGCTAGAAACAAAGAGAAACCACACTTCAACACGGCCATCGTGCTAACATTCCTCACAAACCTCTCTATTATTGTACTTATTATATAAGGATCTGGATCCGCGAGTCCCGTTGAAACATATTCATGAGCCGAGTCAGTGCTAGGAGCGACCACATTGATGAAGGAGCTCTCAAACGTCTCGTCTCCTCCTCCGATCATTGAGGAGGAGGATGAGACGAGACGGGGCAAATATAATGACTGGAATCATGCACCCGTCCACTCCTATTCGAGAAATTTGATCCCAAGCAATAATGAATCAATGTAAACAATAACAATAATAAGAACAAGGCAGGAGCACTCTGGATGACGAATACTTTTTTTCTTCTTCTTCTATAATAAGTACAATAATAGAGAGGTTTGTGAGGAATGTTAGCACGATGGCCGTGTTGAAGTGTGGTTTTTCTTTGTTTCTAGCTCAGGTAGGAGATCAAAGTAACCGTACCCGCAAAATGTGTATAATTTGATTAAAAGTGTCGCTCTTAATCGATTTAGCGATCAGATTATTTATACAATTTTTTGATGTTTCCCGTCTGTTAGCATCGGGTTGTTCTTTCGGAGGTACACTTCCTACCATATTGCAGTTTTCTGTATGTATATCTCTTGCAATATTTTCAAATCGAAGATGGAGAATTTCCTCATTAGTGCACTTTTAGATAAAAAAAACGAGAATACATGCTTTATTCGATTATGTTAATGGTTTTATAAGGAACTGATCAAAAACCATAAGTTATATCAATTTTTTTTTCATGTATTTATAGACGAGTGGCAGGATTTCCTGCCACTAAAGTTTGTTACACCACCAGTAAAATAAAATAATAAAAGTGAACCACATATCAATATCATGTTATTATTATACAATTCAAGAATACGATAGCTATATTATTGCACAATTTTGCTCTGAACTATACTAATATATGGCCATCTCTATGAGACAGCAATTCAAACAATTCCTACTATACTAGCTTGTGTTCAAAACTGTATTGACGAAACAATATTATATATATGACAATGAACATTATCACTTAGTTAACTTTAAATGTATTAAGAAAAAGTTAAAACTTAAACAAAGGAAAATATTAGATAGAACTTTTTCTATGTCATTTTAAAGGGAATGGCAGGAAAACCTGCCACTCGTCTTGAGTGGGTCAAAGTCATCCAAAGAAAAATTGGGCCACATCTAACTTGTAAATTTTAAGAAATCGCGAAAAACCCCGTTTTGACGAATAAATTAAGCATGGCAATAATAATTTTCGGGAGGTTCCAACACACATAAAGATCTTCCGGGTACGGTTACTTCGATCTCCTACCTGAGCTAGAAACAAAGAGAAACACACTTCAACACGGCCATCGTGCTAAATTCCTCACAAAACCTCTCTATTAATTACTATTATAGAAGAAGAAGGAAAAAAAGTGCTCGTTATCCAGAGTGTTGAACATATTCATGAGCCGAGTCAGTGCTAGGAGCGACCACATTGATGAAAGAGCTCCCAAACGTCTCGCTCCTCCTCCGATCATTGAGGAGGAGGATGAGACGAGACGGGCAAATATAATGACTGGAATCATGCCACCCGTCCACTCCCATTCGAGAATTTGATCCCAAGCAATGATGAATCAATGTAAACAATAACAATAATAAGAACAAGCAGGAGCACTCTGGATGACGAATACCTTTTTTCCTTCTTCTTCTATAATAGTAAATTAATAGAGAGGTTTTGTGAGGAAGTTAGCACGATGGCCGTGTTGAAGTGTGGTTTCTCTTTGTTTCTAGCTCAGGTAGGAGATCGAAGTAACCGTACCCAAGTTAAAATTGAGATTCGTTTTACAGGGAAAATATTAATAATTATTACCTCATTTTTAGCTGTAATTGAAGATTATAAAGATGAAGTCTTAAAGTTTATGAAATAATGCAAATATGAGTAATAATTATTTTTTATATTTGTAAATAAATTATAGTTTGCAGTACAGCTATGGTCATTCTGATTATCTTTTTATAGTATTTTTTACCTATATATGTTGGTGATGAGGAATAAAAATAACTATATAAAATTGTTAATATACAATTACATTACTCTAAACATTAGGCATCTCTATGCCTGACCAATATAAATACATTAAAACAACAAAGACCACTCAAGGAATATTCTAAGCTAATAATACAATTAACATTTTATATCTAATTAATGAATTCATGTCTATTACGTTTTTTAAGGTTATGGGATCATTGTTATACTTAAGTATGTTAATGATATAATATAAGTCAATACAAGTCTTGTGAGGATTACGATGTTTTATTCCTTGTTCAAGAATATTTCCATATTGTTCATTGAAGGCTCACTCTAGGGAACAGTTTGCTGCATTATTTATTTGGATCAGCGAGAAAAGAAGTCTCCGACGTTATACATTTCATACAAAGTATTCACAGTATGAGAAAGAATAACTTACGATTCTATATTTGCTCATGTCTAGTGGTAAACTCGTACACGTATAATATTAAGCTCAATAAGGGCATCTTTTATTTAAGAACCATCAGTACGTACGTATGAATATCATTTATTTAAAAACAAGAAATACACCCATTGAATAAAAAAAATATAAAAGAATACTAATTCGCGCAGTTTGTCTGCCGCAGAACTTTTCTATTACTTCTAAGCAATGATTGTGAAATTTCCAAGTCGAGAGTGCGAAAATGAAGTCATCATCAGCTGACGGGTTTTACCAACTGCCTTCGTTACAAGGGTCACCTATAAATACCCATTATCATGAATAAAACCGGCCTCCTTGCATTTATAAGGCTACTTCATGGCACACTTCGATCATGGTTTGATGTGGAAAGCGTCTCTATGGCATTCCGAGTTTGAATCCAAGGGCACCTTCTTTCGCCTTCCCCTGGCACCCCTGCTCTCCCATTTCATATGTGACGAAGAGAAAGAAGAGAAAAAGAAGAGAAATCCACAACAGGAGAAAAAAAGAAGAGGGTTACTGAAGAAGACGACGACTCCTCAATTCGTTTTTTATTTAACAGGATTTATATATATTTTTATTCATCATCATCCTTCTGGATTGGACCCCTTGTTTGGAACACGCGAGAGGAGGACTCTGTCTCCGGGAAAATCATTTATAAGGAGAGGATCCATCTGTGCCTCATTGGAAGCAAGCAGAGGAACGGTGAGTTGGAATCTTGGGATGACCAAGAATAAATTCTTTATTTCGCTTAGAGAAGGAGACAAATAATAAGTAGAAGGGGGGGGGGGGGGGGGGTGATGAGCGTAGAAAGAGAAAGAAAGGAGGTGGGGGAAGTGTGTCTTTGTGTATCTGTGTGTCTTTCTCATGTTCTTTTTCCTTTTCTTTTCCCCTTGGATCCGCCATTTGGAATCCAGTGAAGCACTCCTGGCACTTGAGAAAGAGAGAGAGAGAGAGAAGAAAGAAGAAGTAAGAAGAGAGAGAAAGAGAGAGCGATTGGATTTCCGAAGGCGACGATTAGAAGAGGAAAGAGAGAAGGGTGAATCAGTCGCGTCTGGATCTGATCTGGATCTCATCCTGGATATCCCTTTGATTACCGTGCCCTATCTCTCCATGATGACACTGAATTATTTCATTCCTCGCTAAGCCTTCCTACCCTCTTGATCGATCAGTATGAAGATCGAGCGCAGTAAGTTGAAGAAGTCCTCTTCGGAGGTCCCTTCCGACTGCAAGTCCCTGATCGAGCGTCTTCGCTCCACAGGCGGGGAGGACGTCTCTTTCCTCCGTGAGTTGAAGCGTATCGAGACATGGACGTATGGTAAGTGCGAGCTTCTTCATTGGATCGACGTGTTGGACCTGGCGGACCGTGTCCTGGAGCGTTCCTGCGTGTCCTCCCGTTGGTCCCTCGTGGTGGACAGCGACAGCGGCCTCAAGGAGCTCGTGCTCTGGACGCTGCACTTCACGACGCTCTTGATCGAGCACTCCTTTTCCCGTCACCTCTACTCCTCCATGGAGCACCTCACGGCACTCCTCTCCTCCTCGGACCTGGACGTTGTACTCGCCGTCCTCAACCTGCTCTACATGTTCAGCAAGCGATCCAACTTCATAACGCGCCTGAGCCCGGAGAAGCGCGGGGCACTCCTCTCACGTCTCAATCACCTGGCCGCTTCCTGGGGAGGCAAAGACAACGGCTTTGGACTCAAGGCCTGCTGCAGCCAGGACGCCTCTTTCCCCAGCTCAGCCACGACACTCCACTTTGAGTTCAGCTTCGAGAAGCCCGCCTTTCCACCCTCCAGCAACCTCCTCCTGCCCCCCACCACCACACAACACAACAAGAAGAACACGAGCGTCATCCACATGGAGCGCGTGGACGCTCTCACGGAGAGTCCCGGGTGCATCATGGCAGACCTCCTGGACACTTACCCGTCCCACTGGAGAAGCACATGCTCCTTTTCACATACCTACGACTCGCACACTCCTTTGCAGACTACAACAAGCGACTCAAGTGTGTTCAGGCCAGACTCCAGGCACTCTCAGTCCTCATCTACTCCAATCAACTCTCAGACAACGTACAGTCTCTTCTCTATCGGGGCTCCTTGAAGAGCTCGTGGAAGTCCTCGAAATGAAGGGGGATCACCTCATGGAAATCAAGGCCGCCGCACTCAAGTCCCTCACCTCCATCATTCATCTGGACCGAAACCCCAACTTCCCCAAGCTCAACACCATCATCGACGTCACGGGAGCCTCCTCCTATCACGGATTCCTACCCGTCCTCGTACGGAGCTGTATTGCATCCCTCACGGCCCCACACAAGGAAGGAGGAGGGACGACCTCCTCTGTAACAACGACGCAATCCTTCCCCCAGCCCCTGGCTACGGCCCTCTTCAGCTTCCTCTACCATTTGGCCTCTTACGAGGCCGGTGGGGAGGCCCTCGTCTCCTGCGGGATGATGGAGAGCCTCCTCAAAGTCATTCAGTGGCCCTCCACGGAGCTGGACCACATCACATTCGTCACGAGAGCCGTGCGCGTTATCGATCTCATCACGAACCTGGATATGCAATCCTTTCAGACACACTCAGGACTCTCTAGCTTCATCGTTCGACTCGAGCTCGAGGTGGAGCATTGTCGAGAGCAACAACCCTTTGAAATCATCGTGGGAAACGCACGAAGAGAACCCCTCACGGTGGACGAGGAGTTCCTCATGGACACCTCGGAGAGTGGAGCCCTAGCCATCCACTCCCTCCTCCACCCTCCGCTAATGAGCTCATGAACCCACCACCAGACTATAGTGCCGCCAAAACAGGACTCACATGTCTCCCACAAAGGGCCGCACTACTTAAATCCATGTTGAACTTTCTTAAAAAGGTAAGCAACAAAATTAAAAAATAACATTTCATCATTACTATTAACTGCATTGCTTTTAGGCGATCCAGGATACCTCTTTTGTGGACTCCATTCGTCACGTCATGGACGGCTCCCTTCCCAACTCCCTCAAGCACATAATAAGCAACGCTGAGTACTACGGACCCTCACTCTTCCTGCTTGCAACAGACGTTGTCACGGCCTACGTGTTCCAAGAGCCCAGCCTTCTCTCCTCACTGCAGGACAAGGGCCTCACGGACGTCGTGCTTCACGCACTTCTCGTCAAGGACGTCCCCGCCACACGGGAGGTTCTGGGCTCCCTCCCCAACGTATTTAGTGCCTTATGCCTCAACACACGAGGCCTGGACGCATTTGTTGCTTGCAAGCCTTTTGAAAGGTTATTTAAGGTAGGAAGCAACCAGCCACTCAACTGTTGTTTGATTTATTACACTCTTTTTTCTACTTCTTCTTCTCGTTAGGTTCTATTGAGCCCTGTTTATTTAACGGCCATGAGGCGGCGAAGAAGCTCTGACCACATGGACACGGCCTCCAGCCTGGGCAATGCCATGGACGAGCTCATGCGCCATCAGCCTCTTCTTAAAGAGGCCGCCACAGGAGCCATCATCAAGCTCCTGGAGGAGGTTTGCGCCCTAGGCAGGGACACAGGGATCGTCTGTTGGAAGGCCTTCCAAAAGAACGAGGCGGCATCCTCCAGTGCAGCAGGACGCACGGACGCCAACAACGCCGTGGAACCCTCTGGAAGCTCGGACGAAGAAGAAGAGGAAGATGAAGAGGCCGTGACCTCCGTTTCATCGCAACAGCAAACCCAACAGCCCCCCGAATCGGCCTCCTCATCATCCACTGCAACACCCTCCAACTCATCCCAACCAAACACCCAGCAGCAACAACCACAGCATCATCCGCATCACAGCAACAACAGCTGCCAGTACAGCAGCAGAGCTCCAGGGCGAATACCGGGAATAATTCTTCAAACAAGGAAGCCGTTCCACTCGTGGACTATGTTCATAACGTCATGAAATTTGTGGAAGCCATTCTCAGCAACAACTCCACTGATGATCATTGCCGGGAATTCGTCACACAAAAGGGACTAGTGCCGCTCATGGGAATACTGGGACTACCCAACCTACCCATCGACTTTCCCACGCACCAGGCCTGCCAGTCCGTCGCAGCCGTTTGCAAATCCATTCTTAATCTGGCACACGAGCCACAAGTACTCAAACAGGGACTCCTACACCTCAACGAAGTCCTCATCAATCTGGAGCCACTACACACGCCCCTGGAAGCCCCTGGAGGCTCGGTTCTACTCCATGAGCTTACCTCTGCTTCCAACATCGCAGAGGCTACCTCCAATTCACAGGCCACTCCACTCCTCCATCACATGTCTGCTGCACATGCATACATTCAGATGTTCATCTATGTCTGCCGCACGGGGCAAAACGACATTCGGACCATTTCCGTCAACCACTGGGGCTCAGAGCTGGGCCTAGATGTCCTCAAGGGACTCTCCAAGCTCTTTGCCTCCCTCGTTTGGGAGTCCACCATCCTTCTTGCCCTCTGCTCGGACGACACACTCCCACCCAATTCCGAATTTGGAAAGGCAGATATGGACAAACTCCTCCCATCTCAGCCCCAGCCAACTCCTAACGAACAAGAAGAAACCCTGAGCCCCAGCTCGGGCACAGAGTCCAACTCCAGCGTCACCATGGCCATGGAAAATCTCAGCACGGAGCCAGAGGTCGTCTCCATGGACGTGGACGGCTCTTCCTCCTCTGAGAAGAAGGCCCCCGAGACTACGACGACTTCTTCCAAGTATAACCCCTGCCTACATCACCAAATCAAGCAGATAAAGCCCCTCCTCAGCGCCTCTTCACGCCTGGGAAGAGCGCTTGCCGAGCTCTTTGCACTCCTGGTCAAGCTCTGCGTGGGGTCCCCCATACGGCAGCGGCGAGGACAGCACGTCCCGCCCACACCCTCTGCACCTAGCTCCTATGCCATTGCAGTGGCCTCCGCACTTAATAAGCTCCTGGCCTCGGGACTCTCCTGGAGCCCACCGCCCACATCCCCCATACCCGGATTCCGCCTTACCTTTTTCACCTGCTCCGTGGGATTCACGCCACCCATGCTCTTTGACGATAAAAAGTTCCCCTACCACCTCATGCTCATGAAGTTCGTCAACTCCGGGGGTCTCAAGGCCTTTTTCGAGACCTTCAACTGGGCCCTCTCCTGCGGGGGAAAACTCAGCCCAGAGGAAGGTCTGGAGAGCAAAGAGCTCCCAGAGGGCACGGGTGAGTTCCTGGACTCCTGGCTCATGCTCTTGGAGCGCATGGTCAACCCCAAGGCCGTCCTGGAAAGCCCCCACACCCTGCCCAACTTCCCCATCGGGAACTTTGTGCCCTTTGATCCTGTCAAGTACCTCATCCGCACGCACAAGCTGGCCTTCCAGGCCGTCATGAAGATTTGGGGCAAAAGCCCACTGAAGGTGTACGGACCCAGAATGGCCGAGTCCGTCCTCAGCATTCTCTGTCACATTCTCAAGGGAGAAAAGGTCATCGCTGAAAAGCTGGCCGCCAAGAACGGGAAGGCTGAGGAAGACAAAAGTGGAGTAGGAGGAGGAGCCGCAGTTCCCACTCGGATCGCCTCCCGCTTTGCCTCCTCACCACCATTCCAAATGAGACTACCCTACTTCCTGGAGGACTCATTCCTCTCCTCCGTGGGAAACGCCGCTGCAGAAACAGCAGCAGCAGCAGGACCTGGAGGAGCTAACACAGCAACCACCACCACATCCAGTAGCAGCACCTCGGACCAACAGCCACACGCCCCACCACGCACGGGGGAAAGTGCCGCTGGAGGAAGCGAAGAAGCAGGGGGGGAACCCGCACCTGGATTCTCTTTCTACGACCTACAAATCCTCATGGACATGGGATTCTCTCGAGAGCGATGTCTGGAAGCCATGGAACGCACAGGAGCCATGTACGAGGCCACGGAATACTTACTCACAGGTAAATAACCCTAAGTATCGCCCTAAGAAAACACATCCTAGTGTGTGCTTGATGTCAATGTTAACCAATGATCCCACAATCCCAGTAAAGTAATATTTGGAAAAAAAGTAGTCAAGGACCAAACGTCCTTGAGAATAAACATCTTTGGAAGTAATGTCATAGGAAAATAATAATAATTGAATACGGAAAAAAACGAACAAAATATTTCAAATGAAATAATATTTATCATCTTAATTGAGTTTTGTCAAAATAACCTAATATTTTAGACAGCTTTTAGATGTATTATTACATTCAGACCTGTCTATTCATGTATTATGACCAGTTTCTCCGGATATCCTTATAATTTTTTACCATTATTCTTCCCTGGGACAATCATCTTAATCAATACTCATGTTGATGTGTTTTCTTCTGTAGTGTCCTCCTCCGCGTCTGGAACTCAGCCCCCTCCTCCAGTCGGCGGACAACCAGCGCCAGTAGAGCAGGAAGAAATGCCAAAGGACGAGGAACATGAATCCGAAGAGGAGGATCAAGACGACGAAGAAGCGGGTGAAGGAGCAGCATCCTCTGAAGCTAGTCTTGGACTTAGTAAATCCATCATGGACGAATTCACGGCGGAAGCACTCCCAGGGTGCCTCAGCCTCGTAGACACACTACCAGAAACTGTCTTCAGAACATGCGACCTACTCCTGGCCGTCTTTGGAAGAAACGGAAAGGAGTTCAAGGAGAACATCCTGAGAGAACTCATCGCAGAAGTTAAAAAATCTATCGACTCGCTCCTCATCCATCTCAACGGGGCCTCATCCCCGCCTCAGGAGGACCTCTTTCGCACAGAGGAATCCAGCAAGGCCGCCGTGCGGATCCATCTCTTCATACTTCTCTTTGAGGAGTGCAAGCTGCTCTGCGCTAAAATCGTGGAAGAGTCCAAGGTCGTTCCCAACATGACGAGACTCCTCTCGGTGTCCTTTGATGTGCTCAAAAGCTCTGAAGGAGCCTTGGGCACTCCGAAGTGGATGACACCTCTACTTCTATTTATTGACCTACACGAAAAAGTCATTTTGGGAATGAACAGAAGAGTTTCCCTCACATCCGTAAGTGATGATAGTAAAGTTGTGATCCCTCAAATGCATCTAACTAGCTCTTTCTCTCTATCAGGTTTGCTCCCGCTATTGGAAATGGTACGACATCAGCAGTGGACGATGGAACCAGTATACCCCCGTGAGCAACAGAATAATTGACGATGCCTTTGGAGCGGAGAAACCAGTGTGAGAATCACTACTGGAAGAAGGAAATATACTATTCAATTGGAACCATGATTCAGGTACGACTTCAGAACGATACCGACTTCCTGTAGAAAATATTAAATAAATACATGTTTTGTTTTAGACAAATGAAGAAACGGGGAACCGTCGGCCTATCATGATATCCATCAAGAGTAAGGAATCCCGCGAGTCTGGTAAGTCTGGAGCAAGCAGCGGCAGTGCTTCCAATGCCATGGAATTGGTTGAGGATGAGAAGAAGGTCGTGGACCCCTATGAGGAGGACGTCGTGACCACCGTTCCCACGGCGGAGGGACTCCGGAAAGAGGACAAATCTGCCCTTCTTAAAGCCTGCGTAGGCTTTGTCTCCATTCCCGTGGACTCAGACGCACTTAACGCCGTGCTCCGACTCTGCCTGCGACTCACCCAGGACTTTGACATGGCCGTGGACTTTGCTCGCCTAGGCGGGGTCAAGCTCCTCCTCGAGCTGAATCAGTCCTCCCTCTTCTCAGGGATCACCTCTCTGGCCACGCTTCTCGTGCGACACGTCCTGGAAGACCCCGCCACACTTCGACATACCATGGAAAAGGTCATTCGGACCTCCACGCTCAACTCACAAACAACCTCCAAAGAAATCAACTACATTCTACGCGTCCTGGCCCCTGCGGCTTGTCGATGCCCTTCCATATTCGTGGAAGTGGCCAAGGACGTCCTGCGCTTCGATCCCTCGCTCTTAAACAAGAGAGTCGAGCCCGAAGAAGATAATAGATTACTCGTAAAGTCCATTCCCGCCAAGGGGGGCTCATTCTCACCCACACTCGGGAAGTCTCACAATCCGTCATATGTGATCTACTAAATTTCCTCGTGAAATCGTCACCACCAGAACCCTCTGAAAGCGGCAGTAGTAACATGGCCACCAACAACGAGACTCCCTCTGAATCCAAGAGCATCGCATCCACTACTACTACCACCACTAATACGACTGCATCTCGCTCCCAGAGCAGTAGCGGGGGCGTTATTCGCAACATTTCCTCTGGGGACCTTCCCGGCGTCTTGTCAGAGGCTCCACCCACCCACCCCTGCTGAGACCCCCGCAGCTCCGCCACCCTCAAAGGACAACAAAAAACCCTTCCTCTCAAAGTCTGCAGTCTGTCGACTCCTTGCTGAACTCGTCAAGTCCTACGGGGATGCGCCAAGCTTATCACAGATCACGTTTACGAAGCCGGGATCGTGGATAACATCACGGAAGACACGAGTGCCCTCGCATTCCTTCTGGACGAACTCCTCACCTCCAAGGCAGACAAAGACATTGGACAGCTGGTCAAGACGCTCATTGCAGCTCTCGCCTCCTGCAATCACCAGCCTGAGGCCCAATCCGCTCTCGTCTACGAGGTCAAGCAGGCACTACACCGTGCACTGGGAAACCCAGAGAGCCCCAATAAGCACGCCAAAATCCAAGCACTCACCTGCCTCATCTCTACTATGATCGAAAGTTGCCCCAGCTCAGCACTCTCACAAAACAACGCCGCCACACCCACATTTAAACAAAACCTACAGTGTCAAATGAACAACATTGTCAAAATCATGCTCAAAAGAGGACTCATCACGGACCTCGCAAGAGTACCACATTCCTTGGACCTCTCCAGCCCAAGCATTGCCGTCACCATCAACTCTGCACTCAAACCCCTAGAGACACTCAGCCGGATCGTCAATCAGCCCACGGCACTTGTTTCCTCCGCAAGAAAGTCCAAGAGCGACTCACCAGCCGCAGCTACATCCAACGAGGCCATTTCGGGCAGTGGAGGAACCACCAACGCCCCCAGCTCAGGACTCTTGGTGGACATCCCCGAAACAGAGTCATCCGACACGACGCCTGCTACAAACAACGAGGGAAATAACAGCTCCAACTCCGAAGCCACCCGAGCCATAGGCGGGGACGAAACCGGAGGAGGGGATCTGAAGCCACAGAGCATGATGTCTCCACTGCTGCAGAGAGTATTGACCCAAGCTCAGAGAGCCAGTTACTTCAGGTGATCAGTTGAGTTGATGTTGATATATATTTTTTTACTATTCTAATATAATAATTCATATTGAGTTCTTACATATTTTTTATTGCTGTTTTAGCGTTAGTATAAGAGTTAAAAGAACAAAATACTACTTTATGGAGCACCGAATTTAAGACAAATTAAGGTCACAATTTTTCATACACTTTAAAAATGAATCCTTAGGGATAGGAACGTTTACAGAAAAGTTATTCAAGCAAAAGATTCACAAATAATTTACCTTTTGAATGCTTTTATCATAAGAAGACTAGCGGAAAAGACGTGTTTCTTTTTCAAAAAGAAAAAAAAGCATCTTCTCAACACGCGATAATTTGAAATTATCCGGTTTTAATGTAAAAATAATGCAACAAAAGTTTTGTTTTAAAACAATGATTTGAACTTTGTACCCACTGGTATTAACCAGGAATTTATAAATGTATTTTATGCGAGCATTCCGACTTAATATTAAAATTAAGATTTACAAGAATTCCTTTACCATAACTTTTTCCCTAATTTGTTGAAGAAAAATACAACCTATTTAAATGTTATTTTAAATAGACACACTTCAACGGAACTTTATCCGATATATATCTATTTAGGAGCTATGGTCTTTTTTGATTAATAAAAATAGAACAAAGTAAAAATAAAACACGTTGATTAGAAAGGATTTATACATTTTTTATGCCTCTTGTGCACTTTTTAACCTTTGGGGGTTATTGAAATTTTATTGTTAGTTAAATAAAGTTGAGCAGGATCCTTCGAAAAAAATTATAACTTCTATAATAATGTTTAGTATGAATGATAATTTTGGTTTTTTTTGTTTTGTTGCAAGAGTGTGAGAGTAACCATATTTTTTATTTTCTCGTATATGATGATTTTTAGGCAATCGAAGATGAACAGAACGAAGACTTTGACGAATGATGGATCAACTCTTGGATAGAGATGGCTCCGAGAATTATCCCTCATCGCTGAAGCAGTTGAGCATCATTCCCTGGGACCCAATGGAGCGCGAGGAGAAGGAGACTCACAGGTGAGAAAATTTATTCTCCTATATATGCTTGAATAAGAAGATAGAAGAAGGCATACAGAGTCATTAAGAAATCAGTCTATTCCTAACCATTATATAAAATAAGGTTACACATAGCTTATTCTCTTCTTTATATATAGTTGCAACTTTCACTTCAACGACATCCTTTTTTATGTACAAAAATCTTGGCTTTATTTTAATGCCAACTATTATAGTGAGTCATTTTGAATACAAATGATTTTAAAATACTTTCAAACTATCAAAATAATAATTCTAAATAGTGATAAAATGATTAGCTTCTTCCTAATGATGAATTATGTTGTTATTTTGAATCCAGGGGGGTGAAGTATCCCGCTTTGGTGACCATGATGATTGTCAGGACGATGATCGTGTGAGCGAGTCCAGTCAGAGCGATGCTGCCATTGAAGAAGAAACCGAAGACATTATCGAAGACGAGGAAGAAGAAGGCGAGGAAGAGGATGACGAAGGTAAGAGGAAGGAGTTGGTGAAATAATAATTGATCTTCATGACCATATGAATATCTAGATTACTAATACTGTTTTAATTTTGTAAAAATTATCACTGAACATTGAGTTTTAGTTAATGTATCGTCAAAAAGCTCTCATGATAATAATCATTTTAAGCACAAAATGCCATCGAAGATTAAGCAATAATTTTCTACTGTGGGACACTTGTAGTTATTTATGTCCATTTTTGGTAAGGAAGTAATATTTTCAAATCATTTGATCTAGAAGGACCAAATATAATTAAAAGGAATTAAAGAAGATATATAAAAAAACTAAGTCGTCGTGTTAGGAGAAATGAACTAACAGAGACAGCAGCAACACATTGATGGACTGCTTCATATTTTGTAATTTACAGATGAGGACGAGGATGAAGATGAGGAAGACGAGGAGATGAGGAGAAGGCGGTGGTAGTCCCTACAACGAGGAAGACCACGAAGAAGACTTTCGAGGCGTGGAAGGGGCCACCTATCGTATGCCAGCGAGGACCCCATCGACGAGTACATCGATCGTATGGTCTTTCAAAACATTGACACACCCCTTCGCTCCGCCATCCAAGTCGTGGACCCCGCCATCATGCACCCCATACCGCTCTGGTCGGCTGAGGTGAACGGCGCCGGGGAGCCGGCATCAGCCCACGTCCACCCTCACATCCACTACTCATGGTTCGCTCCACACTGGAAACGGGAGGGGCCGCCCCACCCAGAAACAACCCCGCAGCACCCAACAGCAGCAGTCGGGCACTACCCCGACACGCGGGGAAACACCATCCTAAGACCCTACTTCCAAATCAACTCCAGAGCCAACAACACAGCGGCGCCGCGGCACCAACAATCCATCCACACCGGCCATACTACAAAACTTCCTGGGGGGAACCACCAACCCACAAGAATTCGTTTACCTTTGATTCAGAAGAAGCGGGGCAACCCCTCATGATGGACGTCGTGGGACTCTCACTCCTCGACTCCATGGATAACGATATGCCCGATCTGGATAGCGCTAACCTGAGCTCAGGCGGAAGGGCCGCACTCTCTTCAATACCCTCCGCACTACTCAGGTGGAACGAGGAGTCTCGTGTTATCGATGGAGAATCCATGCACGACTGCGTCACGAACCTCAGCCGGATATCATGGAGGTCATCGAGGCCACTCGCGAGGAAGACAGGAAAAGAAAGACGAACAGAGGAAATGATCAAGAAGCTCATGATTGACTCGGGGAACAACGGAGAGGATACCGAAGAGGAAGGCGGTGCTGTATCAAACACGGCCGCTGATCTCATTGCCGTATCCACACCACTCAGCACGGGATCCTCCCATATGCTCCCCCACCCTCAGAGACCATCAAACCACATCCACTGAGAGAACAGTTTCTCCACCACCACCCTCTTCCAGTGAAGAAGACTCTGTCCCCTCGTCTGGAAGACAAGCCATCTCGCAGCTGGCACAAGACCTTGCCGCGGCTATCTCAACACGCGTGGGATCCCTGCCCGCCATCGTACCACCCCCCTCACCACAACATCCTCGCTCAGCGAACAGGCAACAACTCCCCCTGCGGCACCAAGACTCTCAGACCTACCCACGGTCCTGGACCCACTGAGCCCCTCGCCTGAGGTGACTGCAAACTCCCAAAACACTCCTGTCAACCCAGCAGCAGTACCCTTGACCCACTTCTGACGTTCCCATGGAACAGCCCGCCTCTGCTGGAATCCAGAGCCAAGCACGTCCGGAACTTCCGACTTTAGGTCCATTTCTGGGAGACGTCACATCCCGAAGAGGTTGACCCCTCCTTTCTTGTGGCCGCATCCCTGAAGAAATGAGGCAAGAGGTCATTGACGACCAGAGGCGCCTACAAAACATCCGACAGAGAGCACAACAGCAAAACACAGAGGGCTCTAACGTCCCCGAAGTCACCCGAGTTCCTCGCAGCACTCCCGCCCAACATCCAGAAGAAGTCCTCGCCCAACAAAGAAGGAACAGCAAGACAATTGTCCCAGGTCAACCCCGAGGCGCGGTTGACCCAGGGGAATTCTTTCAGACCCTGCCCGCGAGCCTGCGACAGTCCGTCTTGGCAGACATGGAGGACTCCCAAATGGCAGCCCTCCCTGCGGAGCTCGCGGCAGAGGCTCGAGTCTGCGGCGAGAGTACGAACAACGCAATCGCAACGTCATGTGCAGGACCGGTTTTTCTTCAACAACGGGGCCGGAGGAGGTGGTAACTCACTCAGCTCCATCCTTCGGGGCTCCGTATTCCAGATTGGGCAACCAGTACATTATTGGGAACCTGGTGGGGGTCGGGAGCCTTCCGACTATCGGGCTCCAGGTTCACGGGAGGCCAACGCGGGCCGCCATCACGTAGAGAGAGACGACACCAGGCCTTCCTCGCAAACTCCCATACGCTCAAGGGACGACAGCTCCTAGACCACGAGGGCCTCTCATGCCTACTCATCCTTCTCTTTGTGACGACTCTAAAATCAATTACCACGCGCCTTCATCGCATCCTGAGAAACCTCTGCTACCACGCACCCACACGAGATTGGGTTGTTCGTTGCCTTGTGTCCATTCTGTAGAGCCAATGAAACCAAAGAGAGCACCACCACCGCACTTCAGCCTAAAGCCAAAGGACACGCACCGCTCTACGCCAGCCAAGTCCTCCTCTCAACAGCAGCAGCAGCAGGCCAGCAGTCTCAGCAGCAAGTATCCCAGCAGCAAAACAACAGTTGGCTCAACATCTCCATGGACGCTGCCCTGGCTTCCGAGCCAACGTCCTCCAGGTGCACCGCTCCTCTAACCCCAGGGAAGAAGAGCAACGAAAAGGCTCCATCAGTATTCATTCAGGGGCGTCCGCCGTCGTATGTCGCACACTCTGGAGGTCCTCATCTCACTTGCTAGAACTTCCCTACATTTCCTCCCCTGGAGGGACCAAATCATGGAGAAGTCCGCTCACACAGAAAAAAAAAAGACTGCACCAACGTCACTCTCATCGGCTACGACGGCGGAGTTCCAGGACCTATGTCAGACTTTTGGGACACGGCTCCTTCGTCTAGACTCCCAGTCCAGCAGCCGAAAGGGTAAGAGCGTCGCACGGAGCAACAGCAGCAGCGTCTCCGGCTCCGTCTCCAACGAAGAGACCTGCCTCTCCATCGACTCCTCACCCTTTGGCAAACTCTTATCCATGCTCAAGAGTCCTGTCATTCGACGCAACTCACTCCTCACAGACAACTACTCCGACTCCTCAGCCTCATCTCCATTGGAAGGCCCGAAAAGGAGGAGCAGCAGCAAGCCAAGAAGAGGAAGACCAACAACAAGAGAGAATCAGTCCAAGCAAGGAGAAGGCGGCGTGCCTCCCCCACTGAGCGCGGATCATCTCCGACTCGCCGTGGACGTCTTAACATCCAAATCCTGCAGCGAGGAAGGCCTGGAGGACGTCACCGCACTCCTACTCACCTCAGCCACGGGCCCCCGCCCACACGAGACATCATTCTACAACTTCTACTCAGAGCGCCCAAGAGCTCGGAAATGTCGTCCGACTCCACGTCCTGGACCTTCAGAGTGAGCTCCTCAGCATCAAGGCCACCCATGCAGAAGGAGGAGAGCAACGCAAAGCCGCGGAGGGACAAAGGGGGACTCCTGGACAGATTTACCAAAGAAAACTTGTGCTCAACGCGCCCAGCAAGCTCAAAGGCGGCTCAGAGCTACAACTACCCTCCATGAACGCACTCACAAACAAACATCTTCACAGGCATTCTTCCTAAGAGTACTCAAAGTCATCGTCAACTAAGAGAAGCCGCACTCCTTGCTATGAAAAGGAGGCTGAAGCAGCAAAGGGCAGCGACGACTCAAGAGAACTCAACTACAAGCAGCAGCAGCAATAAAATGGACGTTGATGAAGAGGAAGAAGAGTCATCCACGACCGCTGATGCCGCAGCAGCAGCAGCCACCACCACCCCTTCTTCCAACCCCCCCTCCGCTAGCAGCAGTTCACCTCAAATGAAGCTAGAGTCCCTGAGCGAAGAGCTCTCCCTGGAAACCCTCTGGGAAGCCCTGGGCGACTGCCTCAAGGACCTCGCAGAGGACCCCAGACCACCATGCCGTCCTCGTCCTACAGTCCTCCGTGAGTGGCTTTCTTCCTTGTCTCCACGCGCATCCACCACGCCACAGGAAAGAAAAAGGTACAGCAAAAGGAAACGCGACAAGAGCAACTCGCACACATTCAGAACAGCTCGCGGACCAAAAGGAAATACAAGAGTCCCGTCGTCCAGCTCCTCATCGTCCTCCGCTTCAACCGCCAGCCCACTCTCACCAGACCTAAGAAATTCCTGTCCTTTGCAGAGACGCACCGAACCGTCCTCATCAAATTTTGAGGCAGAGCACCACACAACCTCGCAGACGGGCCCTTCTCCGTACTCGTGACCACACGCGCCGTACTGGACTTTGACATCAGCGGAGGTACTTCCGCACGGACTAGCTAGAACGATGGACGAAAGACTTCGCGAAGGGAGGACCTTGGCCGTACACGTGCGACGGGAAACGTCTTTGAAGAGTCCTTCAGAGAGCTCCACCGACGAAGCCCCCGAAGAGTGGAAGAACCGCTTCTACATCGTCTTTGAGGGTAGGAAGGGCAGGATGCCGGAGGACTCCTTCGGGAATGGTACGTCATCATCTCCGAGAAATCTTCAACCCCATGTACGCCCTCTTCAAGACCTCACCCGGGCAAGGTCACTTACATGATCTACGAGAGCTCACAGACAAACCCAAACACCTGGACTACTTCAAGTTCGTTGGACGTGTCATCGCCAAGGCCATCTACGACATCAAGCTCCTGGAGTGCTACTTCACACGCTCTTCTACAAACACATTCTGGGAAAGCCCGTCAAGTACACGGCATGGAGTCAGAAGACTACGCCTTCTATAAAGGCCTGGAGTTCCTCGTGAACAACAAGGTCTCAGATCTGGGCTACGAACGACCATCACATCCCACAGAAATATACAGGAGTTTGGCGTACGGAGATACGGGACCTCATCCCCAACGGACGCAACATCACCGTGACGGAGGAGACCAAGCTGGACTACATCCGTCTCGTTCTGTCAAATGAAGATGACAGGCGCCATTCGGAAGCAGCTGAGCGCATTCCTGGAAGGTCTTCTACAACATCATTCCCCGGACGACTCCTCATTTCCATTTTCAACGAGCAGGAGCTGGAGCTCCTCCTGAGTGGACTCCCACCATCGACATTGACGACCTCAAGAGCAACACGGACTATCACAAGTACCAGAGATGTCCCTACAAATAATTTGGTTCTGGAGGGCACTACGCTCATTCGACCAAGACGGACAAGGCAAAGTTCATGCAGTTTGTGACTGGGAGCTCCAAGGTGCCCTACAGGGATTCGCATACCTGGAGGGCATGAACGGAGTACAAAAGTTTCAAATCCACCGGGATGACCGGTCCACGGACAGACTACTACCCTCCGCACACACCTGCTTCAATCAATTGGACCTACCCGCATACGAAACCTACGATAAACTAAGGACCCTACTGTGTTGAAAGCCATTCACGAATGCTCCGGGGATTTGGATTCGCTTAAATAAACAAAAAACAAGTGGTGTTTTAACTACGTCTAGAATTCTTTTTTTTTTCTGACTCCTTATAATATATATATGTTCTTGTTCTTGGTTAGTCTACTTGATGAATGATGATTGAGCTATTATCAACGCAAGCCCCCCCCCCCCCCCCCCCCTCAATTTGTCTCTTGTTATAACGCTCTTTCTAATTGAAATTACTTAATAATAATAACTACTACTGCTATTATAACATAATTATCATCCTTCTGTCTCTCTTCTATCAATCATTTTTATGAAGAAAAGAAGGGAAGATTGAAGATTTGAAAATGAAAAAAAATATGACAATGAAATAAACCCAACTTTATTATTGTGGCTTTGTAAACGACGAGGAAATGAATAATAATAAAAAGTAATTCCTTATTGTGAGAGAAAAACACGGCGCTCTGTGTGACTTATTTATTTTCTCTTTACTCTGGATGACACATTAAGACGACAAGCATACGCAGGTACATCCTCTTGCTTCCTACACAGACAGCAGCTAGGGGAGGAAGAGGAGGAGGAGCTGGGAGAGAAGGGGGATTAGAAGAGAGAAATCATGACTTCATTAAGGAAATAAGACACTTTCCAGTCAGTCAGTCAACTTCGTCATGGAGTTCCCAAAGTTAAAGGAGGCCTTCTCCCAGGGGGATTTACAGCATTCGCTCGGATCTGATTCCTCGTCCCCTCTCATCCTCTCAGGCCCAGATCAAACCCCTCCTCAAGGCTCTCCTCTTTCATTGGAGCACAGTGCAACACCTTATTTGCAGCGTGATTGACGACATGGTTCGTGCCTCGGCGGAGGCACAGGGCCTGAGCCACGTCGTGACCTCTTCAGAGAAGCTCCGATCCGCGGAGGAGCAGTCCTATCTCTTCATCAGGGACTCCTCCGTAGCGGGGCTTCTGAAGGTCGGACGGAAGAACCTTTTCCTCCTGGACGCCTCCGCCATCAAACGAGTGTACCCCCTCGTGTCCTAGACTTTTATGTCCACGAGTCCCTCCAGCGCTCCGGCTACGGGCACAAGCTCTTGATGCCATGCTGAAGGATATGGGGAACCTGGAGCCACGGCTTCTGGCCATTGATCGCCCCTCCCCAAAGCTCATATCCTTCTTTGCCAAACACCACGGCCTCTCCTCACACATTCCACAGGTCAACCACTATCACATCTTTCGGGGATTCTTCACGGATCGACCCCCGCGGATGAGGAGAGAGGAGGGAAAAGGGACAAGCGGCCCAGGATATACATGGGGAAGCTTCAATACGTATAAAATGCTTTAAAATATATATTTAATCACATCTGTTTTATTTTTTTATCACCAAACAACAACCTTCCCCCCTCACTCCTCTTAGTATGAATCGCGCTTTATTTTGTATTCCTATTTCACTTTACTATTTATATTTTATTTATTATTTTTATATCCCTTAGAATACCAGAGTAACATGAAATGTTATGCTTTTTAGAAGAATAAACTTATATTATTAATTAAAGCAGCCATGTCCTGGATGTATTACTTACTAACATATTATCTTTTATTAAAAAGACCAAGAATCATATGGCTGATATTTGAATTATATATAATATTTTTCTAAACAAACAATCTTTTTTTTTACTGCATTAGGTTCTTATTTAAGTGCAGTGTTAAAATACATGCGGATAGCAGCCAGCACAATTTCCCTGATAAAAAATATATCTTCAGAATAGCAGCAACTTTTTTTGACTTCCTTGAGTGGTGCCACTAGTGACAAGTATGACATATAATGTTCCAAATATCTTAAAAACAAACTATATCCTGGCTAAGTAAGGTTTAACCATGAATGTATTATGTTCTATTCTTGTTTTGCCTATTAGCTTCGATGGAATTGCTTCTGCGGATACAAATAAGCATGATAACATTCAAATTTAGGCTAAGATTTTTTTAAAATGTGGTTGATTTATATCGGGCTTCCACATTGAGAGTTCACTAAGAAGTTTGTG
>CP045903.1:7401210-7524420 GCA_013387185.1 Caligus rogercresseyi
AATATATACACTCAGGAGTGCGGATTTTTCACACGACTGGGGCGACGTAGAGGGACGGGGAGGGTTCCCCTTGACGGAATTCTGAGAGAAAGACGCTCCCGGCACCCGATTTTACAGCACAGCGACATCTATTGGCAGAGTAGGCTACTTGACATATTTTTTAGTATTTAGCTCATTTGCATCTTAATTCGGCACTCAGAGATGCCCCACATTTAATCACTTGTTTCCTTTTGGCTTTCCAACAACACCACAAAGTTTCATCCGAATCCGTTCCGTACTTTTTGAGTTATCCTGCTGACAACAAACCAACGCCAGTGAAAACATACCTCCTCGCGGGGTAATAATCACTGGAAGGGCATGAGGGCTCCTTAATACTTTATATTTTTATGATTATCATTAAGCTAATCATGCAAATGCTAAAGTCAACCAAATCATGCCATATGGAAAATATATTTTTGCAAAATAATATTTTTCAGAGAGCTAAATTTGGTCAGACAAAGTTATATGATGCCAACCTACCGCTATGCTTTTTATTTGGCATCGAAACCAATTATTAGTTAATGATAATATCGACATTTTATATCTTTTTTTTCAATATCCCCAACCCGGAAAAAGTGAGTTTCCAATTTCTAGCTAATCGAATGATGGCTTTCTAGATTCCTGGTCTTCATTTTTTACCTAATTTTTGCTTTTGAATAATATTTCTCAATAAAGAACAATACTTAAGCAAATAGTTTGATAAAAGAAGGATTTTAATTATATAACTTTTATATAAATTTGTATTGTATGCATAAATATATTACAGAATTATATGAATAGCCTATAAATTATATATATATAATATATATTATATATATATATACATATAATCTTACAAACTTTTAATTATTTATTAAGCTAAAGAGATTTAGTTGGGGGATTTTGTTATATGAGCATAATACTTGGAGCAATCGTTAGGGAATAAACATTTAAATGCTTGAGTAAATTGACTCATTGTCTAAGAAGGAATTAAAAATGGAGCATGTTTGATAAATTATCTTTTAAGCGCATTATACGAGCTGGAACCCCGTTTAATATTTGTTATTTCCAGGCTTGTAACGGAAATTATTTGTCTTTAAAAAAACAAATTACTACCGCTCATTTTTTTTTTTGGGAAATTCTTTTCTAAAAAAATCACTACGCATTACTTTTTTTGGGAAATCTTTTCTAAAAAAAGAACGTCATCACTACGCATTACTTTTTTGGGAATTCTTTTCTTAATAAAAAAAACGTCGTCACTTTTTAAATATTTGAACGCTCCTTAGCTTCGGAACGCTGAATGTAAAACATTGAACGGAACGCTATTTTTTTTAACGCTGAAACGCAAAAAAGCTGAACGCTCACAGCCTGGTTATTTCGTATACGGATATTTTGTCTTGAAGATAAAACTATCGAATACTTCTTGCAAAGGCATGATTTTATGTTTATCGGTAGGATGATTAAAATTAAGTGCAAGCCTTTTATTTTGGACTCAATTGCCTTTTGCACTGATAGCAGCTATAGAGCACTTTTATCAAGCACAACTTATAGCTCACACGAAGTATACACATGGTAAACATCGAGAGAGAGAGAGAGTAAGATTGACGTCACAAACAACCAATAAGAGAGCCTCCAATGATCAGAGCGAGAATCCGTGTATCAATCTTTGCACTCCAGAATGAGGGTTCTAAATTTTTCGATAACATGAAAGCATTTTTGCCTAGCTTCCAAATATGACTAATGTATTCTATATAGCTGGATTGAGTCTTTTTTTTTTTGTTATAAGAAACTTTATTTCTTGAAAAAACACCTCTGTCTTTCAGGAGTCGCTCAAAGATTTATGCAATTTAAGATAATTCAGCTAATGGGCTCAAGGGATGTGTGGATAACGCTATCATTAGAAAATTGAACTTTTTTCCTTTGATTTTAAATTAGCTTTACGTTGACATTTTTAAGTGGCCCCAATCCAGGGGTTTCTCTATTCACAAAGCCAAAAACTCCTTATAAGTAAAAAAAGAGATGCTCAAAAATCATTCCAAGCTCAACACAGTTCATCTATAAGACGAAGGAAAGAAAAGAAAAATAAGCTACCACTGAAAAAGTATATTTATTGGTAGGTTTGCGAGAATACGAACAGTCCCGGGAGGAACATCCAGTGATGGGCATTCATTTTCGTCCAAGGGGCACTTTATTTTAATTTTATGAGTTACATCTAGAGATCAATATTTTGAGGTCCAAAACTAAATTAGGTGTATTCTTTTAATCGATAACGTCTCTCTTAATTATATTCCTGTTAAAGAAAAATCTGAATGTGTCAGAAATAACGAGGAAATAATGGAAATCTTCCTGGAATCCTCGGTCTATTGCCCCTCCCATGACACCCGACTGGACACCAGTAAAGCATCCTACCTAATTGGCAAAGCGTTCTGTGATTAAACAAAAAAAATAAAGCCATTTGAAATATATATTTTAACAAACTCATTGCAATTAATTTTACTGGACTATGTCACCGTGTTGAACGAAGTCCTTATACAAAATAATACCGCCATGTCAGCATGTCACATAAAGGACACAACCTTTTTACAATATAAATCCCAGACGATCACCGATGATCAATACAATAACTGATACTCAACTGAGAAGACAACCTTGAACCAACTTGGTGACGTCAAAAAAGGTAGTTAAAATGGCTGCCAGGCAAGATAACCATGAAAAAGGGATATCCGACAATAATCCATGACGTCAAGCAATCTTGATTATTTGAAAAAACCATAGAGATTAAATAGCAGAGAAACATCGTTCAGCTGTATTCTGTGTGCCCAATATAAACCAAGTAATTTTTACTACGTCATCGTAAGCTGATCATAGAGATAGATTAATCTCTATGCTCAGCTTACGATGACGTAGTACAAATTACTTTGTTTATATGGGCACACAGATACATCTGAAAGGAATAAGCTCTCTATATCTTTATCGTAACAGGACTAGCACCCCCAGACATCACCCCCCGGGAACCCCTAGCACCCCCCGTGCCAATCACCCCCCGGGCCTTTACCCCCGTTAGTAATATTTCTTATCTCATAAAGTCCACTTATGAAGCTAACTATGTTTTCTAGTTATTAACAAGATGACCCTAGAATTATCTTTATATCTCTTAGGTTTTATAACATAAGTTAGTAACAATTTGTTACCCTTTACTTTCAGAGCGATTTAAAGACTCTCAATGGATTCAAATATCATGAATAAATAATTATCTTTTATATCGTTTTTTCTCATAACTAAGAAATGGGGTTTAACAATTGATTTAAAAACATTTTGACAAATATTTTATTAAATTACTCAACGATCCTTTTTCTATAACATTCATTTATTCAACTGAATTCTAATTCACTTAAATATTGATCTTAATGAAAAACTCTAATGAATAATAAAAAAGACATTTAAATCGCTCAAAAATGATATCAAAGGACATCTACTCCCTCAAAACAATCCCAAAAAGCTGTTATTCCCCTTTTTAAGAGTATCTCTTTCTAAATAAAGAATCCTTTGGCTGGTAAATAGAGAACTCTACGCTTTTTTGGAACAATAAAAACCTTGAACATAAGATTGAAAAAGGCGTATCGTAAGCTCCCTCCTCATTCACCTTGAGAGCCCTTAAGGAAGTGCAACAAAAAAAGGAGCACTAGAGTCAAAGAGATTTCATTATTAGGTATGATTCAAATTTTTGATAGTTTTTTATTTGAGGCTGTTTATTTTGAGTGAATAATTGTTATTATTGAAAAAAAATACATTTATTGACAATTTAATATTTGATATGTGTTAAATGTATTGTTTAAGGATACTTTAAAGGGATTTTATACTACTTTAATATAAAGAATCCATAGAAATAGTATGCTCATATTTAAAAAAAAATATTTTGACAATTAAATGTTAGACTATATTTGTGATAAATATTAACTTCATGCTGTTTTAAAGATTCTTTCAACTTAGATAATTTATAATCCTTTAAATGATAATAGGTTTCTGTAATATTTTATTAATAGTTTAACCATTAATTAGTTATATTTTTTGACAAATAAATATTTGACATAATATGTCGTAAATATTAGCTCAATTCGATTTATAAAGATGTAATTTAGGGATTTGTGGCCTTTTAAGAATGTATGAATGTATACTGTAGTGGATAATAATAATAATACTTGAATCGTGTCACTCCATCGTCCTTGAACTCATGACGTCACAGCTTCAGCTGTAATCAGAATATCACAACACAGCATGGCAAGTCTTCTGTGCAGTCGATTTCTATTCCGTGGTCTCCGTATGGCGGCTCCCTTGGAGCCCTCACCCAACGTTCGCATCCCTGAGAAGCATCGTCTCCCTGTGGTCCCCAAAGTCCCTTCTCGCTTCTCCATGTTAAAGGTCCCCCGGGGACAAACGGAACTATTCCGAATGCGGGGTGAGGAATTGGTTCACACCGAGCTCCTCCTGGGTCAGTTCGGTATCATGGCCCTCTCAGGAGGGGCTCTTAAGAACGGACACTTTGAAATGATGCGGATGGGCGTGGGCTATCACATTGGGAAGAAGCGGCAGGGCTTTGCCATTTACCGCGTGGATGCGCCACACAAGCCCAAGACCATGCGCGGGGTCGGAAAGCGCATGGGGGGTGGTAAACCCTCGATTAGCCACTACATCACGCCTGTGCGCGCCGGACGGATCATCCTGGAAGTAGGGGGAGATCTCTCCTGGGAGCAAGTCCGGCACTGGCTGACTAACGTCGCCAAAAAGCTACCCTTTGAGGCCATTGCCGTTACGCCCAGCATCCTACAAAACTTCAAGGAAGAGGAAAAAGCGACTGGCGACCGTGAATCAAAACCCCATCACTTTCGAATGGCTTACAAGAAACAATATATTCGATTGCCAAAAGCACCTCAGTCCTTACGATAAAAAACTATTTGGAAAATTTGTATATAAAGATAAAAAGCTCAACATGAAATGGAACGAAATTCGACGCATCAATCCTAAGCATAAATGCTAAACCTCTCTTATTATTCAAATACTGAACCAAGATAATGATTTGGGAATTTGATGTATAAATATACAATTACAAAAGTTTGAAATACCAATAGTTATCATCTCATATTTATCTTTTTTGTTGTTATGTTTCATCTTTCAGGATGGGCCTAGGACATGGAGTTTCCTCAGGAGTTGGTGTGTAATCTCTGCGAGAATCTCATCGAGAAGGCCGTGGTCCTTCCTGTTGTGCGGGATCCGTATGCCTATCCTGCGGAAGAAAGTCACTTGAGAAAAAAGAATGCCTGTCCCCTGAGCGACTGTTTGTCAGATGGGGTCTATCCGGATGAGCTCATTCCCAATCGGAGGCTCCGTCAAAAGGCCTCTGATCTACGGGACAAGAGCAGGAGTAACGGAGAGGAAGAACCTCAAGAATTGGAGGAGGGGCTTGTTAAAGAGAGTCCCGTTGTGGAGTCCACGACAGAGGATGACCAGAAAGAGGCCGTAGATGAGCCGCCTAGCCTTCTTCTTGAGGAGAGCAAGGAAGATGAGGAAGAAGAGATAGTTCCTGCAGTGGTGGAATCCACCACACAAGATGAAACTGTAGATCCGTCGGAAGAGCAAAACGACAAAACGCAAATAACTCTGGAAAAACAGAATGAAGACAATTCTGAAGAGAATTCTGTTCAAGACTCTGAAGTCCAAGAGACTTCTTCCAAGGAAGACGAAGAAATAATAAAGGATAAACCTTCTGAAGAGGAAGTAAAGGATGAGGCGGCCTTGGATGACTCATCCAAGGCTCCTCCATCCCCAGTGGGTGATCAAGTGAAGACCGTAGGGGATCACAGTGTATCCATTCCGTCCGAGGTCCTGGATGTTGCCAAGGACGATCCCTTGACAGCCTTTCAGAGGCTCATGGAGGCCAAGGATAAGGAGAAGGGCATCCTGGATTCCACTCAATACTATGGTGCTCCCCCTCCACAAAATCCGTCCGCCTCGTATGACTATACGTATGGCTATGATCCCTACGCCGCACAACACCTTCTCTATGCGCCCTACTACACGGGTAAGAAGACTCAACACACTTAACCACCGCCCATAAGGAATGTATCCATTCCAATTGTATGAAATCATTTAGCATGACGTCAGATTTGAAGTATGATTGTCGTTGTTTTCGTTTCTCTTAGGTTTATTTTTATATTATTGTTTATGTTTTTATTCACTCATTAGAGTGAAACCAGGTCAATCCCTCTTCAAGAGGAACGCAGTGACATAGATCTAAGAGTCCTTAATTTAATATTTGATTGTATGCTGGCCTTTATAAAAGAAACATTGACCTTATAATATGAACAATTAATAGTCACATCTGATGCCACGTCAAATATTTCATATAATTGGATTTTGATACGCCATAATATATGAATTGATCCTTCAATTCTCTTCATTCCCCGTAATCAACACCCCTTTTTTTCGTACTACGTTTTTAAAGTTTTATTGTTGAGGGAGTGGGTTAAAAAAATGAAAATATTGGACCTCATGTTGACTCCATGAAGGCAATTGGTTGTGATATTCTTGATTTAATTGAATGCTTTTATTGTGCAATGGTTTTAATTATAGACAATTACAGAGAAATGCAGTATGGTGAAATAACTTATAATATATGAATTTTCTAAGAGGAGCGTGTATATATAGTAACGATAGAAATCAAAGTTATTATTATTCGCATATTTGGGCGCCTACGGCGCCCATATGTTCGCCTTTCGGGTATGGGTAGGTTTTGGAGCTAGTTTGTGAGTGAAACAGACCTTAAAGAATATAAGAGAGGAGAGAGAAAATAATTTTCTGTTTTGTACAAACATTCCTCATAAAAAGTTCGACTTTTTTCTTTTTATATTTCTCTAACTCCTCCTTTCTTTTTGTTTTTTCCTCTCTTTATCTTGAAAGTAGGTAGTTCAAATCAGACAAGGTCTGAATTTTTTTTCCTTTCATTTCCAGTCCCATCACTTTGCAAATGTTTTATTAGGTCCGTTTTGACCCAAGGATTCCATAAGTACCTTCAAAGTTTAAATTTGACCATAAATGTGGGAGGAGATAGTGTGCGGACATACAGACGCACAGAGATTGGTGAATTATTATATAGATTTAATATATTTAGGATTGTTGGTAAGCCTGTGTCAGGCATTTAAATGTCGAGTGGGTCAGAATTATTATTAATAAACCTGGTTAGAGCATTGAATTCCAATATTACCTTATATAATTAAATATAATTAGAACAGCTATCATGTCTATGCTGCTTTTCAGATCCCTACGGAGGAGCAAGTGTTGGGGCCTCTTCGTACGTTCCAAGCACTCGTTACCGGAGTCATTATCGTGACAAGCCCTACAATTCCTCAGAGCGTCGGGAGCGAAGAAGAAAGTACGAACACACATCCGAGAAATACAACTCGGATCGACGGAGACAACGCTCTCCGCGTCGGGAGCGATCTCGCCGCGTTGGCTCAGAGGAATCTCGACGGGAAGACAAGGCTCGAAAGAGGCGCCATCCTTCTTCCTCTCCAAGCCCGGAAAAGGGCTCCTCCAAGAATCACGCCTCATCATCTTATTCTCGCCCCTCTAAAAGTAGTCATTCATCCTCCAAGAAATCATCGGCTCCAAAGTTACGGAAAGAAGAGAAAAAAAAGAAGAAAAAGAGGGTCTCCAAGGAGTCATCCTCTAGTTCATCATCATCCTCTTCTAGCTCTTCCAGCTCCTCCTCATCGTCCTCGTCTTCCTCATCCTCGGATAGCTCATCCTCCTCCTCCTCTGATGACGAGGATGACAAATCCCAGAGGAGTTCCTCCAAACGCTCCAAAAAGAAAAAGTCTTCCAGCGCCAAAAAGAAAAAGGCGCAGAAGAAAGCCCTGGATCAAATCATCGAGGAGCATAGCAAGGATGTGAGCTCCCTCGTTGAGAAAAAAAGAAAAAGTCATCATCCTCCAAACGACGAAAGACATGAGAGACAAAGAAATAATAATAGAAGACATTAACTAAGTTATACTTTATTAATGTCTTATTTTATTAGAGGCGTAGCTATACATTTGTAATTTGTAAGGCTCAATTTACGCATTAATAATGTGCCTTGGGAAAAATAATAATATTCTTTTTTATCGTCAAAATGAGAGTAATTTTTCATCCATTAACTGTTTAATAATTGTATGGGTATTTAATCTTATCATATAAATATTTTAAACGTGACGTCAGATCCTTCTGAAGAGAAGTCACTTGGTCAGTCTAAGGATTTTTTATCTCTTGAGAGAAGATGGAGTCATTACATTATAAAAGAAAACGAGCACGATAGACTACGTCACAAGTGGCTTTAAATATAACCATACCATGTTGTCCCTATACAACGGTTCTTAAAATCCCATCCAATGGAAACATAAGTGCATATATATTTATATATACAATTACAATTTTTGGGTACGGTTACTTTGATCTCCTACCTGAGCTAGAAACAAAAAGAAACAACACTTCAACACGGCCATCGTGCTAACATTCCTCACAAACCTCTCTATTATTGTACTTATTATAGAAGGATCTGGATCCGCGAGTCCCGTTGAACATATTCATGAGCCGAGTCAGTGCTAGAAGGAGTGCACATTGATGAAGGAGCTCCCAAACGTCTCGTCTCCTCCTCTGATCATTGAGGAGGAGGATGAGACGAGACGGGGCAAATATAATGACTGGAATCATGCCACCCGTCCACTCCCATTCGAGAAATTTGATCCCAAGCAATGATGAAATCAATGTAAACAATAACAAGAACAAGACTGGAGCACTCTGGATGACTAATACTTTTTTTCCTTCTTCTTCTATAATAAGTACAATAATAGAGAGGTTTGTGAGGAATGTTAGCACAATGGCCGTGTTGAAGTGTGGTTTCTCTTTGTTTCTAGCTCAGGTAGGAGATCAAAGTAACCGTACCCGAATTTTACTATCAAAATAAGACTCAATTACTCACAATAACAAAATATCCCTACCATAATAGACGTTTGCCTATATATTTATGGATAAAAGGAGGATTTTTTTTTGTTAATTGTGTTTAAAAGAAGTCAGGATGTTATTTGTTTAATATATATACATTTAAGCTATGAACATTTAAAAAATATAATAAGAGAGTTAAGTTTTTATACAAATATATATATAATTTTATTCTGATTCACAGATTATTATAAAAATTAATGTGTAAATTGAGTCTTGAAACCATTCCGCATAGGTCCTCTTTTGTCTATGGATTTTTTTTTACTGCCTAATATTTATAAGTATATTTGTATATTAAGATGCAAATTTGATGTTGTTATTCAAGTTGGATTCATTCTTTAAGAGGAAGAAAAATATATGTAATAATATAGAAATATGCATACAAGAGGGTTTTTTTGTGTCTTATCATGGGCGGAAATGAGAAGACATATTAAGATAAATATACTTGAGTTGCTTAGGGGTTTCATCCTTTTTTTTCATTCGGTATGGGTGTAAGCTAAGCGTCGTTGGGGATGCAGCTGCTCGAGCCACGAATCGAGAGATCGAGTCCTCTCTTAAGAAGGCTCATTCCTCAGAGAAGTCTGTCATAAAGATTCTCCTCCTTGGAACAGGTGAGGCCGGAAAGAGCACGATTATTAAGCAGATGAAAATCATTCACAACAATGGCTTTGAGAGTGATGAGCTCAGAGAGGGAGCAAGGATCCTTCATGGATTGCTCTTTAGGGCCCTGGAGAAGGCTTCCTCCTCTTCCTCAGTCGTCTCCATTGAGAAGAAGGTAAGAACCATTCAAACACTGATTTTTTAATACACATTTTGCTTTTATACAGAAATGTCGTTAATTTTACATCTAAAAGCCTATTAATAAAGTGTTTGGGTTCATTTCTTGTAGTCGAACATCAACAATAGATTATAAATTCATATTTAAGGTCAGGAATGGGGCTCTTAATTATTTTTTATATGAAAAAAGTGTTGTAATTTTAGGCTGTGGATCTGAAGTATTGTTTTTCTATGTTTAAAGATTAGAAAATTGTTTTTAAGTGCCTGAAGACTGGCAATGAGAGAGCGATAGCTTTCAATAGCGCACTCGACCCTAAATGTTGATGGAAATAAATATAATTAACAATCTGAATAAAAAATATTAAATTACATGATTTCTTCCCAAGTTTCACATCAGTTGCTGCCTCACATTTATAAGAAATCAAAGATTCAAATATATATATAATATTTTTTATCAATGTCTTGGTTTGTTACTTTGGGTACTTTTAGTTTATTGTTTTAGCTCACGAGCAATTGCAACATTCTTACGAAGAAACATTACGGCTTAGAAACTGGATTTATTCACTAAAGCAACGCTCAACCTATTAGGCAAACCTTTATTCCAAATTCAATTCCTATTCAGGCCATATACCTAAATATTTGACAAATGTTTTATTTTTCCAGTACACCCCATTTACCTATTATGGAATGATATACTGAGAAACAGCTTCTCAAAAGATTTATACATACAAAAAGCAATTCTATATATTTCTCTAAATGCATTTATTATATACAGGGAAACATGCATCTAAAAGTCACTCAACATAACATCGTTACATAGAACGGACGTGAGCTGAAGATTTTCTATTTGAAGGGAGCTCAGTGCGTGTTAAGGCGTGTTCAACTCTCATTGTTGAGGGTGCAAGGGTTCGAATACTCCCGAGAGGGGAAGGTCAATTTTGATTAACCTTAGGGATTATGTCCTAGATTCGATAGACTAATTTACACGCTAGATTGCTGATTTATATCCTGTCGGATACTGCTATTCTATCGAACCACATAGGCAACTAGAGGACTCAGAGAGTGCAAACCTCCACCGATCCCCACCAAATGAATCACTTGGTCTTTTTGTCATTTCCAAACCTCTACGCACTGTCCCTTTAACTCTAAATACTGCTCCTTTATTGTTTACACTCTAGAGGTACATGGAAAGAAAAAGAAACTGACGTCATCAAAGAGGAGAGCATAGCACAGCGACATCTATTGGCAGAGTAGGCTAACTTGAAATATTTATTAGTATTTAGCTCATTTTGCATTTTAAAGAAGCACTCAGAGATGCCAAAATTTAATAACTTGTTCCTTTGACATTTACAACAACTCTACAAAGTTTCATCCGAATCCGTTCTGCACTTTTTGAGTTATCCTGCTGACAAACAAACCAACCAACCAACGCCAGTGAAAACAATACCTCCTTCGGCGGAGGTAATAAAATATAATAACACCAATTAAATATAATAATAAAATACCACATTTATGTTTTAAAAAATCAATAAACATTATAGTTTATAATAAATTGTCTCATTAAGAACCAAAACTTTGTACAAAAACTACACAATTTTGCAAAATTGGGTTCAATCGGCATTTTTTTGTTAAAACTCCTTTTTGAAAAGTCAAAATCAAAATCCATCGCTGTTAATTGTCACAAACCAATCAATCGAACTTGATAGTTATTTAAAAACTAAGAATAATCGATAAAGGATAGAATACCGAATATAAATTAAAAGTCCCACCTATGATAATAGTTAATCTTAATTTCAAATACATAGAAATACAATTAACACATGGCCTTAAATTCAATGATTGCATATTATTCCTGATTTAAATGTTTAATGTTGATTTGTACGATAATTATTTCAAGTGTTTATCTAGACTTTTAATGCAGTGTTGAATAAACTTAGTTAATGAAATATCCTTTATGATTCTGCCCTAATTATTAAGTATGTGGTTGTCAAATGTCCTCCAGGACATAAAATAAAAAATGACATATTAATTAAGTATAAGTCAAATATTTCATTTTCTTGGTTAACATATTCATTTTTATTTTAAATAAAGTTATATGGTAATAATCAATGGAATAATGCTAATTTCAAATATTAGCGTTACATAGAAATAAAACGGACGGCTATCAGTTCATTTTTTTGGCACACATTTGTTTATTTTAAGCAATATAAAGCCATCACATACTCTCAATTGAGTCGTCGTCACACTAGTTTTCCCAGATTTATCAAAACGCTTAGGTCTTGATTTTTTTTGTTGTCTGATTGACCATTTCTTTTTTAAAATTCGTCTGTTTAGGGGCATTTAAGGATTTTTGGATTTCTGGTGCCTGTTTTATTGCCTATTTATGTCGATTGAATTGCATCCATATGGCTTTGAATAAGTCTTATAGCGTGTAAATCAGTCCATCTTCGTAATAAGGTTCATCAAGGAAGTTAAATCTCAACATTGGGAGTCAAAATCGCTTCCAATGAGCTATCCCAATCCAACTTTGATAATAATTTATCTTCATTACAAATGATTAAAGCAATAATAAATTATGTTAATCCTTTCTTCATTTACAAATAAGTCGGAGATACAAACAGCCTCCTCTGACCTGAGACTCCTTCAGGAGGCAACGGAGCCTGCAACAGAGTTAACCCAGGCTCACTATGAAGCCTTCCATCGAATCCTCAGTCTGGAGGGAATGAAAGACTCCCTGATCCCAAGGGATGATCATTTGTCTCTATCCTACTTTGTGGCCCAGGCGGATCGAATCATGAGGCCTGAATACATTCCCACAGCAGAGGATTCTTGCGGCTACGTCAACGGACTTCGGGTATCATGGAGTATTTATTTAAGGTATGAGTGCTTATTTTGGCTTGAGGAGTGTTATAGCTAGACTTGGGATGTTTGTTCTCATGCCAGCTGAAAAGGAAATAAGACTTGCAACCTCTTCTTTATTTTGTTGATTTGACTTTTTAAAACAATTTGGCCAACAGGGAAAGTATGGTATATTAAACTTACTCCTCATTTCTGCATATACATATTTAAGTTACTTCAATACTAATGAAACATAGTATACGTAGTTAAAATAGACTGTAATAAATGACTGAACATCTCTTTAAATATAATATCAACAGACATGTTTAACAACTCTGCTATCAAAATCATCTGTGGATTTTACTCTTTTCTGAAAAAACGTTTAAAAAAATTATTTTTGGTTCTTGTAGGCTAGAAAAATCGGTGATAATTATTTTCTTAATCCCCTGAAATGCCTGTTGCATGGACATTTAAGGAGGCGCAATGAAAATATATGTTTACACCCTCCATTCCAAAAGAAAGCCATCTTATTTGATAAATTAAATTAGTGCATCTGCTGTAAAAAAATTACACGTAGATGGTGGTTTAATCTCTCATTGACAACTGGTATGAACTTCACGACATCTGATTACATTCAACAAAAGTTTTTGCGTTTCCAATGTCCGTGTGGTTGGTCATCGGTCGATTTGTCCCAAAATATTCATTGTTTTTTAAATAACTGTTATAAAAGTTTAGTTCCTTTTGGAATGGATGGCCTATAAATATTTAATGGTCTCATGGATTTTTTTAAAATATAAATAATTTTTTATTTTAAAAACAAATATTGGTTTCGGTCGAAATGCAGCCTTTTAGTTCGTTTGGATTTCATCCCATTAGAGGCACTTTTCATAGATACAACCCTGATATTGAGGCTGCCTGATCTCATTTACCAAACTATCACCCTGAACAAAAAGAGAGAGGAAAAGAAGAATCTATTTCATCAACGCAACAAAGGATGTCGAATCATCCAGACAATTCCTCCAAATGAGGGGTTGTCTATCCTCCAATCCTCTTTCGTGTCCTGAATGCCATCGTCCAATGGCATTCGTAAAACACCTCCGGGACGTGAAGCCGTAGAAATCCATCTCTGAGGGGAGTGGCTACCTTTAGGGAAATTCCAAACTACATTTCAGCCTACGATTGGTTTGATCCTGGGCCGCCAGAATTCCCATCTCAACGGATTACCATGTCTTGGAGACGAGCGCTTCATCAGCTGTACGCTGGTACTCAATTTTAGTAGGTATATGTACTCGAAAAATGAGTTCTAGTGCTGAGAACTATTGTTAGCTTAGTGGATCCTTGGACGAGCGTTCACATAACAATGTAAAACGCTTTAGGAAAAAGGCAAAGAGGAGGTTTAAGTCGATGATAGGCGTTCACGAATCGTTACTCACTGACCGACCACAAGGATTGAATTTCTTTGGATGGCGAACGAAAGATGCTTTTAACTATATTTAAAAAACATAACATAATTTCTTAACTATGAATAAAATTTGATATATATATATATAACAAAAACCACTTGATAGTTGTTCGTTTGATATTTCAAATAAATATTGTTATTAATCATAAGTATATCTATATAAATAAAAATTACAATCTAGGAGACTGGGTTGTTTTCTGTTTTTTCACTCCCACCCCGTACTTTTAAAGTTGATTAAAATGAACCTCCAGCATAGAGATTATAACATAAAAGTCTCCCTCTTTTCCTGTCCTTTCCAGGTCAAGTGTGAGATAACCAAGGGCTACCCCACGGTCATGACTTTCCGCATGATCGACGTGGGGGGTCAGCGGAACGAGCGTCGTAAATGGATCCACTGCTTCGAAGGCGTCCAGTGCGTTCTCTTCATCGTCTCCCTGGCGGAGTACGATCAAGTCCTGGAGGAGGACTCTGTCACGAACCGCCTACAGGAGAGCCTCATCCTCTTTCAAAACATTTTCCACAACAAGTTCTTCTCCAAGAGCGGCTTCATTCTATTTCTCAACAAGACGGACCTCTTTGAGGAAAAGATCCGGAGAACCCCCCTGGGTCCATCCAGCTTCCCCGAGCTTCCGGGAGAGCTGAAGTTGAGCGTCCAGGAGGCCAAGGAGTTTATTCTCTCAAAGTTCCTGGAGCGAACGGCTTCGGAGATCCATGAACAGCAGAAGAGGCGGCCGTCTCGAGCAGTCTCTTCGAAGGCACTCTATCACCACTTTACGACGGCCACAGACACGCAACACATTAAATACATCTTCTCCTCTGTCACGGAAATGATCATCCGGACCACGCTTGAGCGGACGCAGTTAATATAGTAGTAATAATAATAAAAATTTAGTATATATTTCCTTTAGAAAAAACGTGTTTAGTAAAGACACAATTAGATAGTGTTTATGTGTGTGTGTGTAGTTATGTAGTTGTGATATTCATTCAACAACAACAAAAAATATAATAATAATAATAGCATCATTAAATGTATATAAAAAATATAACCCTTTTATTAAAGCCCAGATGCAATTCGTCTCCTCCTGCGTGTTGATTTTTGTTCTTAGTGTGGAAGACCTGGTTGATTCTTATAAAATAATGATAATATATAAAAACGTGTTAAAAACAGATGGCTCATCCCACTAAGTAAAGGGTCGCCATCATATTTACTTTGGAATACATAAATATGTAAAAATAGGGGAGAACAATACATTTATATCTACTATGGTGATAAAAAAGTGGGTTGGGTGGGCTCCATAGACAACATATTCATTATTATTATTATATAAAAAGCATTCCTCTGAATTTGTACTTCTTTTTAATGGAGAAAGAGAGAGGATTGAATGACGGGGATCTCATAAGAGTATTTTTGAGCTAATACTGAACAACAACATACTATGAATACGATAGAATGAATAAATATGCGTCTCAGCGCAGCTTGTGAATATATGAAGAATGTCCTCCTCTTCAGTTTCTTCAGAATCTAGGAATGGAGTTGACGGCTGACTCCGTTGCTGGATCCGAAGTGGCATCACTGAACGAGTCTAGGAGCCCTGCAATGTTATTAATGTCTGGTGTTTGCACCCTGTCGTCGTCCAGTATGCTGTTGATGGCGCTTTGGACGTCTTCGCCGCCCTTTTGTCCAAAGGATCCTCCGTCCCCTCCGAGGATGGCGTCCACCCCGTTGCCGCCGCAGACGTCTTTCAGGCCAAAGTCTTCTTCTTCGTCACTCAAGGGAGAGCGAATCTTTTGGGGTGGGAGTTCAAAGAGCTCGCTGGAGCCGCTGTTGTTTCCGATGCCGTTGATGGAGTTGTAGCGACGGAGCTCACTCTGAATGCTGTGGAACTCATCGTAGTCCTCCTCAGCCTGTCTTCCTCCTCCTCCACCTACTGGTGGATTCACTTTCCCTCTCCGGCACTTTTCTCCTATTTCTTCTCGAGGTGGTGGTGGGGGTGGAGGCGGATGTCCCAGGACTTGAATATACTTTTCCCTCCAGCTTGGCGGTATAGGTGGAAGATGTCCCAGGGGGATCCCGTCTTCTCAAAGTCCCCCTTTTGTTTTCCCAGGAAGCTGCGTTCGTCCGAGTCCCATAGTCGTGCGAGCATGACCTCTTCCGAGGAAGTCGTGAGGCGCATGGACTCCTGGAGGAGAAGAAGATGGTACTTGTCCCTCATGGCGTTGAATTTGCCCAGAATCTCCTCGGATCGGGCTGAGAAGGCCATTTCTTCCTCAATGACCTTTTCTGGGTGGGGGTTTAGCTCATGGAAGACGTGGTAGCGGAGGAGTCGCTTGCAGGCGTCTTCCTTGCTTCGGAAGGGGGCCTTGATGTTGGGGTGGACGGCCTCGTTCTGGTCCTTCTTGACCTGGGACTCCACCCATGCAATCTTCTTGTGCTTGTTGATGGAGGGGGGTGGTGGAGGTGGTGCTGGCCTTGTCTCCGGGACAAGGGAGGGAGGAGTTGATGAGACAGGGGAAGGAACTGCTGCTGCTGGAGTAAAGACGTTGTTATTACTCCTCCTTGCGGCGGCGATGGCGGCGGCGGCGGCAGCTGTTGGGGGAGGAGGCACTTCAGGTGTGAGACTTGGTGCCCGAGTAGCAATGCGATTTGAGCAGAGAATGTGTATTTGACTGGGTTGGAAGTTGAGCTTTCGTATGAGTGAGGCCTTGTTTGCGGCGATGAACTGTGCCTGTTGCTCCGGGGGTAGGCTGGCCATTTTCTGCTTAAACTGTGCCACGATCCGCTTCTGAGCCTCCGTGAGGGGTGGAATGTTCGTGCCCGAGGGCGTTGTGATCATTCCTTCGGGAGGGAGGGACTTGCTCGCCGTCACGAGGCCCGCAGTGGCGGCGGCGTTGCTACTGCTAGGAGCCCCGCCTTTGTCGTGGATCTGGAAACGAGGGAAAGAGAGGAAAATGAAGAGGGTTCCGCTTGAGGAAGATAAAAAAGGGGAGTGATTGAATATATATTTCTCATTGCTTGTCTGTTTAAGAGAGCCCCTCAGGGATTAGTGGTCCTCAATCTTTTTGGGCAATCAGTTCTCATGCTCAAGATGAAAAAATAAAAGCAAATCAAGGAGTAAATAAGGTAAAGAAAGAGAAGACGGGTTGAAAAACAATGGATGCGAGGTCAAAGAAGAAAAGATCTACTACAAAACAAGGAAGTAGAGAAACTTTTTAAAAATTGATGGAGACATTTTTCTTACGTTTCGTTATTAGTGAGTGGTGAGGGAATATTTACCTATATTTTTATTAAACTGGTAAATTATATAATTTATATGTTAGACGACGACCACTTGACAAATCTTATCTGGGTTAACTATAAAAATGGCTCAAAGACAGAAAAAGTAGATTCATTTATGGCAATTTGAGGGTGGTTAGAAAATAATTATTTTAATGACAGCAAGTGAATGTTTCACAATTTTCAAAACTATGAGCTAATAATTAAATGCTCCGTAAGAAGTTATCATCGTTGCTTGTTAATAAATGTTGTTTTCTTTGTTTCTCTACTTCATGGTATGAATCTACCATCTACAAAGTATTTTGCAGATATACGTCAAACACTACTACTACTAATACTAAGAAACATGATAACTGATAGAAAATAACAAAACATTCAAAAAATAAGGAATAAAAGAACACTTGATAAGAAGGATTGAACAATCATGTTAAATGATGATGATGATAAAAATTAAAATAGTAAAATTAAATTGGAATATAATGTATTAAAATTTACTCTTATTTTTCCATCAGATAGCATAAGAATAAAAGTGAATATTTAGTAAAACGTGGTGTTGTTGGCTGTAAATTATGAAAAAGAAACAAAAAAGCAAATGTGTTAGATAAGGCTGGAGTTTTCGTGCACTTAAACAACAACGCTCAGAAACATTATATTATATTTTATAATGTCCATGGGGGGTTTCTACTCAAACTCCATATTTGTGGAGAGGATTGCCATGCTTGGCTATTTATAAAAAGTGACATTAATAAATATAAAACACCCTGAATGAACGTCTATTATTTTATATCCGAAGATGTAACGATAAAAAAGGGAAATCGAATTCATTTTAAAGTATGTACACATTGAAGAGCCCTCCTCTGCTAGCAAGATCCAATATCATTAATGCTGGGAAACTATTACTCTATTAATATATAATTAATAGCGTAGCCACCAGCAGTCTTGTTTTTAAAGACTGAATAAATCCCGTCTTGCTCCATCTCATTTAAGCATTTAGCACGAATTCTCCAGCCTTTGTGTTATAGGTAAGCGATGCTAGACAACACATCCCAAGGGACGCAGCACACAGATCAGAGCCCTTTCATTAAGTGAAGAAATAAGAGAAATCATTAGAGCTGCTAAGCTCTGAGCTATGTGGTGTTTGTCTATGTTAAATTGTGTGGGTGGGAACACTTGGTTTGGGCGGGGACTATCTACGTACCTGAGGAACTGAGGACGTACTGAGGGTTGCTCCGGGGTTAATCATACCTATTGAAGAAGAGGGTGGAGGTAGAGGGGTATTTCCTAGAATAGTATTTGCGGAGGTGGGAATGGGTCTACCCATGGCAAGGATCCGCTGCTGCCGGGTCTGAAGGGTTGCAAGCTCGGCCTCATCCTGGGGGACTTGGCCATTTGCTTCTCAATCTCATGGATGCGAGACTGAACTTCCTTGAGACTCTGTGGAGGTAAAAAGAAAATCATGACTACCTTAGGTACACCAAGTCTACCCATCGGGGGGACACACAGATTTTCTCAGGATTAACGCTATGATACGGTCATCGTAGTTTCAATCAACACTACTACGATGACTACGCCAAAACATGTAATTTTGCTGCTACGCTTCTACATTTTTTTAAGTTCCTAAACATCAATCGAATAATTTACAAGCTATAAAGTTTTATTCATATCTACACAGAAGCTGCTGCTCTTCTATCAAACCAAATAAGCAGAACAAAATATCCTTATTAGGTCAAGGTGTATATTATATTTCAATTACTTCTTCAACAGGGACGTTGAACATGACTTGGACATATAAAAAAGCAACTGAAATATTTATACATAGATTTCAAGCTCAATTTTAATATAAAACTATAAGAAATATTGAGGTCGTCATTCGGATTGAGCGACCGGAAAGATTGCTAAGTACTTATCAAAAGAAGCTATCACGAAATTCCAGATTAAATCACTTAACGTTTTTATTTGTTCGCGTCAATACAATCATTTACAAGTCATTTATCGAGAATCCGGAAAGATTTTACATAAATGGATTCAATGTAAGTACGAGATAGTTTAACGACGACTTCATCTAAATATCAATTTCTTTAAAGTGGGCTAAAAATCTTAAAGGCAAAACCATTTATGAGCAAAATATATAAATATCTCAAGGAATTATCTAGAAAAAATATATATTGTTAAAAATAGACAAAAGACAAATTTGATGAAAGGAGGACACATCCGTTTATTTACTTATTTTTTAGGGATTATTAATATGCTCATTATGGACAAAATGGAATCACATTTACATAAAAACGAGATTGCCAAATAAAATGAATTTCAATTGAATGAAATTGATGTCAGGAAGACAAAAATAATAACAACTACTTAATGGAATATGTTTATATACTGAGATTATATTGCTCGAAAGTTTCGTCTGTCCTTCCACATAATGTTAGTAAGAAAAGTCACGCTATGCCATTCAAGTGAAGGGATATGAGATATCTTTAAAGCATTCAACAAGAACTAACGATATATATTTTCTTACTATGACCTAATATTCATTGACTCATTTATTTGACGAGTTCAATCAACAGCACAATTTAAATTATCACAGAGATTGTATCTATTGAACACGGGGTCATTGAACTGCTATCGAACGTATTTTTAAAACTTTCCTTTCCGATTGGAAGATTTGGGAAAATAAGAGTTTCTTTCAATTTCCAACAGGAGAGAAAAAGAGTTCTACATTGAATAATATAACCTCTCTTTAAAGATTTAAAGTTATAATTAAGAAAGTATTACACAGATTGTCATTGTGTACATATTTGGTCATTGCTTTCTTACCTGCTGCATTTCCGGGCTGAGCTCAATGGTTTGTACCTTTTGAATGGTATACTGCCCATTGGGTCCTCGAAAGAGTCTTGTGTTGCTGGGTAGGTTTTGGAGGGCTCTGACTTGCGTGGAGACTCCTCCAATGGGCACGGATGTCATCCCAGGGTTTCCTGCCCCGATCCCGGCCACCAGCTCCCTTGAACTTGAATGATTTGCTGCTGTGGCTGTTGTTGTTGTTGAGGTAAGGCTCCAATGAGTGGAGATGAAGAGTTCACAACTGGGTTGATGAAAGTCTTTAGCTTGATGTTCCCAGGGCTCTCCGAGGGTAGACGATTGCTGCTGCTGCTATTATTCGCTGTCGTGTTATTGAGTTGTTGTTCAGGTACGTTGTGAGTCTTGAGGTGTGTTGTTTCCGCTTTGGAAGTAACGGCAGGGGCCAGCGTGGGAGGCGGTGGCGTGAGGGAGCCATCAAAATCCACGTCGCCTCCCGCGAGGGACTGAATGAACTCGGGGTCGATGGATAACTTGTGAGGCTCCTCCTGAAATACACACAATCATCATTATTATTATATAAAATGGAGTTTCCTATTTATAAGACCCGTAAGAATATCAGAAAACATCCGGCAAGCTTATCAATGGACAATTTTTTACAATGAGAAATGGGAGACAATGTTATGTGACATTTTTCAATGTTCTATCCACTTAAGTATGCATAGGTTTATAAATCATTGATATCAAGTTTGAGCAGAAATACTAATATTTAGATGGATAAATTCATTATTATTGGGAGCAACTTAGCTTACTTTAAATATTCACTATTTTACCCCCTGGATAATTTCACTCACTGATTGCATTCATACTAACATTAGAGTCAATTGAAATGGTTCAGTTCTGGTTTAGTATTTGAGCTAAATATTTACCATACAATTGCAACTTGTTTTTTATATTACTCAAGCGAGATGAAAACTATTAATATTGTTCGGATCTATGAGGATTTATCCGTGAGCGTCATTATGTTCCTCAGCTACCCCCTACATTCTAATGTAGGACAAGCACTTACTTGCAGGGTCTTGAGTAGTTGTGATATTTGAGCATCGGCGTCCTCAGTTTCTCTACTGATTTGTGAAGAGAATGCGGGCTGTTGTTTTGAGGAGGGCGGTAGTACGCTGGGTAATAAACTAGGGGCACTGGTGCTCAAAGTATGATCAGGCTGTTGTTGCTGGAGGATCACGGAGGATGACGAGGGATTGGGCTCTAGGGTAGGAAGAGGGGAGTCCTCAGGGCCGCCGCTCCCCTTGGATACTAAGAGATGATTGCTACTACTGCTGTTGTTAACACTGACACTATTATTACTAATATTATTATTGCTGCTGCTGTGAGTATGAGAGATGGTCGGAGCCATGGGCGAGGGTTGAGCTTGACTAGATTGAAGAGTAGGAGGGGCCCCTGACAAGACCACGGGTGAGCTATGGTTCTCGGGTGCCTGTGAGTAAATATTACAGAAATAATGAATATAAAAAGCTAGTCTTTTAACGTATAATCCCCTATATTTACCTTGACGAGGGTTCCATGCCTCCCGGATCCAAACGTGGAGAAGTCAAAGTCCTCCGGGTCCAGATTACACTCCCCCGTTTGCTCAAAGAAGGACTTGAGCTCATTCCTGGAGCGAAACCTTTTCCCTGTGGGCCCCACAATGAAGACCTCAAAGCGGCCAGCCGAGGCCCCGCTCTTCCGCTGAGAGACTTTCCGATACCATCCGGGCGGAAGACGATCATCCTCGTAGAGGGGTATGCGATTGGAACCACCTCGATGACGAACGGGGCACTCTTGTGTATAATGGTATTATTATTATTGTTATGATTGAGCCCAGCAGCGGTCGCAGTGGGTATGGAGACGCTGCTGCCAATGGTTGTTGGATTTGAGTGGCTGCTACTGCTGCTCGTGCTGATGGTATTGATGTTGTTAGGAACGGTGGATATGACAGAGACCGTGGGCCTGCTGTTGATAAAGGATGAATTGACGAGGGTGGGTCCCGCAGCTGAGGAGAAGACGGCGGTCCTTTGAGGTAATGCCGCCAGGGAAGTCGCCCCGATGAGAGAACCCGAAAGGGAACTGGGGGTGATGTTCAAATTGGCGGTGTTGATGATCGTGGGCGTGGCAGAGCCAGCAGCGCTAGGAATACTGAGGGTGCTTCCATCCAGGCTCTGGAAAGTATAGATACAAGGGAAGTGTTTAAAACTATATATTTATGAGCTTAGGTTGTGAATTGAGGGTTAAATGATGTTGAGCATAAGACCTACGTTAACAGCTTGAGTAAGGATGGTGGGCTGTTGAATGGTACTCTGAAGAACGAATTGTCCATCAGGGCCCTGAACTAACTGGAGCTGATTGGGATTTCCCTATAAGAGAGAGAAGAATGTGTGTTATGGACAAAGGAGAGAGAGAGATGAAATTCCTGCTACTGCACCTGTATTGGCAATGGTTGTTGAATTTGAGCGACTAATTGAGATCCGGGATGTACGACGGAGGCCGATGGGGTTTCCGAGGAAGAAGTCTTGGTTAAGACACCACCACTACTACAACTACTGCTTCCAGCTGAATGAACACCTGTATTCCCGCTGCTCCCCTCATCGTCCTCGTGAAAGCCCTCTAGGTCAAGTCCGACGTCCTTCATGAGTTCTCCCAGGTCAACGACTTTGGGCTTCTTTGAGGGCGTGCAGGAGGATAAGGCGGCGGCGGACACGGGATCCGTGTCCTTGGAACGCTTCTTGGTCTTTTTCTTCTTGGCCGCCGCCGCCGCAGGGGATTGGGGTGCAGATAGGATTGGAGGTGCATGATGTTGATGATGATGATTGACAAGGGGCTGGGAGGAGACTTGCTGAGGTATGTTGATGGTGGGTGAGATCCCTGCGAGAACATTTCCAGCGGAGGTGGAGATGAGTCCCGCAGAGGTTTGCACGAGGGTTTGCCCCACGGGGACAGCAATGAGCTTGGGCCCAGAGGGCGTTTGGATTTGCTGCATTTGCATGCGTCCCTGTGGGGTGATGATTTTAACTTGGGGCTGGGCCGTGATGACGGCGGTGTTGGGTCCTCCTCCCGAGGGCTGTTGGAAGAGAAAGGTTCCTCCGGTGGGTTGTGAGGGGGGCGCGGGGGGTCGTAGGAGTAGGACCTGGTTCCCTGAGGGCTGCTGTGAGATGAGAAAGGGCGTCCCCCCTGCATTGCTCACAGCCGTGCCGTGGCCCATCCCTGCACTGACGACCTGTCCCAGGGAGTTGATGAGGAGTGGTTGATTTTGTGCGACGGACGTCGTGAGGATTTGTCCGCTCTGATTGAGAAGTATGGAGGACGAGGTTCGAATGCCCGTGAGCGTGTTGTTGGCAGAGGATGAAGTGGGCACCGTGATCTTGGTGAGGGGCTTGGGTAGGAGCTGTGGCTGCTGCTGGGGGGGCTTTCGAAGTGCACTGGGGGTGAGCTGTATTTGAAGCGTGCCCCCAGCAGTTTGCATGAGTTGACTCCCTCCGGTGAGAACGGCGCTGGGCGCTGTGAATATGAGATTCGACTGCTGCTGCTGGGTGACTTGCTGCGAGGTTGAGATCGAGGGATTGATTCGCACTGCCGTGGACTTGGTCGCGTAGAGGACTTGTGGTTGCTGCTGCTGGGGTGCCGGGCTGGGAGAGCTCTTAATGCGCGGGGAGATGCTGGGTGAGCTGGAAGGGGCAGCTTGGGGTGTGGCCGGTGTGGAAGGCTGGGTGTAGGAGCAGGAGGAAGACACGCTCCCGGGGCCATTGCTGCTCTCCACGACGGATGCAGAGACCGGCACAGAGCTAGAGGCCACTGAGACGGGCGTCGCGCTGGGGGTCCCATAGCTGGCAGAAAAGATCTCTGAATTCCCTTCTAGCGGACCAAAGAGACTCCCGGAGCCACCCGAGACGTCCTCGTTGAGCATGGGAGACTCCAGCTAGAAGCAAAAGGAGAAAGGGACACTCAAAATTACACTTCCTTTTGCTCAGAAGGGGGTGTGTCGTGTCGTCTACTTACGGATCCAAAGTTCCCTGAGGACTCGAAAAGGGACTCCAAGCGCTCCAAGGTCTGCTCATCGCTAATGTCGCCCAAATTACCGAAAGCATCATCCATAGCAGAGATCTAAAACAACGAAAAGAGCCACAAGAGTCAGAGAGAGACATTCCACACACCCATTAACAGCCAAGCCAGCGACTTACATTCGAAAGGAAAGGAAACGAAAAAAGGTGGGGGGTTCGGAGTGTTCTTCGTGGGAACGCAAGAGACCTGCTTCACATCTTCAGACCTGCGCCTTCTTCTGCTTCTGCTTCTCGTGGTGGCTTCAAGGGGGGTCTCTGGAAGAAGAAGAAGGGATTCATGGGGGATTGACTCTCTCGTAGACCTGGAACCCTACATTCCGACGAAAGAGCACCCTCAATCCATTCAGAAACACAAATTCATCCGAGAGGAATACCAAAGAATCATAACAAGACAACAACAACTCTCTCTCAGGACTCGAGGTTGACAGGACTGACGTAGGGAAGAACAGGCCCACCAACTGAGATAGTTAAATAACCCTGTGAAAGGACGTAGGAGAGAACACCTGGCATCTCTGAGCCCCAATGCATCAACTAGTGACATCTAGCGGGCATCTAGTGAGAAGGGGAAAGACAGAGGGAAACAGAGGGAGAGACGCATCCCCTTCAGTCTCTTAAGGAACCTTCTTCCTTGTTCAAGAATCCTTCTCCCTACTCACGTAGGGGTCTTCCTTATACTTAAGTAGGGAATCCGAGTTGGTAGGAAACAGAGGAAGAAACAGAGAGAGAGTGAGAGGGAATAAGATTCCTCTGGATGGAGAAGAATGCCAAACGCATCCTCCATCCTGGAATGGATGAAGTAAGGAAAGTGACCATTTCGGTCGGGGTTTAAAAAGATGAATGTTTCGGGGGTTCAAAATTCCGTGTTTTAAGAGTCAGTCTGCTTTCTAAGCGAGAGTGCTGAGGCATTAGTGTGCATGCTGCTCCGGGGTTTCGGAGTCTTTGGGGAGGAGCTGTGTAAGGTGGGAAAAAGGCTTTTTCGCGTGAGTGGAAGAACACACTCCTGATGTAGAGATGGAGGTGACCCTCCTGCTCTGGAGTTATTCTATTGGCCCTTTCTTTTTTAAATGTAAGCGCAATTGCCGCTCTGGGCGGAGCATCTAGGCCAAAAGAAGAAGAGGGGGGGGGGGGGGGACACAAGAATAGAAAGAGAAAGAAAGAGAGAGAGAAGGAGAAAAAAAGGAAGGACGCGTTATTAAGTAAAATGTATGTACAGAAATCATTATAGCAATTAATGGAGCACTTCCCAAGAGAAGTGCAGACGGGATTCAGGGAGGAGAGTGAAGCCCTGACCCTCAGAAATTTCAGGACAGAAAACCAGAGCCTTAGCGACCCCCGGCGAGGGGCAAATGGATTATTTAAGAGAGAGTAATAAAAGTAAAAGGAACTTACCCCAGTCGCTCTTCGCACTGCTTCCCCCTCCTCCCTTCCCTTACACGAGGAGGAGGAGGTTCACGGAGGGGCCCAGTGACGTCATAAAGAGCGACCGGGGAAAACCTTTTTAGGCTAATGGGACGGATTTCGGGTCAATTGGGAGGGTATAGGGGCATTTAGGGGCCAGGAGGGGAGCCTTAAGGCCTCATTTCATCATTCTGGAGGGAAGTCATCCCCGAAAAGACCCCTTTTTTGATAAGAAATCCAAATTTTGAATTCTGCCTTTTTCTTAGGAATAAGAAGGAGCGCGAGTAGAGGGTCTTGCGCAGGCGCAAGCACTCTGCCACTCCAGCCCTTTCCTTCTTCTCTCAGACTCTTGTTGTATTACACGACAATAAAAATAATAATAACAAGAAGAATTCCCCAGAAGGAGCAACGTCAATGAATTCACTACTGCGACGAATTATAAATATATTTTGCCTGCCTCCTTCCTTAAAGCGGGAGAGTAGAAAAAAAACCTTGGAGATTCACGGAATGACGAACTACATGATGGCTTGCATTCCGTGAAAGGCTCCCTTGTGCTAGTGAGCACTTTTTTTAACACCGCGCATTATTACTAATGTCTCCTCCTATTTTTAGTACTATTCTTAACACAGAAGCAAAAAAAACCCCTGTAGATATAATAAAGCTCGCACATTCTAGCTAGTAAAAATCATACAGGAGCTCTAAACACAAAAAAAGTAATGTAACTGTGACCTGCAGCCCGCATATTAACGCATCTAAAATAACAACGAAAGAACAACACACATAATATTCCCTCCCTGACCACTAAGACTTAGTTTGTTCCCCTTGGAGTAGGAATAAGTGTCGTGGGGCTACGAGGGGTTGTTTTGTATAAGTAACATTGGTTACTCATATTATTATTATTGATTTTTAAGCGTTTCGTTTTTACTAGTATCAAACATATGTTTTAATATTTGGGCAGATATTGGGCATACTTGCCGTCTCACTCTTTTAACAAAGTATTTTTAAGCAAATTTATTACGTAAAATATATGCTTTATATATATTTTATCAATGTGTTTTTGATTTCCTCTTGGATCAAACAATTGCTGATTTAGGTTGTGTTGCAAGTTAATAACTTTATAATTATATTTTTATCACTTATAGCTAATGGGTTTTTTAAATTGTTGTAGCATCAAACATATTATGTAATTTAACACTTTAATCTATTGCCTCTAGGATGTCCCTCACATAGTGCAATATATATTAAAATTTGTTGTTACATCAAACATATGACTTTCCGAGGATCCAAGTAAGATTGTAATATGATCAGAATTAATATCTATTGTTTTGTGGGTTTTTTGTCAATGTATTTGAACATAGTTCCTACGTAAAACATAAAAGCCTTTTTAGACAACATATTGGACTGAGTTCACCATGTAACTATGTATTTTAAGCTTGTTTTACATTAAGCGTAGGCCGTTTAGTCTTTGAGGATGATATATATATAATGTTGGTTTTTATAATTTTTAGTGTAATTTTAAGATGTTAAATATTGTCATTTAACGAAGTTTCTACCGATCCTTAAGTTATTTTATGTTTTGTATGAATGTAATTTATAGAGATCTATTCTATTGAAAATATATTTTAAGAGCTTGCATATAAAAGCGTGAATAACATTTAATGCTTATCATTTTATTGCGTTTTATCTATGAGCTCACATGGTGTTTCCTCCTTGTAGTAAAGATATAAGCAACTTTTTAAGCCGTTGACAATATGGTTTTTTCCTGTTGAGACTACTTGTGCAGCTAAATAACATTGTAAGCTAATAATTTGATAATTAATTTCACTTTATTCCTTTAATTTCTGAGTTCCTACTTGTATTTGAAAGATCAGTTTTAGATCCTTGAGTTTTACCAAAACATTTTTTCTCCAATGGGAACGTGTTGTTTCTTACATAAAATATGACTAGAATCTTTATTTGACCTTCATTTATTTTTAGTTTGTAATCTATACTAATTTTTTCAAAATCCCTTCGTTTTTTTCTAGACTCACCCAAACGGTAAATTTCATCTAGACTAAATTTCCAGTTAATAATTTGAGGGGTCAGTGTTTGCCTGGTGGTGGAATCTCCCGGAAATTAATTATTGACAAATATATTTTTCGCCAAAACGTTATTTGATATATATTTTTTATTGCCAGTTAAATTTGGAACAAATATTGTGGATGACTTAGAAGGTGTGTTTTGGACTATTTGCTCTTTCCTGGAAAATTCGTCTTCCATATGTTTATCTTATGTGAAAGAAAAGAAACTATTTCTGGATAATGATGCGTTAGATTTGGACCAAATTTTGTGTGGAGGATTTTCTGTGATAATTAATATTTTTGTGGTTGTTTCCGGGAAAAAATATATAGACATATAGAGGCCAGAGAGATGTCTCTATGTTTTCAGTTTTTTTCTCTTTCTATGTCAAGTCGGTATTAAAATCATTCACAGCCGACATATTAATATAAAAAAATAGTTTGTTACTTCGGTCCTATATATGTCATTAAGTTCATTTAATCAACTTTTCTATGGACAAACTTGAGGTGCTTAGGAAACATTAATCTAAGTGAACGTTCCGTGCAACGCCTGATAACATCCGTAACATGGTTTCTTTCATATCAATGATTGAATATCAAGTCAGCTGTAATCTCTAATATCCTTAATTAAAATCAAATAGCTTCAAGACGTTATTCCAATTTAGCATTGTTTATATAGACACTCTTGTATATAACTAAATATTTAAGTAATATTGATTGCTATTCCGTGGTCGATGCATTTTAGACTTTAATGTTTTTTGATATTTACTTTACTCTTCAAAGATTATTTGTATTTGCTTCGAAATAAACATGGTTATTTTTATAATTTCCCTGGGTCGTATTGCTTTGAAATTGTAGGAGTGGAGATTTTTTTTTTTTCGGTCACGAAGTTTTATTCAGTATTTGTAACAAACAATACAGTGTAATACAAATACACTAGGACTGATGAATCATCAGTGATGATACAAATGGGTCCAGCAACAGCGATAGAGCTATTTTTACAGGAACAAATTTTACACGGTTTAAAACGCACGCCTTATATAACATGAGGGGGGGAGAGAGAGTCAAGAGTGACGTCACCATCAACAATCGTCAAATAATAGAGCCTCCACTGATCATAGTTGGGAATCTCTTTTTTTTGGGTGTCATGAAAGCATTCTGGCCTAGACTTCAAACTTGTTGGAGATCCCTCGATCCCTTCCTACATCCCTCCTTCTATCTTCCCGGGACTCCGGATAAATGCCTTGGACACCAAGAAACGAGTCTCCTCCCTCCCTCCCATTAAGAGACACATTCCCCTCACCTCGACTTCGTGAGTGAGTCCTACCCATCGTCGGTCTTCGTCAGTCAAAGGACTTCCTTCCCTCATCTTCGTGGTCATCATGGTTCCTGCCATTCCATCTTCGCTAGCACATTATTTGCTAGCTCACTATAAATTTTTACATTCTTACTCCAAAATGAGCTTATATTAGCAGCAACTTCTAAACATTTGTCTGGTCCGCTGCCCTTTCTTCTTCCAGCGATTGTTTCATTTTCTCAGTATATAAAACTTCTAACACTCCCGCCCATAGCGATTTTTTTTCAATCAGTCTCTTAAACCATTTGAAGAGCAAGACTTTCCAAAAAATATATATATACTTAATAGGCCCAACCCACCAAATCTTAAAGGAGTGATGATACGACTCTAAGATATATTCCTGGGACGTCCTTTTGGAAATAAAAATGCTTCGAATGTATCATTAATCTTACTGCATAAAACTTTGGAAATAGGAGTTAACCTTAAATATGAATAACTTTAGATAAAATTAAAGTGTTCCAGATAAAAATCCTAGCTACCACATTATTTTTTTAAAGTTGGAGTACATACTTGTAGCTTTAGTAATTTTATCTTGAATGAGGTCACAATTATCTAAAATCTTTTTCGTCTAGCGATATATAAGTTCCTAGAATTTTCATTCGACTCGTGGATTTTAAACCTTTTGTACCAGAGGAGAATCTAAATTACACATAATTTGTGTTTTATTTACATTGATTTCAAGCCCAGAATGCTTTTCATAGTTATCTAAAATATAATGTACTATTTATGGAAATTGAAATATCATCACTAGTTCCAGAAAAAACTGGTCATATCATCCGCAAAAGCCAGAATATTTGTAATATTTTCCCCAATCCTTATACCACGTATACCTATACATTTCCTTATTTCTTCTATCAACGGGTTAATTGCTAAAACAAACAAAATTGGAGAAATAGGGTCACCTTGTCGACATCCCCTCTCAACTCTAAAAGCATTACTATAGTGTCCATAAAATGTTAAAAGACCACAAAGACCTACCCCTATCATGTTAATAAAAGAATCACCTAACCCATGGCACTTTAAACATCTAAAATCAACTTGTGGGAAATGCTGTCAAAAGCTTTTTTTAAATCTACTCCCATAATTGCTATCTTCCTGAAATCTTATCCAAAATTTTAGGATTAACCAAGGTATATAGGATATATGTACTTATATTTAATATACCTTGGACTCTACTATAGACGATTGTTCCTATGATCTAAATGGCGCCATACAACCACACTTTTTATCAAGGAAGTGGTAGCCCTAGTCTAGCTCAGCCTTCAATATTTTATATATTTATTATTTTTCATCCCCATCTTTTCATCCTCTTATCATTTGACCAATCCAAATGTCTCCAAGGAGAGATGGGACACCAATATATATATATATATATTATATTTAAAAATTATCTTTTAATCAGCATAAAATTTGACTGTTGAAAATGGGTCCAAAGATATGGAACTATGACGCTATAAATCAAAGGGCTTTTGACTGATAATGTGCTCTATAGGGACAAATTCTTTTTATTTTAAGCTATATGTCCTATTTGAATGTATAACCCATAGAGATATAAAGATATAGAAAGCTGATTCCCTTCAATAGCATAGAAACATCATTCAGCTGATTCTGTGTGTCCACTATAAACAAAGACATTAGTATTACATCATCGTAAGCTGATCATAGAGATAGATTATATCTCTATGATCAACTTACGATGACGTAGAACAAATTACTTTGTTTATTGCCCATATTATTGGACACACACAGATATTAGCTCTCTATATCTTTTTATCTCTATGGTATAGCCGGAACGTTTTCTGAAAGGAAAATAGCAATACCTACTGCAATTAGGGATGGATTTTGGCACTTTTACTAAACTCGGCAAAGCAATATAGGGTTTTCATAGTTAGAAATTTTCTTTTCTATATTTGTTTGTTTGTTTGAGGGTAGGATCCAAGAGTACGAATTGAAGTCGAGTCTTGAGTCCAGGGCGGAATCGAATTTGCGATCTTAGCCCATTCCCTAGAACACACAACCACTTTAACCATGTTGTTTACCCATTCTACCTCGGGAAGCCAACAGATAGTAACCAATATTACATTCCTAAGAATTGCTGGTATCTGCTTTAACTCTGGAGGATGTTGTTAAAGCATTTTTGAGCTATCATTCTCTTAAGACAAAAGAAATCACACTCAGCCAACATGTGATAAGACGTCTCATCACTCTGCTGGCAAAAACGACACTCTCGAGTGAGAAATTTGTTCGACAATGACTGATGATATCTAAGAAAGTTATGACCAGTTATTATCTGTATTTGAATACATAGAGATTCACGGCTAAGATTAATCAATCGTCTCGATGCATTAGGGTCCGGCTTCGGAAGCCACAGTTCTTTTCTATATTTTTGTATGACATATCGTCAGAGTTAGGACATATCTATATAATCAAGGATAATACACAGGAGTATTTCCCTGAGGAGTTCCTTGATTTAATTCATAATAATAAAACTACCCATTGTCACTACAAAGGATTCGTACACGCCATGGGATGTATGTCAATGGTTGATATTCTTATCTATGAACTTATGAGTACAGCACCTCAAGAGCTACGAGTGAAGACTTATTTTATAATATCAACTGATTTTTATATCACATATTCTGGTTTCTTGTCTATACAAGAATCAAGTGTGATAATATTTTATGACAAAAACCAAAATATTGAACAGAAAATACATATTTCTAAATTTAAAGGTGTTCGAAAATATAAAACATATCATCAAATTTCATTTTTTTCGTTTACTTGCATTATAGCTTTGCAAATTTATCTCTTAAGTTTTTTTATAAAGTTTTTTCAACAAATACCCTGAATTTAGTAACGTTACAATTCGGTTCTCTATATATTCTATGGTGTACCTATTCAATTTCTTCAAAAAAAACCAATCTATTGCATATAGCAATCTTTCTTTTTATGCTCTGAAAGTTATCTCTATTTAAAACATTTGTTTTATTGTCATTTGTGAAAAGCAATAAATATATTTTTGTAAAGGATTTGAATATCATTTTATCCCCGTAAAGGGATATCCTGCAAATATATTTACATCCTTCATAAACCTAGGAATAAGAAATCGGATTGTTTTATATATTTACAACGTTAATTCAATCAATATTATAATAAATATGTGTATTTGCGCCTTCTCTCGATCCCTAGAGTACCTTTCTTCACTTATTCAAATTGTTTTTTAGACATATCCATATCGTAAACATGAAGTAAGGAATATTAATTTAAAATAAATCAGAGAAAGCTTTTAAAGGAGAAAAAAAAGGTTTAAAGTAACTAACTTAACTAAGGCTCTTTCACTTTATATTACAAAGAACCTCACAAATGTGGAGAAGGCCTTCGTATAAACATGGTTACACACTGAGTCATTGACCACAATTCAAGGAACTTAGGGGCCTCTTTGATATCTAAACATCAGCGAACATACCAATAAATGCTGACACATACTTAGTCAGTTAGATATGATTCAAGAAAAGTGCTTTGCGTCAGAGTCCATGAGTGTCTTAAAAGTTAATATTCATAGAGAATGAACGTATGTGGTAAATTATTCATACATATACATTTTGCGTGTATGAGATACGATAGTATGAGCAATATCTATTCCATTCATTCTTTATCAATATGATAAGGCCTCACATAAAGTCAATATGTACTTTTGTATTACATAAGAATGATCTAATGCAGATCACTTCAATATATATATTATACGAATATGTGACATGAATTAACGAAAAAATATAGTATTTATTTGAAACACATAGTATATATATACACACATTGACTAATAATGAGGAGGTTCCTTCCTATAATAAATTACATTCTGTCTCTTTAAGAGTCCAGAGAGCACAAGTCACACCCCATTATGCTCTCGACGACCAAGGACACGTAACTACAGGTGTTAGAATAGTGAAGAATGAAAAAATGCAATAGATCTCGGCCACAGGCTTATAATCCAGTGACGTCACTGTTCGGACGAGTGTTTTGATGTCGTCACTGGATTATAGGAAGCCTGTGATCAATTTTTTGTTGTTGAATGATTTCATTATTTAACACCTGTAGATAGTCCCATGTCTCTTTGCGAGAGGGGCTAGGGGATATAAAGGATCATGGAGGATCCATGTGATGGACGGACGGATGATTGTGCTTTCATCGATGAGGGGAATGCTTGTTTTTTTAAATATTTAGTGGTATGGAGTCCTAGCAGATACGTTTAAGACTTCATGATGCCTATGAATGAATAAACAAGAGTTATTTGAGAGCAAAGAAAGGCTTTTTTCAAAGGTCTTACCGTCTTCCTCTGTTAATGTGTACGAATAGAAATATGACTCCTACAAGGAAGCAAACGCAGCCGTGGATGATATATGCAATCCCGAGAAAGTTGTTTTTCCCTCCCATAAGGGTTCGAGTTGAGAGAACAACGGACTTTGTCCCTGCAAACTGTGCGACTCGATATCCTAAAAAATAAGGGAACAATCAGTTACTTAACATATATACAAACTCGCTTCTTTTCTGAAAAGATGATGAACCCAATATAGCCCAGAGATAGTTATAAAAATATATAAAAACAAGATAATGTTTTATAATAATCATATTTATAAGATATTTTAGTTTCAAAGTTTGAATGCAAACATAATAATAAATCTACGTCGAACCAAAAAATATATGTTTGTTCAGATGGAATACAGTTTATGCACTAATGGGTAAAAAAAAAGTTATTGAATCCCTCAATTAGCCTTCAACTCGTTAGATGTACCTACCAATTTCACGTCTTATATTACGGCATAACGCATTTCTATAAACTCAGATAATACCATATTATTGATGCTTATATGTACACTTAACAAAATATCCTTTATACATATTATTATAATGTCGTTATTAAAACCTTTCTAAGGGTGTTAAAACAAAAATGACGTCCTCTTTAACGCCTTTGAATCTACTTTGATTATTAAAATATAACATACAGGGAATTGACTAAACGAACATTCTTTATATCACTCATGTTTGTACAATATATTATAATTAAAGATGTTACATTTTTATTCATTTCATTAAGAAGATATTGCGTTTTGATGAATTAAAAAAAATTAAAAAAATTTATTTGTAGAAAAATATAATCTTTGATTTATAATTAAAATGATTTGAAGCAGCGTGTAGAATGTAAAGTAATTATTCATGACTATATAAATAGTTGAAATACTTTTTCATTCATTTAATTGAAGATTACAAGTATTTCGTTTTGACGATTTTTAAATAATATTTAATTTCTTAAAGAATCTCTTTTGCTTCAACCTTTAAATATGTATGATAGAACATATTAACATAATTAATAATCACCTACGAATGGAATAATTGATTCACGTTTATAATAAATCAATGAATTTAAGGTGTCAGGAGTCCCTGTACACATAGTATGTATCCTCACTCACTGTAAACAATTTCAAATGCATATTTCCCAGGGGGGAGTCCTTCTCCAAAGTCCCCGCTGTGATCCACCTTACGATAGAGCTTCCGGAAGCTCGGAAGAGCCGCCGTTCTCATCCAGATCATGAGATCCTCGTTCTGAAGTCCATTGTTGTCTGGGTTATCGGGGTCCAGCTCCCAGAGCTCCTTGTCCCAGTCCTTGGGCTTCGCAAACTTGTCCTGAAGAACATCCTTGAGGGTCTGGCCCGTGGGAATGGGGGGATTACTGAATTTATAGTACTTGTCTGAGCTCCAAGCGATGTCCTTCTTCAACACAGGGACCGTTTGATTACCATCAGAGTTGATCTTGATCACCTTGATCTCATCTGGAAGCGAAAGATGTTAATTACTTAGTTTGACCCAAGAGATACTTTAATTTTTTTAAACTATAATGCATTTTTGTACGTATTATCAAGGATACACATCCATACATAAGACATCCCTCAGATCAGATAGACTTCTCAAAGTTCCTTTATGCAACGCAGGCATAGCTCACCATTAAAAAGACTGTTGGCAATGGCTCCACAGGGGAAATACGGTTTTCCCGTTACGTTATCCCTGTCAAAGGGAGCACATTCCTTAATAGGATCCAGGGATAGATCCCCAAGCAGTTGCTTATCACTCCGAGACTGAACATAGCGGCGATGATTCTGATAAAAATTTGTGAGGCCGTAATATAGAAAAACAGGTCCCTACAAGAAAGAATCGACACATCTAATGGAATAAATATCTAATTTGAAGAGGGTATTGTTGTACCTCCATGAGTTCATCTATTTCAAAGGGCATTTGACAAGTACACCCCTTTGAGACGTCTTCCATGGACTGGAGTTGATCCCGACAGGACTCTCCTTGGGATTGAGGCAATTGGTGTAGTCAATGTCCACTTCTTTGACCTGTAATACGCAAAGGAATGTATATATATGACAATAAAAATTTATTTAATCTTTGCAAATTCATTTTTTTCTTAAATATATATGTTTGAAGCTACATATTGTGCTAAAATGCCAATTTTATTAATGCTTTATAGAAGGTTCTCTTACTAAAAAAATTAAAGCCATTTGTAATTTTCTAAATAACAGCATTTAATTTAAAAAAATATATATTTCAACTCTTCAATACACTTCAAAAAGTAAAGGGTCTTTTACCATTTGGGAAAACCACATCATTGTTGCTCCAATGGGAACAAAGGCGATCCCTATCACAAAGAACGTGGGAAGAACCGTCCCCGTCGTAAGAACGGGCTGCCAAGCTGGAAGCTTTTGCTGCTTAAAGGCATTTTCTAATGATGAAGGAGAAGAAGAAAATATTAAATTTAAAAACTTGTCAAAATGTGATTACCACAAATTGAGTAGTGATTACTTACTTGGGGGCTTTTTGATTTTTTGAGGAGCAGGATCCTCAATCTTTGGTATGTCCTCCTTCATTTTTATGTGTGTGGAGAGGTGTATTAGTCACGTAGGATGATCTACACGCCTACAATTGATGATGATATAATGACGAGGTTGTAACGCTTCTAATGATGATGGGATATATTATTAATGTCAAATAAATATGTCACTCCTTGATGTAGGACACCTTCTCCACTGAACTTGGTTTGTTTTGATAGAGAGAAAGAGAGAGAGAGAGAGGCAATAACAAGACAGCTGCGTCATAGATCAGTAGGGATGGACTCAAGGGCTGAATTCCGAGCTTTTCTCTTTAAAATAAAGCCCTAAATGAGATAACGTTATCTGCTCTTTCGCTAAACTATGAATTTTCGTAAAATTATGTAATTACGTATTCAAATGCCAATAATTTATTCACCATTTTTTAAATCATTAAATATTTTTTAAAGCATATACAAATTTACAATAATAATACAAATAAAAACTAGATTAAAATGAAGTAGTTCTTCATTTTAGAAGAAAATTATTAAATGCCAATAATAACAGTAACAACTTTTTAAATAAAAAAATATCAATAAATCAAATGAATAACAGTTAAACAAATTAAACTTTGATATGAATTAACTTTCAAATCAAATCTTTTATGGGGGATTAACCTGTGTTTAGGCACTACTTCCTCAGAATGCATTTGCCAAATTAAAAGTGAAATCTTGAATAAGTTGATTTATTCAAATGAACCAAATAATGTATGTCATTAGGGTCTTCTGTAAGTAAATGTATAAAATATATTCCTCTAAATATTATGCAAAAGGCTATTAAAATAACAAACAATAAGTATTTTTTTTTTTCCATCATTGTGGGCACAAAACGGGAGCAGATGGCTAATATGTATCCATGAACATCTCTTCCAACCTATGAATACATCCTTTGATCAAGCGCAACTGTGCCTCTATTTCTTTGAACATCTTTGCCAGCCCATTAAATTGATTCCTACATTTTTCCTAGGAGTAAAACTACATCTGAGCCACTCACGTTTTCTAAAAATGAACTTTGCGTAGTAATACTTTATCAGATAGTTTAATTCTGAAGGGATCCCACTAAATCACACACTTCATTTCGGTTTAAATCAAAGGTAGATTACATTGGGAATATTTCTTGTTTTAAACCTTTTCTCTTTCTCTCTCTCTGCCATCCACACCAGGTCCATAGAGATCCTTAAAAATCCTTTTTCATAGACCTATTGTCCTCTCATATGTTCTGGGTTATGTGTTTATAGAGGCCACACACGGATGGGAAGGGAAAGATTTGCATGTCTACGTGTTACATTGAAGAGATATAAAGACATAGAGGGCGTATTGGATTCTTCAGAGAAATATGTCATATTGCCCAATATAAACAATATTTATATCTCTATAATCAACTTACGATGACGTAGATCAAATTACTTTGCTTAGTTTGGTCAATGGCGACAGCTGAACGACAATGTTTCTCTGCTATTGAAGGGAATAAGCTTTCTATCTCTCTGTGCATTGAATATACATTTTTTCGAAAAAAACTCTATTTTGCACATGTGTTTTGGAAGTAAGAAAAACTTGATCACATTTTAAATAAAAAAGTTTGTATATACTATGTGTCATGGGCATGGAGAGTGCCAAAGTACGGACTTGTAGTCCTGAATAATCGGGGTGCGATCTCCATTGATGAGGGAAAGATGACGACAGGAAAAAAAAACCCGGAAGGGAGACTTCATATTTGATCATTATAAAAGTTGGCGTTGGACGTGACAATGTCTCTCTCCTTCAAATAACTCTCTGTGTATAGCGGCCATTCTTTTTGGGTTACCTTAAGTGGCCGGTAGAGACAGGTTTGAATGAATATTTAAAAAATATTTTCATCCTCTAATGACCATCGTCATTGATATATTTGATATTCCTGTCGATTTATCATAAAACTAAACTACACTATAAAGATTTACAATTAAGTTAAGTAGACCCCAATAATATAATACATATTGCATAAGAAGTATCATGAAGGATGCTTTTAATGACCTTTATGTCATAAATATCCAAGAAAAGAATATGTTACATGATTCAGAAATGCTTAAAAGTATTTTATATCCTGTATTTTCTACAGTCATAAAAAACCATTCTTACGAAAGGTTGTTCCATGGATAAATCATAGAGATATAAAGATATAGAGAGCTGATTCCCCAATTGCAGAGAAACAGCGTTCTGTTGTTTCTGTGTGTTCCAAATAAACAAAGTAATTTGTACTACGTCATCGTAAGCTGATCATAGAGATAGAATCTACATCTATGATCAGCTTACGATGACATAGTATAAATTACTTTGTTTATAGGGGACACACAGAAACAACCAAGGAGAATATAAGATTATATATTCTCCTTGGAAACAACAGAACGCTGTTTCTCTGCTATTGAAGGGAATCAGTTCTCTATATCTTTATATCTCTATGGGATAAATAAATACGAAACCATGTTTAGCCATATGGACCTTACTCGAGTTCCATTATTGAGAAGTACTATTATTGTGTATTAATCTCTGTAAAATGACGTAAAGATGAAGAAGTTATTTAGAAATAAGTAAAAAGGAAAGAAAAAGAAAAATGTAAATTTAAAAAACCCTTCATTTGTTGAGGGTATCTTTTCAAGAAAAAGAGTTGTTCAATTTAAAAAAAAAACCTTCGAAATAAGTACTTAACTAAAGAATTTATTTTTTAGCAACCATTGAATGGTTTTTATACTTTTCCATCCCTTCAAACCCTGGAATATCCATAAATATTTTTACTCATTATTGAGATATTTGGGTTTTTTTTCGCGTCCTGTCATTCTTATTCCTAGAGTATATTGCCTTCGGTATATTGTAAGATATATTGACTTGATAAATCACAACTAAAAAGTTGACAGTATAAATTAATTACTCCAATAGAAATATAAGAATTTAAGAGCTGGAAATATTCATTAATAGTGGGTAGATAGGTAAAGCCGGAGGGGGATTTCTACTTGTAATGATTTTGTAATATATCAGATACAACTATCAATTGCATGGTTGTCCAATTGCGGTAGATTGACACATGAGTGGAATTTTTTCTTAGAATAACCTTGAGCCTCAGACCCATTTACCATTTAGACTCAAAATCTTATGTTAGATAGTCGTTTTTCCATCAATATAATAACGTTTTGTTAATAAACTATGCTTAATTATAGACATAATTTTAAAACTATGGGACATTTAACTTTAAAAGTACCTTTATATCTTATTTAGATATTTTAATATCTACAACCCTTAAGCTGTAGATATGAAGGAAAAAAAATCTAAGGATTGGAACGAGCATGCCATAAACCACTGACTCTGTGAGCAGATTTTTCTACCGAATCCCAGTTCTGAAATATTTACAATGATACAAGACAATATATTCAATATCAAGCATATCGATGTATTATAAGTGATTAAAACAACAACTAGATATAAGAACCTAATTTAAAGAGTTTATTATTTTTTAGCACTCATTGAACGGTTTTTTTAAACTTTCCAACCCATCATGGAAGTATATCGATCACTATGATCAATCCAAAGATCCCTTACCGCCCTCTCAAGACTTTCTTTAAAATAAAAAAGATTGATACAGGAGTTCAAAATGTAAATCAGAAGGAAATGTTTCCTACCGGAGAAAATGTGCTTTTTTTATTTACCCTGTTTTTGGATTTCACTAGGGATAGAATCAAAGAAGAACGTTTAAAGACACTTGGAAGAAAAGTAGATACCAAGGACATAGGTTGAGCAATATAGGGAATTATTATCTTTTTACATTTAAAAAAATGCTAATAAAATAATATATACATTTATTTTAACTAATTATTATATTTTGTAGCAAACGGAATCCAAGGTTTGATCCGAAGATATTACAGTCAACCTCTGGATTTGGTAGTAGTTGTTTTTGTTGATATGATGATTAATGCTTTGAATGGGCTGTATTGGCAGGGTTTAAAGGGTGGGCAAGAGGGCATTTCATAGATGTCGCTCTGGCCAGCTCACAATCATACTAGAAATAGAAAAGAAAAAGAAACTCCAAAAACAGCTTCCCCTGGATTTTAACGGAGTTGGACGTCATCCTTGGATTATCTCGTGTCGAGGAGGGTCTCGGGAATCACAATAACACACACACACACCAGCCAGCCAGCCATGCTTCTCACAATTAAGAACCTCGTACAGGAGACCTTTCAGGTCGAGATCCAAGCGGATCAAACTGTAAGTGGTCCATCCTGGCATGGGTCTTTGGATAGTATGGATTGGATTGAATCCATCTGTCATATCTAAGACGGATTCCGGCAATATATATATATATATAGACGATCCTTCCATGAGGCTTCCATTCCTTGCCAATGAGGAATGGATCAAAGCTGCGATTTGAACAAACTTAACTTTATATTAATAATTAATTAAGTAATAAAACAATCAACTATTTACAAAATAATAGTATCAGAATCAACTTTAAATATATTAAACCATTAACATTCAGAATCGTTGGTCTGCTCTACAAGTTATGTTACCGTTACTTAGTATTAGTTAGTTAGTTAACGTTAGTATTCGATTTCCTAATAGTACTCAAATATGACTTTGAGACAAAACACGATTTACTCTTATTACTATGTGTTTATTGCTCTCATTTTTTTTTCCAGGTGAAGGATTTAAAGGAGAAGATTGAGAGCTCCAAGGGATCTGAGTCGTATCCCAGCGGTAGTCAGAAGCTCATCTACGCCGGAAAGATCATGGAGGACTCCGAGGCGATTAGTTCGTATAATGTGGACGAAAAGAAGTTTATAGTGGTCATGGTGGCGAAGAAACCCGCCGCTCCGGCCAGCAGTGACTCGGCTCCACCCGCAGCAGCTCCAGCCTCTACTGGGGGAGCAAGTGCGGCCGCCGCTGAAGAGACTCCCAAGAAGAAGGAAGAGACCCCCAAGAAGAAGGAAGAGACCCCCAAGAAGAAGGAAGAGACCCCCAAGAAGAAGGAAGAGACCCCCAAGAGTGAGGAAGAAGGCGAGAAGAGTAGTAGTCAGGCGGAAGAGAGCTCTGACGTGGTCGTCATGGGAGACGACTACAATAAAATGGTTCAGAACATCGTGGACATGGGCTACGACAAGGAAAGCGTCATCTCCGCTCTACGAGCAAGCTTCAACAACCCCGACCGGGCCGTGGAGTATCTCATTAATGGAATCCCTCCCTCACTCCTTGACAACGAGCCTCCAACACAGCAACCCCAGGTCTCCCTGCCCGCCAGTGAGCCTGAGACCCCCAGCAACCCGGCTCCAACGGGCGGTGGCGGAGAAAACCCCCTGGCCTTTCTTCGTAACCAAGAGCAGTTCCAACAGATGCGACGCCTCCTACAGAGCAACCCCAGCATGCTCAATGCCATTCTGCAGCAGATCGGGGAGAGCAATCCTCAGCTCCTGGAAATGATTTCCCGAAATCAGGAGGACTTTATTCGCCTTATCAATGAGTCCAATGATGGGGGATCCTCGGAGCAGCAGCAGCAGCAACAACAGAGTAGTACCCCTTCCTCCGGCGGTGGACTACGGACCCAGGGATGATCAGCCTTACGCCACAAGACCGCGCGGCCATTGATAGGGTAAGGGCTCATGTGATTGGAAGACACCTAAAAAGAAACACGAAAAGCTTGATATTACTTAGGATATCCAATTTTGAGTAAAGAGATTCCACCATTTAATTTTTTCCACTTCTAGAGAAGATAAGTAGAACCTGCGTTCTCAATATTGAGAATTGAGCACGCTCTTATTGAGCTACGGCACTTTTTTGTTGTATGGGATCTCATCCGTGGTGATATGAATTCACATTCTAGCAAAAATGATTTCCTTAGGGTTGCAAATAATGTAACAAGAAATGGTTGCTATAAAAATGATGTCTTTTTTATAATAAAAGGGATTACTATATTATGACATTAATTCAATGATGGAACATACTTTTTATACAACGTCAATGTGAACCACTGAGCCTACCAATTGCCTAGCTCTAAGCTATGAATAAAATATGACATTAGCATATACATTTATTTAAAAACTATTATTATGAAACATCGTTTAGCCAAGGACCCATGTTTTAAATAGGCAGGTAATACTTCATACTACTAATACATCAGCCATTCATTGAAAGGGAAGGAATATCTAATACATATTGCTTTTTAAGTTACGAAATTCCCTCTTGGATTTCACCCCTTCTACTACTAATGACAAAGTATCACTACATGTCTGCCCAGCCATTTCTTCCTTTATTTTGATATTGCATTCATTTGTCTCTTTGTGTAGGTAATAATGTAATAGTATAAAGACTGAAAAAGACGACAAATTGTAATATAATAGGATGGATTTTTATTATTATTGACCGGAACGAATGCAAATACGTAGTTAGTGCAACCCAAGAAATGTACGTCTCTTCTTAGACACTACTCATTTGTTTAATTACCTAGATTGAACTACTTGACTCATTATTCTGATGGAAGTTATCATTGCCAAGTTAGTTTATTATTATTATTATGAATGTTATTCCAAAAAACTCGCAATGAATAAGAAGAACCTTCTTCTTCTTGAGCGTGATTGGTTGAAAGAAAATAAGAGAAAAATGAAACAGTTGGTATTGTGATGTCACTCGCAGCTGTTGAAGGGAGAGCATCAATTCAGAATTATGAACAGTAACTGTTTCTTCTCATGGGTATGCTTCCAGTTCATTTGAGAATGCTTTGAATGAACCCCTCCCAAATTATGGTCTTTATTTAAAATTGTATTACATAAAATACAATTATAAAAAAATAGGTAGAATTGCGTAAAAATACATAAAAACATTATAGTTTAAAATTTTATTTTTATTATTATTACTACCTCATTTTTAAATATTACTTATTATATTATTAACCTGTCTTATGTTTAATCCCTACGACTACATTATTCTTTTATAATTTTTTATAAATGTTTAAATCAACGTCTTAGTTAATTGTATTTGAATTACAATATATATATATATAGTTTAAAATTAATCTACCTAAAAAGACCGAAATATGAGCTACAATGTTCATTTATGTATTTTCGCAACTGCCCTGAATAGTTTTACTCTGTTTCTGTATATAATTTTAGTGTATTTTATTTTTACACTGTGTACAATTTTCGCAGTTAACCGAATAAAATGCTTTTAACCAAAAAAAAAAAAGACCGAAACTCAACTAAACAGAAATAATATGCAATATAAAAACAAAACTATAAAAAAACAAATCACAAGGGGTTATAAAAACGGAGATATTGAAGGACGCTCTTCTTCAGGAATAAAGTTCAAAGAAATAATTAATGTTCGTTTCATCATAATTGGAAATAAATGAATTATCTTATTAACTATTAGATGTAGAAAAAATTATCTTTATCCATGAGTCTGCGAAAACTACTTTTTGACTATCCAAATAACTTTTTTTTTTCCTCCATCATTTAGTACCTCAATTTTCTTTCTTTTAGTCTTAGCGTCAGATTATTCATTATCAATGATGCTATATACCTTTAAATATAAACGATAATGCTTACTAAGGACTCGTAAATGATAAGTAATCTTGAGTAAAATAAAATACTAACTACTAAGTGTCTGCTGTTTTAAATTATTCTTCCTCCTTTCAGCTAATAATAATCTAGAGCAAAAAATACCAGTGTGCTATCCTGATTTCTGATAAATCAGTCTATAGATTACCTATACATATGTATATTAGCAGAGCTGGGATTCGTTACCGCCGATTCGGTAGATTTTATTATATATCTAGCGAATATCGATCGGTGCGGTAGATAAGAAATAAAGAGACATTTATTTATGGATCTGCTCTGTGATTTATTTATATGCATTTAGTATCGGACAATTTATAACAAAAGACAATTAAGTACATAATTGTTATAATTTTTTAGAGATTATTTGAAATACATGTTATTTTTATATAAATCATAAATGCACTCGGATTTTAAAAGAATTGGAAGGCAATTGCAAACAAATTATTTCCTTAACTGTCTCTTTTTTTTTTTTGCCTATATGGTACGATAGAATTGCATCCGAAAGGATATAAATAAGCATTATAGCGTTAAAATTAGTCTATCGAACCTAGGATCTTATTAATGAGGTAGACCAAAATTGACCAACCCCTCTCGGGATTCGAACCTGCACCCCCAACATTGAGAGTTAAACACGCCTTAACACGCACGGCTATCTTGTTATACGCTGTCCGTTATTAAAGGCACTTTCAGCTCTGGAGTTGATTATTTATTTTGCAAAGTTCAACTTCTTCACACCACCAGGGAACAACGCTTCCAGTTCTAAATACCAATTTACATTCGGTAGTCGCAGTTGTTTTATTTAATAAAATTATTGATTTGTCAAAAATTTATTTGATTTGAGACTTGATGGTATACTTATGATCATGACTCCATAACAATAAATATATTTTTTTTCTTTTTCAGCTGAAAGCCCTGGGATTCCCAGAGCATCTCGTGGTTCAAGCCTACTTTGCCTGCGAGAAGAACGAAAACGTCGCAGCCAACTTCCTCTTATCGCAGTGTTTCGGAGATTAGGTGCTTGGACATGAGGAAAAATAAATTCATAGTTATCCTGTTGTGTCATCCTTCTCCAACCAACCAACCACTTTTCTTCTACAATATTATAACGCTTGATATATCATCAATTCGAAAACTTGTTTTATAACATTATTATTATACTTAATATTACATACTACATTATTTGCCTTTCGAATATGATACTATATTATGATGTCTCACGCCAATGAGGTGACTTCTTCCTCCCGCCCCACCCTCAAATGTAAAGATTTAAAAAATGATCCGTGGCTTGATGATGAACCGTGTCTGTGATTCCTCTTCCTACTCATTGGCTATCTGGAAAATGTATTGATGAAGGAATAAACAAATGTCTCAAAAAATAGAGTTGAACTCCTCGTTTGACTCTTGTCGCAACATGTATGTGTATATTGGTGTGTGTGTGTGTGTTTATGCTCGCACGTTTATCATTTGAATTATATACAAATCTTGATATTTGACTTGAACTCTTTCATGCATTGTTTTTTATATATGAAGATCCCAATTCTCTTCCATTGATGGTCACCGAGCCCACTGGATACAGGGAAATCACTAGGACTTTTTGATGACGTATATCAACTTAAAATGGCTGTTCTAATTAGTGAAATAATTTATTGGGCAAAGAAAAAAGAAAATCCTAATATTAATGTCCAGTAGTGTTGTGTCGGTCCTTAGGACTGTCAGTCCCCTTGGGATCGGTCCTCAGAACCGTCAGTCCTTGGGATCGGTCCTTATGACTGTTGGTCCTTGAGATTGTCTTTTGTTAGTCCTTTAATTTTCCATAAAATGTTGAGAGTATTTATTTAACAAGTTCTAACTGCTATTATTATATGTACATATATATATTACTTGGTGTTGATTCAATAGCAACAATAGGGGTTAATAATATTTATATTAGACAATTTGGAAACATTTATTATAATATAGACTTTTCAGTATACGATCGTCGGTCTTCACTCATTGAATGTTTCAAATATTTAAAAATAACTTATTCACGACCCTTCCGTTTCGTCGATTTATTGTTGTAATAATAATAATCAATATTTAATACTTATTAATAACATTAGTAAAAAATGTTATATTTGCGATCGGCTCATGGAAGATTTTACTTTCCTCATATAAGGATTTTTCCTTTTTTTCATAGCATTAAGAGATGTGGCCATGACGTCATAAGAAATCAATGTTTCATTTTTTAAGGACGTGCAAAAAGGGCTGGACTGGACTACAGTCCTCGGTCCTAGATAAGGACCGACACTATACTAATGTCCAATGATATTACTTTATTATATATGAGTTATAAGAAGTCGTATATTGAAAAGATGACGTTCATTGTTATTTCTCCCTTTTTCTATTCCTTAATCCTTTGTATTTAGACTGTTCAAGGGAAATGAACAAGAATTCCTGCCTCTTCTTCGTTATTTCATTGATTTATGGAAGATAAATATTTCATCATAAAAAAACATGGCTCCCATTAGCGAGTATTTTTCTTCTCTAATGTGCATCCAGTACTTAATTAGGTGGTGGTCATAACATATTGATATTTCGGGCTTACTGTACTGTTAAAGTGTATGCAACTATATGCCTTGACGTCATATACCAAGTAGATATAATTTTCGACATAGCCTTACGACTAAAAGGATAAGTTAATCAGTCCTTTCTTTGAGTGTTAATTTAGCTGTTGTCCTTTTTCTACGGTGATTGCTAAAAAATTACATTGAAACATAGTGCCTAATAGTTTTGGTATATGTGTGTTGGAAGTGCGCAGTTTAAAATAATATTATTTATGTTTTCACTCATACGCAAATATACAGATAATGTATAATAAGGACAATCTCCAAGTAAAGCATTAGCTTTACTTGGTCTCAAATAAACTATCCTGAGTCAATATTTCCTAAGCGCAATGGTCATCTGTGTCGTCTTTCAATTCTATATATGCACCATCCTTTAGTCTCAGAGTTCAAGTGAACATCGTCTTTAGAAAACCATCCAATAAAGACTACTCAGTTCTTTAATTTGCTTGAATAATTATATTAATTAAAGTTGGAAGTCCTTCAAAAAAAATCCACTGTCGTTATTTACAAGTTGTGTTTAATCGGTAGATTTTAAGTATGAATCTATGTATTGAAGGATGTATCGGAATTCAGTGGATTATAAGCACTTTTCTTTGGGACCAAGTGTGCAATTCTCTTCCGAGAAATTATAGGTTCTAAAAAAATAAACTAGTAGGGGAATTTCTAGTCCTTATAAGTCTCATCTACTTAATTTAGCAATTAATTATCGAAAAATAAAGACTCATAAGGGTCTAATACTACCGATTGACCTAAATCATGCCATTTGTAGCGGCATTTGGTGTAGTTTTCTAAAGGAAAATGAACGGTAGAAGAATTTTACTGCCAATAAAACGATCTACTGAATATCAATCGCATGTCCCGTCTCTGACTCACAAAGGCAGGGGTTTCCTAGCTGGGCCAAAAGTCCTCTGATTATTATTACTTTTTTCAAGGTTGTGGATTGAACGTAAAAACGAACGCCGTTCGCGAATGCACGTTCAAAATCAAAGGCCTGAACGGAATATAAATAAACGGACGAACGATTTTGTTGTTGTTGGCGTTCGTCCGTTCAATTTATATTGTTTTCAAAGTGTGGATGTTTTTTATAAATAAGTTCAATCAATGTTTTTATGTCACTTTAGAAAAATAAGTGAGGACGTTTTCTTTACAAAAAAGTGCAATTGAAATTCCTGCGAGTGATTCTGGGATAAATGTGAGGATTTTTTATAATGGATTTTTTTCAAATTTAAAACAAGAAATAATTGATATTTTTTCAACAAACGGACGAATACTAAAAAATTGAACGGACGAACGCCTGAACATATTTTTTTCTAATCGAACGGACGAACGCAAAGATTGTGAGCGCCCACAAGCCTGGTTTCTTATAAAATAAATAAATATAACAGATTCCTTAAACTCGAGGGTCAATTTATTTAAACATACTTAAATTAAACCTTAATAACTATGAACAAAAATAAATATTGAGATTTTCTATGAGAAATGCGCGTCTTATGAGATTGTAGAGAATATTATGCGAGAAGGGCCTTGACCATGTCATTCATTTGATTTGATCCGCCGCGAACTTTCGGATTCCCTCTGAGAGCTTCTCCGTGGCCATTTGATCCTCATTCAGCATCCACCGGAAGGCCTTTTCATCCATTTGAATCTTCTCGAAGGAGGATTTTTGGGCGGACTCCGGGGAGAGCTTTCGCTCCAGGGCACCGTCTTTTTGTGCGCCAAGCTCTGCGAGAAGCTTGGGGCTGATGGTGAGGAGATCGCAGCCTGCCAGGGAGCGAATCTCTCCGATGTTACGAAAGGAGGCTCCCATGACGACGGTCTTGTAGCCGAACTTCTTGTAGTAGTTGTAGATCATTGAGACGGAGACGACGCCGGGGTCCTCGTCGGGGACGTATGAGGTGATGGAGGGGTTCTTGGCTAGGTGCCAGTCCAGGATGCGGCCCACAAAGGGAGAAATGAGGGTGACCTGGGCCTCTGCGCAGGCAACGGCTTGAGCCATTGAGAATAGGAGAGTCAAATTGCAATGGATTCCATGCTGAAAAGGATGAAATAATATTGATGATAGGAAAAATGTTTTAATCAACAGATTCACAGCAGATATTCTCGCCAGTATTTGAAAAAATAATATTTGTCTTCTTTAAACAAAGTAAATGACATCCGAAAGAAACAGTCTAGGAAAAAATGGTATGTAAAGAAAAGGAAAATAATTCAATAAATAAAAACGGTAAAAAAGACAACGATTGGCAAGGCTATGAGTGATTTAAATATTGTTCAAACAATTTTCAATGCAAACGATTTGACATTACTTAAATTATGAGAAACATTGTTTGGACATATATTTGTTCCTCGTCGTTGTGGCCAGATGTAGTGTTATTTTTATTTTATCAATAAATTATATTTACAGAATTCCACTCATTCATATATTTTGACCATTTTACATATTTCAAAATTTTCTTCTCCCCCCCCTTATTCCTTAGACATTTTTCTAAGGACTGTTTATTTCAGATCCTTTCACTATGTTGCACTAAATCAAAACTAATTCAAGGACATATTTTAAATGATTAGATGTATGTTAGGTTGAGATATCAGAACAAGTAAAATTAGGAGTCTATTTTCCTTGTAGGGACCTAACTTAAATAGCTTTATTTTAATTTATGAAATAATGATTACAATGAAAGTTCTAGTTATTTAGATATATAATTAAAAATGGATTGGCATTGTACGTATAAATAAAATCCATCATCGCCAGACCTTTCCATCCACTTGAAAGAAGTCATGCATGGCAAAACAGATTAATTACTTAGCCTATTAACTATAAATCACTAAATATTTCCCATATTAATCATATGAACCTATCCTCTTTTTGTATACATTTTGTGGATTCCCTATCTTGTTTGCCTATGTAATATACGGCGTACAAAATGCAAGCTATTAATAGTACGTTTTCTATCATATAGAAGCAGGGTTGTTGATTTTTTTCATTTTTTCAAATCAAAAATCGGATTTTTTTTATTTAAATCAGATTTTTTGGATTTTAATGTTAACCATATTTTATGAACAAAAAAATATTTTTTCAATGTGTAAACTTTGTCCATACTTTAAATTGTAACTTTTTAAAACATGCCCAATATACATATAGGCCTACCTATTACTCAGGGGACTTTAAATGCTGTCTTTGATTAAATTCTAGTTGCTTACTTAATGATTTCATTTAATAAAGAATGCAAAGGAGTACACAATAAAATTACAGAACTTCAAAGGCCTTGTAATGAGTCATACTCGCTAATCACGTGACAGTTCGAAATCCAAGCGAGGATCGAAGACTCATGACAATTTCTACCTTAAAAAATTACTGGGTGGAGCTGCCAACGGCTGATCAAAGATGACTACAAGATGGGTCACTCTCGAATCTTGAACTGCGTTAACTTTCCATTTACATTGTACTAGTAATAAACAATTTATTTGATAAACATGACTTGATTTATAATGATTATAAAATGTCTGGAAAAAAACTTAATTTAGATCGCAATCCAAATTGCTTGATTTAAATCAAATAATCCTAACTCAAAGCTTAATATGATATATTATATGATATAGGCCTATAGTCTGAGCAATAGATATAATGAAAAAGGCCACTGCTCTACTATTAAGAAGACAGAATGAATGTTTTGTTTCTGTCATTGAGAATTAGAAGCATAAAATTAAATATCAATTTAATTTATTGAAAAAGCATGAATGATTTAAATCAATGATTTAATTGGAAATCCACTTGATTTAAATCGCGATTTAAATCAATGATTTAAATCAGCCTGATTTAAATCAAACAACCCTGTATAGAAGCTTGTAAATATACGATTCTAGCGTCTGCAATACTTTAAGTTGTCATTATGGTAGTTCTTGCGAACTCACAAATAAAGAAAACTTTTTCAGTTGTTAGCTCAGATTTCTTGCTTTTGAACGTCTTCAGAATGATAATCGTTTAAACAGATAGCAATTTTTTTCTCTTGGCGTGAAAATTTATCAATAGGCAATAATGGAATATCCCATTTAAAGGATCCATATATGATATGGATTGAGATTCACTAGGACCAATGATGAGCTAGTGGTCTTAAGTATGAAATCCTTATCTTTGACACCTCAAGCTCATGTTCACACCCCAACAGCAGTCAAAATTACGGGGAAGGCCTTATTTAAATATGATATCTGATTTCATATCATTATCCTTTCAACCAATAACGTTTGATAAAAAGTTTTCCTTGTGAATAGTACAATGGGATCATGAACTTTTGTCCATTGATGGATACACATTTAGGAGACAATCCTTTTTCCTTATCACCAATGTATTTTTGTGGATTATTCGTTATCTACCTTTGCCTCCAGTTCCTTAGCGCCTGGATTCCCTCCCAGGTGGAGCTAAGCTTGATAAGAATCCTTTCCTTAGGAATCCCTTCTTCCTCATAGAGGGCAATCAATCGTAGAGCCCTCTTGATTTGCGCCTCCTTATCAAAGGATATCCGGGCATCCACCTCCGTGGAGACACGCCCCGGAACAACCTTGAGGATCTCCATGCCGAAGAGCACAAAGAGCTTATCCACGGCATATTCAATCTTTTCCTCTAGGGAGGCCCCACCATGGACCTTGGCAGCCTCGATGGCCTTACCCACGAAGGGCTTATAGCGCTCCATGGACGCTGCTGCGAGGATCAAGGAGGGGTTCGTCGTGGCGTCCTGTGGAGTAAACTCCTTGATGGCCTCAAAGTCCCCCGTGTCCGCAACCACGGTTGTCATGGTCTTTAGAGTATCCAGAGCAGACATGATGGAAAGGTTTCTAAAGGGGATTGGAAAGGGAATATTAATATAGTTATATATTTGAAGACATAAAACTTTATAAAGGGATTTTATATAGGTATTTATATTACACTATCGAGTGAAGGAAGATGTGGACGATTCAGTGCCTGGAAGAGGAATGCCGACAGAGAAATTGTGAGGGTTCCAATTCTAACACGCCCAGTTTGTTACGTACAACAGGTTCTATATTACCGTGTCTATGTGAAGGCTTTAGTGATAAAATAAAAAATAATGTTTTTACTTCTTCTTGCTCCAAGTGCTCTTCAAGTTTCCATTCACTTTTTATACTTGCAGGCAGGGAAAAACCTTGGAGCTAAAGAAACGCATCTTTTTTTCATGGCACATCATTACGAAGAAAGCGTCTTCTTCCATATTTGGGGGGGGACATGCTATCTGAGAGTCTCATCTGAGAGTCACAGGCAACCAACATGGTCTGATATGAAGCTCTTGCAAGGTTGTTGAATAAGAATCGTTGTTTCTTTAAAAATAATTGAATTGTTCTTTTTTCTTTACAGTTATTTTTTAAATTTATTTATTAAGTGGTGATAAGTCGAAATAACCTTGTCATAAATTTAACTGTATTTTAAAGCTATTTGTCTGACCTTTTATTCCATTTTATGGTTCATTTATCAGGGGTTTTCTTTCTATTGACAACTGTATTTATTTACCGAATCTTTAAACTCATGTCGTTAATTGAGTTTTTCCATATTTCCAACATACTTACGGATTAAATTGTCATTTTTCCGTATCCGTATTTCTACTGTCTTATTTCACGATTTAAAACCTTTTGTATTTTATTTAAATACATGTTTTCATCCTATATCTTTAGATTTATCCTCGTATTTATATTGGAAGGATGAATTTCCTCAGAATACAAACTATGATGTGATGATAATGTATATATATGTCGCAGTAAAGATGGAGATCCAGTAGAGTCGTTGACTCTCCTGGTAGAGATCACGACCGTATCCTCTCCTAGGAGTGACTTCGATCGCGATTTATATCAGAAGAATCAAACGACTCTGCATGAAGAGATCAGATTTATATCTCTTAAAAGGGATAACGTCTCAAATATCGACATGGCATGACGATATATTCAGGCTATTTATATTGTGCACAATTTATTCTCAGATGAGTATAAAATTGTAATTAATATATAATACATATACAATTTAAGTAAAACATTAGCTAATGTAATGTAAAACATGGAAGCTAATGCGACACGCATTAGCTTCCATGAACACACAAATTGAATCATTTCTACCATAATATAGAATATAAATTGCAAAGGAAATGAATAGTTTGTACAACATCGTAAAATATTATCTCCATATTTAAGTCGTCATCTCTCCTAGAAGAGATAAGGATCGTAATTTCTACCAGGAGAGTCAACGATTCTACTGGATCTCCATCTCTGCTGCGACACACACACACATATATATATGATATGTATAAAAAAAGGTATTTTTCTTCTTTAAGACAGTGAGAAAAGCAAAGACTTTTGATGGATAGATATTTTTTTAGAATATTCAAGTATTGTAGAAACATTGGCTATTATAATTTATTCCTGTAGTATTTTGATGTATTTTACTGATAGTTTTGATGCTTTTGTTCCATTGTTTCAACCGTCTTCATTCTTTTTCAAAACACACTTTCTCTCCGTTCCAGAATCTCTTACCGTAAAGAAAACCACCAAGGATCTCAACGCTCCGTAAAGGACTCACTCAGGACTTTTATTATGCAATAACAAATAATATAACCACAACAACAAAGGGCAACAAGATATCATTAATGATTAAACAAGACAAATAAATAAACTCTTGATGACAAATAATCGACTAACAATGACTTTATTTTTCTAATTTTAATGTTGGAACATTATGGATGAAGGGGGGCTTGGGGATAAAATAATAATAATTTTCAAGTATTGAGACTTAACATTACATATACATTGTGAAGGGGAAACAAAGGATTACATAGACTGATGAAATATATATTTATGAGGTTAGACTCGGCTTATACGTCCTGAAAGGGAGACAACGTCCAGGTTCTCCTCTCGACGGCTCGTTTTACGACTGGAATGTTTAAACCATTTATTTAAAAACTTGTTCTAAATAAACCCTCTATTATTACCATTGTAGGGATATGGATGGAGTAGTTATAGTGTAAAGAAAGGCTTCTAGGCTCGTAAGTATTCCTGGTGAGTCATCATAATGTAATTATTTTGTTTTCATCATTTGGCGATAAAAATATTCAATTTTCTGGCCTTTATTAAAACATTCTTAAAATAAACTACAATAACATTTTGGACTTTCTTCTCAGACGTCACGGGAAATAGATGTAATAATGACACTATTAAATCCCCATAAGGATACCAACATCGAGTTTAGGACAATCACGGTTACTAATATTTTTATCTCTTAAATTCCATTTATGAAGTTAACTTTGTTTCTTTATGACCAAATTGCATTCATGTTTAAAGCGTATGTTCCTAAATTCGGTCATATAAAACATATGATCGACTTTAGGAACATAGTTTTCAAACACCAATGCAAAAGAAAAACATAGTTAACTCATACTTTAAGGGATAAGAAATATTAGTAACGGGGAGTGATTGTCTGGGAGGTGGTAGTCGTGTTACGACCAACAAATACTTTATAAATTAGTTCATTCAGAGCTGGGATTCGGTAGAAAGAAAAAATCTACCACCGGCATCGGTAGTAAGTTGTGTCTAATCGATATATCAAAAACGCTCTCTCAAAATTATTGTAATTTTAAAGACCCATAACACAATTTCTTATTAAAAAAATCTTATTCAAGTTGACTTAAGAATGTAAGGAATTTATGTTGAATATTCTTTCATATTCTTTTATAATTATAACTACACACTATGCAAAGACTCAAATTGACCCCATGATTGAAATTGAAGCTTACTATCCTATCTAATATTTTAATGCAATCTGAACGTATTTCATTACATACCTTTTTGAATGTTTTAAATGCAGTTAAATTTTTATGTTAGGCCGGATTAAACCATACAACGGAGAGAATCAGCCTAGCGATTGAGAACGCTTTGCGATATGGTTACACGACATACATAGGTATATTCCTTTACAAATAAAGCATATTCTAAAATCCCATTTTCCTAGTTTGATAGAATTATATTCTTATAAAAAAATGTATATAGTTAATGGAATCAAGTCTACTTTTAGGATGGATCCAAATGGCCAAGCCAAAAGTTAAAGTTTCATGATATAATCCTATGTGCTTCTTCTGTAAACAAATATATTGCTTAGCCTAAGGGTATTTTACCTATGCTAAGGCTCACATAGAGTAACAATATTAGTTACATAACTTCCAATGGCCTCGTAAAAGAGATGAGGGAGGAGAAAAAAATTCCCACTTTTTATGATGAAATCTATATGGACTCCTGCCGCCACAGCGGGCTATATTGTAATATATCTTATAAAAAGACCATGCAATGACTAAGTGCAACTCTATTGAATGGACTCGATTGTTGATAAAAAGATTCAAGCTTAATCTTTTTCAAGCATTTTTCTTTTAAAGGTAAACATAATATTTGAACAAAAGAAATAATTAATAATATCTATGAAAACCCGGGTAAAAGTGACTGATTAATAATAAAATAAATACAGAAATAGCATTTTTCATTATCTTTAGCCCATAATAATGCAAAGGAATATTACATAAGTAGCTTCATGTTCATCTAAGAGAAGGATATTTTGGTATTTGGAAGAGAGTAAAATACATTACGCAATGAACAGGGGGGACTCCATATAAACTAATATGAACAGCTTTAAAATCTTAATAGCTTAAGTCGTCAGCTATGGAAGAGATATACAGTCAAGCATATATATAGCAGTATCTCGCCCATAGAGGACAATAGCACTAAAAACCTCTGTGATTAACGGCCACCATCTCTAAAGGGTCAGTTTTTTAATGGAGGGGGCTCCCTTGAGTTGCCCGTTATATACAATTTAGACTGTATTTTTATAATGTCAGCGCAAATGAAACAAACATTATCGATTCATTGGATATTTCTTTGCATATCCATATACCTAAATTAGAAAGGTAAGAGTACCACACTGGGACTATTTCCTCGAACGTGATTGGATGGAAAGAAAAGGGAGGGGTATTAATAAATAAAAGAATCAGTTGGTTTGACATAAAACTTAACTTATGGCTCTTGACTCGGGGGATAATAATTTCATCCGTAAGAACAACAAGTCCTTTTCTCAAGGACCTCGATCCATAGCATTTATAAGTATTTAAAATTGCTAATTTGATATTACTATTAATATTTAATTAAATCGAACAACTCCTCGCCTTAGGTAAATAATAAACACTGTGTTTCATCATTTGTGACGATATATAGATCCCACATGACAATAGGATACGTAGTAGAAATAAATATTATTATGTGAGACTTCAGCGTCCTTAAATGCAGGCTACCTTATTACGTAGTAGGACTTTGCTCTTAATGAACTCCAGTCAATGATACTTTCTTTATATTTTAATGGGCCATTTCAATCATAGTAGAAGTCACTTAAAAATCCAACACTATGAAGTAATAGAGGGGGAATGTAACCTCCCAATAAATACACTAATAAAAGATCAAACTCAGTGGAGGACAAGTCTACTTCAAATGCACTTCTTTCATCATGACTTAGGCCTTCTCCTCTATGTAAACATTTTCTTATTATTATATATGTCACTTACAAAAGTTCTCAATATTTGTAATTTATTATTTCTCCCTTTCGTACAATCTATTATAAATATCGCAATTGTTTATTCTTTTGTCCATATAAATCAAGACCTTATTTTCCTTTTTTTACCAGCAACAACCAATGGATTATAACAAATAAAAATTCACCAATAAAAACTAAAAACAAAACAAAATTTGTAACTCCATTTTCTTTTTCTAAGTATTATAGTCAGAGCAACCATTTATTGTCAGATATGATAAAACAAAAATCCATTAGTCCCTGAGCATGTACTTAACATAAATATAATATGCAATATTGGAGGAGGACTCAAAGGATTCGTAAATATCCATGAGAAAAAAATATACTGATTGTTATTCAGGATATTATATCCCTATTTTTCAATTGGTCATTAGCATGAAAAGATGTTATATTAAAATGATTAGGCAAATTGGCTTCGTAAAAGACATAGATTGAGACCCATTAGAAAAGACAATGTGTATTTTGAAATCTCCAAGATGATGTTCATATCTACAACCTCAAATGAAGTGATACCTCCTTTATTATACAAATATTCTATAATTAATCACGCTCCTTTTCTTTATAGACCAATCACGTTCGAGAAAAAAGTAACCCTTAAATATAAGCGACATTTACAAAAGATTCTCAGACATTTCACTGAGATGTTTTTCTTTTCACACAATTTATCATATTGTCTTTTTTCTTCTTCTAAAATAAGCAATTGGTTTTCTTCTAAAATAAGCAATTGTTTTTGAAAATATCAGCAATATCCTTCACAAACTATGATGAATCATGTTTGTTAAAATGACAAATATGTAGAATAAACTAGTTTGTAAACAAGGCTTCTCCAATTTAAATATCCTTGACCTTCAACACTCTGTCTCAATTATTTCACAATATGTTCTTTTATGATGGACGACGACTCAAGGAATTGTTAAGATTGGTAAAAGCGTATTATATTGTGTGGTTGTAAAGTCTACGCATACTTAATGGTGTGAAAATAAGGAAGTAATCACCAAGAGCAATTAAAGTTAATACATGCTGCTTCATTGTCGTATTAGGACATTATTAGAGCTTCATGTAATAAACTAAATAGTTATTCATCTTTCTTTAGTTCATAGTATAAATTTTGGGTATCCAATCCCTTTGTATGTAGCTATTAACTGTGACGTCACATGTAAATACAAGTGGTTCTTCATGTAATATTATTTAAATACTTTTAATGAAGGGTAAAGTATTATATATAATTAAAAGCAAGTATTACATTAATTAACTCTTAACGGATCCTTGCTTCTCTTCAAGAGGAGTGGGAATAGACCCTGTCATCTGGAGAGTGAACAAGGACTTACTTCGTAATATAAAAACGGCAACACATTACGTCCAATAGATCCATAGGATTGGATAGCCTAAATTGTAGCCAATTCAAATACCCTTTTTGGTTACATAATTCAAATATATATATTTTTGAGTGATATTATTTAACAAATAAAATTAAATGCCTAAATGATGACCTGAGGCGCAACTACCAATATTATTTTTTTGATCGCAAGGGATTTTTTAAATGTTGGAATGTATAAAATGGTGCGCTTATTTATGTCATCAATCCAAAGAATTATGTTTTCCCTACAAGTTTTACTTACATTATTTCTGCTGGAGTAGGCTATTTATGTTCCCGTGTGAGGCCGCATAGCAAGGGACGTGCAATGAGTCTGTGGCAAGTGAGGCAATGACGTCATCATATTTATAGGATTAATAGGTGGATCAGACTTAAGACATCATTGGCTCACCTTTCATGGCCTCACTGAACGCGTCTAACTAAATAAATTCCTACTGTTTCTTATTCACCCCATCAAAGAAGTAATCATTCTCTTATGTGTTTAAATAAATGGTTTAGGGAGTTTCCTTAGAGGGGAGAAGGAGGGGTATTCAAAGTTTTGAAAGGGCTTAGCCGTCATTTGCTCCGCGAGTTCGTCCATGAGGAGAGAGAAGCTCGTGGAGTCCATGTTCCTCTGTAGGAGTCGTAGGAGGAACCAGTCCCCAAAGTCTGTCATTTGAACGAGCCGTTCGAAGGCGTAGGATGCATGGGAGGAGCTCACGCTGAATCGGAGAATAAATATCCGAGGCAGGGAGCAAGCCACCGTGATCACGGTCCAGAGGAGGTAGAGAAGCCCCGCGGCGATGAGGAGGATGAACCAGAACCACATGAAGACAAAGACCTTCTCGTTGAAGACGTTGACGGGGAGGATGCAGAGGGCGGCATAGCGCTCAGGAGTTCCGCTCATACCGATCTTGGCCTCAAACCAACAACGGATGAGGCGAGGAAATATCTTCAGCAGAGGGTTCTTATCGAAGTCCTAAGAATATCATTTAATGAAATAATTAATAAATTGAGAACATAATTTAACAAATAAAAATAGTGAAATACGATGGTATTTTTTTGTGTGCCTATATGTTTCTATCAGTGGTGGGCACTTCCGTTCATTATTCCGCTCGTCCGCTCTGAGCAATTGGTGAGCGGAACACAAAGAGCGGATCATCTTTGTGAGAAGTGAGCGGAATGTGGTGAGCGGACCCTCTAAAATTAACTTCCGCTCATCGCTCACATAAAAAAAGTTTCCGTTATTAAAAGGATTACTCATAGAAAAAAGACTACTTTTTCTCGCTTTTTGCTCTAAATGTAATGCCGCTAACGTGGCATGGACTAAAAAGGTGCGCCAGAAATTGTTTATTCTTGTGTAGACACGTGGCAGCAGTGTTGCCACGCGTAGCCACTCAGTTCACGTCGTGCAGTTATTGTGTATACGCAGAGAGAATAAGTGACTATCAGTCCTTTCTTAATATATAAAATGTGTATCCCCGTAATAACAAAGAGGTTGCGTTCATGGTCCCATATAGAATTTCATTTTATATTCAGAGAAGAGAGAGAAAGTTACATTATTATAATATAACTTTTCTCTTTCTTCTCTAAATATAAAAGAGATAAAATTATCTTGTTATAATTATTAAATAATTATTACATGTAGTATGATTAGAAATCCATCTGAAAAAATGACGTCATAACACATATGTTGATGATGTCATTAAATGGCTATATGGGACCCTACTTAGTACCAGCTTAGTACTTACTCGGCGTACAAGTTTTGTCTCTCTCTGGCACTCTCTTATTCTCTCTGTGTATACGTTTGTGTTCGTGTGTGTTTATTGTCTGACGGTCACTCTGAGTCAGTATACTTTACTTTTTCGTTTTTTACGAATCGCGAGTCATGGATAAGTTTGTGACCCGAACCCGACCTCTGAGCGGAGAGAGAAGCTATAGGTTAGCGGACCTATTCCGCCAACCTGAGCGGAAGAGCGGAATGAAGTGAGCGGAACAGCAGTACTCAAAAAATGAGCGAAGTGAGCGGAAAAGAGCGGTGCCCACCACTGGTTTCGATAGAATTGCACCAGACTGAATATAAATAAGCATTAAAATAGCCTATCGAACCTAGGATCTTATCAATGAGGTAGACCAAAAATGACCATCCCCTCTCGGGATTCGAATCTGCGCCCCCAACATTGAGAGTTAAACACGCAAAAAAAATAGTATTTTTCTGTTGGATCCAGCGATCATAATCTTTTGAAAGATTACAATTAGCGATATACTAACGCACATTGCAATAGATGACCTATAAAAACTTGGATCCCTAAGCCTGCATTTTATGGCCTCATTAAGAAACAAAGTATCAAATTATATAATAAAAATTGATACCCAATACAGGATATATATATATATATATTATGATTTGATTCAGTCGTGAACTGTTGCTTGATAATTAACAATCATAATCATCCAGTCAAACTATAAAGCCAAAAATATATTCCCCTTCTCCTATTCGTCTATGGATTTACACTTATCGCGTATGTATCTATTTATTGTGACGTCATAAATGAAGATTGATTCTGTCCTACTAACAAAAATGTTCATTTTGACTAAGGCCAGCATATAATCCATTGTGCAATGAATGAACTGAACGAGGAATCACTCGATCAAACTGACATTAAGTTTTATATGTATAAATAAGCTAACGTAAAAAATATCTCCAAAATTCGTGAACAAATCATTGGATTTATTGTTGTGGCGGATTTCAATTATAAGATGATAAACTCTGACGTCACGGCAAATAGATGCATACAAAATAGGTGTAGGCCATTTATTTGGCTTTAAGTCGTCATTATATGGGTTTGTGATAACAAACTCTGAACCAACTACATATATTTTTTGTTGCTATTTGTCCATTTAAAGGATTTGTCCATGAGAACAGACAATTTGTGTTTTTAAGGATGACTTTCATATATCTGAATTGATGTTTGCACAGCCACAGAGTGAATTAATGTTTTATTGTATAATGCCAACCGCTTTTTTATTATACACTCTTCTATTATTTAACCAATCACGTTTGTGGAAAAAGGTCCCAGTTTGTTATCCTTCAGATTTCATTATTGTATCCATATTTTTGAATATATATAAAAAGCGCGCCCGTACCTTAATGTCCTCGTCCGTTTGAATGTATAGAAGCTTAGTTCCCAGAGTGAGAAAGTTTCCTCCCATGACCCAGTCCATGGCGTAGAGCTGTAGAGCAAGAGAGCCCACGCATAGGAACTGAGACAGCACATATTTGAGCGTGTAGCCGCAATGGGATCCTCGTTTAAGGACCAGGGACTTGGCGAGAGCGCCCACGTTTCCCTCCGGGAACTGAGCTCCGTAGTCAAGGCACTCGGAGTTATTAGAGCCCTCGGGGTCTGAGCGCAATATTTGACAAGGTGTGCGACTTTTCCGTTCTCGGATATCTTCCAGTAGTTGTAGGGGAGGTAACAGAGAACGCCTTGGAAGAAAGGATGAAGGGGATCCATTGATAGTAGTTTTGATAGATGCGCTCGTCTTCCCTGTGGAAATACATTCAGTAAGAGATTCGGTAAGTAATAGTTCCCCAGATTCGTTGGGTCTGTGAAAGTGCTTTAAAAACAATTAATTCTCCACAAAAATCTAAGAAACCACCCATACCGAAGAACTTGTGTGGTTCAATTCATGTTCAATTTGTTTCCGAATCGTCCGTTTCTAAGAATGCATGAATAAAAGCTTACCAACAATGAACATTTATGCAAGAAATGAATAAATACTTAATAAATTGTCAATCTAAGTTTTATTTGACGAAATATTATATTGATTTTGTAAAAAAGCCGTTGTTGAAATAGAAGGATGAAAAAGCATCACTTTATATTAGTATAGCTAGTAATGGAAATATGGAGCTTAGCCTTGGTGCTTACAGATTCTATAACTGTTTTTGGCCGTGAAAAAGAGAGAGGGATAGAAGGAAGAGAGAGAGAGAAAGAAAAGGAGAAAAAAAAGTTTGCTTCTATCCCTCTCTCTTTTTCACGGCCAAAAACAGTCATAAATCTGTAAGCACCAAGGCTAAGCTCCAGATTTCCATTCCAAAGTATCGCCCATTTTTATATCTTAAGTCAATTGAATATTATATTTAGTCGGTTCTTATATTCTTAATGATTTAATATGTACTTGAATCTAGATGCTTTACAAAAAATAGCCCAATCGTTTGGATTTGAAAGTCGTTTAAAAACCATGAAGTTAATAATTTTCATACAATCATGTGACAAATAAAAAAAAACACCCTGTTTGTAATCGGATAATGAGATAAATATACAATACTGATTGTACTGCGTTTATCATATTTTTTGATTTGACATGATAAGTTTTGCCTTTTTATTATTTAGTAATTAAAAATAAATTCATAGCTGTACAACTAGAAAATATTAGTTAAAATATAAGCGTCACGTCATTTTTATGTACATTTGGTTCAATAGAAATCGGTATAACTGTACGGATGCACCAGATTTATTTATTTGAGAGGTTGTGAGCCTAAGTTATACTTTTGTATGAGGTTCTACCCATAGAGATATAAAGATATAGAGCTCATTCCCTTCAACAGCAGAGAAATATCGTTCAGCTGTATTCTGTGTGTCCACTATAAACAAAGTAATCTGTACTACGTCATCGTAAGTTCATCATAGATAGATTCTATCTCTATGATCAGCTTACGATGATGAAGTACATATTACTTTGTTTATATTTGACACACAGATACATATGTTCTTGACACAATGACGTATTTCTCTGACGAATCCAATAAGCTCTCTACATCTTTATATATCTATGGGCTGAACCAAATTAATCATCTCCTCTTAGATGGAATTGAACCATTGAGAGTCCAAGACGCCTCCAATGGGCTATCGAGCATCCTTAACATTTTTTAAACTCTTGAATGCATTTACTGGTGATGGGCTAGCAAACTTGTTTATTCCATTCCGTCCTTACAGAATTATAATCCTAAGCGATAAGAAAGGTTCTTGAGCTCTACCTATGATTGTATCTGAGTGCGGAGACATTAGCGGATCGTGTGGGCGCCACAAAGGACGCTTGTATCCAGCAGTAGTGTTCAAACAGCCCCGAGTCCACGTTGACATCCCTCGTATCGCAGTGAATGGGATCCCCGAAGAACTGCTTGGCCGTGGAGAGGACGGAGCAGGCAAAGAGGAACATGGAAGTGGCCTTCATGAGGCTCAGAACCGTGCTCGCCACCACGACACGCTCCCCATCAGACTTCCGACGAAGAAACGAAAAGAACTCTTGGGATATGGCAAACACAGACATGGCGATGAGGATGATGAAACATATAATGAATAGACGCGAGTGATTCAAGCTGGGAGAGGATTAAAAAGTAGTGTTAATGGTCGTGTTGATCCGGAGTCATCCTAAAGGCCTGCGGGGGGATCTGCTTCATCCACAAACAATAATAAAAATGACAGGTCACCTTTCCCGCCATACGAAAAAAAGAATATCAACTTGTTTTTATTTCTTATAAATATCAAGGATTAATACAAAGTTGTAGGGATGCGCCGCTATTGAAAAAGGTGATTACGAATATAAACAATAAATATTGTATGAATTATAAATTTAAATTAATTGTTGAATTATAATAATGTAACAACATTTAGGTCTTTGTTTGCCCCATATTTTTTGTTCAACTCTGACTATAATCAATATAATATTTTTTTTATCCATCATTCAGAACAGTTTTTATAATTTCGATATCTGGGATGAAAGTAAAGAAAAATCAATTTAGTATGGCCAAGATATTGATCATATTAAATAAATACATTTTCGTTGAGGTTGCGTTAACTATAATTGTGATTGTACGAAGAAAAAAAACATGTTCCCCTTTTAATGCAAGTCCTAAATAATTTGATAGCAATATTTGAATGCCTTTTTCAAATCACAGTAACTCTCTATTATTTATTATTTAGAAACTTGTAAAATAATTATATTTAAATAAAAGACAAACATGTTTTTTCTTCGTAACAAATCACAATAGCAGTTTGACTATTTATTCTTAATTTGCCGAAGATAACTGGGCGTGCACCATTAGAAAGATCAAATCATGATTTTCAAAAAAGGTCTTAAAGGCACCTTTTTCGGACGATATTTGAGTGGTATTTTTGGAATCTACGTAAAAAAGGGACTCAAATTAGGAATTTCAGCCGGGGCAAAATCCTGTTACATAGTGTTATTCTTTGATCTATCTATCTATGATATTTGGAAAAAAATGTTTTTAGAAAAAAAAGTTCATTAAGGGGAAAATAAGGAAAAGAAGTGTTCAACATGTAAGTATTATTCCACTCAAATACTTACCTATACATATATTGTGACCATTTGGCTCCTATGCCATTCGTTTCCTTTTCAAAGCAAACCATTTTTCCTCAGAATTTTTTTTCCTGACACCCTTATAGATATTTTAAAGTTGAGATCCTATATTTCAAATGTATAGCAACGCTATGAATAAATATGTCATGAACATAAAATTACTTTGGACTATGATAGAACATAGCAAACGATTCGTTTATTAAATGGTTGTGGATCTAAGAGAGGCGCTAAGAGGCATGCTTCGGTTAAAATGCAGGGATTTGCTACAGTGGAAGTGTTTTGGGATATGTGGGGTTGTCATCGACTTAGACAATGTTTTGAAAGTGTTTTTAATTAATGTCATTTATCAATACAGTTTATTATTGTTTAAAAATGTTTGAACATAGAAATATAAAGACACAGAGAGCTTATTGGATTCGTCCATAGAGATATAAAACATAGAGAGCTTATTGGATTCTGCAGAAAAATAGTCATTGTGTCCAATATAAACAAATTTTTCTATCTTTATGATCAACTTACAATGACAAAGTACAAATTACTTTGTTTAGTTTGGGTAATGGCGACAGCTGAACGATGTTTCTGTGCTATTGAAGGGAATAAGCTCTCTATGTCTTTATATCTCTATGGATTCTTCAGAGGCATACGTCATATTGCCCAATATAAACAAATCTTTATGATCAACTTACGATGACGAAGTACAAATTACTTTGTTTAGTTGGGGCAATGGCGACAGCTGAACGATGTTTCTTTGCTATTATCTCTATATATATACATTTATTTATATGTATATAATCATTTGTAAGTATACTTTCTGAACGGTGAATTCCAAACTGTTTTTAAATAATTGCCGCACCTCCTTTTTCATCCAACCAATCACATTCGAGGAAAAAAAATTCAAAGCTATATCCCCCAAAATCCATTCAAAGACAATCCAATACAATTAGTTCATCATTTATTTCAAATAACTTGACACTTATTATATTATAATGTATATATTATATATAAATAAGCCTATGATCTTTTTATTATTATTTATTTCTTGTTCCTCTTGCCTCTCAAGAGACGACACTTCATCGTTATTATTAAAAATTAGAAAAACCTTTGAAAATAAAAAGAGAAGGAACAAATCATATTACAAATAGACAGAGGAGGGGTGGGGATAAGTGCTCAGAGGCGCTTTTTAATTGGCTGCTGCTGCGGAGTTAGTATGGATTGGGGCATTCCTTGTTTTTTTTCGTATTTATTTAAATTAGGTCGCCAATCATAGAAGGGAAAGTCCCAACCATGTATAATAATAATAATACATCAAAAATAATATAAATTTTTGTTTGTCAATGGTAATTATTATTAAATAAATTAATAAAATGCATGTTATTCGTAATGTATGTATATATAAAAGAAAAAAGCGGTTTTTGGGTGGGTGGGTGGTTAGTATAAGACTAATAATATAGTTGTGATAGCAACATCTCAAGGATTAATAGACAGACGGATGAAATCAAACCAGCATCCAGGAGAGCAGAAAATGTCAGAATGAGGGGGGATTTGAGAGTGCTTTAGGGGATGTGGGGGGGGGGGGGCAGCTGAATGGGGTCAACACCATGATAGACTAGGGGGGTTACCGCCTTCCCACGCGTTTTTGGGACTCTTCCTCCTATTCTTTTTATTATCACATCGTCCGATAGGGTCCCTGCATTTTGAGGAACTGAAAAATAGGAGAAAGGAAATTAGTATACAAACACATTTAGGCTATAATACAGGTTTAAATTTTATTGTTATAAAAAAAATCAGTTTTTCGCTTCTAAATTTCAAGTTTATGATTAAAAACCCTATTTTTTTCAAAAAATAAAATCCAAGGTTCGAGTGACTAATTCGATTTGATAGAATTGCAGCATCCGACTGGATATAATAAAGCAATCTAGCATTAAAATTAGTCACTCGAAACTAAAATCTATCCTGATGTTCCCCCTCTCAGGATTTGAACTTGCGCTCTCAACACATTGAGGAGAGTTGACGCTAGTAAAGTTATTGCCATGATGAGCTACGCATTAACATTGTATTTAGTTAAACAAACAGAAAATCAATTATTTGGTCTGTTTTATGAATAATATTTTTCAAAATGTCTATGGACTGCTGTATTCGGATATAATAACTCAATCTGTATTGGGGTCAATTTAATTTTCTCCTGGATTTTTAAAGTATCTGAAAGAGTTAAATTTGAATAGGTTTACTAATTCTGGGACATATTGAGATTTGAAAACTTGGGGTTTACACTGTTATAGTTAGGGCTGTAGGAATCTGGACAATACATTTTCTGGACATAAACGACCTTTTAACGCATATAAAGCATATTTGGTCTTTATCTGCATATTTATGGCATATTGTACACATTTTGAGTAGGTTGCGTCTTCTTTTCGAAGAAAAAAGCCTTTTGTGAACTTTTTTTCCTATAAAAATCTTGTCACTTTTATCCAGAATGACATTATTAACAAATATTTATTGAACTTATTTTTAAGTCGTTACTTTTTGCCAGGTGCATGTTTTTTATTTGTTCCGCATTTTAATTTGCTTATTTTTGCTGGCTATTTAGTCAATTTTTCCGATTTTTTTGTCTTCTTATTTCTACATCCTTGTGTCCAATATAAACGTCAACGTAAGCTGAGCATAGAGATATATTATATCTCTATGATCAGCTTACGATGACGTAGTACAAAATACTTTGTTTATTTTGAACACACAGAAACAACAGAACGCTTTTTCTCTGCAATTGGGGAATCAGTTCTCTATATCTTTATATCTCTATGCATTGAATATGAATATGCTACCATTGACCTATATTAAAATAAACATAAAAAACATGACGTCATGAATACTAGATACAATCACCATAATAGTTATTCTTTTGAGGCGCCATGATATTATTTACCTGAATGACAAGCGATGGACCTCCCTGGACAATTTCAGAAGGAATTTGTGTGAGGGGACATCCGTCGATTGACATGATTTCCAGCTTGGAACAAAGTGCGAGCTCAAAGGGCAAAGGCCTGAAGGTGAGCGTTGTCATTGATATATAAGCACTCCAGGTTCTCCAGGCTTCCGATCTCTTCCGGAAGGAAGGTCAAATGATTCTCGCCCACGGATAAATATGTTAATTGAGACAATTGTCTGCAAAATCAAAAAGAAGAACGATGAAATATAGTTTCCAAGAGGGAATAATTTAAGGGATTATTACCCTATAGCCCTTGGGAGCTGTGTGAGGCTGTTGGACTGGAGTAGAAGCTTTTGAAGCTCTCGTAGACGACCGATCTCATTGGGCACTGACTCTAATTTGTTCTCTTCCAACTCAAGCAAACGAAGCTTCTGAAGTTGGCCAATGCTGAGGGCAGCTTCCGCAAGCTGTTGTTTGAGAGGATGAGAACCTATGAACATATGAATAAAAAAGTAAGTAGCGAAACAGTATCTTTTTTTAATATTAAAAAATAGTTCAAAATATGAAAACAAATGCATCCCAGACAAAAACCATCTTAGGATACATATCAAAGATTGCTTGGCTTAATTTGATAATACAAATATAATATTTAAATGGATTATAAAAGGAAGAAAGTATATATATTATTCACACACACAAAAAAAAGTATTTTTTATACATAAAAGTTAATATAGAAAGTTATAATTATTTTCGGAAATTACCTCTAAGGAAACGAGACACGCAATGTCGTCTGGTAATTTGCTGATTTGATTCGTCCCCAAGTTGAGCTCTACCATTGTTGTCCAGGTTCCTATATCTAAATATTCAAAAAAGATGTACATTAAACGATGGTATACGCATATAAATATATATATATATATAGTGAACAAATTAATTAACGATGAGAGGATTTTGAAAACCTATTGTTTAATATAAGATTCTGGGATTTTATACTAACATAGTTATATTTAACATAAGAGGATATTTTATAAAAAGGTATAATTGGTATGAATTGCCGAAATTGAAGATAGGTTCAACATGTTTGTCTGTAAGTCACAACTTGTTTTTATTTAAAAAAAATACTCAATTTAACTTTTTAAAGGTTGTATATTTGGACTAAAGGATTCCTAGTTCAGTCGCCAAAATAATAACCCAATTAGTATTTGAACAAACAGTAAGTAAATACATGCATCAATACAGTAAAGCCCTCAAATGAGTCCATATATATATATATATATATATATTCTACTCTTTTTAAATGAGGTTGATCATATTTAGCTCTAGGGAAGAGTGGAACCTGCATCCCCCTACGCATTGAGATGTGATATGCATAAACTATGGAAGTTAATCCTTAAAATCAGCCTATGGCTACTATTTTTTTATTTGTGGGGTTCAAAAGAAACCTTCCCCTCCTGAGAAGCATCTACTGGGACACTCTTGCACATTAAACAAACACTGAACTAACATTTAAGACATAAAAAACAAGTTCAGGAATGACATGTAAAGATACTATAAATATACACAATTGCCTTTAGCATGACGACATCGGAAATGAAGTCGGTTTCCGGCGATTGAAACATTCATTGAATATATAATAATAAAATGAACTTTAGTGAAACAAAAACTCCAGTCCACTTCATCCCTGATGTCATAGTGAATTTACGTATACACTCGTAGTACAGTAAACTCCCCTCAAATGAGTCTGTGGAAGAAGTGAATTTGATTGCATTTATATCATGCATGCAGTTTTTAGCCCAATACTCTTGGATTCCCTTTGTTATTCTTCGGACATTACATGCACCACTTAGAGATATTAAATGTGAAGGCCAGGACTGATTGTAAATTCGGACATGCCCTTAACTTTCCTTAAAATAACCCACGAGAACGAAAAAGTGCATAAGCGACACAAATGTCTCATTCCACTCATATTCCTATACACCAGGGCCTCCCTTTGAAAAAAAATGAAAGATGAAAGAGTTCTTAGTCAAGACGAAGAGAAAATACATTTTCTCCCATCTTGTTTTCGCGTGAGATGAGGTATATTCAGGCTTGTGAGCGATAAGCTTTTTTGCGTTCAGCATTCCGTTCAGCGTTCAAAAAAAAAATAGCGTTCCGTTCAATGTTTTTGCGTTCAGCGTTCCGTTAGCGATCAAATATTTAAAAAAATAACATTGTGTAATTTTGAATCTATTTAGGGTTTTTGTAAAAAAATGAGCCCGAACCGATTTTCAAATGATAAAATTTGTTGACTGGATCTAACCCTGGGGTCCGCAAAACGTCTATATTCACAACATAAGAGGGTCTTTTTAGAAAAGAATTTCCAAAAAAAGTGATGACGTCTTTTTAGAAAAGAATCTCCAAAAAAGTCCAAGAAATGTTTGGAAAAATTGAACGCTGAACGCAAAACTTTTTTTGCGTTCAGCGTTCTAAAAAAGTTGCGTTCCGTTCATTGAACGTGCGTTCAGCTGAACGCCGTTCAATTTTGCGTTCCGTTCACAAGCCTGGGTATATTAAATAAAATCTAATCAAATCCTCAACCCTGTGGATAAGTTAAAAAAATTAAAAAACATTTTCCTCTTGAGAGAAGTCAAAGCCTATTGCACTCTCAACGTTGGGCTTTGAATTGTCGCTTAGCGGAGCTAACGTGTTCTTTTACTTCCTTTCAACTATTGGACCTCCATTTTAGGTAGTGAGAATTAGCTAAGTGCGGTGAGATGGTATACTGACGTCATAGCTCAGATTTATAGGATACTATATCCTGCTAGTAGGTTTTATGCTTGATAATCTAAGTGATGAAATCAGGTCCTGGCAACACGTCCATTGTTAGAATGCGTAACAGGACTACCCCTCCCGAGACAATCACCCCTGGGCCATGTACCCCCCGTTACTAATATTTTTATCCCTTAAAGTCCACTTATGGCATTTACTATGTTTTCTAGCTTTAAACAAAAGTAACGTCACTGGTTAGCAGGCAGTCACAGTTCTTTCGAATTGAAAATTGTATAAATTAAACGTGTATAACTTTGCCAGTTTCGTGTCTTAGACCTTATATCTGGGCCCGATATGTAAGGCCAGAGGAGCATACAGTTTTTAACCTATTAAGATTTCTCATTTATCATCCTAAGCAATTTTCAAAGGTTTCATAAAGGAAATGGCTCCTCTGAGGGTTCGTTACAATGTCTCCTCACCAATGGGTAAGGAAGTGAGTTGGTTTTCCTTCATGTTGAGCTTGGTCATGGTGTTCGCCCTGGAGAATATTCCGTAAGGGATTCTATCGCAGAGATTGTGTTCCATGTTGAGTGTTTGCGTGTTGATGAATTGTGCGGGTCCCCCGGCAGGGAAGGAGGAGAACTGGTTCCGTGAGAGCGTGATGTGCGTGAGCTGTTCCAGGGAGCTGAGGAGTCCTTCGGGCAGTGAGGAAACGGAGCAGCCCTCAATGTTAAATTCTTCTAACTGAATGCAATTGGAGAGGGATCGTGGAATGGAGCTCGAATTGAGGCGGTTGTAGCGGAGTCCCAGGCGGCTCAGGTTCGTGAGCTGACCAATGGACTCCGGGAGATCCTCCAGCTTGTTGTGCTGGAGATGAAGGGATATCAGCATGCGGCAGTTGCCAATCTCCGCGGGGAGGTGCTCCAACTGGTTATAGGACATGTCGAAGGTGGCCAGACGGCTTAAATTCCCGATGGTGGGTGGAAGAGAGCTGAAGAAAAAAACAGATAAAAAATATATTAATTTGGTGATAAAAGAAGTATAGAGCGGCGACAGACATTACAATTGTATAGCTACTTAATTAATTAAATATGGCTTAAATCCATAAGTCAAGCGTGGAAATATTTTTTAATGATATTTTAATTTCAATTTGTTTCATTGTTTTCGTTGGTTTAATTACTTTTAAAATATTTAAATATAAATACATACATCGGAAATATAGGAACCATTTTATTGTTGAATTGTTGATTATCATTTAAAATGTTAACCCGTTCATCATATGAAGACAAATATCTTTCTCACAAGTTTAAAAAACGACAAGTTCTCATCTATCATGTATTATAAAATAAAAGGTATGCGTCTACCCCAAAACTTGAATGAATGTAAATCTTTTTTCTTGACTTATGATAATACTTTTAATACGCATTTTTTAACTGTTTAGAGGGGACATTCCATTGACAGGGATAATTGACAACGTAGTTGTTTTATTGGTATTTAGCAGATTTTATTATGTATTTTTTAAAAGTAATAAAAACGCATGTCACTAAAATAGTTATCGCACTCTCACCAATGAACATCGCTTAATTGGTAAACCAATTTTCTTTCTTTTCTATGTCTATTGTATGAGCGATGATGCATTTATCATATTATGAAACAAAATAACTATTTATTATTTTGTGAACGAAAGGAGGCTTTAAAATATAAATTAAATAATGTTAAACATTGAAGTCTAAATTAAAAGAATTCATTAATGAAATCGAATAAGGGTCATGAGGAATATCTTATTTCTAAATTTATGTTCAATCCTCAAGAGCCATGGATGAAGTTCTTTCATATGTTTTTATTACTATCATTAACACATCTTTTCGTTCCACCAAATACGGTAGAGGAAATTATCTTAGAGTGGCATCCTTAGAACTAAAGATTACACAAATTAAGGTATATATAAAATATAACTATTAATTATTTCGTTTATATTTAATGTTTTCGTGGACAATGAAATCTTATTATTGTTACGTCATTAAAAAGTAGCATTATACTTAAGCAGAAAGAATACCAATAATAAATGTTATTTATTATCTCCGCTTGCCGGTGTGACGTCATTAAAATCACCAGCAAGTGAAAATATATCTTTTGGCATTGTAAACATACTATGACACACAATATGTCTCTTTTAATAACTTTCGCTGAGCTATATTTAGAGAAGAATGTAATTTCATTGAGCTTACCTTATGTTATTTTCTCGTATGCTCAAATTTGTCAACTTTGTTAGCTGTCCGATCTCGGAGCCGACCTCTCGGATGCGATTGAATCGGAGATAGAGCGTAGTGAGACTCGTGAGGGAGTACACGACGCTGGGTATTTCCGTTAGACGATTGTGTCGGATGTCGAGGACTTGGAGGTTCTGAAGATTAGATAGCGTGTCAGGAAGAGAGGTGATGACGTTTTCTGACAAGGATAGCATTGTGAGCCTGTTGTGAGGAATAAATAAAGAAAAATAGTTAAAAAACGAATGGAATTAATAATAAAGTACGATAAACTGTCATAAGCTAATAACATATTATAAGAAATAAATTATTAATTATTTGCTAAAATTCACATATTAAAACTACTGAAAAATAATCAATAAAATTTTGTTAATATCTATAATTGTGAATTATTCTGTAACTAAAGACATAGCTACGCTATATATGAGTATGTACCAAGGTATATTGGAAACACATTATACGTTCATATACCCAAGAGAGCTGGCCCTTCCCTCGCCAGTGATTTTTAATACAGTTTTAATCAGCAAAGGAAAAAAAAATATCTTTGACGTTATTATTCCACTTACGTCATCAAAACCTATTGATAGAATGGATTTTTAAATGACGTAAAATAATAATAATTTTACTACGTTTCACTATAAATATAAACAATAAATAAAAGTATCAGGGTCTTTATATACCTTGACCAAAACAACAAATATCACATTTTTGTGTGACTAAATTAGTGACTAATCAATTAAATGTGTACTCGGAGGAGCTCGATAGCCGTGCGTGTTAAGGCGGGTTCAACTCTCAATATTGAGGGTGCAGGTTCGAATCACGCCGAGAAGGGATGGTCATTTTTGGTATACCTCCTCATTGATAAGATCCTAGGTTCGAGTGCCTAATTTTAATGCTATAATGCTTATTTATATCCTGTCGGATACTGAATTCTATCGAACCATATAGGCAAAAAAAAGTGTACTATATTCAATGGATGAAAGTAAGATTGTCCATGATGGGACTAACCACATTCATTATTGAGATGGTAAATGCATTAAACACTTATTGATGAACACTTTAAAAAGTCTTTCAAAATTAAATTATTACCTCCGCCGAAGGAGGTATTGTTTTCACTGGCGTTGGTTTGTTGGTTGGTTTTTTGTCAGCAGGATAACTCAAAAAGTACGGAACGGATTCGGATGAAACTTTGTGGAGTTGTTGGAAATGCCAAAAGAAACAAGTGATTAAATTTTGGCATCTCTGAATGCAGAATTAAGATGCAAAATGAGCTAAATACTAATAAATATTTCAAGTTAGCCTACTCTGCCAATAGATGTCGCTGTGCTGTAAATTGGGTGCCGGGAGCGTTTTCCTCTCGGAATTTCCGTCAAGGGGAACCCTCCCCCGTCCCTCTACGCGCCCCAGTCGTGAAAAATCGCCTCGGAAGGCTCATAAGGACCCTGTGACGGCGGGGTTTGCACTCTCTGAGTGTATATTTGCCTCTAGTTACAATTAAAATATTTGATATTGCATCTAATTTAATGTTCAAATAAGTTACTGAACTTTATATTGAGATTGTATAGCTACGCTATTAATGATCATGTTGCATTAAACATAATATCATTTTCTAAATACCATAGTGATCCGGCATTCATCTTTAAATTAAAAGTATATCCAATTGCTTCTCAATCCGTCAAAGAAGTATTGCATTATAAGTCATTTAAACCAAGGAGTAATAATCAGTTAAGCTATGTCATTATTTCCAAGTCTTTTCGCGCTTGCGGATGTTTTTTTGTATGACGTCAAGCAGGAAGCCTCACATTTAGTAATCTTATCCCTACGCCATAAAAAATAATACAATATATTTTTGATGACGTGACAAAGTAATAATACAATGAGTGACGTTTCATACCAGAGATATACAGGCTTATTCTTCAGAGAAATACGTTTTTGTGCCCAAAGTAAATAAATCTTTCCATCTCTATGATCAACTACCGATGACGTAGGTCAAATTACTTTGTTTATAGTGGACACAAAGAATCAGATGAACGATGTTTCTCTGCTATTGAAGGGAAGTAGCTCTCACTATATCTTTTTATCTAATGTTTCACACAAAGACTCCATGAAAACAGTGAATAAACATGTCATGTATTTAAACTATCAACAATATTCATTTAAAGTGTATTCGTAGAAAAGATATCCTTTATTTTTATAATCTTATTCATGATCCATAGGAAAAATAGTTTGCAAGAATAGAGGACAGGGGGGAAATGACAATAAATTGCAACTTGTAGGCAAAAAAGGCTGATCGCTATGTTTCTATGTTAACCAATAAAGTTGTGTACAGCAAAAAATACCATATATATATATAATAATAATAATTGAACACAGATCAGTTTCCACCTTGCTTGAATACTGATCCTTTTATCCTTGAAAGTATTATTATTAATACTGCATCCTTATGCTTCATTTAATAAATAAGTACATTAATGCCAACGAGTCGCATCATAGCTTCTTTCGACGCTACCTGCATCCCCATATCAGAATACTTTTTCTTTTTTCATTGCCATCTCAACAAGATCACTACAAGGCCCAAAAACAATATTATAGTAATGCAGCCTTCTTTAACCGCAGAACGTTCTAGCGGACCCTATGTTCCGGCGTACTCGGAGACGCTTTTATGGCAAAGGATTATTTTTGGTTGTACCGGGAGGAGGCATCAAGTATGTGTTTCTATACGCTTTTATCCCCCTGAATTTTATTTGGAGTTTTTTTTTGTATGAGGGTTAAGTGATATATAATTATTAAACTATGAGATATCGTTCATTGAACACAAATAAATCAAAACTAGAGAGAGTCGCGTTAAAAACATAATGCCCACAGTATCTATTGATTTCTCAGTCCATATTACTCTAATGGATTTAATTAGGGATTTGTAGGGAAATTAGCATAATCAAAGAGGTTTCTTTGATCAAGGTATAAATTAGTTAGAAATTCAATGAACACTGCTACAAAATTCAAAATTCTCTCAAAAAGAAAGGGAAAAAACATTTTTAGGAATTCATGAAGAATGTCCAATTCAATATATTCTTGATTTGAGTGTTGAGTGAAAGACAATGATAACTTATAGTTTTAATTCACGTCAACTCAATATCACTTTCTTGGAGCCGTCTATCATATATTATTTTAGAACGTGTTCTTTCATTTTGTACACCTCATTATTTCTTCATCGTCGTCTTGATGAAATCTAAGGCATATTCTTTGTTTTACTGTATTCACGTCCTATTTTATTAGTAGCAGTGTTACATATTTTTAAACTTATAAGATGATCTAAATAGCCATGAAATGACTGCAATATAATTTATCTTCAATCCTCATTGAGTTGAAAAACTGATTCTTGCCTTGTCATCTACATACTTACCCCGTGAGATATCCAATTTCATTAGGAAGCGTGGCGAGTCGATTGGAGTACAAATAGAGCTCATTGAGTGATGTGAGCTCCTTGAGCGAGGGTGGAAGCAGAGTAATGTTCCACTTGGAGAGATCCAATCGATTCCGTTCCTCTTCTTTGCATTTCCCCAGCTCCCGATTCAGGTCCAGGTTGGAGGACGCATTCCCGGGACGAATGGTCTTCTTGGCGGAAGAGCCGCCAGTGGGCTTCGTCTTGCCCGGAGCCACCTCCACCATCACACGCTGACCCCCCTTCCCCTGAACGCCCAGGCCACTACTCCCCTTGGGCTCCAACTTCATCATGTCCTTCAGGCTGGACGTCAGACCCGACACCGGACCCGGGGCAAGGAGGACCTCGGGAGGCATGCCGGAATCCTCGGCGTCGGAAGGAGAATCACACTGACAAGAGTACAAAAATATGATGAATAAAATCAATGAATCCCAACCATGAATTCAAGCCAAAAAATGCGAAATCCTAATTTGTCTCCTTCAAATAAATAATAAACATTCTTTTTTTTTCTTCCTTCCTTGCAATGAGAAGCAAATAATAAGAATAATGTTGTTGACGATGACGAGAACTCACCTGCTCGTATCGCTCGCCTCGAGACCTTCGCATGGCTCGGAAAACCTTCTTTTATTTAAATAGTTAAAAGTCCATCATCATGCCCCGAAATAAGTCAGAAAAGAAAAAAATATATTGGTAGTCGCTGTAGAACCAGAGTTAAGAAATAAAAAAAGAGGAAGAAAAATAAGCTGCGGCCCGCTGCTTGGATGATGATGATGAAGAGCACACGTATCAAGGTCTTGGGAGGAGAAATGATAATGGAGTGCGTGACGGACGTGGCTTAAGGATAGTCAATAAGGAGTAGGGGAATATAAATATAGGCAATGTGTGGCGTCATGGGTTGCTGTTGCATTACTTATATAATTGACATGATAAAAAACGTTTATGATTAGAACATACCTACAAGGTCCGTCGCAATTAATTATTGCTCAGTTAGAGTGCAGTGCCTCCGAAAACAGTCCCTATAAGCCATATTACGTCATCAATTTGGAGTAAACTCCCTCAACTGAGATCTTGTTCGACTCAAAGAAATCAAGGAGATGCCCTCATTTAGAGATAAATGACACTACGAGCTCTCATTACAATTTAATTGACATTTTATTATAGTTTTTTAAGCAATCATGACTGAAGTAATCATAAGCCGATGACGTCAGAGGCTTAAACTATATATGTTTTTAACCTCCTTAGGCCTTGTTATTAGTGCCTTGATGAAGAGGATGCCCGAATCATCATCTTTACTTCATTGGCTGGCCGGCAGTGAGAAAAAGGAGTAAAAAAGGGAGAAATAAAAGCAGCTTGCTTGACAGCAACATGCAATCTCACTTAGAGACAGGCAAAGGGGCAAAGAGACGACTCATAGAGAGTGCAAGGGGCAGAGAGTAAAAAAATCCCTCTCTTGCAAGCCAAGTTGACCCAAAAATCAGTTCAACCATAAGGGGCGACTAAACTTTAATAATGCAAATGACCTTGAGGAGACCAATGGGCGGCTAGGAATAAGGGGGGGGGGGCGCAGTTGACGAAATGGTTGTAGTTGCTGCAATGTTGACTCATAATTAATTAAGAGCAAGACCCCCCTTCGAGGGTTTCAAAAGAATACAAACAAGGTCCCTTGCCAAGAATTTGCAATATGTATTGTGACTAACTTTAAATGGCAAGTGACATTTTCCTCTTCCTTCAGGCAGACGAATAAAGTTATTGTAATAAATAAAGAGCCAATAATATCCATATTCCTCGCAAATTTTCAGTGTTAATGAAGAAAGATTATGAGCCCGAAAGAAGATAAGTTTATCTGAAGTAAAGTATATTGAAATATTTGGTATGATATATTATGTATAATTAAAGGTTTATAATATAAAAATATATTCATAAACTATACTAAATGCATTGCATCCTAAATGGATTAATAACATTAAAATTATTATCTGAGTGGTTAAGACAAACCTTATACAAATTAATTACGTATCTTCCACCACTGCCTTGCTTTGGGAACATCATGTTTGGCAAACGATCATCTATATAATAGGATGGTCTCGAGCTTATAGCAATCATACTTTAATCATCTGCATAGCAAATAAGAATGGAATGGATTAACTGACAGTAACGTTCCGTGGGGCTATAGAAGTTGAGACACTGACGTATTCAGTCAGATTGACAGTGCAATGATGGCCCAGCCTTCCTGTAGGGCTCATTGTGTGTCAATTTGAGTGATGATCTCACGGCACGTCACTGTTATATACTGGCAATATCGTCTACAAAGAAGTTATGCTTAATTAAAAAGATCATGCTAAATAATAAAAATTGAAATATTTCGCATGTTACCTTTAGGTAATTTGGAATAAAATGCAATTGAATGTGTTTATACACTTTCGATCAAACTTTCGTTGTATAATGACATTATACAACAGAGGACTACCTACCGATTGTATGATTTGTTTCGACCAGTAGATTGAAAATGAGTGCGAATCAATTATTATTACTCTTAATTACATAAAAAATAAATTCTTTTATTTATATTTGAAGAAATGCATCTCGAGAATTTTGATCATATGTACTTGATTTAACAATATTTTAAGATTTTGAGTGGATATTACTTGTTAGTTGGTAATATAAGTTATCCCAAGCAACACATAACGTATTTCTAACGTTAGTGCTTGGTTCCCTAAAGGTTAGGTTCGAACCTAACCAAAAACGAACGTTTCAATAACGTTCCCTCATGGTTACACAAAAACTAACGAAAAAAACGTTCCCATAACTAACGAAACTAATGTTCGCTTTTGGTTACCCTACTAACAGGGAATTTTCTCAAAATTTTACGAAAGAGAATATAAGATAGCTCCCTCTTAGGGTTAAATAAATCGGGGGTACGGTTACTTTGATCTCCTACCTGAGCTAGAAACAAAGAGAAACCACACTTCAACATGGCCATCGTGCTAACATTCCTCACAAACCTATCTATTATTGTACTTATTATAGAAGAAGAAGGAAAAAAAGTATTCGTCATCCAGAGTGCTCCTGCCTTGTTCTTATTATTGTTATTGTTTACATTGATCATCATTGCTTGGGATCAAATTTCTCGAATGGGAGTGGACGGGTGGCATGATTCCAGTCATTATATTTGCCCCGTCTCGTCTCATCCTCCTCCTTAATGATCGGAGGAGGAGACGAGACGTTTGGGAGCTCCTTCATCAATGTGGTCGCTCCTAGCACTGACTCCGCTCATGAATATGTTCAACGGGACTCGCGGATCCAGATCCTTCTATAAAAGTACAATAATAGAGAGGTTTGTGAGGAATGTTAGCACGATGGCCGTGTTGAAGTGTGGTTTCTCTTTGTTTCTAGCTCAGGTAGGAGATCAAAGTAACCGTACCCAAATTTTAAACTTTCTTATAATTTTCTACATGATTTACAATAGAAGATGACAAATATTATAATATAAGGGACTGCATTGCGCTTCAATAAATATTTGATTGAGTCGAGTAAATGTCTTTTGTCTATTATTTGCTATTTTGTATTGTAAATCATGTGTAAAATTAAAACTTTTATACACAAAAGACTATTTATTATCTGAAAATTTTCCTCAATAATGAAAGGTTTGTGGATGATTGTCTTTGTCGTTGATCCCGATTTATTTATTCCAGCTTCATCTGTATTTTAAAAAATATATGCCGTTAGTGATGATAATTTGGGGTTTCTAAACGAGCCAGACTTTATGGTTTTTCCATAATTTAAAAGGTTGAAAATTATGTTTGTGAGTGAGGGGAGCTAGTTCGACCAAAAATAAAGCCACTCGAGCTGGATCATATTGCTGACTTCATACAACCTCTTATTAGAACAAGCTCAATTACAAACGAGACATGACTAATACATGCTACAAATTCGTCATCAAATCAAACTGACTTGAATGTAGACAACTCACAAAAATACAAAGGAGATATAAATATGCAAAAAAATGGATCCATATAGGACCCCTTGATATGCCTAATGCATAGGCTAAATAGTTTTAAACCAGAACGAATAAGCATTGCATTGATGACATACAAAAAACAATTCATATATATATATAATTATAGAAACACAGTTGGGACTAAGTCCTTCACAAAAATGAAACTTGCGAAGAAATTACCCTGCGAAGAAATTACACTGCGAAGAAATTACTTGTGATGAAATTACCCACAATATAAGATGAACGCTAATATTACCCTGCGAAGAAAATGAGAACGAAGAAAACGCGTGCAATGAAAGAGTGTACGATAGGATACTTGATATAACCATAACCATGGATATAACTCATAGATCAATCCATTTTGAATGTTTTGATGTTATGTTCTCTCTCTGACGTCACATTGTTATTGTTTTGACATTTGACTTCATAGTAATCATTTTCATAGGAGTGTAGGAATAGTTATATTTTATTAATTTATTTATCCCCGATCTGTACCAATGGATGTCTCCGTCAGTGGGAGCGTCAAGATCGGTCCCATGTGCATCTGCATCAAGGACCACGGTCGTAACGTCTGCGAGCGTCTCCAGCAGCTTCGCCTCAGCACAGGCCTCGTCGACTTGGACATTCTCGTGGAAGAAGAGCGCCTCCGAGTCCACAAAGTCGTCCTCGCAGCCGCCTCTAAGTTCTTCCGGGACCAACTCACCAAGGCCAACGTCCTTGTGCCCGTCATACTCCGACTAGAAGACTTTGGCCTAGAGCTCAAGCGGGAGGCTGTTAGCTATATTGTGGAGTTCATTTATTGCGGAGAAGTGTTGATCCCAGGGGAATGCCTCTCGGACGTATGCGTTGCGGCGCATACCCTGGGTATATACGGACTCATTGAGTTCCTACCCAATGCCGTCGCCCCTGGAAAGGACCCCAATCAGCTACTACTGGCCTCCCCTGCCTCCTCCTCCTCCTTACCTCTCCCCTCCCAACCCCAGGCACTTCCACAGCCCCCACAGCCCTCGGAGTCCTACCTAGAGCCCTCTTTCTCCTCAGTAGACCCGTACTAGACGACGCACTCTCCTTGCTCTCATCCCGGGAGCCGGAGGCTGTTCCACCACCCCCACATGGAAAACTAAGGGTCTTCTCCGACCCATCCCCCACACCCTCAGCCTTCCTCCTCCCCCAACACCACACCCTGCATCCTCCTCATCCAAGGACCCACGGAACAACATCTCCACACCTGAACCCCCAGAAAACTGGTCCGACAACTGGACTGCCCCCTGGAGCGAAGACTGTGTAGAGAGGAATATCAAACAAGGCTCATGGACGACGCCCGCACTCCCTAGTTCCTCGATTCAAGAGCCTATCCTTCTATGGAATCACCCAAGTCCAGACAGACGGAAAAAGCCATCATCCACGAACAATAACACTAATACTAACAGCAATAGTAATATGACAACAACTACTACAACAAACTGGAAGGGGGATTTGGAAGTCCGAAAGGATTTAACGCTCCCCTCAGCACCCTCTGATGGGGGTGACAACGTATTCCAAGAGGAGGATCCCTCCATACCCAACTATCCTATTGTTCATTTAGATGATGGAGACCTAGAGATCCATGAGAAGAAGAGGAGGGAAGCAGTCGGCCGAGCGATCAACCACCCGGTGATGACGTAGAGGAAGTTCCTTTCCCTAGTAGTAGTGGGGATTCTCCTTCCTCGAGTTCCTCACAACAGCAGCCTCCCAACGGCTCATCCTCCTCCTCCTCTTCTGCACCTATTCACAACAACAGCCTCCCCTTGGGTGAGTCCTGCCCTGTTTGTCAAATCAGCGGGCTGGTGGGGAAGGAGGCCGTTAATATCCATGTCTACAAGGAGCATGGCATGGGAGAGCTCTTCCGCTGCGAAGAGTGCTCCTATGAGACATCCTTCAAGGCCACCTACGTGGACCACGTGGCTCAACATGCAGAGGCTCCTGGGAAGGATAAAATGAAGTGCAGCAAGTGCATTAAGGAGTTTAAAAGCAAAATTGGGCTCAAGCTACATTTGAAGCAACACTACAACGATCAACTCAATCTTGTAAGTTCAAAGAGCAGAAAAAAACTTTATCTGTAGCTGTTAGTAAATTGTGTCCAATCGGTAAATTTATTACAAATCCACCGACTGTTCTAGGAAATTAATTCAAGAGAAATCGTTACTCCAATAAATATCTACCGATTGACACTGATCATGTAATGGGGCTAGGGGTATTTGGTAGTTTTTAAATGGAAAATGATTGACATCTACCGAAGGTAGAGTAGAGCCACTGAATCATGAGTCCCTGTGCTGGATTTAGAATGTATTAATAATAAGAGAAAGCTATTAAATATAATACTATTGTGCTTTTTTTCTCTCATTTTAGTGCTTGTTTTGTGACTTTAAAACTCCGCTGAAAATAATTTGACTAAGCATATGGCATCCAAGCATAAGAAGAGCATCGATGGAAAGGATCTTGCTTCGGACTTTAAGTGTCAATTCTGTCCTTTTGAGTGTGTCGCAGGTAAGAATATTTTATAAAATATGATTTTTTTCTGTTGGATTAAATAACTAATATGAGAAAACTTTTTGTCTTGTAACTTTCTACAGCTATATTTTATTATTCCCGGTTAAAATAATGAAATTCCCTTATAAGTTACTGTGAAAACCTTCAGTTATATTCGATCCATGAACTTATAATAATGAAATTGAATTCTCCATTTTATCTCAAAATATCTCTTTTCGCATGTTTATTTTTCTACGGAATTATTGTTCTTTAAAAATGCATCCTTATTTTACATAAAACACACACACACAATTTGTCTCATACGATAGAAAAATAGATAAAAAACCATTTGTAATTACGTTACTATAATTGTTTTATTTATTTATTGATAGTAATAAAACATGTATAATAATAAATATTATGATAATTGAAATTGAGATGAATACCTACAATTAGCCAAATTAATAATATTATTCTTTACCTCAACGACGAACATTCTAATTAAAGTAACTGATAATTTATAAATCATAAAATGATAAAAACAAACAACATAAAATCTTTAATTGAAAGAAACAAAATTAATACATTTCTGTAGTTTCCTCAACCGATGAGTAGTATTTAACTTCTACGGAATCCATCTTCCGGGAATGGTCGGAATGTACGTTTATATAATTATTTAACTAATGCTTAATGTGTTGTATCTATTCAGATAAATATCCGTAATATATTACTTGAAATGTTTTCTTTTCTTCCTCTTTTAGATCACCAGTTAAAATCTCACTTGTTGCGTAAGCACACAGCCAAGGAGGAGATGAAGTTCCGCTGCGTGTCCTGCAGCTACGCCTCCGTGGAGCGAGCCGCCCTGGAGAAGCATGTCCGCTTCAAGCACACGAAGGAGCGTCCCTTCATGTGTGGGATCTGTGGCTTCAGCACGCACACCCTCTCCTCCATGGCACGGCACAAGCGAGCCCACCTCAAGAGCAAGCCCCACTCCTGCAAAATGTGCGGGGCCTCCTACGCAGACAAGAAGAGACTCTCGGAGCACATGCTCAGCCACTCCGGAGAGAAACCCTTTGCATGCAATTCATGCTCCTACAAATGCAGAAGAAAGGACAACCTCGGAGCACATGTCAGGCGGGTCCACGGAAAGTCAATGCCGCCCAAGGCCAATCCCAACAACAGCACGCCCTCTAACAACAATAATACAAACAGAGAATCCCACATCATAGGCCATGTCAATCAAGATGGATCCATTAGGCCTGTGGTTGCGAATCCCAAACCCCTTAATCCCAACATAGACACATAACTACACTAGCAATGCCATCACTATTATTCGAAATAAAGACCTTGAAGCTCGAGTCATTCCTTTGTTCATAAAAAAGAAGAATACACTGCATCCCATAGTTTTTCATTATTTTTGGCTTCACCGCTCGATAGAATTGCTGTATTCATTTGGATATGAATAAATAAACATGCTTCTATGAGGATGTTTTCGCTGCCTCCCGAATAAACATTCAGTTTTTCTAGTTTTAAATTAAAGCATAAAGTACACTTTTTAAATCCCTTACAATTATTGTGGGTCGTTAGCATCTGTTGAGTGAAGTGGACTGTATAAGACGATGATGTACATAACCCCAAAGGACTGTGATGCTGTATCCCTGATGCAGCGGGAAAACTTAATTAAATGATTACCTCAATAAATAGACAGAGTTGAGAGGGATAAGTGTTCTTTATTTGAAGGGAAGGTAACAACGGAGGCTTCTAGTAATATTAATAAAAACAACCCACGATGATGCTCTCCTAGGTAATGCTGCTATCAACCAATCAGATCGCTTAGATGCAATGGAGTACTTTAAGTACTCCACTAATGCCGGGAAATGCCGCCATTAGAGAAAAAATGAATAAAAAGAACAAGTTACTACTTGATATAATAATACTAACGTGGTTTATATTATTCAAACCCTACTGATATGATAGATTGCCGCGACAGCATCAATGTTAATGTGTTTCGTTTCCTTTTCTAATGTTGAAAGAGTGCCTTGGCAAAGTCCAAAGCACGATTCATTTCTAAATCAAAATATTTCCATCCTATAATTGTTGTTTCAATAATTATTTACTCCATTGATGTCAGGGAATGTCTGTATGTATATTTGGATATTAAACAACAATGAAAAACATATTTTTGCGGAGGTTGGGTATTTTAATTAAATCATAAAGGCTATCATTGATTGCAGACTTGTTGACGTTTGCGAAAAATTGTCGTTCGTTCATCGTTCACCATAAGTTATCGTCCGTTTTAAGATTAAATCGTTCTTTTGTCGTTCGTCATTCAGAAAATAAGTGATAACGTTTTTTTAGAAGGAAGAAAAATCTTGGTCTTTTTTGGCACCAAAAATGAACGACTAACGATAGGATTTTTTTGTCGTCAAAACATTTTTTGTTCGTCGTTAATCGTTCACGAACGACGAAGGATTACAAATGAACGACAAATCAACAAGTCTGATTGGTTGACATCCTTTTATGACTGGTCTCTATTGGACGAGGAGGCGGGGAAAATTCAATAATCTCAGTATACGATAAGGTTAATTCTCCAAACTCATCAATAAACATAATTTTGGTAATTTACTTGACTTTATTAAACGTCTAGTATTAATTGTGGCAGGGGTGGAGTGGGAAGAATTTATCCACCGGCCAATTTTGCCCTAGCTGGCCTTCACTTTACAAAAAGTAAAAGCTTCAGATTTGCACAACACTTTGTTCTCTCAATGTTGGGGCGCAGGTTCGAATCCCGAGAGGGGATAGTCATTTTTGGTCTACCTCATTGATAAGATCCTAGGTTCGATGGACTAATTTTAATGCTATAATGCTTATTTATATCCAATCGGATGCAATTCTATCGAACCATATAGGCAAAAAAAAAAAACACTTTGTTGGATTTTTTGTCCAACCAATTCAGGTGACTAAACACCAGTGGGAATGCCATAATTTGTAACCAGGATCATGCTTTAACATCTCTCACATGCTACTTGAGTAGTGGACAGAGTTAGAAGAAATTTGTAGGCCAGACAAAATGAGTGGTAGGCGTCTGTGAATAAATTGTACTGTAACAAGATGACATAAACACAGAGGCACAATTCTTGCACATTCTATACTTGACACTTTTCAATTCTGGGTCTTCCACATTGCCTCGCCCATTCCCTTCTTCTTCCTCTGAGCCTTCTGGTGATTCTTCATCTGAGTGTCTTGCCTTGTACTCTTCAAAGGAAGACACCTTTTATTTCTCACAGTGCGTGGCTAACCAAACATGTGTTTTTAATACATAAACAGTGGCTTGGTTCTCAAATGCCGTCAAATAGCTGTTAAGATGGTGCATTGCAGATGACGGAAGTCCCTTATCCTTTACTTCAGAGAAATTTTTAGGATCGAGTCTGGCAAAATCAGAACAAAGCTAGCTCTAAAGTGCTCATGAATGCTTGGATGATGGTGTCCACTATGAGACTATGGACATTCACCTCAAAGTCCCTCTCGGCTGCTTTCAAGGGATCATCTTATGGCAGCTCTCCAGGCTTGCTTTTCTTTTTCTTCTGTCTTTATCAGGAAGGGCTACCTCCACCTCAATCTCTTCATTGCCCAGCAGCTCGCCATTAGCTCATTCACTGTAGCTTCCTTCACACCACTGAAGTCTTGCACACATTTCTTAAGTCCGTCCTCTGTTCCCTTCACCAGACGATGTGCAGTCAGGAGGTCCATCTCACTGATTTGAAGATATTATGACAGTGATGAGGTCTGTTCAAAAATGTTCAGAAAAATCTGTCAGCACTGTCTCAAATTTGAGGATACACTCAATGTAGCCTTTCACTTTGGCTCTAGTTGTTGCCGTCATGGTCTGGTCTTGTTGCATAACAGCAGTGTCAAAACCCCGTCTGTCTGGATTTCCAAAACATCCAAATACCTTTTTGAGCGCAGCATATTTTGCCCGCCACCGTGTCTGGCCTATGGGATACAGCTTCCTGTGACACTTGTCAGTTCTGGTTTGCTCCCACTGTCTCATCCTTTTATATGACTCCATAATGACGACAACAATGCCATTAAGAAGGTTGAAAAGTGTGGTGTTCTGAATGGCACTGCTAATACTAGATTTAGCACATGTGCATATCACCAAACATGTATTTGGTTGGGGGCTTCTCCTGAGAACAGGGCCGAGAAGCCTTTGTAGGTGCCCTTCATGTTGGCTGCTCCGTCGGTGGCACGTCCTACACAACAAGACACATCCAGGTTGAGGGCTGAAAGTGATTCTTTTCTACTATTTGAAGACACCATTGGTTCCACATAAAATGTACTTGAAAACAGAGCTGTGGAGTCAGACTCGCAAATTTTTGAATAACTAGTAAGTTCAAAATCCTTTTTAACACTGGTATATAAGTTAGTTAGTTCTCATGTAACTTTTAAAAATTGAAGTATAGAGAGGTATTAGCCCATTAGAGAACATGGTATGGTTTGGGCCGTTGGAGGCCGTTTATTTTTCTTGAGGCCACCGGCCCACCAGGAATAGTCCCAGTAATCCCGGTGGTCACTCCGCCCTGAAGAGTGGTATTCCATTTATTGTCAGATATGATCAAACAAATATTTTTTAAATTACTTGTTATAGAAAGTAACTTTATTCAATTTAAATTAGTAGGTTGAATAGTGGGAAGAGTCACTTCAAAGGATTCACACAATGATCAACACACTTCTGTCTTTAAACGTGATTTATTATTCACGCTCATTTTCTCCCAATTAGTCACTTTATAGGTTTATCAGAATGAATAAACATTCCAGCCTTACTAAATGATACCAACCAAGGGGGTACTTAATTTGGTTAATCAAAAAAGAAGGTGAACCTCAGCCTTTGCCATTGATAATTGATTTTGATTTCACTCTTTATTTTAAAAAATTTAGTTGTATCTATTTAAATGATACTAGGAGTTAATTAGGCAGGAAACTACTATAACACCTGGAATAGGAACTCTCTTCTTTTTATGTCAAAGTTTAACTACCTTTATAAAAAAGGAAGGAGTTCCTATTAGGAACCATTGAGATATAAAGATATAGAGATCTGATTCCCTTAAATAGCAGAGAAACATCGTTCAGCTGTCACCATTGCCCAAACTAAACAAAGTAATTGTACTACGTCATCGTAAGTTATCATAGAATGATTTGTTTATATTGGGCAATATGACGTATTCCTCTGAAGAATCCAATAAGCTCTCTATGTCTTTATATTTCTATGTTAGGAACTCCTCCTTTTCCTTTTGAATTGGAATTTCGCTACATCTTCAATTGAGGAGTCCAAAAATCTTTAGTAGTATTTTGGTTATTGAATAAAAAATTATTTCGTTATAAGTTCATTCATCTGGCAATTTGATCAATATATTAAAAATAAAACCTTTTTTACAATCTATTTTATCTCATTGTTATTTTGATTAACTTATTCTGATAGCATAATCTTGGAGGATCTGAGACGCATTGAATTTGAAGAAAACATATTACATAAATTCACAACATATATATCTTTGGTGTTCTTTGAATATCATCTAATTATAATCAAATTTAATACGATAACTTTAACATAAAGGTTTAAAATATTTGGGGTCTCTCATATAAAAAAATAACAAAATATTGAATAGAGTATATCCCTTCGTAAAACCGAAATGCCTACGCTGTAGGCATAAAAGGTGTGTGTGTGTGCATTTTTTGGCAAGAATGTACTCGGTAGGAGAAGTACCTTCACGACTGACTAATGACAATAAAATGAGCACCAGCCGACTTTTCCTTCTTCATTATATTTGTCTATTAGCAAGGCTAAAAAAGAGCGAAATATTGCGAAAATATAGAATCGGATTTCATTCATTACACCATTAATTAGCTATTAGCTAATTAATGGTGTAATGAAAAACCCGAATTTCGAAAAAACCCACGGTAAACCCGGGTTTTTTAACCGTTTTTTTGGTTTTTTTTTTTCAATTTTGGGTTTTTTTACATACCCTGATTGGCAGAGTAGGCTAACTTGAAATATTTATTAGTATTTAGCTCATTTTGCATCTTTAATTCTGCACTCAGAGATGCCAAATTTAATCACTTGTTCCTTTTGGCATTTCCAACAACTCCACAAAGTTTCATCCGATCCGTTGAGCACTTTTGAGTTATCTGCTGACAAACAAACCAACAAACCAACGCCAGTGAAAACAATACCTCCTTCGGCGGAGGTAATGACAACATTTCAAAATATTCAAATCATCCAAATAACGTATTGTAGATTTTTATTTGATATTTTTTGTCAAGCTCTTGATACCGTTGATCCATGTGGGCCATATTCGAGGTAGAATCGACATTTAGTGAAAAGGAATTAGCTACTTTTTCATTCCTGATCATTGCTGATGATCCCTATAAGGATCTGTTTCTCTATCAGATCATGTAATTCCTGACATGTTGCTGTTTACAAACAGAAGGTGCTTTTTTATTAGGGCTTTCAGAAATGAGTCAAACACAGAGTTCCCTTGAATTTTTCGTTATTTGCTTATCCGAAAATGTCACAGAGTCCTCTTAATGGTAGTCCTTGCTCCGCCAAAGACTTAACCATCGCAACCACACACTTCTGTTTAGTGTATTCACATCCACTATCTAGGGCTTTTAATTATAGTATACATACAACTTCAGACATATAACATAGCTACCTGCTCATTTTGTGGCTCTTCAAACTTCATGCTCAAAAAGGCTTGTGGTTACGAAGCCATTCTGAAAGTTAACTTAATATCCCAAATCATTTGCAAAAATACATATTCTTTTAGGGAGAATACATCAACCATTCTGTTTCCATAGCTTCATCATTTCTTGTCTGAAATTCATCGAATCAATAAGATGATTTGGTAAAATTAAATAATTTATAGATAAACATAAATTACCCAAGTGCGCTTCAATCACTCAAGCTGACGGACCGACAGATAACAAAACACTAAAAGAAACTAATATTTTATGAAAAAATATGAAGTTTCATATCTCTTTTACTTTTTGTTGTCTGTCCATCCTTTCAACTCATACTTACTGGGGTTGACCGATAGTGATTGTAAGAGCCGATATATAACGGACAATTTATTTTAAAAAAGCCGATAGCTGTTTAATCTGTCGATAATTTTTATTATATAAATAAGCTACGAAATATAAAACCTTCAAACTTTATTTCTTATATAAACAACTTCATTACATTGTTTGCAACAAAAAATGAACGCTAAGTTCATCACGCTGTTAAAAGAAACCCCGCCATCTTTTAACTACACTGACCCTCATAAAAAGAACAGGATCTTATTTTCGACTATTGGATTCAATACATGTTTCTTAAAATAAATTATAATATGTATATATTTGAAAGCCCTGAAATCTAAATATTTTTTGTAAGTAAATGTTCGAAAAAAAAACAACTAGATATCATTTTATATTTTCACTTGCTTATATGGATTTCAAATAGGTTCATAATACAATCATACCAATTGATATTCTAAGAAAAGTGACTCATGAGTTTTGTTTCTTGACGTCATCAATACCGCAAGCAATCTTAATTTGCGCCAAGGGAAGTTGAAAACCCTGAGAAGAGTTTAAAAATCTATCTACTTGATTGATGTCACAAAGCATCTGACCAAATTGAACCATATCAAGATTAATATTATTATGCAATAATATCAATGTGTGAATAAAATATCTTAACTTATTGATGCAGTCTTTGTAAAAATGTAAATTTAAGAAGCCATGTTAATTTCTTTGCAGTTTTTTGTGACCACTTTCAAAAAATTGGGATAAGGATGAACGATAAAACTACAAGCCATCCATTTTACATTTAGCGTTCCTTATTTCGGCACTCCATGGGCTATCTGATATGCAGAGGCGGGATTCAACTTATATTTGCATCATCCAATTCATTACAAACTTCATGATGGTCTTTGAAAAATCCCATAAACGTGACAATGTTCCATCTGCTGCGTTAATTATACACATGACTTATTGTGTTAATTGAACACTCAATTCCTTCAATTTTGGATAATGTTCCCATGTATTGAAGGAAACGGAGAAGAAATATTATTTCATACGGGTGCATCGTTAAAAAATCCGTTTTAGTACTTTGACAATTCAGATTTATATTTATCATTTGGTTAGTATCATCCGTTCAAAATTAAAAGTAATTAAGACAAATATTTCTCTGGTAGTTATGTTAATTGTGGATAAAAGAGGATGTATATTATAAGTATTATAGATATTCTTTCACTTATAATCAAATACAAGAAACATAACTTTCATAGTCACTATAGATATTATTAAAAATATATTTGTGTCATTTCTACCAACTGAATTATAGTTTTAATGGTCTTATTTGAACAAACGCAAGCTTTGCAACAGTCTTTATTATACGTGGTAAATATTTATTTGGGCCATTTTTCCATGTGCCATCAATTTTCTTTTGTATCGGGGGACATTTCTTCCTCATCCATTATTTATTTGACTATCTCTTCCAAGACCATATTTTCCTCAGCCATTTCTAACTAATATCCTATCCCTCTCACCCAAAGAGATATAAAGACATAGAGGGCTTATTGGATTCTTTAGAGGAATACGTCATATTGCCAAATATAAACAAATCTTTCTATCTCTATGATCAGCTTACGATGACGAAATACAAATTACTTTGTTTATATTGGACACAGAATACAGCTCAAGGAGAATATATTCTCCTTGATACAGCTGAACGATGTTTCTCTGCTATTGAAGGGAATAAGCTCTCTATATCTTTATATCTCTATGCTCTCACCATGTAGTAATCTTTGAAAATTGTAACTTTCATAGGTTATTGATTATAAATATATAATACAAATACTATATAAACCGGCTAGGATCTCTAGGTACCGTGTTACCTTCCATTATTAAATGTATTTAAAGTTCAGTCTTCCCATGGATCTCAGCCGTTAAATACAATCATCTCTAATTCTACTCCGTGGTCTTTATATCACAACTCTTATAAAGCTCTGGTTCTCATAATTCCCTCTAAGGGAACGAGTTCGTAGTTTAATCTTTATTCATCTCCAGGTAGTAAGATACAACACTAAATAAACGGTCTCTGGACTGGTTCAGAGACACTTTTTGGAAAATACTTGGGAAACTCGGAACCACAACGACAAAAATGTTTTTTAAGTTCGAAGGTTCGGAACAAAAATATTGGTTCGTTGCCTAGTTATATTAAATATAATAGATATTGCATTTATTATGAAATATATACCGCTTACAATCGTATAAAATATATTTACGGTAATTAAAGATCATGAATCTTTTGGCAGTGCCAAATGGCTTAAGTCTCTCAATTTATCAAATTCCTCCTCATTCCGTTCTCAAAGATTGGTTTCCCCATCTTAGTCAGGGTTGAAGGCGTGTTTCCTTCAGATTTGGGCATGTCTCGGAGTGGGGTCGGAAGGGGATGGCAGTTGAAGAATCCGTGTTGGAGGGCGGACTGTGCTTGAAGACGGCTCCGGCCGTCATAAAGAAGGAATCCCCTCAGTAGGCTAACGGCTTCCTCTGAGGCATCAGGGACAATGTCACCAAAGGGGACGGCCTTGGTCGGTGGAAACACGATCTTGGAGTAATCGGGTAGCTCTATAATAAACAAGAGGAAGTTTTACATGAAGCAATATAATTTTTAAGGATTCTTTTATATTTGTTTTAGGCCTTCAAATCTTGTTCATATGTTTGTTATTTAAAATCTACTGACCAGACATGTTGACGTTCGTAAAAAAATTGTCGTTCGTCGTTCACCAAAAGTTATCGTTCGTTGTTCATCGTTAATTTTAAATGGAATCGTTCATCGTTCGTTTGTTGGAATTTTTTTCACCATTGTAAACAATTGTCTTTTTCGCCAATGTTTTTTTGGCGCCAAAAATAAACGATGAACGATAGGAATTTTTTGTTGTCGTTCATCGTTCGCGAACGATGAACGACGAACGATTACAAATCAACGACAAATCAACAAGTCTGCTACTGACGGATCTCATTTTCTAACAATATAATATACTAATGTAATAAATTTGACGATTAGCGATTGGTTAGAGTGGCAGGAAGTTCTGATTGAGAATTGAGTCGGATCACAACATCTTCTGAGGGGTTTCATATGCGTTTCAGTCCTTAAAATATTGGAAATATATCGAAATATTATTTCTTCTTTAATAAACGATACGACAAAGTACATATTACTTTGAAAAATATCAATTTAACACCGATATTCCTTTCTTCATCTTTTTATCACTCCATCTATAAAATTATATGTTTTATCTCTAATTCGTAGTTACCTCCGCCGAAGGAGGTATTGTTTTCACTGGCGTTGGTTGGTTGGTTTGTTTGTCAGCAGGATAACTCAAAAAGTACGGAACGGATTCGAATGAAACTTTGTGGAGTTGTTGTAAATGCCAAAAGAAACAAGTGATTAAATTTTGGCATCTCTGAGTGCTTCTTTAAGATGCAAAATGAGCTAAATACTAATAAATATTTCAAGTTAGCCTACTCTGCCAATAGATGTCGCTGTGCTGTGAAATCGGGTGCCGGGAGCGTCTTCTCTCGGAATTTACGTCGAGGGGAACCCTCCCCGTCCCTCTACGCCGCCCAGTCGTGAAAAATCCACCTCGAAAGGCTCATAAGGACCCCGTGACGGCAGAGGTTTGCACTCTCTGAGTGTATATATGCCTCTAGTTTTTTTATGCAGGTACTTTAAACATATTTTTAAATCAATATTTTTCATTGTAAGGCCTCCAAGAAAATAAAAAACTCACCATACAACCGATTCAGAATAATAAAAGGGGTTCAAAACTTTAAAAAAACCCGCTCAGATGGAACCATATATATATATATATATATATATATATATATATATATATATTATATATATATTTGAACCATAGTAACCAGTAGGTTCTAAATTGAAAGCAAAAAAAACTAGTTTGGGGTTGTTCATAACTAGTAAATTGTATATATCCTCAAATGTAGTATTAAAATTATTATGATTTATTTAATGTCATTGAATGATAATATAGTTTAGAAAGTTAAGAACTTATATTTAATAATAAGAATATTACTTTATTAATCTTATAAAAATGATATCTATTTAGAAGTGTAGGACATTTTTCTTTCTCCTGGATCTTTTATTAACATCATTTTATATTTTGACTCTCATGTATCCGGATAGTCACTTGTCTATTTTGAATCCCTGTATTTTAAATAATAATTTTAATAGTTAAAAATAAATTTCAAGGTTTTTAATTCACTTGTTTCGATTTTTGCCTATAATATTGTCAAAATATATCAAGGATAAATATAAAATATTGTTTTTATCCATAAAAAATACTCGGAGCGCATTAGCTGAGTAGAAGAGTGTTCAGTTTTCAATAATGAGGGCGCAGATTTTCATCACGGAACTCATGAAATCAAGGATTTCATGATTTGCCTCGTGAAAGGGGAAGGTCTTATTGATCGTAACAGGACTAGCACCCCCAGTCATTTACCCCCCGGACTAGAACCCCCCGACAATCACCCCCGGGCATTTACCTCCTGTGCCATTAATCCCCCTGTGCCATAAACCCCCTTGTGCCATTACCCCCCCCCCCCCCTTGTGCCATTTACCCCCCGTGCCATTTACCCCCTATATTCTTATCCCTTATAGTCCACTTTTGAAGTTAACTATGCTTTCTTTTGTATTAGTCTTTGAAAACTATGTTTCTAATATCGGTCCTATAAAACATATGACCGACTTTAAGAACAAGAACATCATGTTTTTATTGGTGAGTCTGCGAGAACATCTTCTTTGTGTTCCTCATAGATAATTGTCTAATTAATATGCCCAAATGCTTATTCATATACGAAGTTGTGTAATTTAATTATTTTTATAAGATGCATTTCCTTGTATTCTAAATGTATGTGTGATATTAATATTTGTCATGCGAAATATTTATATTTTAGCCCAAAAAACAACTACCTTCTATTCCTAAATTGAAATTTCTCGTGCAGCTGTCCAACACTTTCTTTAGTCTCATAATATAATATAAATATCCCAAAATCATGAAAGGGTTAATTTTAGAAAAAAAATCATCCAGTTAAGAGTTTGTGTTTAAGTTTTCAAGTAATTAATCAGACTCTTATACTAATAAAATTAATCAGCTTTCTTAGATGAGAGAGGGTACTAATATAAATTGCAAATGCACATAAAACTACATTATATTAGGTAAAAATAGGTTTCAGATTCTCTATATTAGAGTGTGTATTAGAAAATTATTTTGCCAAAGTGCAAAAACCTTTTCATCAAGATTTCCATTGCAATTGGACGTATCTGTGTCAAAAAACTATTTTTTCTTTAAATTTTCATATCTTTAGATCTCAAAGATTTGATAAATCTAATTTGATGCATAAAATTGTTGGCGGTTCAGCCGAGATTTTTTATTTGGCGGTTCAATAAGCTGCAAAAAATATAGACCGATAATGTATATTGCGCAAAAGGCAATGATTCCTGGCTGTGGCTTCAGGGTCTAGGGTCGTGTTAAATGTTTTTATTTTGATTATACGCAAAAAATATTAAATAGGTTTGAGTTGAAATATTCAGGTCACTACTTCTGATTATTTTATTATATAAATTAAATCAAAGTACATTCGGGCACATTTGTAAATAAACCATTTTTTATTAGTTTATTTTTACGTCTAATAGTCATGGCCAGGAAATGAGACAGCTGACTGACTTGCAAAAGCTGGATCAAGATCAAATCTATTAAAGGATATTCCTATTCCAGATTATTTTATGTCAGACCTGGTAGGGAAGGAGTTCTCTATAGAGAATGGGCCTCCCGATGGACACAGGATAGCTCCTGTAGACAATGTAAACTATGGCTTCCAAAGCCAAACCAAAATGCATCGAGACGATTAATTAATCTTGGTCGTGAATCTCTATGTATTCAAATACAGATAAAATAAACTGGTCATAACTTTCTTAGATAACATCAGTCATTGTCGAACAAATTTCTCACTCGAGAGTGTCGTTTTTGCCAGCAAAGTGATGAGACGTCTACTCACATGGTGGCTGAGTGGCATTTCTTTTGTCTGAAGAGAATGATAGCTCAAAAATGATTTAACCAACATCCTCCAGAGCTAAAGCAGATCCCAGCAATTCTTAGGAATTGTAACATTGGTTACATGTTTGGCTTCCCGAGGTAGAATGAGACAACAGCATGATTAAAGTGGTTATTTGTTCTAGGGAATGGGCTAAGATCGTATATTCGATTCCGCCTTGGATTCAAGACTCGACTTCAATTCATACACTTAGATCCTACCCTCAAACAAACAAACAAAAATGCTACTGCATGCATGATTTATATCAATTGATAGTGGTAGATTTATAATTGAGTGTAAACCTTTTTTGATATAAGAATTTTGATTTCTTGATTGAGTTGAATGTTTGTTTTTATATTGTTTTGTCATTATTCGGTAGTTTTATTAAAGGGGGGAAATGTTGGTAGATCTAACTATCTACCAAATATCAATCGGTATTCCTTTTAATATTGTCTCTCGTAAACAGCACAATTTTCTTGTTCTAATCTTATTTGTTGGTTTCCTGTAAGGAGGAAAATATATATACCTTTAACTCCAGGAAAGGAGTCTTCATTGAATGTTCCAAGTATTTTAATAACTATTCCGAGTTGATCAATATCATTTTCTCCCGGGAAAATCGGCGAGCGATTCAGGAGTTCCCCAAGTATACATCCCACGGACCATAGATCCATGCTCTGTGTGTAACTCCTGGATCCATAGAGAAGCTCTGGAGCCCGATACCACCGCGTCGCCACCTCATGAGAGTAAGGCCTTTCCCCAGAGGGCGAGAAAATGCGACTCAAGCCCAAGTCTGCGATTTTCAGAGTCCCTTTTGGAGATATGAGGAGATTATCCGGCTTTAAATCCCGATGCATGAGGGACCGGCCGTGCAGATAGGCTAGACCCTTGAGAAGCATGATCATATAAGTCTTAATGGAGGACTCACGTAAGTCAATCCCAGAGTCATAAATAACCCCTGAGAGATTCAACCCCAGGAACTCAAAGACCAAAATGATCCCAAGTCCCTGAGGAAAGACATCAAAGAGCCTAACCACATAAGGGCACTCCACGGTTTGAAGGATTTTGATTTCTCTGATGGTGTTGCTGGGTATTCCCTCGGAGGGTCTCTTAATGAGGAGCTTCTTGAGGGCCACGAGAGACCCAGATCGCTTATGAGCCGCCTTCATCACGACCCCATGAGCACCCGCTCCGATCCGACCCAGGACCACATAGTTATCCATGGCTCCTGTTATTTCTTTTGGTTGTGAAAGCAATTACCTGTTTCATATACCTGTATACAAATATATTTAGTTGTCTCCTTGTTGGTAAGGGGTTTTGGAATCATCATTAAAGGTGGATCATTCATATAGAGCCATGGGGGGTGGATTGAACCCCAGTATTTTCATGGTGGGCCCTTCCCTCTGTTGAAAAATAAAATAGAAAGTTAGGGAAGTGTGGTGTAAGAAGAAAACGAAATGAAAAGTGCCAAACAGTTGCTTTGGTTACGCTCTTTTGGTGGGGAGGAAATGAAATATTATGTCTACGCTCCCCCTTTTTTTGGCGTTGCTCTGGTGGGATCCTCTCTGCCTTTTTAAAGCTGTAAAACAGTGTCAGTTCCAAGGCATACATTTTCTTCTTCCTCCTCTTTTCCTTCTTACTTGAGACTCTCCTATTATTATTATTACTACTACTACTGTCCCACCGCCCCATGAAAGCTTCCTCCTCTCCAAGGAAGAGGAACATTATAATGTAAACCCACTGCTTATTTCTACGCAGAGGGGAATACTTCCAACAATATAGTATTAGTATTATTGATCCCTACCACAAAGTCCATAATAATAATAATGCAGTAAAGTGACTATTTCTATATAATAAAATGCTCTTGGTTTAAAGAGGTTTTGAAAAGACAAACATTTAGTTTTGGATTTGAAAGAACAGTGCAATAAAAACAATAAAATATGGCTGTTGTGGGCATGGACTATGATAAAATTCAGAGCTTTACAAGTGCTCGGGACGCCTTTGAATGGGACGATCCTCTTCTTTCCTCAGGGTCGCGGACATCTTCTGAGGTCATTGAAATGCTTTTCGAGGCCATGCGCTCTGGGTAAGGCTATCTGATTAATATCTATCTTATTTTGCTATATAAACAAATCATTGTTGTATTTTTTTTTAAATGTATGTAGAAAGAAAGGGCACCCACCCATTTTTATGATCTTCTTTTCCCTTTTCTTTTGTTAGGTCTCTTGCACAAGCAGAGGACTTGGTGAATCGCTATGGTTCGGAAATATATCGAGAAAGGGATGAATACGGACATACTCCGGCGCATTGGATGGCTCTTAATGGGCATATATCTATTGCAAGACACATGATCTCCAAGTGCGGTGTCCTTGACTTACATTCAGACAATTCTCAAGGTCCCAGACCCATTCATTGGGCCAGTCGAAACGGTCACGTCGCCATTGTTGATTTGTTTCTTACTGTGAGTAGAAAAGGGTCAGTTTGGTGTTCTTAAGAAATACTTTCGATTTGACTCTTCAAGGAACAAAAATAGATGGCAGGTCTTTGGTGGAATTCAAGTATAATAAATTGGAAATATAGTCTTATGCTTTGTTAGAAAGTATTCATCGATAACTATTTGACTAATATTTGTTTTGTCTATACTTATATATAATAATTAAGATCAGCTTTGACGAAGTTCATTTTTGCCGTCAAAAATTATCTTTACTTTCTGCGCCATAATGTCATATGTTTGTTTTATCTGTGTTTTTTTCTCTCCAAAAACAACATCATTGGATATGTCAAAATAATTTTTCATCCAGATAAGACTGAAGTTAAAAGATAATTAGCTAATAATTCTGATTCAAATTTTCATCGTCAAAATGAACATATCATTAATAACATTTTTGCACCAATTTCATAGGTGTTCCAGCATATATATATATATATATTCTATATTGTATCTCTATTTATATTAATTTTGTTCGCTGAAATTGTACCTCTGTGGATATGAATAATAATAGTAAAAAATTCGAATCTAAGATAATTTTAATGAGTTTGATCAAATTGGACATCCCCTCTCGGGAGTCGAACCAGTGCCTTTGCCATTGAAAATCTGAAGTAACGTGTTGAAATCATAGAAATATAAAGACATAGAGAACTTATTGGATTCTTCAGGTGCATGTGTCATATTGCCCTAACTAAACATATCTTTCTATCTCTATGATCAGCTTACGATGACGTAGGTCAAATAACTTTGTTTAGTTTGGGCAATGGCGACAGCTGAACGATGTTTCTCTGCCATTGAAGGGAATGAGCTCTCTATATCTCTAGGGTTGAAACTCATTTAAGACCCTGTTTTTCATGTATTTGATCAGGCCGGAGTTCCCGTGGACGCCACGGATCACAAGGGACTTACACCACTCATGATGGCCTGTATGTTTGGCCGATCCATGATGGCGGCCTACTACTAGGCCGAGGGGCCCAACCGCATCTCACGGACATGAATGGGGACTCTGCACTCCACTGGGCCGCATACAAGGGCTTCCCTGCACTCATGCAAATGCTCATCTACTCCGGGTTTGATCCTCAAAAGCCAGATAACTTTGGGTCCTCGCCCTTACACCTAGCATGTATATCTGGGAATCTGATGGCGGTTAAACTCTTATGTGCAAAGGTTAGTTACTAGAGAAATGGGACCCTCCTGGAAATGTATGCATCTAAATGATACCAAAGATTGAGATTAAATTTTCTTTAAAACCTTAAGGAAAGAGTGGACAATAACAATATCATAAAAAATCGAATTTGATAAATTTCAATGGGGCCCATTGAAAATTCGACTGAATACATTTATTAAAGGACTCTTCATTAGTGACAAGATGTTATATGAAGATAAAGTTATGAAGAAATGATACAGCATTCCAGTCTCATGGCTAGGATTGGGAAAATCTAGAGCCCAAAAATGTAGAACAAAACCTGCTTAATATGCGGAAAAAATGACAAAATATGAGATATATCTTTCTAAAAATTGATAGGAATTCCTATGGGGGAATAGATGGAGACGTAAAAAGGTTTGGTAGAATTGTGTTTCCCACGCATTGTTCATAAAAAATGAATAAAGGACGAAAAAGTACCTACACCGTTTTTCAGCATACATAGCCGCAGTGCTCGTACACTGCTTTCATTTCGTTTATGGCGCCCTCAACGTTGTTGGTGCTCTAAGCAGAAGATTGTTCAGGAGAGGTGCCCACTTGCGTTATGCACAATAAAATGTAAGACGGTCGACTCTCCCTTTCTTCTCTATTTTTCTCAATCAGTGAGGATAAAAATAAGCCAAACACAGGGGGGGGGGTGGAAAAAGCAATATAAGCAAAAAAACTAGAAAACTGCAAAACAATCCTTGAAATCAATAAAATAAACCTTTATTGATGCCATATTTTTATTCGGGTATTTTGTGCCAATTCGGTTGCCACTCGTGGCAATCACAAAACTGAAAATATGTGAATTACGTAGCTTCATCAATGATAATGATAGTTGGGATAGCAAAAAGATTGTGTTCATAAACTCACCAATAAACATGAATATTTTTTCATTTGGCAACGCTGTTTTCTTTCTTTTTCTACGTCCGATCATCAGAGTCATGATCCATTTATCGACAGATAGGATTTAACAAGAAAAACATTTATACATTGAGTATTAGCAGTTACTTTATTGTATGATTATAATAATATATATTACATTGGAGTAGTTCATAAAAAGGAATATACGGGATGAGGCCCATGAGAATATACAATTCGTTGTTGTTTTTAGAAGAATTCCTTTTCTCTGAATTGATGATGTTCACTTCTCAACATTCTGCTTTTTTATACTTCCCTCTCTCCTACTTTCAACCAATCACGTTTTAAAAAACACTACCATTTTCCTATCCTTAATGATAGCGGATAGATGACCTTTCACTAATGATGCAAGCACCCTTCTTAACTTGATAATTAATCATATTTTTTCTTAAATCTACTTACAAGAGATCAGTAGCCGATTTTTAACCTCTCCTTTGATTACAAGATTTACACTAAAATGTCCGCTTTTTACCATTGAAATTTAACGATTTCAATGTATTTTAAAAGTATTATTTAACGGATGGTTTTATTGACGTTCAACATTTTTTCTAATGCTCAAATGTGTTTTATTTCTTATTCCTAGAGTTCAGTGGACCTGGAGCCCCGTGATCGTAATCGAAAGACTCCTCTAGACCTGGCGGCCAAGCACGGACACGAGGATATCATCAAATTCCTTGAAAGCGAAAAGCGGAGACGAAACACGTTTCTGCCAGTATTCTTAGATATTTGGTAAATATAAATTCCTTATAAACAGTCAGATAATTAAAACATATCGATGCACATCACCAAAAGAAGAATATGATTGTAAAATAATATATTTTTGGATACAAGCATACATGTTGAGGTACTCATTTCGAATTGCTTTTTCGAGTATAATGTCTTCTAGCCTGGGATAAAGTAATCGGGATCAATGCCAAAATCTTTTAATATACAAAACCTTTCATTAGGAAGTTTTCTATAAAAAATGTCTCTAATGTATTTAACTTTTTATTTCCAACATGATTTATAATAGAAAATGGCCAATATTCTATCAAACAGAGATTTACTAAACACCATAAGATATTTATAAGATAGTTATTATGATACGTATAAGTTGATAGTTAATTTGCCATTTTCTATTGTCAATCAGGTAGAAATAAAAAAGTTTTATTCATAAGGTAGACTATTTAAAAAAATGATACTCTCAATACATGAAACGTTTTTAGATGTATATTTGTCATTGATCTCAAGCCCTGTGAAATTCAAATAGTATGTAGCCTAAAACATATGATTACTATACTAATTTGACATGTTTGCTTCAATATATAGTGAATTGTGTTATTACATTACAAATAATATCATCTTGGATTAATTACTAATCATTTTTTTAAATTCACAGTTCAGAAAATATACATAAATAAGATTATATATAAAAATCGATGATAATGCATAGTAAAACTATATAAATAAGCATTTTAGCTTAATTTTTTTGCATCGATGCTGAACAAACATAAATTAAACGTACAATTAAAGAATCACATGATTCCATAAACGTAAAAAAAACAGTTAGAGGCGTTTATTAAAATATTTTATAAGTCTTCTGTTGATTGCTTGAAGAGAGTGTGAAATTTCAAATTTTGGCGCGCTTTTATCCATGTTGATAGACGACAATTACAAAAGTAATGCTGAACTATATTAAGAATGTCATCAAATATAAATTCTGTGGATGCTCAATATCTTTTTTTTGCTCATACTGCAGGACTCTGGTATTCGGTCAATCCGGTCGAACCAAGGGTCCCATTCTCTTTTTCCTGGGCTCAGTATTACTCTGGGCATACCCAATGTACTTTCTTCGCTGCATCCCCGTGACCTGGGACGCGCTTCCTCAGACTCACTACACCTTTCTCGTCATGAACGTCTTGATGTGGCTGAGTCTCCTCATTGCCAATCAAAAGGACCCTGGGTTCCTCTCCAAAAACACGGATGAATACCATCGGGCCATCAAGCAAATAGCATACTACGACGAATGGAAGAATCATCGGGGAGGGCCGGACATACTGCGCCTTTGTCACTCTTGTAGAGTCGTCAGACCCCTAAGGGCCAAACACTGTCGCATCTGTGATCGCTGCGTCGCACAATTCGATCATCATTGCCCATATATTTATAACTGTGTCGGACTACGGAATAGGTAAGGAATAGGATCTCCAAATTGTATAACTATTTTTAAAATTCTAAGAATGTTACTATCGTAGTTCTCAAAAACTCAACGATTAACATCAAAGCTTGGAACTCTCAATCTTATTGGTTGTCTTACCGTCAGAAAATAAGGTTATTTTTATTATCATATTATATGATAAAAAAGTATTCATATTTTCCATAAGTCGGAGGAGTTTTTTGAAGTAAGTTTATATATGGTTATCACTTATAACCAATGATATTTAAAGTTAAAAAGAAAAGATAATAGGGAATATAAATTAAACGAATCCACTAGAAATCCAATGAATCAAAATCAGTGACACACAAAATACAAAAGGAGTCAATTAACTTTTCTTTCTATGATCTTGTGGTGATTATAACATCACGCTAATTGATAGCTAGTGTTTATGTTGATACATGCTAATACATAATCAGTATCAAACTGTAGCTCTTTGAGTAAACACGTATCTTGAGTCCAGTCCCTTATTATTCTTTCTAAGTACTCCATAATCTAAGAATTGGACAAATTACTCTATAACATGATTTCAACAAATTACAATACATCAGCTGACATTGCAGGGATTTGAAAAAAATGTACATCAACTATTGTTTAAGAAGTTATTACAATGTGCACGTCAAACTGCTTTCATATCAGTTTAATAGTTTCTTACTGAATACATTTTGATACTGATTTTTTAGTTCTTGTTAAAATAATAATAATAATAATATGCTTTCTAACATCTTGAGTTAACATATTACAATTGCTCTCGCTTATGTAGTTTTCCTTTTGTATATAGAATTCTGAACGTATAAATTCAAATTTGATCTTTTGATACTCCAAACACCCAAAAAAAACGAATTTTATCTCGTTAATAAAATATCTACTTAGCTTTCAACTTTAAATATTTATGGGTGCATATATCTATTTTTAGGTTTGTAATAATATTACTCCTTTATCACTTAGAGCCTTCAAACAAGTTAAGTTGTAAGAAGTTCACGTTGAAAGAGAAAATACTTATATGTATATAGTCTTACTCATGGGAACTCAAAAAAAATACAGGTGGCCACTAATCACTGAAGTAATTATTTTTTGTTCTGCAGAGAAAGTTTGAATGGCCGCTATCGGAAGGTGACCGCTATAAACAAGTTGCTGCTATATACAGGTGACCCCTAACATATAATATTATAATGCCCCACATTAGACACCAAATATTGACAAAATTAATATAAATATGCAATACTAAGAACGGGATTGGACACACAACCTCTAACAATACAAACTATATAAAGTCTTTATATTCACCGTTTGATAGACTTAATTGGTAGACATTAAATTAGGGATATCTCTTTAGACATCACAGAAATCACTTGTCTTTGATGTGAATAGTAAGAAAATACATAATTCCCTTAAAACCATACGAACAATAAATATAATCTACAAATATAAAATCTATTGAAAGGGAAAGCAATCGATTTCGCGCGCAAAATCGAATAATGATTTAATGCTTTTCAAACTAAAAGAGGAAAAGCCCTGTGATCTCAGACACTTTTTTTAAAAATGCAGTTAATATTTTCAATGCCTTGGCAGTCATTACGATACAAGGAGACACAATATCTAATCTTATAAACGCAACATATGATTATTATGCAAATAATTATAAAAGTATGACTTTAGATAAAGGAAAAATGATTATCCCAATACTATATTTTTTAATAAATACATAAAAGTAAATAATTAATTTAAATATATGAAAAATATATAATCTTAAGTAATAATGATTTAGAATATCTTTTAAACCTGTTGGGATCAGATGAAATACGAAATAATATTTCTTCTGTAATAACGATAACACTTATCATTCATAAAAAAATAAACCACTAATATTATGCATTGCATTATTCATACTCTAACTCCCTTCATCAATCAAATCTATACCATGAAATCTTTCTCAGTGATTGTTATGAACAAAAATCTAAAGTCCTATAAAAGGAGAACACAGAGATATACTGCTTCTCAAATTACAAATATAATTACTTAATAAACGAAATGCACAAACTATCATTCATTTTTTATCTCGTTCATAAGAAACATTAGAATAAAGTCACTTATTCTCTTACTTTTTGGTTGTTGACAGCTCTAGAAAGTACTGAGGGCTCTTCAAAATATATATTCATTTTAAAGGAAATGACTGTTCTAAGGGAACCCACTGTTATTTTAAATGATAATTCTGGAATGCACATTGAATTAAGTTCATTGGGAATGATATATCCCAAAATAAAGAAAAAACATTTAATTAGATTGTTTACATTCATTCCACCAATTACATCCAAAGCAATTCTGAAAGTAAAGTCAATTTGGAACTCGAAAAGGACTACTTTGATGGAAGAAAAGTTCCACCCAATCGATGCTAAGATAAAATAACAAAAAGTCCGCTTTTGCCTAGTGATTAGTAAAAAATGAGCTTTGCTTAGTTTAGAAGTTCAAAAACTAAATTAGTGAGCACATCAAGAAAATAGATATGGTAGCACAGTGCGTTAAGGCGTGTCCATCTCTCAAAGTTGAGGGCGCAGGTTCGAGTCCCGAGAGGTGAAGGCGTATTTTGGTCAATCTCATTTAACCGATGCTAGATTCGAGTAACGAATTATAATGCTATAATGCTTATTTATATGCAGTCGGATATTGCAATTCTATCTAACCTAATAGGCCAAAGATAACAATATATTCAATGCACCTTTTTAATTCATTATTCCTCATTTTCTGCATCACTTTTTATATAATATGTCCTGACCTGTATACAATATTGCCTAACCTTACAAAACGTTGAAATATATTAGGTCACCAAAAATGAGAAACCTGTTTAATGCGAAACACTTAATTGCATAAAACCAGTCAAGTCCGTATAATGTAGGAGTTTACAATTGAAAGGCTCTGAAAGCATGAAAATTGTATAACCTTAACTACATATTTAATTCTTTTCCAATACGGCTTAAAAATCAATATTTTAATTAAAAGTCGCATCTCAAATAATAATGATCTGGATGTTTTTAAGATCTCATCAATGTGCAGATACTCAAATAGATCTAATACTCACTTCAAAACAATGATACAATTATTATTCAAAGGATCAGTTTTAATAATCAAACATATTGATAATATTCAATACTGCTTTATTTATTTCTAATAGTATTTTAGGGGTTTACTCTTCAGTTTAAGTGAACTTAAAGAGATAAATTTGTTTATGCTTGTGGCCAATGCATGTACTGATCAAAACCCAGTAACATATCATTAAATATCTCATAAGAAACTTCCCAACTCCTCTTTCTTACTTGACCGAAATATAACATTTTTCTGACGTCATTGTAAATATATGCATACATTATAACAGTCAATCCCTTATTTTTTAAACTCTAAATGAAAGGTCAACTGGATAAGGTCCAGTACATAATTCAATATAGAAATGAAGGGATTTAATGGATATTTTCTTTTTAATTCCCCTAAAAATATGTATTATTTTAGGATCACTAATAGATTTAAATACAGCTGAGTTAAGGGCAATCACATTCCCCAAACAACTCCATTCATTTTATCGTTATTAGAAAAGCAAAATGAGTTAAATATCTTTGATCTCTATTTTTTTAATCCTCTAAGACCGTGGTTCCCAACAGGGGTCCACGAAGGCCTGGCCGGGGGTCCACGTGTAATGATCATTTTTTTCTCTATTTCTTTTCTAAAAAACGTCATGACATTTTTTGGAAATTCTTTTCTAAAAAAACGTCGTCACTTTTTTCTTTTCTAAAAAAAAACGTCCTCACTTTTTTTGGAAATTATTTTCTAAAAAAACGTCATCACTTTATACTTTATCTGGAGATTCTTTTCTAAAAAAACGTCGTCACTGAACGCTAACGGAACGCTGAACGCAAAAAACATTGAAGGAACGCTATTTTTTTTTAACGCTGAACGCAAAAAAAGCTGAACGCTCACAAGCCTGGATATAAGTCAAAAATAAAATATAATTGTACTTCGCAGATGTCTCGCATTGAAATTCGCGTTTTTGACAAAATTGAGGCGGGGTCCACGGAAAGTGCCCAAAGACCGTTAGGGGTCCACGAGCCGAATCCACTTGGGAACCACTGCTCTAAGGCATTATTAAAATGCTCTAATTAGCCTCAATGCCAAATATAATCAAGAATTAATATAATATTTTATAAATAGCGTGGTTTTATATGAATAGGTCTTTTGCCTTCTGCCATTCTTTTATCTCATTGATATTCAAAGGTTAAAAAGGGAAATATATGCGTGGGAAGTTAGAAAGATGGAGAAGAAGAAACCAGGGATCTTACAGGATTCCTTGCTTTTCTTATTTTTAACACGAGGAAATGTATAGAGAGACGTTATTAAATCAATCCGAACCATATTTTGACGACAGCATCACTTAAAAAGAGATACCATATGTAAAAATGATATTATGGTGACTCTCCCAAACTTCCAAACAAACATCATTTTGTATGGCTGCAACTCAGCTTTCATTCCTTTTTTACACATCTTATTGATATATTGCGTATCCATTTATCGTCAGGTATGATAAACCGAATAAACATTTTTTTCTCTTAACATGAGGAGCTACTACATTTCATTAACAATGATGAGTCCATTTCTGAATGGCATGGATTGAGGTCCTTGAGAAGGATGGAATCCTTGCCTCCGAGTTGATTTTCAGTCCTCAACAGCTGCGAGTGAAGTGATCATAGAGATATAGAGAGCTTATTCCCTCCAATAGCAGAGAAATATCGTCGTTCAGCTGTCGCCATTGCCCAAACTAAACAAAGTAATTTGTGTTACGTGATCGTAAGTTGATCATAGAAATATAAATATTTGTTTATATTGGGCAATATGACGTATGCCTCTGAAGAATCCAATAAGCTATCTATGTCTTTATATCTCTATGGAAATGATGCCTTATTTCATAATGTCAACTGCCTTTGTTATTGTTATTTCCACTCCTTTTCTATCTACCAATCACGCTCTAGGAAAAAGTGCTCGTTTTCCCATCCCTATCTCTTCCTAACACTTTCACTTTATTTATCATTTCAGGGGATGGTTCCTAATATTCACACTGAGTGTGGCGATCAACTGCTCAATCACGATATTTTTTGCTTGCTACTGCATCAGTATTGAGGGCTGGAAGCTCCTCTACATCATTGGCCTGATAGAAGCCCTCGTCTTTTGCGGACTCGGATGGCTTCTCTCAGGATTCACGCTCCTCTATGCAGCCATGAACCTCACCACAAATGAAATGTTTAACTATAAACGATACAATTACTTGAAGAACTCTCGAGGTAAATATTTCAACCCTTTCTCCAGAGGGCTATTCTATAACGTAGCCGAGTTTTTCCTCTGTGTACAGCCCATTGAGCTAGAGGACCTTACGGGTAGTCCCAGAAGTTAGTGTCTTCCCCTTCAAAAAGTATTAGTATACCCCTTTGACCCCATTTGAAAAGACAATATTAACTCCTTAGCAACATATTAGCTTCCCTTAGCATCTCAAGAGTGAGTCCCCTGAGGAGGTAAGTCAGGCCAATTCGGGTTTAAACAACCTACGTAAAGAAACGTAACTTGCTTCCTAACGTTTGCTCAATCCCTTATCAAGGACCAATGGTAAAAGGATTAATCATACAAACAACACAGAAAAAGGAAACACTGCCTACTAAAGCCTCTTCTAATTAACCTCAGTCCCACTCATCTAATGTTCCCACAGCTAAAAATAAAAATGGGATTGTGGATAACAAAAGAGGACTTACAACTAAAATAATAATATTGTATTATTTGCTTTTTGAGAAGAAAACAAAAAGAAATGGCGCGTAAATAATAGATTTTTAAAATAGATGTGAAAAAGACTCCACTCAATGACGAATCAGAGTCAGTAAAATTCATACTGCAATAGACAAAAATAGCTAACTAATTGCATCCACTAACCGAAGTAGAGTCTCTTAAGAAACTCAAGTATGGTTACCTGTAGAAGAAAAACAAACAGAGAAAAGTACCGTGTCAGCTCCTAAAACTTTATCCAATACGAAAGTAGAGTCATATTAAAATATATATGACCAATGATAAGTGAATTAGCTGTCAAATATATAAGCTAACTATCGTACGAGCATCCGGCGATAATCTGATAAATTGATAGAAATACTTTTTAAAATTAAATTAATAACTTTTTTTCAAAAAATGTCGATACATGGAAAATATTGATGATTGATGTCATAGGTTACTACAACCATGACACAAATATATATGATATTAACGCTACAGTATTTGTACTTCAAATACCTTTATTAGATATAAAAGCTACCATTTGCAATTGTCAAATAAAAAAGTGAAAGCCATTGGAAAGCCATGTGTGATAAATCCAGAATTTTAAAAATGGTTTTCTGCAAAAATGAATAAATTATTAATAATAATGATATTCCACCTTATATAATGTGATACTGTCGACTATTTTTAATATATATTAAGCTTTAGTTTTAAGACAGACTCTACAAGGATACCTTAAAAAATGGATGTCAATTAGTGAGAGATATATGTGAGAGGCGTCTCAGGCATTTACGACAGGTCTTCAATAGTAGAGATCCATCCACACATTGAAGCTTCATATCAGACTCAATACATAGAAACGCATCTCTATAACTATCTCTCTGCACGACTAGATGTTAATCATAGCCTTAATAGAGAAAAAAACAATTAGATGTGAATCCCCCCCGCTCGTCCCCATGAGTTTTTTTAATGTAGTAAATGTATTCCCTAAAAAGTGTTGTTTTATACTTAAAAAATAGTCTCTCAGAGAGTTGTATGCTCTCATCATCGACCTATATAATAACTGAAGAGGATAAACTCAGTCCACTTAAAAAGCTCTTTATGATGACTAAGATGGCTGCCTCACTTGGTGAAACAATTTAGTTGTTTTGGGCATGGAAAAAAGGAAATCCTGCAAATAGTCAAGCCGTCATTCCATGTTATGTTTCATTTTAGAGTTGTCCCTTAAAACGACGTCATTGTTCTTCATAAATATACAGGGTGTACGCGCAAATCGTGCACAAATGACTTACAGTTCGAAATTTACAAATGTAGCCTTGCCTTTTCATGGAATTTAATAATATATATTTTGTTTTAAAAAGGGAATTAAAATGGCTTCCATCAGTTTCTGACCCAGGCATGTCTCTTCCCTTCCTTATTTCAATCACAAGTGCATCATCGAGTTATTATATAGGCCCATGGTTTTAAAACAATCCTTCATATTAATGTATGGAGTAGTAACTCGCATGAGTAGTATTAATGGACGTCAAAAAAAATGCATTAGTCAAGGGATCAGCTGTCAGTTGGAAGTTGGTTGCTATTTTTTACAGGGCCTTCCAAGACGACAAGCTGATCAATTAATCGGTGTTTATTCTTTATACAGTCATTACCATAGAGAAAAGAGATGGGAAACGAGGTGTCAAGGCTGTTCCCACGGCTGAAAGTGATAGACAAACTATGGACTTTAATAAGGCTATTGAATAACTTAATCTTTAAGTTAATAGCTATTGATAACGCAGACTAATCTCTCACATTCTTGAGAGATTAGTTGTAGATATAAACACATTCCCATGCATTTAAGGCATGCTATGCTTCAGTTGAGTTAAAGATAATTAAATAATCGTGGGAAAATATTATAAGCCAAATAATGCTCTTCACTTTCTTCTGCATAAATTCAAATTTTGTATCAAGAGAAACAAAACATATTTATTCTTTTATTCAATTAAAGATGATAAACTATAGGTTTTGAGCTTATTATTTTGGCTATCAAACCCTCTGTATGATTTATTTATATTAGATCAGTGACGAAAATGAGCCAGAACAGCAAAAGATCTAAAATTAATACGACGTTCAATCATACAGATATAAAGTCATAGAGAGCTTATTGGATTTTTCAGAGAAATACGTCATATTGCCCAATATAAACAAATCTTTCTATCTCTATGATCAACTTACGATGACGTAGATCAAATTACTTTGTTTATATTGGACACAGAATACAGCTGAACGACGATGTGTCTCTGCTATTGAAGGGAATAAGCTCTCTATATATTTATATCTCTATGCGTTCAATATGTAACGGAACTTATAAAAACATGTATGTATACAGCAATGAATCAAATACCAACCAGTTCATTACAACATATTTGACTGGTTTTTTTTCAATTAAGGCAATTAAAAGATGCAAAGGTCAGGCGAGAAGTTGCAACCACTTGCATACCAGACACATACTTACTCGATAAAAAAACTGCTGACTCACTCTTCCATGTCTTCTTTCATTCTCTATGGTGTTTACTAAATCAATGATCTCAAAGTCCTTTGCGGGGGTAATCCTAATAATAAGCATCCTGGTTTCCTGAGGTTTTTTGAAGCCATCCTTAAACATAACTTTCCCCTCAAATGGACTGAGTGAATTCGACTGTCCATTGACCCCTTAATAAATAAAAATAACGCTTTCCTTTTCAGAGAAACAGGACCCTTCTTCGTCAGATAACATGAGTGAATCTGAGCGACTAATAGATTATCTCCGTGTTTAATTTTGTTTTCTTAAAAAAAGGAGTTAAGCCTCAGCACCCTCTATGAATGGAAATAAGAACCCTCTTGGACCATCTCATTCATCCATCCTCCTGCTTACTAGGCTCATAGTTGGCGGGCTGGCTGGCTGACTAACCGGTGTTTATAATAATAATAATTCGTGTTCCTAAATAATATATATTTAAACACATACAAAAAACTTAAATAGCGAGAAAAACTGCATGGACTTTTACTAATGATATATATATATACTTAATACCTTTTTTCTACTTCTTAAATAGTTCACTACTCTCTTTTTCCCCTTCTACGAAGTGCCTTACTCACCTCAAATAATTGTAAATCACCGCCAAATAAAAACATTCAAAAAGCAGAATGAGGTGCTTTGCTTTTTTTCAATAATTAAGATATTATTAAGGAGATTAGTTAAAGAGAAATCATATCATAAGACTCATTTTTTCCTCTTTGATTTGGGTTGTAATGCATATATATATATATTCGGATGGTACTTGGAGTGAATTTATTGTCAAGGATGGTTTTTTCTTGAAAGAAAGTTGAAACCATTTCTTCTTCTTTTTTTGGGTGTGTAAATAAATACAATTAGGCATAATATCCTTCAGCCTTATGACAAGGCCTTCTTTCAATATTTATAAACTAATATACATCATTTTTTTAAATGTGAGAATTAATATATACTTAATGATCTTTAAAGATATATATATATATACACACTTAAAAGTCAATTAACTACTTGAATGTGAAAGTAAAAAATATGCAGTTTAAAAGGATAACGCTATTTTCAGCTGACTATATTAACGCTTTAAATTTGTATGATATAATGATGTCATTCGTGAAAATATATATATATATATGAAGACTATGAATCATATTTTAAGGGTGTAAAATATTTTCTATAGCTTCCTTTTTTCATAAGAGTGATGTGTAAGTCATTCTATAAATATACTTACAACATAAAACAGCAATGGTGTGGTATGATAAACGCAGATATTTTTTATTTAATATATTATAGCAACTGTTTAATGATTAGTTTTTTAAATTAATAATGCTGTTCTTATTTAGCGTGATGAAGAATACAAACTATCGGATATTCAAATTCCAATTTCATCACTGGAGTTGCGTGAAGAGCCTTGCTTAAAGGATGAAAGAAAGGTCAGCAGAAAGGTGTATCAATCCAGGAGTTCTTTTATATAGCCAATTAAAAACAGTTAAAACAAAAGGCAGTTAAGTACAAAATATCCATCTTTTGGATATTTCCATTATTGAGAAATTTCAATCTTTAATTTAACTATTACATAAATAAGTTACGGCATTATTTGTGATCTCATGTCAACTTTTTTTTAAAGAAATGGCGACACAATGAAAGAAGGACTTTTGATATCTTTAGTCAAAACGAATGATTAACGAATGACAGCTTGAAGACGCTTTTATTAATAAAAGAATGAGATAATAATGGACTTCAAACTAAATAAATTCAAATGCTCAAAATGGTGGGTCCGATTTATTATTAATTTACTCATACAAAAATAAATAAGAAATAAATATAAGTGACTAACTACAAACCAATGACGTCATTATGTGATACTTATGATAGCTTTTATATGAGTAATAACCAGGCTTGTGAGCGTTCAGCTTTTTTTGCGTTCAGCGTTTAAAAAAAATAGCGTTCCGTTCAATGTTTTTGCGTTCAGCGTTCCGTTAGCGTTCAAATATTTTAAAAAGTGACGACGTTTTTTTTAAAGATAAGAATCTCCAGAAAAAGTGATGACGATTTTTTTTTTAGAAAGGAATTTCCAAAAAAGTAATGCGTAGTGAGGACGTTTTTTAGAAAGGAATTTCCAAAAAAAAAAAAATGTGTAGTGAGGACGTTTTTTTAAATAATTTCCAAAAAAGTGATGACGTTTTTCCAAGAAAAAAGTCCAAGAAATGTTTGGAAAAATTGAACGCTGAACGCAAAACTCTTTTTTTTGCGTTCAACGTTCAGCGTTCTAAAAAAAGTTGCGTTCCGTTCATTGAACGTGCGTTCAGCTGAACGCCGTTCAATTTTGCGTTCCGTTCACAAGCCTGGTAATAACTAATGAAATTATCTAAAAGGTGTGCATCAGAGCTTTTAAAAAATATAGCGTACATTCTAGACACACTTTAGAAAGCAAGAAAACTTATTTTTGTATTTTCTTAATAAAGTAGTTGATGAAGGAAGATAAATTGTTTAAATTCTGCGCTTTGATTGGTTGGACACATAAGCTAATTACTTTCATGCTCAACCAATAGATATATATATCAAATAAATAAGGCCTTCTACAAAAACTGCTGTCAGCTAATGCTTTCAATGTGGGGGATCAAAAAATAAGTTCATTTTGTATTTAAAACCATTGAAAATATTCATACTACCCGTTATTTGGATAATAAGGATATCAATACAAATAACTAAATAGTTTTTATGATTAAGCATACTAAATTATCGATTGTTTTGGTCCTTTCGGCATGAAATCATCAGGTGACAAGAGCACCTCGGCTTGGAATAAATATCGCTCTTTATATATATATTTCTAGGACCCAGTATGAACTTTTCCTTCCTTCGAATCACTTGCCTTATAATTCAAATAAGAAATCCCTTTACAATAAATCTCCACACTTTATGAAACTGTCCTTTTAAGAAACCCTCAGTCGAAGCATATTTTTAATTCTCCATTTCTTAACTCCCACCCACACCCAGGCCACAACCACCACATCTCAATATTTATTTATTTTTGTCAAGGAAGACTTTTCCCATTTTTGTTTGTTTGTTTATTTTGAAGTGCTTTATTATATAAATAAACAATAATAATTATTATTATGAAATTACATTGTTTCCATTGTATACTGATGATTGTAAAAATATATATAATATATAAAACCTCCAAAGTCTATCATTTTTTTCAAAGTTAAAAAAGAGAGAACTTGAGATTATGATAACAATATATATGTTGGGGATTCCATATCACATAGGGGTTTTGTCAAGTAATAATAAACATTTGGATAAAATATATATATATAAACCGTATATACACAAGCATCCTTTATAGAAAGTGGACTCCATGAATTTTAAGTAAATATTGCGAATAGAGATAATGACGTATTTAAAAACAGATTCAGATCAAACTAAAGTTCTTTTTTTTTAGTCCTTGTTTTTTTTTCTTCTTCTTTATTTTGTTTACAAACCAAGCGTTGTAGTTGTTGTTGTTTTTTGGGAGGGGGGAATGGATGATGTCTTAAAAATAGGAGGACCTCTTTTCATGATCCGTGAATGATTTGTTGGATGCTGACGTAGGTCCCCGTTATAAAGCCGATAAATCCCACGGAGAATATGAAGGCGTTTCCAAGGAAACGTATTTTGCAGGGGCCCATGTTTGGCCAGAATGTTATTGTGTCTATGATGGCGGGAGCCATGAGAGCGAGGGTTGAGGAGCTGACGGCTCCCACGAGAGATATTAGTAGATCCAACTTTGGAATGGCTGCGGCGCAGGCAACTAAAAATGAAGGACAGACATTAAATTAAACCGAGTTAATAAAATGGACATCAAGCTTAGGAATAACAAAAAGTTTTTTGCAGTGTGATTGGTTGAAAGAAATGGAATAACAAAATATGCAATAAAGTAATTCTTCCCTCAATTCAGAGAGAAGGAATCCATCCTTAAAAATGCAGATTGACTCTTCGTCTCATGGACCTACATCAATGACGTCATTGTCAATGACAGTCCATCACATTTCATTAATTGAAAGAAGCAGTTAAATGGCTCTGACTATCAGCCGTATGAAAAGAAAGCAAATTGTATTACCAACTGTTTTGTTATCCCGATGTTATCATGGTGTATTTACATGAGATACAGATAAATAGAGTGTTATATTATACAGCTGAATTGTATAAACAAAGGCATCAAAGCATTGAAAGGCTTTCACTAAGTCTCCATCAAATGTATGTAGTAATGAGTAATGAATCTAGTTCATAATTGAGAAACATATTTATTGCAGTCATAAAAGTGCTTAAATACATATTTAAAGAATTAATAAATTAAGTCAGCTTTTTAAAAGCTTTTATAATCTACTTGAATACCAACTAACACTAATTTGTACTTTATGGTCCTATCCTTAAGAGTTAACCATATCCTTGACACGTTGTTTTAGTTGACACTAAATTAAGAAATAAAAGTATTTATTGATTAAGTTAATCAGAATTAAATCTTATTCGCCATTGTAAGACATACTAAATTTTGAAGATTTCGTGCAAATCTTACAATAGCCACAAGTGAAATAATGGCTATCTCAATGATACCAACTGCTTTTTTATTGACATTTCTTTCAACCAATCAGGTTCTAGAGAAAATTCCTTTAAAATATATAATAGAGGAATATAGACGAATAGTTCATCATCTCACAATGAGAGTTTAATACTTACACGTAAGGAAGACAAGGGTGTATCGGAGGACGTACTCCGCTATCAAGTGTTTATCCTCAGGGACGCATCTGTGCACAAGAGGCAGAATGGCTTTCATAGGTACATAGAATTGAAGGGCGTAGGAGAAGAATATGGCAAGGCACATGGAGAAAAATATGATTTGTGCTAGCCTAAAGAGAAACAAAATAATCAACGTTGAACAATCTGTGATAAGGGACTTTCAAAACAAGAACATAAAGCTTTCCCATCATTAACCATGAAAGTAAACACCATTAATGCATTCTTTATAAAGCATTCAAATATTTCAACGAGCATCAAATAAATTAAGTTTGTTTCAGGATCAGCTTATGGATGTATTGAATCTCTATGTTGAAAGAATTCAACAAATAGATGCTTTAATTCTTAAAGCAAGTATCCCAGGGTACTTTATTTTAAAACATATTTGCTCTTCTTAAATAAAATGGCGGCTTTTTTTAAACGTCCGTTAAGTGAAATCAATCAAAATTGCCTCACGAGAAGATCAAAATATTTGATCAACCCCAATCAAAAGAGCCAAGATTTCATGGATTGATTATAGAACATTATAATCAATGACTGGAACTCAATTGAATCAAATCGGCAAAAAAACATGACTTTTTTGTATCATTGAGAAGTAAACTGATAACGTATTTCCTTCCCATCAATAATGACCAATGTCTAATAAGGGCTTTGACAATTTAATTAAAAGAATAATTAAAGTAGTTTTTTAAAGATAACTATATTAATATATCAATTAATGTATTTATTCTTAGGCCCCTTCATATACTTTGATCAAATTCTATTAACAGTAGGTGGGATTTTGTCCTCAGAGAAAGCACTTGAGGTATCTTTTATACATTTGGTTTCTCAATATGTTGATATTTGACGGAAAATAATAAAATTTGTGCCTCGTAGCGAAAATTCAATATCGAAAGTACACTTGTAACCTGATTTGATAGTAATAATAATATAAAGAGTTCCACTGTTTTATCCCATGAATCACGTTAAACGAACGTGGATCATTTAGTGCTTAAATATTGACAATGGGACAATGATGCAGCTGATTATCTCTCTATTTATGGATTTTTACTTTACACCAAAAATAGGGATCATTGCATTTTGAAATAAAATAGTATAAATAATAAACTCATTATATATATACACACACACACACACATATATATATATATATATATATATATATATATATATATAGTGATCAAATAATTAATTAATAACGATGGGAGGATTTTGAAAACCTATTGTTTAATATAAGATTCTGGGATTATTACACTGGTATAGTTATATTTAACCTAAAGAGGATATATATATATATCTTTATATGGCTTATAAATATATTTTATTATTAATAATGTAATGATTACTATTGTTATTAGAATTTAGTTAAAAGACGTTTTTTAGTTTGTCTTACCAATAATTAAAATAAGCATTTTTATCTATTGACTCATGAGAATAGAGAATTATGGGATCCATATATGGAACTTAGCAGACATGATAAATGCCTACCTGAACCTAATCCGGAAGATGTGGAGGCTGAAAAAAGTTAAAAAATATAAGACTGTATGGAGGACATCAAATCTTATTCCCCAATCGTACCTATCAAAGGCAATTTACGGTTTACAGGAGTCCGCCTTCAATGCCAAATTGCTTTCAATTTGGACATACTCGGACAAACTGTAATGGAGGGCGACTTCAAATCTTTGAATACGAAACAGTACTCAAACAAAAACTGAGAGAAATTGAGACTGAATCCAAAGATCTGCAATCGAAGAAGAACATGCAGTTTCTACTATTAAAAAAAAAGCCTGTTGACCCCACACAATGTGACAAAGACAAAGGAACTAATGACGAAAGCATTCGTTCAGTTATTATTCCTAAATACCTCTCAAGATGTTACAAAATGTAAAACAACAATCCGCTTACTTCTGAAAACCAAAAAATACTGCATTAGAACTAAAAACTGTTAATGAATCGAAAAACCAAGTACAAACCAATGCAAAGGAGCATTTTGAAGAAGCAAAAGAGGAATCAGTAATACCCTTAGACATAGAAACCATAGTAGATCCAATGATTGACTTCAGACAAGACAAGCGGATGGGCTGTTGAAAATTCCTTCTGAGACGGAAACATCCGTAGTTCACCTTTTTCTCTCTCGAAAGAAATATTTTACCGTTTAGATCAAGATCCGGATCAAATCCAAAAAGAACTTTGTCTTGTTCCCAGTCATCTCCTAGTGCAGGGGTGGTGAACAAGTCCAGGTCAAAGAGCCAAAATTCTTTAATGTGAAAGCCAAAGAGCCACTGACTTTGAAACAAAAGACAAAATATAAAACACAATTGATAATATAACGCATATAACATAATTAACACTAATAACTTGGTCTACAGACATCAGTCTAAAGGGGGCATATCAAATGCATGGGGGCAAAATTATTATAACCCGTAACGTTACGTAGTCACATAGTCTTAATGTAGGATAAATTCAAGAAAAGATACTTATTTCTTTATATTTTTAATGATGAACAAGCAACTTAGTAATTGAAATAATAATAGCCCGTCCATAGCGACGGGGCCGTCATCCACATTCAGCCAGAGTCGCCACTGCACCTACCAAGAGAGAAGACTATATAAGCTACACACAGTTTTCACTTTCTCTGAGATATGAACAGAGCAGATATTTTCCACTTAAAATGTGCATATATAAAAAGTGTTTCGTACCTTTTTAAGTGTTGTAACTGACTCAGTGAGACTTCTGGCATCTCTTGTTTTTAGTAATTCTTTGAAGATCCGGTTTATACTCTGTAGTGGCCACTCGCAGCAGTTCTTTCACATGAGTGTCGGTCAAAATGGATCGATGTTTGGACTTGACGTGTTTCAGAGTGGAGAACAGGGACTCGCACACATATGTTGACGAGAACATGGAGAGCAGCTTGAGTGCAGCTGTTTTAACACAGGGGTATTTTTCAGTTGGGACAGCTCTCCAAAAAAACAACGGGCCCATCCTTCACAAGAGATTTCAACCTGTCGTCCTCGTGCAGTTCAATTATCTCTAATTCACTTGCTGCTTCATCGGTGACAAGAGGCACTTTTAAGCAGTCCGTCTCCGCATTAAATGGATCGATGAGAAATGTGATCTGTGGTCTTTTCTGCTGCAAATCTTCAAAGCGCACAGTGAAGTTCCCACACAGTTGCGCAAGCAGTCGCGCGTACCTGGCTGCATCCACACTAACAGCGGCCATATGCTGGATGTTGCGCAGAGATGGAAAGTGGGTTAGATCGCTCTTTTTAATACGCTCTGTGAAAAGCTTCAGCTTGTTGATAAATGCAAAAACACACTGCACCAGATCAGGCAGCGTTTTTAATTTCCCTGCAAGTCCAGGTTGAGTTTATCCAAATGTGAGAGCACATCAACCAAAAACGCCAAGTCCAGGAGCCACATTTGGTCTGAGAGCTGAGGATAATTATTTTTCTTTTCCCAAAAATATTTTTATGGCTCCCAAAAGTTGGTAAAAAGAGGAAACCACTTTTCCTCGGGACAGCCACCTCACCGTGCAATGCAGAGGTAAGTCACCAGGCAGATCCGCATCAAGTTCAGAAAGGAGATTTTTGAACTGCCGATGATTGAGAGCGTGCGTACGAATATAGTTCACGATTTCCAGTACGGGTTTCATGACGTGGTCTAAATTGAGTGTTTTTGCCACAAGTTGTTCACGATGTATGATACAGTGGAAGTTCCAAAAATCGGGAAATCTGTCATCACTCTTGCAAAGACCCACAAGTCCATTCACAGATCCAATCATTGATGGTGCTCCATCTGTGGCTATAGCTGTGAGCTTATCGAGAGACAAATTGGCTTCTCTGAATACGTCCATCATTGCTTCTTTCACGTCAATGCCGCGTGTTCGGTCTTTTAATGGCACAATATCCAGAAGCTCTTCTTTAAGCCTGCCGTCTGGAGAAATCATACGGGCAAATATTGCCAGCTGTGGCTTGTCCTGTATGTCGCATGACTCGTCTAGAGCGACACTAAAATATGCACAATTTTCCAGATCTGTGCGGAGATCAGATTCAATCGCTTTGTTTATGTCTGATATTCTGGTCTCAACAGTGTGACGTGACAGCTGAAGATCTACGATGGCATCTTTTAGTTTGGTATTATCTGGAGTTAAGGTTTCAATCACATCTTTCAAGCACTGTTTCACAAAATCACCTTCACTGTATGGTTTTTTATGACGTGCTATATTCCACGCCACTTTGTAAGAGGCCAACGTCACAGTTTCTGCATGTTTGCTGAATTGGTGAAAGACTTGAGCTTGTCTTTTTACCTGACTTTTCAAAGTACTCACTTTGTGCGTGCGTAGTTCAGTGCCTTTGGGAAAGTCTCTGTCAATATTAGCATGAACCGTGCGAAAATGCCGTTGAAGATTTGAAGCCTTGAAATGTGATAATGTGGAGCTGCAAATTAAACAGAACGGTTTTCCATTCCGTTCAATAAAAAATAAGCGTCTTCCCATTCTTCCAAGAAAGTCCGGTGTTCATCTTCGTATTTTCGTTTAGCCTTGCATTTTTCCATTTTGATGACGAGTATAGCCTGCACTAGAACGCAATATGCTAATAAATTTCCTGGCATTAATCCTAATGTTTAGTATGAATACCTGGGAAATAACAGAGGATTAAAGACTCTACTTGTCTTACTTATCGTTTGGGATCGTGGATAGGAAGCGCAGGAAGAGTACACATATTTAGGTCGCAATCTAGGTATTCAGAATACAAGGTATGCCACATTGAGAACTTCAACTTAATAAATCCCCGGCGTGCTCTAATTCGTCCACATACTTCTTTTACATTTCAGATTATAATTTGTTTTTGATAAGCTCTTGTTGATATGAAATTGCTCTTAAGGAAGAATTAAACAAAGTGAGATCTAAAAACATGCAAAAATGAGAAGAGGCAAAGAGCCGCATTCCTATTGACCAAGAGCCGCATGAGGCTCGCGAGCCGCGTGTTCGCCACCCCTGTCCTAGTGGATCAAAACAGCATAAAAAGAATGACTTTCTCGATACTATCATTAATGTGAATTTGTTCAAATTTTAAAAAAATAAGTACGACGTGATGAGTTTTTTAAGTATATGAAATTGCCTGAGATAGTCATTATGTGCGATACACGATGTAATTTCATTTCTCTATCCCATCTGGATAACAATCTTTTTCTTCTTCAATCACAAAAACCCCAATCCAAAGGGAGGTGTAACCTTACTTATACAATCAGCTCTATACCCTAAAGTCATTTTCGGTGTGCAAAAGGTAATTTCATCAAAGCACAATGTAGGTCTATATGGGCCAAACAACGATGACCCAGATTTTTATAGCGGACTGATAAATCTAATAACACATATGCTTATTTATATCCTGTGGATGCAATTCTATCGAACCATATAGGCAAAAAAAAATTGGGACAGCGGCACGTTATTTCGCTCTTTCTCTAAGAGATCCCAACACAGGATCTTCTTCGTGGGATGGGCTGGAGACCTAATTGTTATGTGCCATCAATTGCAGCAGAACACTTTAATGCTTTAAAGAGAATTTTAAAAAGTCATCGTCACTTGTTACGGACAAAATAATTTTGTGCATTTTATATAAAGTTATAATTTTTAGATAGTAATTTTGTTCTATAATGTTCAATTATGTTTTTATCTAAAACACAACTGTCTAAAATATTTTTTATTATTTTATTGTTATCTGTTGTTGTATCTTTTTACTCGTTTTTTAGATAACATAGATGCAAAATTGTATTTTTAAGATTTTCCGTACGTTCTTACAAATCGACTAAGTGCTGTTCTAAGTTCATTACTCCACCCTTCCCAATTTGTATTTGTCAAAAAGAAATTGATGGAAAAATATACCCTTTACTCTACACAACGTTTTTAGACTCCTCTAACGATGTCTCCATAATGCAGTGGATTTTTCGAAGGCTTTTGACACAGTTTCCCACAATACATCATTCAAACTTTATATAAAAAGGGCTTTGGAGACTACATAATCTGAATGGTTGGAGCTCTCATTAACAATTCCAAACAACAATTGAATATGACCCATAAATAATGAATTCTTCAACAAAAGAGGTGTCAGACAAGGTGATCCTGCCTCAGCTTATTGTTCATTATCTCATTAGATCCCCTATTATGAAAAATACATCAAGAAACATCAATAACTAGACTTTTCTCTTAATGTCCATCCTAAATGTTTGTGCATGCCAAACGACTTGACAATGATTTACTCAGGAGGTCCACTACAGACTGATAAATCCATTACAAAAAATTTAGACTTATTTCAAAAGTTTTCAGTTTGTTCTGGATTAAGAATAAAACCTGAGGAAAAGCGAATATACAGGGTGTGCAGGCGAATCTAGACTTTTTTTAGCACGGAAACAGATACTCATATCCAAGAACAAGACCTTTTAATTACTTTTTTCATATCACACAAATCTAAATGACTTTTCTCTTAATGTTCATTCAATCCAACTTCCTCCTTTCACATAACAGCCTCCACACGGTGCCTGAACCTCCCAACGGCATGAGCCACCTGTTCCCTGGACAAGTTGGCCACTGCCTGGATGATGGCAGCTTTCAAGGAGTCCACAGTGTTGTGAGCACGCTTGTTAGTGTCCCTCTCAAGGACGCCCCACAAGTAGTAGTCGCAGGGGTTGAGGTCAGGGCTGCTGGGGGGCCAGAACTCCTTTGACCAGAACATGTCGAGATTCTCTAAGCACCAGTTTTGCACCAAATGTGACGTGTGGGCGGGAGCTCATCTTGCTGGTAGAGATAAGGTCTACCAGCAGCAATCTGGGTCATCCAGGGCTTCATCACAGTCTGCAGACGTCCAGGTAGACCTCCTTGTTGACATTTTGGCCCTTGGCAAAGAAGTGAGGAGGCATGATGTCTCCCTCGCTGGACATGACCTCCGGCGGAACTTGGTCTTCCAATGATGGAGTCTAATCTGGGTCCTATCTGAATCTTTCTCAATGTCCTCCGACTCCTTGAAGGACTTGGCACTGCTGTAAACAGTAGCTTGGGGAATTTGAAGAAGTCGATGATCTCCTTTGATCGCCACAATAATGGCCATCCTGCGCTCAAGTTCTGAGGACATTTTCATCTTTTGTTATTAAACAAAGCTCATAGGATATACTAACCAGTTCATACATTTTTAAGCTTCTACCCTAACTGGTTTCTGAGATAAAGTACTCAAAGTTAGTCTAGATTCGCCTGCCACAACCCTGTATAGTCAATATAATCAAATAATTGAAAAATCGTGGCCTGACTTTATTACTGTCCGAAGTATAAAGCTATTAGGATCATGGATTGGAAAAAACAATGTGGAAATTTTTTTAGAGGAAATAATCTCACGGTTAATCATAGTTGTAATTTTTTTTCGTCGCTGGGTCTTAACTTTTGGAACAAAATTAGGGCTTGGAATACATATATAATATCAAGAGTGATTCACCTTTTGCGAGTAACTCCTTTTGACGAAACTGTTGCTACAAGAGTTAATGACATTGAAGCATCTTTCCTGAAACTCCAGAAGAAGAAAAATCTTTCTACAAAACGGCTACACAATCCTCTTATCAAGCGGCCTCTCGGTCATATACTTTCTCGTCCTTTGGAAAGCCCTCAACTCCTATTGGATTAGGCAACTGTGGACTAAGGAGCATTACTGGAGTGAACACTTATCCTCTTATTTACAAACAGATTATTCAAATGACCCTTACGCAGGCTTAAACAACGTCTTAAAACATATTTCGTCTTATTCGAAGAGGATGCAAAAATTATCTGCGGGGATCAAAAGCGTTATATGTTCGATGGAGAAAACTCTAAGATGGGAATTCCCACCAGAGAGGCCATAAGTGATCTTGGAATTAAAAGTTGTGGACTAGATTTTGCTGGAGAAACAGGAAGCTCTACTCTTTTGCTTAATAAATGCTTTCCTTCGATTCAAGAAAGTTTTTGGAAAATACGTTCCATGCACAAGGCCTATCATTCCTATACGTTTACGTCTATTTTTAATGGACGTTTCTAGTATATGTAAGCTTTGCATTACTCCGACCATGGACCCTTTTAACGGATACTTGAAGAGAAGAAAATTAAATCTCCCGGGGAAAAAAGCATCGATGCAATTAAAAACAATTTGCTCTCATCCTCCGAAAAATGGATGAAATACAGAATTCTTACTGGAACTCTAGAACTACGCGCCAAGTTCTTTTCTGGAGAGAAGAGAAAGTGCGGGTTTTGCAAAGATAAGGATGAAACCAGTGAGCATTTTCTCTTCGAATGTGAGAAACTTGCTCCATTGTATACTGCAATGGGCGAGGTTTTAAGTGAAAATTTTACCTTTTACAATTTTAAGAGAGAGGATTTTATCGCCTTTTACCAGGAAAAGAAGAAAACATCATCAACGCGGTGATCACGAAGATACAGCACATACTCTACGCAAAAAGATCTGTTTTGGACAGCAACATCAGTGGCGTTTTATCTATTGCCAAACTTCATCTAAAGACTTTAAAAAACATAAAAAATTAAATGATTAGTGTGTTACTTTTTATCTTTATGCAGTGAATTTTGTCTTTTATGTCACTTTTGGTCTTTTATGCATTGAATCTGTATTTTTAATGTCTTGTTTTGGGATATATATTGTATTGCATATAGTTACATCTTTACGTTTTGATGAATAAAGTATACGCCGTTTGGCCAAAAAAA
>CP045903.1:7524520-7536629 GCA_013387185.1 Caligus rogercresseyi
CAAATCCTCACGATCCAGAGAGGAAAGAATATTCTTTTTATCATATATGACGATAAATAGAGTATGACTATCGCCCCAAGGACTTGGCCACTCGGATAATTTGTATGAAGTGTGTAACTATTATTCATTTAGTTTAATATATTCTGCTAAATAGTAATTGCTGAATAGTAGTAATAGAAAACATACTATTTCACATATTTCTACCCAATAAGACTCCTTCAACATTATAAATATCATCATTCCGGCTGTTTGACATAGAAGAAAAAAATGGATGTGCCCAACTGAAAAATTGTACTATTGTTTAATTTACGAGAATGTTCAGTAAAGTATTCTTAATCCTTCAGATTATCAATCTTTGCAATGAGTCTTGTCTCTGTAGGTGTCACAGACACAAACATTTTTTAGTTTATATACGCACTGTACAGATGTTTTGGCCTCTTAATCCATGGTGCACGCAGGTGCAACGACAGATACGTTAGGGTACTAACTTGCATTTTTTTTCTTTTTAAAGTATTGTACTCCAAAATGGGGTCTTAAATTTAAAAATAAACATTATGAAAACTCTGTCTGCGATTTGATAGCCAAAATAGCATTGATTGCCGCGTGCATATTCAAGTGGCAAATTCAAGGTTAGAAGTTGACTTTTGACACATGAAAGGTGTTGAGCAATGATGGAGGATCCAAATAAAATAATATGAGACGTGTTAGTCTTAATTCTATTGGTCCCCGAAATAAAAATGGCTGACCGAATCAATTTTGACTGTTTAATATATCATGCTTTGTGGGTATTAAATGGTGTACAGAAGAAATGTACAAGGAAATACGGTCTAGGAAGAAAGGGTTAAGGAGAAATGACCCAATATAGGAAAGAAGAATGATGATTCATGGAAAAATGGTCCAAATGCATGGTTAGGCTAGATTTTGAGTGGGAACAAGTACTATTTATCAAATGGAGTAAATCGTGGCAAAAATGGCAATTATTTATTAATTCCTTGTTGTTATTTGTAGACAGCGAAAAAAATTATTTGGGCCATTTTTCCCATACGTCATCATTTTCCTTTCTATCATTGGCCATTTCTTCCTAGGCCCGTATTTTCCTCAGTCATTTCTTCCTAATATCGTATAATATATATATATGCCTTAGTATCAACGACGGCTATTTAAAATAGTATGTTAAATTGTACACAATGAAGGAGTGTTTTAAACTACATGTTAAAATGGTTTTTTAATCCTTTATAGATAAGGAATCCAAGAATTAAAGAGTTTTTGAACATTTACATTTTACTTGTCGTAAAAAGTTTATGTGTTCATGAAATTTAATATGTGTACCTATAAGAACCTGTTTGTTATTATTATTATTATATTCAAGGTCCCTCATATGCTATGATAGGTGATATTAACCAAGTCCTTTTAATGTGGGGGGCCCATCCTGTCCGCTTTCTTCTATTAAGAAGCAGAGAGATGCAATAGTTTGCAAGAGGAGGGGATCAAGGTATAACGAGCAAAAAGGAAGTAGACAAAAGAATAGTCACATTATTTAGTCATTCAGATTTATGTTGAAGAAAATAAATATGATTTTTTGTTAAATTTATTACTTACTAAGATTTAACTGGATATTTTTTATTCTCTCATATTAAATTAAAAAAAACCTCTTGGCTACTTTGTTATGTACTAACTGTTGCAGTAAGAATGCATGATCAGGGATTACACGTAATCATACCTACCATTATTATTAACCACATATTATTACATAATACTGGATACAATATAGATTGAAAAACGAAGAGAAGAGCAATGCCCGGCTCAGCAGCTGAGTGGAGCCATATTTATTCCCTTTTTAAAAAACAAAACACATATTATACAAGTCAATGAAGCAAAGAAGAGAAGGAAGGAGTTGTTATTGGTATCCCTTGTGTACCAGGTAAATTGCAAAACAAGGACAGTCCATATTGTCATGAGAGCTGACAGTTCACTTGCCGACAACTTGTAATGACGTCATATCGGCAAGCGGGTATAATAACATTTTGTGATGTGCTTACGTCATCAGAAATCTATTGCTGCAATATATATTTATTACGTCACAAGTAATAATAATAATAATACGATTACTGATGTTTCCCTATCAATTGAAACAAGAATTAAACGTAGTTGGTATCTTTTATACCTTGGAGCAGTCTAAATAACGAGTCTTAAGGAATATAAATAGTGGACAACTAAATACTTTCATCATCAAGTGAAGACGCCATCTTAGTCAATAATATAACTCTTTCAGTGGACTGAATGTGTTTTTTCTCTGTCGAGTATTCGGTTATTAGTTAGGTGGTTGATCTTAACCCACTTCCAATAAACAATCTCAGATTTCATCAACGACAACTATGGCAATATGGGGCTTCAAAATAAGCGTCGTTATTGGGCAATAACATGTGGCAATTATGGAACATTTGGATTTCAACCCAACAATCTGTGGGTTGCCCTATTACATGTTCTTACTTAAACATTTATACATTCAGAGATATACATATATGGAAGTAATTCAATCGTAATCATTAACGAAGTATCAGAACTGCGACAACGAATGAAAATCGGTAGTCGGTAAATCGGTACTACCGACGATAGATCTCAAATACCGATACCTATTTTACGATATTCGGTAGAAACTACCAAATACTGAATCCGATTGACAATCGGTACGGTATATTGAAAGTGTGACTTGTGACATTCACATAGTAAGTTCTATAGCCTTCCATTTCCTACAAAATCCAGTACATATTAATTTATATAAGATTAGTATGTATTAATTTTAAATAGTCGCAAATAAATTATAACAAACTAGTACTTAATTGTCCTTTGTTATAAATTGTCCGATATTAAATGCTTATGAAGAAGAAACAGATCAGATCCCTAAATAAATTTCTCTGTCTTTCTTATTTACCGTACCGAATATCGATCCATACTAGATATATAATAAAATCTACAGAATACCGATACCGAATGGTAGAAGGTATTTATCGAACAGGCGGTACATTTTTCTACCGAATCCCAGCTCTGCAAGTATGTTAAATTAATATCGTAATCGACTACATCTTCATCTCTCATATTCACATGTATCTGATATAAGCCATGGCATTAAATAAATAAAAACATTTGCTTATAATTATAATAAAGATATCAATTTGATTAAAAAAATGATAGATCCAGGCTTACTTTAAAAGGCATATATTGAGAGAAATATAATTTACAAGCAATAAAATTGACTTATATCTTATGTACAGTGATGATCAAGACCTGACCTCGAAACATGGAATGTTTGCTCTCTCTAAAGATTGATATATAAGAGAAGCCTTCTTTTCTTAATCACAAACCAATTATGTATGTGGCAATATTTCCATACGCAGGCCTTTAAGTGGTTGTAGATAATAATAAAAATGAGGCACTTGTTCTATAGATATAAGTGATTGGTACAGCCCAGTACCAAATGATCCTCTTTGCCGCTGTTACATTGTTGAACATGATCCTATGCAAGTGTGGGCTTGATGAAACAGTATCATCTAAAACTCAAATGATAAATATTCAAGATTTACATTAAAGTAGTAACATCAGGCTTTTGAACAAAACGCAACATTCTTTATTATAACATATGTATAGCTACGCTATTACTAAACTATGTAATAAACAGTCATTTTACACTTATTATATTATTATTATTATTCTCTTAATATGGTATTACGACAATCATTTAATGTTCTTTACTGGTAAATATGTCCGTGTTTTTTTAAATTTACCGCCTTATAATTCGGTTGGCAACATTGCTTTTGTCAACGAGCATCCATCAGCTGACTCCTGTTAAAATTTGAACCATAGATATATATAAAGGATATAGAGAGCTATTTCTCTTCAATAGCAGAGAAACATTGTCGTTCAGCTGTCGCCATTGCCCAACTAAACAAAGTAATTTGATCTACGTCATCGTAAGTTGATCATAGCGATATAAATATTTGTTTATATTGGGCAATATGACGTATGCCTCTGAAGATCCAATGAGCTCTCTATGTCTTTATATCTCTAGGTTTGAACATGTCTTTAAGTTTGTATTTGACAGTCTTTACAGACAAACAACTTTATGCTTTTTACGAATTACGCTATGAATTGCTCCTCTAAGTCGTATTCTCCGGATTTAGCCCGAAGTGACTATTTCTTATTTCTAACCTTAATAAATGGCTTGGCGGAAAGAAATTTTATTTTAAAGATGAATCATCTCACAATCAAATGCATATCTTGAGGATCTCGAAAAATCTTTTTTTTTTTGGAAAGGGATAAATTGGAGAAACATTGGACAAAGTGTATAGAGCTCAAAGGAGCTATGTTGAAAATTACTTTTTATCAAAAAACTTTGTTTCAATTAAAAAGTCACTATCTTATTGACCAGCCCTCGTATATTGCTATGTGACGAAATATTATGGCAAGAAAACACATACGAATATACTGTTCTTATTCAATGGACTTGAAACGCTATCATGAAAATATAGCACTATATATATATATATATCATATATATATATATATATATATATATCAGATATATATATATATATCAGGAAACGAATAAGCGAAAATGCCGTATATGTTATAAAAGAACATAATAAAAAGTTTATCATTTAAATAAATTATGTCTTTGTCGTTATGAATGAAAATTTATTTCTATATTTGTAAGTATCACATATTTACGTTCATAAATAAAAAATATAAATAAACTTGAATAGATATAAAGATTGGATGATTCTGCAACACTTGGCATTCAAAATATTACAACACTTGTAATATTTTGAATGCAGCTGACTAAGTAAGAAATAAAAAAATCATAGAAATTAACTATTTTTTATTAATACTACATATTATTATAGCATAGCTATACATATGTTTTTTAGTCATATATGTAAGTGTAAAAAAATAGACATCTAGGTACTTAAATATGGTACTGAGGCCATATTTTACTAAATAGTGTAGCTATACATTTGTTTTATGTAGCTGATATCTCCTCCTCATCTCTTCTTCCTTCTAGGCTTTTATTTCTACCCTGTGTTTTGAAAAACCAAAAAAAAATTACTCGGGTTATTATTTTTAATCCAATATAAATACGGCACATAAACTATGTGAGAAATACCTCAAAATATTATTTTTTTAATCTGGCTTATGATGGATAGAAATTAAATGTTTTTAATAACAAAATATGTAACAATACGGCGAATAAAAGTATGTGCGAAAATAACTTCTTGGTAACTATGATTTGTTCAGCTCGCTTCACATGAATATTAAGAAAGACCCTACCTTTTCTAAATGCTGTGCGATGAATAGAAGGTAAACGCAGCAGAATCCGAGTTGAGCAATACAGAGGAAGAGTTTAATGAGATTTTTTGCCAGGGAGCTGAGGGATTGCAGCCATGGGGACCTGCAGGTCTTGAAGGCGTTCCCTGCCACCGTCGGGATAGCTCATGGAGTTGACCCCCAGCCTCCGACAGAGTTCGTGCGAGGAGTGAACGAGCTTGTGCATGCAGTAAATGCAGACGGAGGACATGCCCACGAGGCCGAGAGACGCCAAAGATGAGTCCAGAGTTCTGAAGGGCGTTTGGAATGGCAAGGATCCCCGTTCCGATGTTGCCCTTGAGGAGATGGATCATGGTATCGCAGTTACTACGCTGATACAAAAAACACACGGATTAGGTATGAAGGCAATGTATTACCTAGACTTATGATTTCATGTCATATCCTATTAAACTATGGTTTTGTTTCTATAAAAGCCACAATTCGGAGTGAAGGGATTTGAAACTTGCAATTCTAGACATTAAATGCCTAATAAGTTAGGCATTGAACAAGTGGTTACTCAGTTCTTTAAATATATGGTCGAACAAGGGGACAATTACAGAGCTTTAAGACTACCTTACTAGAAGAACTGCTATTAAAATCACATGGGCCTTTCACAAAAAACATATATATGTGTATCTTGGGTTACCTTTGACCTCTGGTCATCGGCATTCACTTTTTTACGTTCTTATGCCTTTTGCATACATTTTTGAAATTCCTTTTAAATTCAATCTTAATATGTACATTTATATAAATAAATAAAAGTATATCTCATATATGTTGCTGCTCAATATAATCAATTATTAAAATATATCATAAAGTGTTATATTCAATGCTCGAAAATGGCTCAGTCTTGAGGATTATAGAAAAACTATATGTTTTATATGGCCACGACATCCGCTCAGGAAGAGTTTAAGGCTTTTCGTATTGCAGTTTCCTTAGAATATATATATATATATATATATATATATCAAAATGGCCGTACGAAATGTTTTTCCATCATCCTGGTTTTAATAAAATGAGTTCTGGATGGATTTTGTTTAAAGAAAGGGACCTTTTAGAATATACAAAATATTACATGATTTATTTTCGAGATTTCTAATAAACTGCATCTTGAATGTGTTGATATGATACATATCATCTTAACATATATATATTACATTTATTAGACATGATGTTTCCTTTTACTCAGAACAAAAGGTAACGAACTAACAGTTCTTCACAACTCACAATAGAAATGGAAATATGCATATCCCTTATAGCAGTCAAAATTATTCGAATACAATGTAACATAAGCCCACATTGTTTTAGTCACCGCACTCTACATATATATATAATATATAATATTGTATATATATATATAGAATGATATCTATATATATATATATATATATAAATATGTATATAGACTATATATATATATATATATATAGACATATATATATACACTATATATATATATTTTATCAGACTCGTTGCGTTCGCGAAAATTGTCGTTCGTCGTTCTTTGTCGTTCATCCAAAAGTTATCGTTCTGGTTCTCTTAATTTTAATAGAATTGTTCTCGTTTGTCGTTCATCATTCTAAAAAAAAATTGACGACGATTCTTTTAGAAAGGAAATTTTTTCTCGACAATCCTGAAAAAATGATGACAGTATTTAAAAAAGGAATTTTTCCTCATGAAAAGAAAATCTTTGTCTTTTTTTTGGCGCCAAAAGGAACAACAAACGATATAATTTTTTCTGTGGTCGTTTGTCGTTTTGATTTCGTTCGATCGTACAACACGATTACAATAACGACAAATCAACAAGTCTAATTTATTTACATATATATAAAAGAAACATATAAAGATCATATACATTTGAAATTTATGATTTATTTAGACCCCTTCCTCAACATGACAGCATCCATTTTTGTACATACGTGATAAGAAAGAAAGTAACAAGATTAAGATATCTTAATGATGCGATTATTAGGGGGGTTGAGGGCGTATAGGGTATGTTTTAAACAAAGCAGAAAAAGGCTTTTAAAAATAAAGTATGCTTTCAATCCAAAATAAACTTTAAGTTAACTAAAGCATTTCATTATTTGGTAAAAAAAACTCAATAGAAGTTACTTTTTCTAATACCAAGTTTTTGAAGTTATTAGTTTAATCATTCATTGATTTAACTATATATTCCTGATGAATAAACACTATGTTATGTAAAATGATTTTAAACAATTATGATCTTCGATAGCTTTTATGAAATACATTATCAATGACCCAGAATAATATCTCTTTTCACACAAGCATAATTATTATGAAGATCACTTTTTCAAAAGCTTCAAGTCAAAGTTCACATTTCTTACATAAAATAATTACAACATTATTTCCGCTATAATTTACCTATCAGAGCCTTAGAATAAAACCTTATCTCAAAATAATAACAGGAAGGTTTTTTTTGTTACTGATAAATCACTAACCCTATATTTTTTAAGCTAATAAAAGATTTATTTTTATAGTTTTTACAAAATGCAAAACCAATCACCAAGTAACACAAAAAAAAAAATATAACCATGAAAATTCACTTGGTATCTTCATTAATGAGTGCGCTGTAGGTAAGAATTTATCAGATCTGTGATTTTAATGCATATATTCTTTAAAATATCGGTACATTTGTTTTGTTTATACATTTTAACTTATAAAATAATTGTTTTAACGTAATTATTTGTAGCTAAAATTATTAAATACAAAAATAGAGATAATTTTTTTAAAGATTGTTTCTGTATTTCAGTTCTTAAATAAAAGTCGATGTAGTTGCGTTTAAAAGACATAAGAAAACATTTTAGTCTTAAATTAATACCGAAACAAAGAACAAACACATTGGATTCAACAAAAACAATAATGTCACATTTATATGACTTAGGTATATTTTTTTCTAAGTTTACATTATAATAATCACTTTGAATTAATAGATACATTAATTCAAATAACTAATATTTCTTAAATAACTTCTCCATCATCTTGGCTGATGGACTTTGTCGGAAAGTAACAAATAATTACATGATTTGTACTGACTGACTTTCAAAGATCTAATTTCCCGTTCCAAAAATATATATCGGGTCCTTGACGTTTAAGACTGTTATATTTTTATATAGCACATGAGTATTGGATCAACATTATTTTGATGGGATGGCTTAGAAGCCAAATTAAAATGCACAAAAGTTCCATGCAAATAAAAGGAACAACTAAGATCTTACGAGAGTGCATTTGTATCTTGTCTGGGATGAATGGTGGCCGTTTGTAGCCCTCCGGCCCCTCCAGGATTTCCTCATCTTCCTCCTGTTCCGAAGGACCAGCAGCCCCAGCATAGGACCCCTCATCCCCCTCCCCGAGAAAGACGGAGGAACTCGTAAGAAGAGGCTTCGACTCATCCGACACTCCTCCCTGTCGCTCCGATGGATTCACGAATGAACTCTGTAATAAACCAATGCCTTGAATGAATAAACAATAATGTTTAACCACCAGAACTACACAGGGGGTCATTTTTGACATTGAAAATAATTAAAACTGAGATGTCTGGGCTCACAGATATGGCCAAACTTTGATTTTTCGTGTATTAGCTGTTTATTTTTATATTACGTTTGACATACTAAAATTTTGCAGCTCATTTTGTAAGCATGATATTTATAATGCCCTTTAACTAGGGGTAGACGGGAATAATGCTTGGATTCTAAGACACTCTCAAAAAGAAAATGACTGAACCGTCAATTTTTGCAAGATTTAGCCATGGAAACTTGTGGAACTAATAGTTTGGAATATTCGCCAAGAAATGCAGATTGAAAGAAACGCAGGCATTGCCTAATTGACAATGATAATAATAAAACTTTCAATAAAGGTACTGTATGTGAATGCTCTGTTTGTGGAAAATGTAGGTAAATGACTGAAAAAAATACCTATGTCAAATGACAAAATTGTTTAGAAGAATAATAATATATATGATAATTTAATGTTCTGAATATTTTAACTGTAAATATAAACTTACGAATAAAAACTATTAAATTTATTATATGAATCCTTAATTATTCCAAATGGTTGTTAAGAGTGGGGGGTCAACTGTCTATAGTTCTAGTGTTAAATAATATTTATAATGAAGCAATTAGGGTTTGGTTAGTCGTATAAACACTCTAAAAGACGGACAATAGTGTTAAAACATATGCATCGAATTGAAAACCTTACATTAAGTGAAGACATGGACCCATAGCCCGACATATTGACTCCTATTCAGGAGAAGAAGAAGAAGACACCACCCAGGAGGAGAAGAAGAAGAAGATGCAATCAAACTCGGATCCCACTTTACCTCTCCCTTCTCAATGCTGGCATCCAGGAAACAAGTCGACACCACACAATGAAGGACGAAGACTAAGTTTAAGCTATAGCTAATAGCTAAGCTATGGTAAATGGGAAGGTGGGTGGGGGGGGAGAGGGGAAGGTGATAATATTGGAGGAGGCTCAATGTCTACTCTTGTAAGACACTCTTATTTCTTCTTCTATGATTAGTAGTAGTAGTCTTAGTACTATTATCACGATAATAATTATCAAGGGAAGAAGAAAACAGTTCAATAATTAACAACTCCCATGAGCTGTCGTCTGACGATGACTTGAGAGAGACAACAACTGACACGAAAGTAGAGGAGATGGCCATACGTCAGAGGTCTACGTAGAACATATACATATAGATTCTACGCAGATATATTCAAAGCATTGGACGAATTTATATGCTTTAGATTGTATGAGGAATTGGGTTATTTAAGAGCAAATTGTACATAGTTCATTGATAAATTTAACACAGTTTTATGTTGAATTATAGTTTTTTTTTAAAGAATAATTCTTGCATTTTATTATATTCTTAAAAAGGAATAAATGGTAAGGTTTTTAAAGTTTTGTGAGTTCTTTATTCCTTAAAAGGGGGGAGGGGAGAGTTCATTACTCTACGGTTGTGGGTATAAATAGGTATGGAATACAAGAAAATAAACATAAACAATATGTCTCAATTTCCAACATGATGAGTACCTCCACCTATTGAAGTGCTGAGTCTTTCATTATTTGGAGTCCTCATGACATCTACGGTTCAGACATACGAGGTGATAGCGGAGTTTGAGATGGAGGGTAGTGAGCGTCCCTCCACTCCTCCGCTCTTTGATCAAACGCGTCTCCGTAAGCCCGAGTATTGGCAGTGCATCAAGCTCATCGCGCCCGAGGAAGGGGCTTCTCGGGTTTGGCGTGCTTCGGAGGCTCTTGGCGCTGGTGCATCCCCTGCCATAAGCGCGTCCGATGGAGGCTCGGAAGTCCACGGGGGTCCATCGACACATGGAGCTCCATCACGGAGATCTCCTGGAAGGACGTCGTCGTCGAAGGCATTTAAAGAAGGGTTTTCTTCTTCCAGCCACTCCCCCGCTTTTTAATCAGATCCGCCTCCGTCGCCCGGAATACTGGCAGTGCATCAACTCATTGCCCCTTCGGAGGAGCGGAGAGCCTGGAAGGCCTCAGAGGCCCTGGCTCATGGTGCACGCTCTGTGAAGAAGAAGTCACTTGGACGCTCGGGAATATCCAGGGCGTCAAGCGTCACATGCAAGCCCATCATCCACAACTTCTCCTCAAACGAAAGGATGCAGTGGAGGATCGACTCGGGGAATGCAACGAGGAGGAAGAAGACGAGGAGAATGAGGGCCTTCCCTCCCAAAAGACAGGAGACATCCTTCTTCATTCCCTCAACGAGGACAACCATCAAAAACTAGGGGAGGCTGTTCTACTCAAATGGATCGCAGAGACCCTACAGCCCCTCAATATTGTTTGAAGCGACTTCCTTTCAAGACCTCGTGCAGTTCCTATCCAACTTCAAGGGAGAGTTTACGCTTCCTAGCCGATCCAGGGTGAATAAGAGCCTGGAAGCCCTTTGGGAACGCTTACGGATAAAAATGTGTGAGAGCATTCGACAGGAGCTCCGATCCTACTGCCTCGTATTCAAGTCGTGGAAGCCGAGGTCTAAATCAGATTCCCTTGTTTTGGAGCTGGAGCTTCGCTATGTGAGCAGCTCCGACTTTACTCTCAAGAGTCTAACTCTGGAGATGGAGCGTACAGCTGGTGGGCTGACGGGGGAGTCCATTCAAGCATGGTTGGAGGATGCTCTACAGAAATGGGATCTGCCCCTGGCAACACTCTCCATCCTCACGGGGGACTCCAGGGCTAGTCTGGAGGAAGCATGCAAGGCCATGGGGATTCGACATGTCCCCTGTGTGCAATTGGGTCTAGCCAGGATCGCCAATGCATTATTATTGTCCACCGGAGAAGACGACGAGGAAAATGAAGCTGAAGAAAAAGAGATTCCCCCCTCATCATTCTCGAGGTCCGGGAACTACTCCGTGACGTTCGTTCCATTGCAGCTTATCTGGAATCATCAAAGGCGGCTCGGGATCGGGTCTGTCCCGGAGGAGAAGAGCTTCCACTCGAAACTAAGCGTTGGACATCCGCTTACGACATGATTTCCAAGTTTATAAAGCTGAAAGGCCCTATTCAGGGTTTTCTGGAGTATTTAAAGACACCAAGAGGACTGGCTGAGTTCGAGTGGAGGGACTTGCCTAGTCTGAATGAGAGTCGATGGGCTCTTCTAGAGGGATTGAGCATTTTGCTGGGGTGTCTTTATCAGAGTAAGTCCCTCCTTGAACAGGATAGGAATCCCAGTGTTCTATATGCACTCTCCATTCTCAGACGT
>CP045903.1:7536729-7561683 GCA_013387185.1 Caligus rogercresseyi
CCGGACTTATTACGCACCCTGTATAATTTATTATATTTTACAAAATATTTCAGTAATTTATAAGCAATGCCGAAGTTAAGCGAATATTCTTTTTAGACATAAAGTATAATTATAACATTTGGTTAATCCGCACTGGAGACTCAAAGGGAGTAGTAGCTCAATTATGCGTGTTGCTTATATATACACACATCTATTGATTCCATAAAATCTCTGTTAAGCCAATCAGCGTTTAAAGCAGTATCATGAAACGTTTTGGGGGAACCAAGATGATATTGCTAGCATAAGAAAAAGAAGGAATGATACAGGCTTATCATTGATGTCATAAGATATGCGCTTAGTCCATCAGAGGACAGTGATATTTGTTATTCAACTACTTAATTAGTTATTAGGAAGAAGAAAAAAGATCAAGAAGAACACGGAAAAAGGTCATGTTATGACATGAAGAAGGAACTATTGGAGATGAAATAGACACCCAAATATTGTCAAAACAATATTATCTCATTGAAATGGAGTAATGTATAGTAAAAAAGCCTCTTTACTACTATAATTAATTATATATTTTGATATTCATTAACATCATATATATATATATTCAAATTATCTAAATATATATTACTTATTAACTGCAAAATAATATACTGAGTTTTAGTTTAAAAGAGAATTATTTCCCTATCCATTTGTTTTGAATGGTTTTTTTCGTAAATCTTTATTTTACATTTAGGCCATTTTTTCATATAATGTTTTTTTTCTAGAGCAATTATTTCGTACACAACTTTTTTGACTTTGCCAGGAATATGCTAGGCCAATAAGTTTTTTATTAGACGTTGAAGCAGCCTCGCAAGGCATTAAACTTTTTCATTAGGTCCGCGATGGTATAGCTTAGCAATGCACCGCTCAATATTAAGCGCATGAACCACATGAGAAGGAAAGAGTCCCCGAGCCTTTTTCATGAGTTCCAGGAGCTCAAAGAGCGAGAGGGGCTCTCGGGTCTTCTTGGGGGGTCGATTCGAGCCACAGGCCACTTCGAGGATGGCCCGCTGCTGGCTTTGTGAGTAAAGGAGTCGACTCCTGGCTGGAGGGGGTCCTCCTTGTCCTCAACGGTCTCCGTGACTTCCCCAACAGAGCTCTGTCCCAGATAAGGCCTCAGCCTCCGCTGGGAGTTGAGGAGCCATGGGTCTGGAACAGCCGCCCCGGGACAGTACGCCAAGCCGTCACGGAGCTTGTAGCCATTCCTGAGGTGAAGGAGCTGAGTGAGTATGGATCGGAGGAGGGTTTCCACGGCGGAGAGCGTGAGTCCTACGGCTCCGTCCTCCACACCTTCCAGCCCTTCTTCCCAGGCGGAGACGAGAAGTCGGCCGTGGACGAGCCCGCTGTCGGGGAGGAGGTCCTCACTGGTCGCAGAAGCGGAGGTTCTTCTCCTCCTCGTGGATCTCGGATAGGGTGTCACCGTCCGGAAGGACCTGGGAGAGGTCCACGCTCTGGAAACGGTGCTCGAAGCGATTGCTCTTCAATCGCTTGATCTTGCCCCTGAAATTAAATAACAACAGTGAAGTATATTTCATTATTTTATAAATCTCTCTGTTCTGTTCAATCAATAACACACACCTCTTGAGTCTACTCTCGTGGATCCGTCCATTCTGTTGTGACGGATCTGATAAGAGGATTTTGCTCTGATTGAAGTTGGCCAGGCTTTGGCATTTGTTGAGGATGGCGAGAAGGAACTCGTTGTGAAGGTGGATCTTATCTGAGCTGAGGAGACGGCGGGCCTCGGAGTCAAAGTCCTCCTTACTGATCAGTTTGCGGAACCAGGACTTCATCAGAGTAAAGTAATCCTTCGTGCTCGGGCCCAGGGCTGACTGGAGGCGACGGCGAGCCGAGTTCAGCTCGATGGTCGCCGTCATGATGCTCTAGTTACTAAAATAAAAACTTAATGAATTGAAGCACTCGATAAATGCTTTATTTTTATTCACAAGACGAATAAAAATAAAGTGAGAGTTTGTTTATTATGTTGGTCCAAAATATAGGAAATAAAAAGCGTGACGTCATCGTCTTAAAGTTCTCTTTATTCCTAAAATATTCAACTGAGTTCCTATAGAGTCCCATTACATTTCCATAGTCTGTAAATATATGATTATTAATTTAGCTTCATAACTATATATCATATAAAGCCTATATATTGCACCTATCCATTTATTTTCTTATTAATTCAAAGAAAACAATGACATCATGTATTAATTTTGTTTATATTTATCTCCTTCCTGTTTTCTTGATTATTGTGTTATTATTTTATTTGACGCAACCTTTCATGAATTATTTGGTAATTTGGTTTTATAGCACATGGTTTTTTAAAGATAATATTATGTTAATATATTTTTCACAATATTAACATCACATAAAGATATTTATTTTATCTATTTCTACATGGAATTCCTATGTCAAAAGAATAATATAATGATTTAAGCCTTGTGTACAGTTTCGTCATAGAGAAATAAAACTGACATCATCAGTTTTTCACAAAACTTTTCCAGGAATGCATGCCTTTATTCGAGAGTTGGATGGATTTCTCAAGGACTATGATTGGATATATAATTTCTCCAACATCAAAATATTTGCGGAGAAGGAAAATCACCCTTTCCTCAGTCATATATCAAAGGACCATGACGTTCTTCATAAATTTCACGAGCGGCGTAAAGTAAGAAGAATTCTCTTATTCAAAATCCATTCAGCGATCTAAAAGAACACTATTTCCTCCCCTTCCCTTTAGAGATTACTGTCTGAACTAGAAATCAATGTTGTTAAGGTCCATGACTTCTCAGGGGGCCAATCAGACATTGATAAGAGCTATCTGAAGGGCATGTCTCCTAAGAAGAAACATGAGTGTCTACGCTTGGCGGAATTCATTGATAAGGTCTCCAAAGAAAAGAACGTTCTAGACATTGGATCCGGAGCAGGTAATATTTAATATTTGTGCTTAAAATAACCAAAAACAAGACATTCCAAGCACAAAAACCCTTGCATTTAATTAAGATTTTAAATTCTTTTTAAAAAGAGTATTAAAATGCGGGTTGAAAGCTTAGCTCGAACCACAAACTTGTTTTATTTTTATTGTTAAGGGAGTGAAATTGATTTTTTTGTTTTAAATGAATAACTATTATGTATCGGATACGCAGATGTCTAAATAATAGGCCAAGGACACAGTAAACTTAATTTCTGTCCATCTTTATTATTTTCATGGATTGAGTGTTTAATTTATTGAACCCTATTTGTAGTTTTCTGTATCAATACTCGGTATCTAGCATGTGAACAGATCACTACATTGAGCACCATTATCGGAGTATCCCAAACGTGCCCTTGAAAATAACATATTCAAAATAGATGCTAAATATAAAAAGGAATGAAATGATAAAATGCGCCCATTGGTAGCGTCATCAACTCGCAATGCTCGCCTCCCTAGAGTTTTTTTTAGATTTCCTCATTGATTCTAAATTTTATTTTTATTTTAGTAACACTGCAATGATGATTTCTTTTTTGAATAATAAATGATAAATAATTTCAATCCAAGCAATTTGGAACAAAAAGAATAAAAATACTAAATTAATTTAATTTTCTTGCAATAAAAATGATACTATAACTAGTCGATTTAAATAAAACTCCTCAGTTAGACAGCCAAACTAAAGTAATTTTAAACTGTTGAATACATTGTTAGTTTACTGTAATTGGAAAATATTGGGCTGTGTTTAGAATTTCAATTTCCTGATTTATTATGAATTTTTTTATATGATCTTTTGAGAAAACTGAATGTTAGTTTATGTTAATTATAGGCTACGTGGACATCTTGTTGGAGGAAGTGTATGGTTTCAAGACCCTGGGAGTTGAGAGCTCCCGATTCGGGAGCAAGCAGAGCTCAAAGCGAGAGTGGTTGCTCTAGAATTGAAGGAGGAGGAGGAGGACACGGATCAAGTCCTGGAGAGCCTGGTCCACGAGCGCCTCGGAGGTCATGCCTGTTTACTAGGGCTTCATGCCTGCGGGAGCCTCACACCTAGAATTATCAAGTCCTTTGTGAACGGACGGGGATTTACGTCCCTGGCCGTTGTGTCATGCTGCTATCACAAAATGAAAGAGCCCTTTTCTCCCATGTCGGATTTTTATAAGTAATTTAAGAAAAAGCATTTTGGGGCATTGATAGATTAAGATGAATGGCGAAATCGAAATGCTGAGTGACTAATAAATAATATTAGCTGTAATTATGCGAGTAATTTGTTTCTTGTTTTCTTAAATACTTAAGCTAGACAAATACTATATAATTTTTAATCCGATTTAAGAAAATATCTTCCAACTTAAGAATGAATTTAATTTCTTTAGACTTTTTAGCAGTTTTTATTTCTATTAACTTTATATCATACTCTTTCAGGATTGAAAAGCTTGGAAAGTGTTTATTCACCCTATGGCCTCAGACTTGCGTCTCAGGAAGTCGTCTGGATACATCAAACCTTGGTGAACGCTCTCGATTCTTCATATACCGCTCCCTTCTAGAGGTCCTCTCCAGAGAAACCAAGTGTATAAAATCCAAGAGAAAAGCAGTGCGCAAAGGAAATGCTCAAACCTTTGAAGACTTTATCAGACATTCCTTGGAAAGATTCGACTTTGACCCATGTCTTCATGAAGATGACATTGCTAAGAGGCTACAGGAACTCTACAAGGAACACGAGCCTTATTTTCCTAATTGTGAACGCCTCATTGAGCTCCAAGACAACATACAAAGACTGTCGAATATTTTATTCTATTAGATCGATTACTTTACCTTCTCGAGAACGGGCGGGAAGAAGGGGCTATAATTGAGATATTTGATGAAAAAATATCACCAAGAAATAAACTGATTTTTTGCAAACCCACTTGAAAATTTGGCACTTTGTCAAAAGTTCACTAACATCATTGGTCCATTTGTTGGGGTTGGTGACTCATTTGTTTGGATCCATATATAATAGCTGGCCATGTTTGTACAAAATAAGAATAAAAAATGACATAGAAAAAACGGAGCTTGAGATCCCTTCTAATAGTGCTGGTAATTAACATTAAATATGAAGTATTTTAGTTCAAATTGAACCCAGCGACAAAAAAATAGGGGATATTTTCTGAAATCACCTATGTTTACAAATTTAGGTTGTTGTGATGACGTCTCACACAGGCTGCCAACTGCATTCCTGGAAGAGTATTAATATAGCCAACCTATTAAAGAAAAGGAAAAGAAAGAAGGGGAAAGAGTGATTGACGTCACAAATCAACTATCGAACGTTATCCCTATTGTTGTTCATTTCTCCGATCCCCTTTTAACTTTGAGCATTGTTCTTATTTTCATTAACTTATACATCAATAAAGGATTGAGTTATGTATATTTAAATAAATCTCATAATAGGAATATTTTAATATAGGAATAATCAGTTTATTCATAGGTAATTTAAAAAAAAACTTAATACAGAGGATAAATATAGAGTTAGTAACAGCATGAGGATGGTGGCGAAAGGAAAAGATGAAGCCTGAGGATAAAAATAAGGTTAGATTTTGTTGAAACTAAGTATTAATTATTAGGGATAACGTTCGATAGTTGATTTGTGACGTCAATCACTCTTTCAGCTTCTTTCTCTCTTCCTTTTCTATAATAGGTTGGCATATTAATACTCTTCCAGGAATGCAGTTGGCAGCCTGTGTGAGACGTCATCACAACAACCTAAATTTGTAAACATAGGTGATTTGAGAAAATATCTCCAAAAAATATATGCTATTTAGTTTACAAACTTTGTATTAATCAGTTTTTGACTACAATAAACTAATTATAAATGCAAAGGCTTGAAATTAAATACAATAATTTCCTTAATTTACTCAGATTAAATAGATGAATTGGAAAATGTACTCGGATTCGAAATAAAATTAACCTCGGAATTCCTCGCCTTCCTTTATTTCCATGGATTGTTTTTTATAAGCATGGCATCCTTTAACATACGGACTTGATTAAATAAATCACTCAACTTCAACAATGGGATCTTGATGTTAATAACTACAAAAACAATTAATTATGGGTCTTTCTATAAAAAAATTACGTATCATTTCAGTCATGAGTCAATTCGTTGAATGGAGAAGTGAAGCGGGTGATCGACTCTTTGTTCGAGCAGAGTTCCAAAGCACAGAGGATGTGAGCCTTCTTATATTCACTGAGGATGGCATATCCTATAATGGGAGCATCAACCAAGGGACCCGTGATTTAATGGCCAAGAACCTTAAGAAGACCCCTGCCGTCATCACTGAATATATTGAGGGTGCCTTTAAGACTGGGGATATCGATGATGGAAACATGATGTTTGATGTGAAGGAGTCTCAATTGATTTGGAGGAAACTGATTGGGGCTCGGAAGATGAAGCTTCTTCTCGCAAAAATACCTTTGACGGAGGCAGCGGATACGGAATCAATGTCCGTGATTTTTTAGCGGATGGGATTCGCACTCTCAATTCGGCTCTAAGGGATTCACTTTCACTGAGTGCTTTGGCTGGGAGTCGGGAAGGGAGTTTGAGGTTAACTGAGAGTCTGAAGCAAAGGATGATGCAAGGGATGGAGAGTTATGAAGGGGATCTTCAGGAACGGTTTTTGAGGATTTTGAATGAACAGCAGGATGTGAACAAGAGGCTTCTTCGGAAAATGAATGGGGAGGACGTGGTCATGGATGGCGACTATGATGCGGATACGGACGTGGAGGAAACCGCATAAACTTAATACATTTATGGAATAAATATATTTTAACAAGAACAGTATTTTTTTTAAATTATTAGAGATGTAAATTAACATAACAAGACGTCAGAGCTGGAACTCTCGATCGATAATCATCACCAAACCTATCGAAAAGTTATAATTCAGATAATGCTTATTTTTTATTCATTTGCTAATGTAAGTTGCTAAAATGATTTAGCTAATAAAAATTACTTTAACACGATTTTCAAGACTTTCGACTATGGTTATAGGATATCTTTTGTAGAATTTCTTAAGAATCCAAGATGTTATAGGCATCACTTTGAACTTGATCATTTTAACTACTTTTCACCAGTTTTGAGTTCATTCCAGGACTTTGAATGGAAGAAAAATCATTTGAATGGCCAATTTTTAATCTTTAACTCATCATGAAAAATATTGTTTTGTTACTTTTTCTTCTACACTCAATATACTTACGAATAATCGTACTTAAAAATAGTATTCTTCATAAATTGACTGTTTAAAAACTTGCAAAAATCTAGATATGCCACAGAAAAAGTAAGACCAGATTTAGATTCAGGAGGTCTCATTTTAGTTATATATGAATTTTTTTTCAATCATGAGTAATTGACTAAATTTTGTAGTCCTATGTAATCGGTACTACTAGCGGTATCAAGTATATGATTCCAAACTAAATTTCTGATCTATAAAAAACTGAATTGGCAAGTGGAATAAATGCCGTTACTCGCAATGGGTATTTTAAACAATGTATTCATAAAAAAATAATCTACTATTCTGTTTAATTATGAGGTATTAGGCTTTTAAACAAAATGCAAATTAACACATCAGTCTCGTAATGCTCATTTCATGGTATGATTTATGATATTAATCAGGCTTGTGAGCGTTCAGCTTTTTTTGCGTTCAGCGTTTAAAAAAATAGCGTTCCGTTCAATGTTTTTGCGTTCAGCGTTCCGTTAGCGTTCAGCGTTCAAATATTTAAAAAAATAACATTGTGTAATTTAAAAAAATGGATGTACTATTTAGGGTTTTTATAAAAAAATCTGGATCTAACCCAGGGTCGAAGAGGGTCTTTTTTAGAAAAAAAATCCGAAAAAAGTGATGGCGGGTTTTTTTTAAAGAAAGAATTTCAAAAAAGTAATGCGTAGTGATGACTTTTTAAAGAAAAGAATTTCCAAAAAAAGTGATGACGTTTTTTCGGGAAAAAGTTCAAGAAATGTTTTGAAAAATTGAACGCTGAACGCAAAACTCTTTTTTTTTTGCTTTCAACGTTCAGCGTTCAAAAAAAGGTTGCGTTCCGTTCATTGAACGTGCGTTCAGCTGAACGCCGTTCAATTTGCGTTCCGTTCACAAGCCTGTAATTAATTGATATGATTTTGATACGAGGAGTAATTCGATTAATTATATTGTGAGCAAAGTATATATTCTCTTTAAAATGCACGAATTGATTTATTAAACTCGTAGTATTTTTCAAATAAAAATAATTTCAAATCTTATCAAAGATATCAAGACTATTTTGGCGGAAAAATGATTAAATCCCACGATTTTTAATACTTTTAAAATGAATTTTATATTGCAAACTTACAACATTGACAAATACGAGGATTACTAACGATTATGACAGTACTAGTCATTTATCAGAAGAACTCTATTGCAAAAAGTGCTTAAATTCACATATTGTTCTATATGTTTATTGGATTTTTAAGATATCCACTCATTGAGCTCACAATATGAACGGAAATAAAAACAATGAAAATAGAAAACAACCAAAACAACTGACTATCTGCCAATTTAATTTAAATAAGTAATTTTATATATAATGTAAACTCTGGTTTTAATTTGCAAATGTAAGTTAAAAATACTACATATAATCTATCCAAATATGTGTTAAAAAATGAAAAAAATGGAGCGTTGAGGGTGCAAATTTGCCTCTTCCTGAGAGATCTCATTGAAAAGATCCATGGTTTGAAACTTTTCCCATAAAATAAAATAATTTTTTGTATAACTAAAAACTGCACATGGTTTTATTACGAGTGATATATTATACAGAACCGAAGAACGATTGACTAAGAAAAAAGATTGTAAATCACGGTTTTTATTTGGACATTTTACTATCGGGCTGAGGCATTCGATCCTTCAACATGGCAACTTCTTCATCAAAGTAACTGTATTCATTGTAGCCAAAGAATTCCTTGGGCTTGTAGACGCCGTCCTTCAACTTGGTCTCAGTGGCGAGGCCTTTGTCCTTTCCGCCCATGCCTACGCCTTCCTTGTCCCAGGACCATCCGCTGGAGCCAGAAGGATCCCCGAACCGCTGTGTAGAGTAAAGACGTGTGCTCAAGCTCTAATAAATAAAGAAGAGGACTTTTAAATTAATGAAATTATTATGAATCATAAAAAGGACAAAGGCCGCATGTTTTTTATTCTTTAAAAAAGACCGGATTTCATGTTTTAATCCTTTGGGACGATAACCATTTGCAGAGTTACTTTCAAATAAATGCTAAAGTTGGTTATTTCAGTATCTATTTTCATATTATACACAATTGCCTAAGAATCGCAAAAAGTCTTAAGACATTCAAATGTAAAAAATTTCAATTATGAAGGTTTTAATGTGTAAAATACAAGGATAAATAAAATCCTAGATTCGATGGACCAATGTACACGCTATAATGCTTATTCATAAAAATAATGATACTGAAATGACAGCCAACCAAATGATATATACAAATATAATTACAGAAAACGCAAAAACTAATTTTTTTTGTACACAGTTCAACTATATTTAAACTTTTTTCAATAGAAAAACTTAAGTTGTCAACAATAAAATTCAATCAGAATAGAATTCAATAAGAATTCAGTCTCTTATTTTTCTAATAAGATTAGATTTAGGTTATTAAAAAACCATGAAGACCCAACTTTTTTTACACAAAATACAGCTATATTCCAAATTTATTTTAATAAAACTACATATATTATATCAACCATATATAATTTAATATAATAACAAAACGACTATTGTATTTTTAATTAAATATGTTTTTAATTGAGCTGTTAAATGACTGGATTGTATTGTCTGCCGTTGCAAAAGGAAGGGATTCTCAACAACACCAAGCGTTCGGCCTCAAATTATTAGAGCTGTTAGCCAACAGTCGCGAACTTCTCCACAGAGCTCAATAGGGCTAAAACATTGCATGGAGCATAAAGAGCAGCTCTTAAATTATTTGGTGACAAGAGAAACTCTAAAGGAAATGATTAAATCGCATTTCTTTTCATTTATTATATACATTTTTATATCTGTCATTAGTAGCCACAGAGATATTCAATTAATAAAAGATCCACAAAAGAATCCTGAAGCAAAGGTCTGGGACATCATAATACCCAAGTTGCGTTATGGTCTTAGTAGCCTAGTGGCTGATTAAGTGTCAGCATGTACTCATTTGTAAAACCAAATATTGTACGTTTAGAAAAAAAACTAAAACTACGCACCGTTTAAAAGTAAAATCCCCCGTCAATTAAAAAAGTTTATATTTAATGGAATTAGGTCTAGGTTCGTAAAAAAGATGGAGTGGGATTTCGGACTGCTGGATAGGAAGCCCATTATTTTACCATAGTTACTATGGTGAAATCGTGGCTTGATAGTACTATGATAGTATAAAATAAACTATATGTGATTAAACGATAATTTTAAATGAACGTAATAAATGACAAAATAGCAATCCCTTGGATGTAATAACGCTGTCTTTCAAATAAGGAATATCAAATGCAGGTCAAACGTACGTATTTTTAACTGAGGCTTTTGTGAAGATGAAAGTTAACATAAAATGGACTTTTTAAGTTAAGGGGTATCAAAAATAGGGATTTTTTGGGAAATACTAGGAAGAAATGCGATAAAACAAGGTTAGAGGGAGATAGATAGATGGAATCCTTGGACACTTACAATAATAGGGGCGACGAAGAGACATGGCCACGGAAAAAGGATGAATAAAAGGGACCCGAAATGGAACGAAGGAATAAATAACAATGTTTGACACTATGTCCACAATGTATGCTATCAGCTGACTACTTTGGCAACAATAACAACTAATAATTCCTTAGTAAAGATGTGTCGCTGGAAGCAGAGCCCTATAAGCAGCTCTGGCTGGAAGTAAATACAAGCTAATAACTTATTTTTATAATGTATAACTACGCTATTAATAAAATAAGACATAAATACATAAACTTAATTAATGTATATTAATGAATATTATTAACTAATAATGATCAAAACATACTTAAATACTTATTTATTAATTAAGAAATATTCTTATAAACAATGATTCAATATTAAATAATTATGATTTAAACTTAAAGATAATATATTAAGTATGAATTATATATTTAAATAACAAATATTTTGTCAGGCAATATGAATTAATGGAAGTAAACTCAAGTAAAAGATTAAACGCACTTCTGGTATCTCCATTTGACTGCATTAATATGTTTTATGAGAAGGAAAAAAATATATGGGATTCCCACCAAAAGATTATCATATGGGGATTCGCTTATGTCACCTGATATTTTATTATTAATAATAATAATACATTTCCCATCACCGTGTACAATTGTTTATTTAACGTCAAAAACACAATATTTCAAATAGCGTAGGATCTCCCAAACTAAAGATTCCATTTTTTATACACTGAAAAATCGTTTTGACACGTTTTTGCATGCCCATAAATTTATGTCTATCGTTTTATTGTTCATCGCTTATTGATATTCGATTATTGCATTATCGTTTATCCAGAAAGATTAACAATATAATATATATATATATATACAGAGTTGGTCGAATATTACTTTGAAAGTAGTAAGTAATATACTACTTTTTACTGCGTAGTAATATCTTTTTTTCAATATTAGTTATTACTTCACAAAAGTAATATACTACTTTGAGTAATATACTACTTTTTGAGCATTCCGAAACAATAAGTAAAGGCAATTCAAACAGGATTTGTAAAAATCCTCACCAAACCTAGTTTGCATTTTTATAATAACCCTATATATGATATTGTAATATTATAAAGTGAGCAATGGCTCAAACATGATAAGTGGGTGAATTCAAAACTAAAAAAATGACTTCTTACATTATGAAGGCATAGGTTTAATTATCCAACCCAAGCCCTCGGGTCCCGCCTGCTGATATAGGCTTTGATTTAGGGTTGAAACCCACCTCCAACTCTGGCAAGGTATAAGAGGAGTCCTTACTTTCAATCTCATACACCCCAAGCCCTCGGGTCCCGCCTGCTGATATAGGGTTTTATTTAGGGTTTAACCCCACCGCCAACTCTGGCAAGGTATAAGAGGAGTCCTTACTTTCAATCTCATACACCCCAAGCCCTCGGGTCCCGCCTGCTGAAATAGGCTTTTATTTAGGGTTGAAACCCACCGCCAACTCTGGCTAGGTATAAAAGGAGTCCTTACTTTCAATCTCATACACCCCAAGCCCTCGGGTCCCGCCTGCTGATATAAGCTTTTATTTAGGGTTGAAACCCCCCCCTCTCTCTCTCTCTCTCTCCGTCCCTCGCAAAGTCGCAACGGCCCGGATCCATGACACGACCACTGCGATCTATATGAGGGTCGCGATGTTGATATATAATTTTGCTATAGTTCATATGGGACGTTTTGCCGTGAAAAACGGGAGCCAAGCTGTCGTCGCGTAGTATAAGAACTGCGAAGGCGGATACGATGCCGGGGACCACTGCGATCTATATGATATATATATATATGATATATATATATATATTAAATATTAGACTTGTTCAAATTTCACACTTTCTTTAAAAACATTCAAATAGATGACTTTCTGGTTCTCTAAGGCTTAAATAATCGAAAGGAAAATATTTTTAAATTTGGCCCCCCGGAATGCCTCCCACATGGGCTATTTAGGGCGGCGCCAATGAGAATTAATTTTTTATGATGATAATGTGGTCAAAATGCGATTTGTAGAAAAAAATATATGCAAAATGGGTATGACAAACAAAACATATTTAAAAAATCAATTTGTTTTTTAAATTACATGTTTATTTTGTAACCGACTACATATATGTAGATACGTACGTTGTAAGAGAGCTATGTATGTACTTCGTATTACATATATTTCAACATTGGAAGGAAAAATATTTTTAAATATTTGTTTACCTATTTTCTTAATTTATTATTATATAAAAATATGCTATAATTTATAGGGTCCCAACCAATATGTGCAGTTCAAATTTCTTACTTTTTAGACATAAACAAAGAAAACCAAGAAACTGATTTCAAAATATAAGGGGTGCTTTTTGTGGTATATAACGTACCCTGCAGTAAATATTTTCTGGTTTCTGTCATTTGAATTCTTGGATGTATTTCCTTTTTATTTTTTAAAATAAGACTAAATGATCTGCAAATTGAATTCATTTTACCAAAGTTCAAAATATACACATACAAATGCAATGTAAAAATATTTTCATAAAATTAAAATATATATATTATATATTTTTTTAAATTATATATTATATTATATATATATATTATATATATATATATACAGTACATATATAAAAAGCTATATATTTACTCCGGTTTTTGTTTACAATATTAAGAACATATGAAACCTATGAACATATATTTGTTACTAAATAATAAGATACCAACAATATTATTCCTACTTAAATTATTAAAATTCAGGCATAAAAACAACGAAAACGCAAAATTGGTGTTCAGCTGAACGCACGTTCAATGAACGGAACGCTGAACGGAACGCAACTTTTTTTTGAACGCTGAACGTTGAACGCAAAAAAAGATTTTTTGCGTTCAGCGTTCAATATTTCCAAACACTTCTTGGACTTTTTTGGAGATTCTTTTCTAAAAAAACGTGATCACTTTTTTGAGATTTTTTTTTCTAAAAAAAAAAAATGTTATCACTTTTTTGGGAAATTATTTTTCTAAAAGAAACGTCATCACTTTTTTGGGAAATTTGAACGCTGAACGCAACAACATTGAACAGAACGCTGAACGGAACGCTATTTTTTTTTTAACGCTGAACGGAACGCTGAATGAAAAAAAAGCTGAACGCTCACAAGCCTGCATAAATTTAATTCTTCTAATGTTTTCGTCCTCCTCTTGAGAAACTTCATGCCTCTCATAGGACAGAGCAGGACATCTGTTTATGAGGTGATCTACAGTCTGCGGTTCTTCCGTGCAGAGATCACAAATTGGACTGATGTTCTTCCATTTACTCAAGTGCGAGAGAAAAGGTCCATGGCCAGTGACTGCTTGAACAAGCAGTTTCATATTCTCTCGTCGAAATTTGATCGTGTTTTGCTGAGGAGTTTTCAACATTAGACGAGTGTGCTTCATATTTACGCTGTTTTTGTGACGGCTGCTCCACCTTTGATAAAACAAACTATCTACTGCCTTCTTCACGTAGCTCGGCGGTACTCCGGTGCATATTTGATTTTGACTCTCACAGCCACTTTTTGCAAGATAATCGGCGAGTTCATTTCCAGTTATGTCACTGTGACCTTTACACCAGTCAAGGTATATGTTTTTCTCCTTTTTTGCTCTTATCAAAGTTTCTTTACATTCTTTGACTATGCAGCTCTTCGTGAGTGGATTGAGGAGAGCCACAATTGCCGATTGAGAGTCGGATCTTATAACAATATTCCTTGTAGGTTTTTCCAGTTTCAGAAGGTCTTCCACAGATCTTGAAATGGCGAGGACCTCAGCCTGAAATACTGATGCCTCGATTTTTAATGACGCCAGTGAATGATGTAGAGACATGTCACCCCTAGTGATAATCCATCCTGCGCCCGTATTTCCGTCTTGGTCTTTAGAACCGTCAGTATAGATTATTGTATCCGGACATTCTATACGATTATTATTGATCCAGACTAGGTCACCTTTTATGTAATCACTAGGCCCATTTATATTTGCTTCACAAAGCAGTTTATCACTAGAAAAGCGGTGTCCACGCCGTCTTGGGAGGTTGCCAATGCCATCCCAAGTATCTTGTGTAAAATGCCTTGTTCTCCATCTGGACTTTGTTGCCTGTGCTTGTACATATAGGTCGAGTGGAATAATACCTAAAGCTGACTCCATGCCTGCGGTTGGTGTTGACCTTAGTGTTTGAGTGATTGATAAAAGTGTTTTCCTTTGTACACTGGTTAGTATTTTGATTCCACTTTTTTGGATGCAATAGTATGACCCCATACAAGACAACCATAACATATGATTGGTCTAATCATTGATTCGTAGAGCCAGATAACTTTATCAGACGTCAGCCCCCACTTTTGACCTATGATTGCTTTTGCCATGTTCCATAAGCGAGAGCACTTGGCAGCTTTTTCCTTCAGGTGTTCTGTCCAGGTAAGTCCTTGATCAAATACCAAACCTAAGTATTTCAAGCGTGTTGAATACTCAATCTCCTGTCCATCCATTTATAACCGTGGAAAATATTTTGACCTCTGTTTATACGCCTTTGAGAATACTATAGCACTAGATTTTGTTGGATTAAAGGTCAAGCCATTTGATCTTCCCAATTCCAGTACAATATTTATTGCATCTTGCATTTTACTGACAAGTGTTTGTGGGTGTTTTTCACTTATTCCTTTTTTCTATACCTAAGAATACTAGAAATAACAATAGCAACAATGACTTAGCCAAAATTAGGATTTTCCAACGATTTTCAGTAAATTACTAGCTTGCGAGTGTAACAATTTTTCGTCCTTCCGTTCCACGTTCCGTTCCGCATTCCAATCAAATTATTTATATTCAATGTGGCAAAATTCAAGAAAAGTATTTTTGTTTAGTTTGTAGGAATGATTAAGGATAGATAATTTCAAATATATACAAGCATTTTGTGTCTCATCTCCATGTGAATGAATTTCGGGGTTTTCTTCGAGGTATCATTGCGATAGAGAGACGAATTCCTGTGTGATGAATTTAATTGGACAATGATAGAGTTGTTTCAATATCGTCCGTTGTAATTGGGACTATCGATATATAATCAGTAGATCGGTAGTACTGACGCTATGTTTTTTCTACCGATACTGACATTATTTGGATAAAACTATCGAATACCGTTATCCATTGTATTATTTTTGTCCATAGTTTGAGATAGATTCAAAAGTTTTGAATATCAAAATCTTGATATCTCCTAAATGCATTGCACCCCAGATAGAAATGGGCTTCCGCCTCATTATCTTTATTTCTGTAATACTGACGGTAGATTTCTTCAATCATAGTGATATTTTTTTGTTCTTTTATAAAACTATCTAATAACGCTATCCATTTATTTATTTCTATCAATCGTTAGCGGTAAATTAAAAATGTTTTAAGTTCGAAATCTAGATATTTCCAATGTTATTCCGCAATGATTGTTGAATGTATATTTTTCTTTTTCTTCCCTTGAAATAGGAGCCTTATAGCAATTACTATTTTATTGTACAGCTATTTTGTCTTTAAAATAATTATATTGTGTGTATGCTAATTAGTTTAAAACAGGTGTCTTGTATTTGTTATTATAATAAAAAGTTCAAGTTTGGTGCTCGCGGGCTCTCGGGCCAGAATCTTGATTGCTCAAAACTACTTGCACCCCCCTCCCTCGAGAGATGATTTTTATTCCTATATAATTTGAAACCTACCGTTACCAATACCATTATTATAACTAACTTATATTTCTGGTATCATTTTTGTCTTTTTCATCATGATTTGAAGAGTCAGATTCATTCAAACGACCTTCAATTTGTGGGTAATACTCATCTTCTCTGCCCGAGTCAAAACTTTCTCCATCAGAGTCTGCGGGAGACGTAGTTGCCAGAATAGCTAGAATACATTTACTATCAAGAGTATTTCGCCGCGACATCATTTCTGTATAACTTAAGTATAAACGTCATTATAAGACACTTTTACAATTGGAGGTCAAAATGACCCCCTGGCCTGCCGAGGATGTGCATTCTATATCTTGAAAACTAATTAAGACAGCAGTCTGGTTTTTTTTGTGTACATTTTCATATAGGAATAAATAAATATCGTGAAATTTGATGACTACCAGGCAAAACACAAAACAGATATTAACATCGAAAAGTTAGAATGGGGGTCCAATTGACCCCCTGGCTGTTATAGTGTTAACAAGTCTGTCTATTTGTATTTCAGGTCCACTACTTGATTCAACCCCTTTGAATATTGGCGCTCATTTAACATAGAGTATCTAGAAGGACCTATTTCTTATACAACTATATTGATGACTTATATTCTTCAATACTCTAAAAGCAAAAAAATATATACCCAACCAAGGAAGAATATAATCAAAGAATATATTCCCCTTGGAATGGAAACAAGTTCCGCTTCATGACGTCACGAATATACTTATGTAAGAAACATTATATACTTTTGAGGCTTTCATAACAGCCAGGACCCGTATTGGAGATCTAGAAGCAACAAGAGCGACGTTTAAAACATATTTAAGCAGAACTATAAGGATGTTATTTATTCAATTGCAGTTTAAATCATTAATAAGATTTAGTTGTAATAAATAATAAACAGATATAGGAATTATTGCATTTTTTGATCAAAGCAATTTTATTAAAATATCCATATTTACAAATTTTAATATGGTGTATACTTGATATTGAATTTAAAAATATTAAAAGTACATTTGATTAGAAAATTGAAGCAAGCCCGTTTTTTAATATGAAAAACAGATCATTTATTTCTTGGGTTATACTTAAAGCCTGATAAGAATTCCCAAGTGTACAAAGCTATTTAATATTATTTACAACCTGAATAGTCGGTTAAATCAACGGACGGCTATGAACATACAACATGTGATTGTTTAAGTGGTGATATAGAATTTATGTTTCCACTTCCTTATGCAAAAATAGTTCATGAGACATCAGATTCTAAATAATATTTAAACATGTCATGTCGGTAATAAAGTAATCCCTTGCTAAAAAGAAATGTGCGCCATGTATTATCATTAACTTTATGACCCAGTATTTCGTACCTTTTCTTAGGATACAAATTCACTAACCCCCAGTAGCCACAGTAGCGTCATGACCCCTTCATGGGAGAATAAATGTTTTTAAAATAAATATTTTAAATAAGTATAAATGTATTTGTTTTCATATATCTCATTTTTCATGTTTTGTAATATAAATTACATAATTTCCATGAGCTTTTGTTACTCATAATGATAAAAGACAGGTAGACTTATTACCTGTGGCAGGGACCAAGATGTAAACATTCCTTAAATAAAAATAAAGGAGGGTTTTTGTGGGGGGATCTCATGCTTTGAAGAACCCCAAAAAGGATATCATTTCTGAGGTAGCCACCACCATGGGTCACCATCTTAACCCTCATCCTCAAATCCTTATCACCCTATTATGCACCCTGCTATTCATCAACTGCCAAGGTAAGGAGACACCCAAAGCTAACTCTTCATTATTCCCATCTCTATATTATCGATTCTCGTTTAAAAGCTCAATCCAGTGGATACCGATCCAAGCCCAAGTATAACTGCACGATCAACCGTATCATACAGGGTCAATGGTATTCCCGGGAGACAAACCTGGACACTCTCACTAACATCGATGCTCAAACCATGCAGGGCAGAGGCACTTGCATCGAGAGCCAGACGGACAATGCTGGAAGCTATGACTTTCTATTTGCATCGAATCCCAGTGATCCTTCCACATGCTTCCACTGCGTACGCCTATTTATCCGGACGCCAAATATTTTGGAAAAGCGAGAGAGTAAGAAACAAATCGTAAAAAAAATAAAAAAAGCTTATGCTCATTAAATTTGTTTCAAATCAATATCATCTTGGTATCAATTACATATCTGAAAAGAAATTTATTTACTTTTTTAATCACTAATTCTGACTTTACCATATTTTTAAGCATTCGGTTCAATGCTTAGTTTAGTCATTTTCTTATACAGCTTAAAACATGTGTTTCATTTAACGTTTTATTCAATGAACCATCATTAAATGGAGCAATGCTCTATTTTGCCCTTCATTCAAAAGCATAGAAACATTTACTAAAGACAAAGAAATCATTAGTTTATTCAAACCCAAGTATTTTTAGGTAATAAGTATTTCAATAGAAAAATCATTGATAAACCCATAAGAACGTTAGTAGCACTCTCCAGAACGTCATAGCAATAAAATATTTAGAAGCCAGTATGACGTTCCGTTACAAGATCAGGTCATAATTTAAACTATGTAGTCTAAAAACATTTATGCATTTTAAACAGCATGTTTTATATGATTTGCAATGAAGGTCATTATAAACATACTTTGTATCAACAATAACTTTGAACCACTATTTTTACATCTTTTTCTATCACAACGAAAATCAGATGCAAAAAAATTGACTCGAATATCAATCACATGACTGATTCATTCATTACTTTTTCCGCTAGCCGGCTGTGTCTCACTTGAGAGAGGAGAGGAATCCAGTCTGGAGAAGGTATGCGCCCTCCTCGACTCCAGAGCACAAATCGTAACCATGTATCTGGAGACCTACACCCCTGTCAATTGTCGATCTTCAATTGAAGGAGTTTTTCACTTCACATACCAGGTTTGAAATCCAATAATATGTATTCACTCGTTTATTAATCAATCCATGAACTTTAACTTGTTACTTTTTCATAAATAGCTAAGATGGGCCTTTACGGGGGAATGTTCCCACAACGAACAACAAATTCATTCGTGCCAAAACGTTGGCTCGCAATTTTTGATTTCCAATCAAAAATTCAATGTCACATATCGACAATGTGAGGGAATGGACTGGACGTCTAATTCTGTGGTTGAATTTGCCTGTCTTGGGGATTGGTTCATTGGTAAGGATCATTTCTTTGCCGTGGCGAATACAAAGGAGTCTAGACGAGATGAGAAGTTTAGGTGCTTCCTCAAGAACCGAGACGATGACTATTTTCTCGGTATGTCCATCACTCCCGAGTGTAATCCCATCAAAACCATCGAACGGGTAAGGATTTATTTATTAGCCTTTATCTTCTTCCTTGACAGAATTCATTAATTTAAGGCTCCCGTAAGGCTGCGTCTCACCCCCGTTCGCTCCCAGTTAGTTGAGCCCACATGTCACTTACCCGAGAACTTTACGGGCGAGTGGATCAATACGGCCAACGTGGACGCCGACGTCATTATCAATTCCACTCACATTATCGAAAAGTGGCATCCAGATGACTCCAGATACCGAAAGGTCATATATGTTTGCAAAGAGCAGCGGGACTCTAGGTACATGATGGCGCGACTGACCATTGATGGTTGCCAAATCGACTACCAGTGTATCGACTTTGTTCCAAGGCATCACAACATCATTCGCTTCCGAATGGGGGAGGCCGGTATCAAAAATGACTTTCATACCATTTGCTCTTGGGTGAAGTTCAAGACGGAAGCCGAGTGGAAATACGATCTAATGTTGAGTCAGTATAAAAAACTTTAACACTCATGTGCAGTGAGGCACGGGAGTCGTGACTTAGATTTGCAAACATACGCCCTCAGTAAGGGTGATTAATCTAAGAGATGACGTCAATGCTTCACCTTTCATAGCCTTTTGGGATTTCATAACTCTTGTTTTATTAATTTATCTCCATTAGAGAAAGATCCCGTTCCGATTCGATGCCCCGTCGCCGGTGCCTTTAACTTTACTCAAACCGGGGATTTTCTTTTCGAGACTCGGTTCATTGGAGGTATTACGAAGGCTCCACGTCCTGACGTATGGAATCGCCCAGGTCAATTTTCTTGCAAGCAAAATATTTCAAGACTCACGGTATGTGACACGGATCATAAGGAAATATCGATTGACGAGACCTACTGCTGGTCTACAGATCATTTGGGAAGGCCCATTGACATCTACAGGTTCGATACATTAGTTACAAAAAGATAATCAATTGCAGCTATTGTTTTTCACTAATGAAAATTAAGATTTCGCCTTTATCATACCCTTAAAATATCAATAAACTTATTATCTCATGTATAGCTACGCTAGGAATAAAATAAGATATTCATACATAACCATAGTTCATGTTTGTTATTGATTGAAATGAGGCATTATCAGTATGGCGTTCCTAAAAGTTTTTGGACCCTTCCAATAACGGCATTGAAAGCTGGACTACCTACAAAGAATGTTGATATGATTCCAAAAATATGAATTTGATAACCGATTGACACAATTAGTTTCTAGGCCTTTGTAGGCTTTATCATTTAGATACCGTTATAAATATATGAATATTATTTTTGTAAATATTTGGTAAACGCAATCAAATTGATGATCGTCAATTCGTGGCGAATTAACAAAGAATAATTATCAGTTAAAGTATTTTTAGTTTAAAAACATCCTGAACTTAGATAAGAGATATAAAAGTTCCACAAGAAACATTGGTTAAAGATTTTTTTTAAACAAAGGAATTATATAAACGTACAAACGCATTAAATAGTTATACATATGATGTCTTTTCTTTTTTGAATTTTTGTAATTCTTAAACTACCTAAGACACAGGTTTATATTCATATATATTATATCAGATTTGTCTAATAATATATATATTTTGACTTTATTATTCAAAAAGAAAATCCTTCCAACTTTGTTATTTAATTTACACTTTTTAGTGTTCCGGACTACCGACTCCAGTGCATCGGCTATTGGAAGGAGAACCTCAAGTCCTATTTAATCACCTATGACCAACTTGATGCCTTCACAAAGTACCGGTGCTGGGTGTACCAACGAGCTGATTTGAACAAGATGCTCATGTCTATGTCCGTAGGACCCTATTGCGATCTAGCCCAGGATGTTGACAGCAAGGACTGGACACGGGGAGCCGCCGTTAGCTTAGTCATGGATGAAAATGAACGAGAGTGTAAGAATGTGACAAAAAAGTTATTTAGTCTTGATTAGTTGAGCCATCAACTTGTTTGATAAATACCAAAAGGAGGATGCGTTAATTAAACACTGCATTAGTAGCCATCTTGGTGATAGTTTGTTTACAAAAATAGTATTATGAAGAAGTACTGTTCTAAAAAGGAATAAACACATATCGAACCCTACAACTTTAGCAGCCATTCATAGTCCATTTAATAATTATCAATTGCCAGCTCAAGTAAATATTTATATTTGTTGAGTATTAAGTTATCATATAAAAGTCGATGGATAATCCATCATGGATAGGCTTAAGGTCTCAAAGAGAGGTTGTGGCACTTTGATATAAATAAGTTAAGCCACTGAAGCCAGGACTCAACTGCTCTGGTAATTCCTCGGACTAATTGTGTATTCCTTATTTTCAGTTGATCGTTGTCCAATGTACTTTAATGATGGATCCCAACCATGGACCGTTGAGGAAACTACGTTCGTGTATTCAATTTCGAAGACTCTGGAGGAGGATCCGTATTCGCACCTGGAGTTGTTCTTTATTCTATAGTTCCTTACCTTATCCTTCGATTACACTAAGAAAGGGACCTACAGGCTATCCCTTTGTTCTTTTATATGTTTCATTATTCTTATACTAGAATTTAATAATGTCTTTGTTGTATAACTGACTGTATTTTAAACAATAAAAAAAATGAACTTGTTGTACAAAGGTAGTTGTTGTATTCCTGGTCCATTGAGTTGAGCTCCTGTTCCCCCCTCTCACATAAAATTCTGAGAACTGAAGTAGTGGGAGTTGAGATGAAGAAGAGCACAATAGTGGAGGCCTTATTTCATCAGTCAAAAGCCTTTAAGTTGAATTACTTGCTTAAATTTACTTCCGGGGTCTTGTACTTATCGCCCCATAAATAATTTTAATTAATAAACATCAACTTGTATTTTAAAGTATTAAATCATTAGTTTATGAGCATGAAATCCAGTTTATGACAGCTATGACTTAATTTCAAGAGCTGCCTCAATAACTTAAATAATATATATATATTTAAAAGAATCTCCAAAAATTAAATTTATTACTAATATTTTAAAGTTGTTTTTTTCGGTTAAATAAATTATTTACGGGAATCAAATCCAGTTTCTTTAAAAGCTGTATGGCTTCACTTTATATGTTCCTTAACTTAAATAATGATAAAATATATACTTTTAAAAGAATCCCACTTCATCCATTTGATTCATCCAAAAATTCGCGCGAAGCTAACGCCCACTATTTGACATCCCACGCAAGGCGTCAGAGAGAAGACAATAAAGGGGATCAACCCCCCCCCCCCCCCCCTGTACACCGTTAGTGTAGTAGCCCAAGCATCTAATTAGAAGGAATCCCCCACTCCCAAAAGGGCCTTCAGTCCATAGTAATGACCCTTTTAAAATTCAAAGCAAGGATTCGCCCGTCTTGAGGGAGGTTCTGATGACGTCAGAGGGTACGTAGGAAGGTCCCTTCCCACGTAACTCAATTTGAAACAAGTTGCTTCATCCATTTCCCTCGCGGTTCCTTTTGTTGTATTATTATTATATTATCTAGTGCCTGCTGCTTGAAGAAGCTGCAAAGCAAAAAATTCAAACCAGAAGAGGCTGTGTGAGTCAGGGCCTGCCTTCCTATGAAGGTCCCGCGTTTTTTTCCTGCTTTACGCAGCTGCTATTCTACTATATAAAGTGGCCCTTTATAATAATAAGTAAGTGCTCCTCCCCTTTCCTTTTCTATCTCCCTCCTTTGCTCCACTGATCTCTCAGCGTCTCTCATTGCTTCTATCTGTGTCTCTCTTCATTTCGTAGGTCTTTTTTTTCTTTCTTTTCTTTTCCTCGTCGTTTCAAAATCCGTTACTGTAGAATGGTTAGCTGGGTTAGCCGTCCAGTGGATGACTCTTCTTCTTCTTCTTCGTGACTAACCTTTTCTTTTGTGTGTCTCTGTGAGTGTGTGTGAGATATCCAGGAGTGAGGCTGCTCAGGTAGTCCCCGTGTGGAAAGCGAGAGAGAGAAGCTGTCTTAGAGGGCCGATATCACACATTGGGATCATCACAGAGTGGAGTGAGTGTTTGTGTGTGTGTCCCCATCGAAAGATATGAAGATGACGAGCGAGGACTCGGATCTCATGGATGGCCTCTATGGTATCCGCATGGGCGTCAATGTGGATATCAAGCGAAGCGATGGTGAGAGGCCTCTTTTGACTATTGATGTATTTGTTGTTTTTGTTGTCATGGAAGCCCATTCCAAGAGATGATTATTCTATTCCAACTCACTACTCTCTTATTTGAGCACCCTTTCTTTCTTCCTTCCTTCTAGGTAAGTGAGTGACTCTCAGACGAGGACAAGGGAAGGAAACAGACGTCTTCCGTCTCATCATGCATGAGAGATTAACGTAGAAATAATACATGAAGAGGCCGAAATCAACACCTTGCTTCACAAACGAATGAAGGAAGCAAGGCTACCCTTCAGATTTCATTATACATTGCTAGGATTCTCAGATTAGCAGTCAGATCAGATAATCACCCATCACTCAAATCAACTACTTCATCTCTTAATGGGACAACTCTCCAATCATGAATCCCTAATGGGTATCCATATAATATCTATTATAGGGTCATAATGTGTTAAAAAGCTTGTTGCTAGGACTCCTTTTACACTACTCGAATATATATAATATATATATTTTTCATAAACATTATGGATACATAATCAGTTTCTTAAGCCGGCCTAGATGACTCCCATACTAAAATCAAAGCATTTCTTTAATTGTATATTTTAAACATTGAGGAAGTCTTTGGACGGCAAGGCCTTTGAGGTGATAATATATAGCCCGAATGTGATGTTACAGTGAATAATATAATGCCTCAATATCTTCATATCTAGAAAAAAATCCGCTTGTGGATATAAATGATTTGTATATACAATGAACTATGTTAAAGATACATATTTAATATAGTTTTAGGGGCTAAAGATCTCGAAACCGTGGGGTTTTGCTAGAAGAAATAATGAAATTATTATTTGATATGAATCAAAAATGGTATCCTTTTAGCTCTGATCGGTTGGGTTTATTTTATAACTACTGTTTCTAGTAGTAATTTTTAAAATAAAGAAAGTCTAACTACAATTTCACAAGCAATAATAACTATAAATCATTGAATGCTCGGAGCTTTAATTAGGAAATAAACACAAAACTAATTTTATTTCTCTGAATAATATATATGTGTGTGTGAGTGTGACCGTTGATGGAAAACCGTGAAAGAACCGTCTAGGAAAATAAGAA
>CP045903.1:7561783-7605202 GCA_013387185.1 Caligus rogercresseyi
TGTAGACGCCGTCCTTCAACTTGGTCTCAGTGGCGAGGCCTTTGTCCTTTCCGCCCCTGCCTCGCCTTCCTGGTCCCAGGACCATCACTGGAGCAGAAGGACTCCGAACCGCCTGTGTAGAGAAAAGACGTGTGCTCAAGCTCTATAAGTAAAGAAGAGGACTTTTGAAATTAATTTAAATATATGACTCATAAAAAGGACAAAGGCCGCAGTTTTTTATTCTTTAAAAAAGACAGGGAGTTGCTGTTTAATCCTTTGGGACGATAACATTGCAGAGTTTAACTTTTCAAATAAATGCTTACAGTTTGGTTATTCATATCATGGTCATATTATACCAACAATTGACTAAGAATCGCACAAAGTATCAAGACATTCAAAAAATGTAAAAAAATTCAATTATGAAGGTTTTATATGTGTAAATACAAAGATAAATTAAATTCTAGATTCGATGGACCAAGTACACGCTATAATGCTTATTCATAAAAATAATGATACTGAAAGGACAGCCAAACCAAATGAATATACACTATAACTACAGAAAAGCGGAAAAACTATTTTTTTTCTACGCAGTATAACTATATTTAACTATTTCAATAGAAAAATTACGTTGTCAACAATAAAATTCAAATCAGAATAGAATTAAATAAGAATTCAGTCTCTTTTTTTCTAATAAAGATTAGTTTAGTTATTAAAAAAACATGAAGACCCAACTTCTTTTTTACACAAAATACAGCGATATTCCAAATTTATTTTAAGTAAAACTCATATATTATATCAAACATATAGACTAATCTAATATAATAACAAAAAGACTATTGTACTTTTAATTAAATATGTTTTAATGAGGTGTTTTAATGACTGGATTGTATTGTCTGCCGTTGCAAAAGGAAGGGATTCTCAAACAAACACCAGCGTTCGGCCTCAAATTATTAGAGTGTTAGCCAACAGTCGCGAACTTCTCCACAGAGCTCAGTAGGGCTAAAACTTGCATGGAGCATAAAGAGCAGCTCTTAAATTATTTGGTGACAAGAGGAAACTCTAAAGGAAATGATTAAATCGAATTTCTTTCATTTATAAGATATACCATTTTATATCGTCATTAGTAGCCACAGAGATATTCAATTAATAAAAGATCCACAAAAGAATCCTGAAGCAAGGTCTGGACATCATAATACCCAAGTTGCGTTATGGTATTAGTAGCCTAGTGGCTGATTAAGTGTCAGCATGTACTCATTTGTTAAAACCAAATAGTGTACGTTTAGAAAAAAACTAAAAAAATACGCAACGTTTAAAAGTAAAATCCCCCGTCAATAAAAAAGTTTATATTAATGGAATTAGGTCTAGGTCGTAAAAAAAGATGGAGTGGGATTTCGGACTGCTGGATAGGAAGCCCATTATTTACCATAGTTACTATGGTGAAATCGTGGCTTGATAGTACTATGATAGTATAAAATAAAACTATATGTGATTAAAACGATAATTTTAAATGAAAGTAATAAATGACAAAATAGCAATCCCTTGGATGTAATAACGCTGTCTTTCAAATAAGGAATATCAAATGCAGGTCAAAACGTACGTATTTTTAACTGAGCTTTTGTTAAGATAAAAGTTAGCATTAAATGGACATTTTTTAGTTAAGGGGGTATCAAAAATAGGGATTGTTTTGGGCAAACTAGGGAAGAAATGCGATAAAACAAGGTATAGAGGGAGATAGGGATAGATAGATGGAATCCTTGAACATTACAATAAATAGGGCGACGAAGAGACATGGCCACGGGAAAAAGGATGAATAAAAGGGACCCGAAATGGAAAACGAAGGAATAAATAACAATGTTTGACACTATGTCCACAATGTATGCTATCAGCGGACTACTTTGGCAACAAACAACACTAATAATTCCGTATAAAGATGGTGTCGCTGGCAAAGAAAATATAAAAGAACTAGAAGCGCAAATCTGCCGAAGGAAAAACATGAACAACAGAAGAGAAGAAAAAACTTAGTAACCATATGAAGAGAGAAAACTGAGATTTTTTATGTAGTACGATTTTAAAAGATTCGCTATATTTTTTAACTATTAGTCCTATAATAATTTTTGTAAAATAGAAAATATTATTGATATATTTAGTGAAATCATGGTACAATTTTAAAGATATATGATTATTGTATAAATATATTTGCATAACATAAATAAACATGAGAATAACAATGTGATAGGTTTTTAATAATATAATGAATACTTTTACTGTCCTTTGAATAATACTGTTTTATCATGACTTTTCTTATGTAGTCGGAGGGTAATTTTATATTCGTCACTCTTCCTTGATGATAAAGTCTTATTCGGGAATAAGTTGCTGCCAAATATTTTATTAATTTATAAACGTGATTGTTGTTGGGCTAACATCTAGCATATGTTCATTAAGATCATTAAAACCTACCGTTGTTTTTCACAAATGTTTTGCAAAACTTGGGTTGCAATATGCAAATGAATTTTATCTTTCTTTAATAAAGCAGCTTTGCCAATTATTAAAAAGTGACAAAAGACTCTTTCCACTTCTTGACACACAGTTATTGCATCTTGTGATGGATAAATTAGGCCTCCCACATCTTTCTTTTTAATTAAAGCCAAATTGAAATGATTTTGCTCAAATGGATCGGTTAAAACTGTTTTACAAGGAACACAAGATATGGTCTGCTGCAATTTGTGAATTACAAATCCAGCAATGTAACTAATAACAGCTGCCTTAAAAGACGATAGAGTAGGAGGTAGAGGAGGTGGTATCTCGCAGTAGTCGTGGTCCTCCAAAATTGAAGAGCAATCCAATTGCTTTTCTCTAGATATGGCCTCAGAGTCAACAACCCTGTGATCTCCTGGAGAAAGTATTACCACATCATCAACAGTCAAACAATTCACCTTTTACTCCTGATGAACAAGAAGTTTTCTATAGCTTGTATGATATGATGATTTGTACCTTCAAAGACCTGATCTCCTTTTATATAAAGAACTGTGAGTTTGAACGATTCGAAGCTTATTAGCCATGTACTCAATCGTTTTTGCATTCTCGATGGATTTCCTTTTGCAAGTACTTTCATCACCAACAGAGTAACAATGATCGAGAATAATATTTTGTCGAAGGATTTGCATTTCTTCTTCACTCCTCTTTCGCTTCATATGCCTTTCCCTTTTCGTTTTTCTCATTTTCTTTGCCCATTCATTAGACCTAAGGTCAGAAAGAAATAAAGAATAATACATACATTCATTCTATGTAAATAGAATTACTGATCATACTGATCGAAGAGCACTTATATGCGGAGCAACTTGGCATTTTTAATCAATAAATATAACGCTGATCTAAAAACAGGGTCTGTAATAAGGTCTGGCAATACAAAAACAATCATGTAATCTAGCAGTATAACTACTCCATGACGTCACTGGAGAACGAATATATATACATATATAATTAATATTTATATAAATATTTATTATATTTATTTATAAACACACACCCAATATATATGTATATATTTATAGATAGATAGATAGACGAGATAATGTAGTATAGAGAGATAGATAGATAGATAGATAGATGAAGATAGATGAGATAGAGAGAAGCTAGATAGATAGATAGTAGATAGTGATAGATAGATAGATGATCTGATAATAGATAGATAGATAGATAGATAGAGAGATAGATAGGAAGATAGATAGATAGATAGATAGAGAGATAGTAGATAGATAGATAGTAGATAGATAGATAGATGATAGTAGATAGATAGATAGTAGATAGAGATGATAGTAGATAGATAGATAGATAGAGAGTCGATAGATAGATAGATAGATAGATAGATAGATAGTAGATAGATAGATAGATAGATAGATTGATTGATTGTATATAGAGAGAGATAAATATAATCGTTCTCTAGTGACGTCATTGAGTAGTCACACTGCTCATGTTTATTTTGGTATTGCCCAAGCCTTAAAATTATACAGAACTGATCTGAATATAGGAGAGTCACACTATACTGATAATGGACCATTATTAATGGTTCGTAAATACAATTTGTTTACATGTTTATGAATCTTATGAGGTAGCTGTGTAACCTATTGAAGGCAACACAGCCAATACTCCTTTCCAGCTGTTATGCGCTTCTAGTTCTTTTATATTTTCTTGGTCGCTGGAAGCAGAGCCCTATAAGCAGCTCTGGCTGGAAGTAAATAAAAGCAATAATTATTTTATGAATGTATAACTACGCTATTAAGAAAATAAGAAATAAAACATAAACTTAATTAATGTATACTAATGAATATATAACTAATAAATGATCAAAAACATACTTAAATACTTATTATTAATTAATAAATATTCTTAATAAACAATGATTCAATATTAATAATTATGATTTAAACTTAAAGATAAAGATATTAAGTATGAATTATATATATAAATTGAAATACCAAATATTTGTCAGGCAATATGAATTAAGGGAAGTAAACTCAAGTAAAAGATTAAACGCACTTCTGTATCTCCATTTGGACTGCATTAATATGTTTTATGAGAAGGAAAAAAAATATAAGGGATTCCCACCAAAAGATTATCATTGGGGATTCGATTAGTCACCTGATATTTTATTATTATTAATAAAATAAATTTCCCATCACCGTGTACAATTGTTATTTAACGTCAAAAACACAATATTTCAAATAGCGTAGGATCTCCCAAAATAAAGTTCCATTTTTATACACTGAAAAATAGTTTTGACCGTTTTTGCATGCCCATAAATTTTGGTGCTATCGTTTTATTGTTCATCGCTTATTGATATTCGATATATTGCATTATCGTTTATCCAAAAAAGATTAACAATAGATATATAATATACAGGAGTTGGTCGAATAATTACTTTGAAAGTAGTAAGAATATACTTACTTTTTACTGACGTAGTAATATCTTTGTTCAATATTAGTTATACTTCACAAAAGTAATATACTACTTTGAGTAATCTACTACTTTTTTGGGCTAGGGACGCTTTTATTACCGACCTGACATAGAAAGAGAAAAAAACTGAAAACATAGAGACATCTCTCTGGCCTCTCTTTTATAGTATTGAATTAATCACAAACCTCTCCCCTTTTCATAACAAAGCTGCTATTATTATTATTATTAAACAGCTTGATTTGTTTAACTCTAGAGGAGGAACCTTGATACGGAGTTCCCCCTGTGTTCGGAGTCACTTATTCGACAGGATTCCTGGACGAGGGGAACTCCATCGTCTCTTGTCGGGACTGACTTGTTCTTATGGTAAGTAGTTCAATGCCTCCCTCATCACGGAAGGCTCTCTAGGCTTCCTCTCAAAGCTTATTAATTCTCTTAGCATTTTTTTGGCCGATTTGACGACGAGAGTGAAGGAGGAAGACAGTAAGACCGCCCCTCATAATTCATCTAGAAGATGGTGAGTGACGAGGAGACGTTGAAGAAAAAGTTCAAGTTATGGAAGGAAAGAAAAAATACTTAAATTTATTTTTTTTTGTCTTAAAAAGTTCCATGATGAGATATTAGAGTCAAAAACTTCTTAGAAACGTCTTCAAACCAATAAAAACATGAATTTGTATATTTCCCATTTGTATCTATTAAAAAAATCTTAATTGTAATTAACATAAAGGGAATGGATAAGGCTAATGAAGGCGTAAATAAAACTTTGATACTCTTTGGACTTTCCAAACGGAAAACAATCGTTTAAACGTTTTTAAGTAATTGATGTTGCGGTTTTAAATGCTAAGGGAAGAATAGCTAGCACAATAACTTCGATTGAGGGTTGAAGTCCCGAGGATCACCGTGGAATTATCCTAACAGCCGTCGCTAGATATGGAGCTCTCACCCTCTAAGTCACTTCCGTAACCTTCAACTCGAGGACTCTCGCTTCGAGGGAAATCAAGTATTTCCGAACGAAGTTTCAAAGCTACTTTAAGATAATTAAGGATTTATTAAAAAATTTATTAGCTATTTAAATATTAATGTATGTTTTAGTCTTAATTATACGAGATGTTTCATTATAATGTGATTTTAAAATTATTATATACCCAAGTATATTATATCATTGAGTCATTTTTGTTTTGTTTAATCTATTTCGATGGTTCATTTGTCGTTGTATTAATTGAAGTGAGTATTCTTATGTATTTTATACTATTATTTAAGAACTGAAATACAGGAAAAGAACATTAAAGTATATTAAAGTAATAGCCAACTACTAATGTTATTTATTGGATATGATGAGGAAATTATAAACTTGATATCTTCTGAATACATTTCGTCTCGGTAGGTATACAATTGTTTTTTCCATCTCCTTGTCTAAATAAAATTTAATAAATAATAAACCCCTTAATTAAACTATTATGAAAAAGACAAAACTTGTAATTAAAAATGACAGGATCTTTGTAAAAAAAATATTCTAACAGATTTTTTAATAATTATTTTATTATTTTTTACATTTATTTAAAAAAAATCAATACATTTTGATGCCTTGTTTCTTTTTTATCAAAGGAACCGCCTGGGAATGAAACTATTTGCATATTTAAGTCAGATGCTTTCTGTTGTGGTAAAAGTGTACAGAAGAAAGACATCACTGCCCGGCGGCCTTGATCACTCGACTGTTGATGATTTAGTCTAGCCACGCTATGATATATGCCCAATGACGATAATTTGAGCATTAGGTATCATGAAAAGCAAAAAAAATAATTTATACAAAATTGAAGACGCACATCAGTTGATTCAAAAACAGTATTAGCTTGTTTTAATATTCGCAAATCAGGGCAAGACAGCATTATGAATTGACCTTGCAACGCCTTTATATAAAACATCTCATTTACAAATATTTACGCCCTTAATAAGGTGAAATAAATGCTAATATAAGGGATTGATATTATTATAATAGAATAAACTAAAATGTTTCGAAAAATTATATTATATATATATATATGCCTTTTTGAAGAATTTTTACTTTGACAATATTTTCTTCTTATTTAGAAAACTAAAAATATATTTTAAAAATAGTTAATGAAAGTCTAACATTTTCTTAATACAAAAAGTAAAACATCTTACTTTAATAGCCCTTTACTAAACATTAAAAACCATCAGACTGAGATTTATTGGATATGGTGTGAAAATGATAACCTTCTTAAAAACCAGTATTGGAACAAAACGCTAAATGTAATTAAATAAATAATAAAGCACTGAATTATACTATTATGAAAAACAGTAAAACTTTAAAATAAAAGCCATCGTTTTTATTATTGAAAAAGTATATATCTGATTTGTAACACAAAATAACACATTTTATATTGCACATCACAGTCCGACTCGGGTGTGGTGGTTTTGAATGAAAAGCCGTATCTTGATGTGAGCACAGGAGAAACCGTTGGCTACGTCCCCCATGGACTCTCAATTCGTGCTTCACAGTCCTCCTTGTCGTTTATCGCACATGCCTCCTCCGTGAGGACTGTCTTTGATGTACATTCCGTACTTTTAGATGAATGATTACAATCCGACATCACTGTCCGGCGTCCTGGATCCCTCTTCGGTTGATAATTTAGTCCAGCCACGCTATGATATATGGTCAATGACGATAATTAGAGCCTCAGCTATGCTGAAAAACAAATAAATTATTTATAAGAAGATGCCTTAGGAACTAATAGTTGAATAACTTACAATCACAAGCCAAGCCAATCCCGAAGAGATATTAGGGAGTTTCTCTTGTTTGGTCTATATTTTAAATAAAAAGCCGTATCTTGGTGTGAGCACAGGAGAAACGGTTGGGCGTATTCTCGGAACTCACCATCGCTGGCTACGTCCCCTATGAACTCCCAATCCGTGCTTCACAGTCCTCCTTGTCGTTTATCGCACATGCCTCCTCCGTGAGGACTGTCTTTGATGTACATTCCGTACTTTTAGATGAATGATTACAATCCGACATCACTGTCCGGCGTCCTGGATCCCTCTTCGGTTGATAATTTAGTCCAGTCACGCTATGATATATGTTGAATGACGATAATCAGAGCCTCAGCTACGCTGAAAAACAAATAAATTATTTATTAGAATATGTCATAAAGATTTATATTATATATATAAGATGAGGGAGTCTCCGTGAAGAGTCGTATCATGGTGTGAGCACAGGAGAAACGGGTGGGCGTCTCCTCGTCACTCACCATCTTCTAGATGAATTATGAGGGGCGGTCTTACTGTCTTCCTCCTTCACTCTCGTCGTCAAATCGGCCAAAAAAATGCTAAGAGAATTAATAAGCTTTGAGAGGAAGCCTAGAGAGCCTTCCGTGATGAGGGAGGCATTGAACTACTTACCATAAGAACAAGTCAGTCCCGACAAGAGACGATGGAGTTCCCCTCGTCCAGGAATCCTGTCGAATAAGTGACTCCGAACACAGGGGGAACTCCGTATCAAGGTTCCTCCTCTAGAGTTAAACAAATCAAGCTGTTTAATAATAATAATAATAGCAGCTTTGTTATGAAAAGGGGAGAGGTTTGTGATTAATTCAATACTATAAAAGAGAGGCCAGAGAGATGTCTCTATGTTTTCAGTTTTTTCTCTTTCTATGTCAGGTCGGTAATAAAAGCGTCCCTAGCCTTTTTGAGAATTTCCGAATTCAATAAGTAAAGGCAATCACAGGTTTGTAAAAATCCTCACCAACCTAGTGCATTTATATAATAATCTATATTTTTAAAAAAACTAAGTTATCCACCTATAAATTCGCCGGAAGTAAAAAAAAAGTGGAATTTCAGGTGCTTGTGAAGATTTCTTGACGATTCAGGTTTTTTTTCTTCAAAAATTAAATATTCGGTTGTTATCCAAGAGTCTACTCAATTTCAATTGGCCTCATAAAACATCAATCTTTTACAACCTTATTACTAATGCATAAAGACTTAGAATCACATTGCACCCCGTTTTCCTAGTTAAATAGGCTTTTGAAAATACGTATGCAAAAAATCATTACATGACGATTCATCACAACAATTTTATTTGCATATACAGGATGTTTATCAGTGTCTACTCAAATTTTATAACTCCTGGTCAGTAAATTAAATCTTTTGTACTACCTTTTGCATTAATTAGAACTATTTGCACCCTTTTTCATAGTAAGCTAGCTTTGAAAATAAAGTATGCACAAATAAAATAATCCCTGGTCATAACACAATTTATTTGATATTACTAGGTGTTGTTTATCAGTGTCTACTCAAATTTTATACTGGTCATAAATTCATATCTTTTACTACCTTTTGCAATTAATTAGAACTCTTTGCACCGTTTTCATAGTAACGTTAGCATTTTGAAAATAAGTATGCAAAATCAAAATGACGTCATGAAACAATTTATGGCAATTCTCGGGTGTTTATCAGATGCTACTCAAATTTCTACATGGAATAAAATCAATCTTTTATTACCTTTGCAATAATTAGAACTCATTTGCACCCGGTTTCATAGTTAACTAGCCTTTGAAAATAATTATGAATAGAAAAATGACGCATCAATAGATAGATTCCCCCATGACCATCACACAATTCTTTGCTATTATACGGGGTTATCAGGGTATACTAAATTTCATACATGGGTAGAAAATTAAATCTTTTTATACCTTTGTGACAATTAATTAGAACTCATTTGCCACCGTTTTTATAGTTAAAACTGCTTTTATAAATAATAATGCAAAAATCAAAATGATGTCACACACAATTTTTGCTTACTCGGTTGTTTATAAGTGTTCACTCACATTTAATTTGCGGTTGGCTTTTAAAGCTATCTCGACTGAATTTTTGATAAAGAATCTTATATATTAAAAATGCCTTAATCTAAATAGTATAATACCAAAAAAATAGAAAAGAAAATCAAGTCAAAGAGCCTCTAGGATGCATTGGATTGGTAAACCATACAATATCAACAAATCATTGGCAAATGATATACTCTCTGGAAAGATCGTTATAGGAAGGAGTCATTTATGGATGTAGAAATGAAGTGATATTGTTTAACATAAAATTGATGCATTCGATTCATAAACCGAATGATATACCCTTCGTATTGGTATCCAAACTGGTACCGTTATGAAGATGCAACAGAATACAAATTATCAAATTTCCATGTGTGCTGATCTTCTCGTCGCGAGACCTGATATGTTAATAAATTATTTTTTTATTATACCTTGAAAAAGTCAAATTTTATAGTCCAATCAGTAGTCAATTATCCCTTATTAAGTGTATGGGGAAACTTTATATGAAAAAAATATATATTTAAAAAATACGATTTATATTCAAAAAATACAAAAGAGGCTGCGTGCAATAATTTAAAAGGAGAATGAGTGATTAATTGAGAGAAGTATGGTTTATTAAGTCAGCCAGTAGAAGTAGAATCAGGTTGACTTAGAATGTGCACTAGGATATAGAGAAAAGGAGAATTGTTTTCGAGCCGAAACAGACGATTAAGCCCAATCCGTTACCATAATAGTCGTGATTATCCTCGAAAGCGTTTCCATCGACCGTCCTCAACCAGTTAATCCAAAATAAGGTAAGAAATATCATTTTTTAAATTTCGTGTAACATACCTATATACTATATATGATATTGTAATATTATAAAGTGAGCAAATGGCTCAAACATGATAAAGTGGGTGAATTCAAAAAACTAAAAAAATGACTTCTTACATTATGAGAGGCATAGGTTTAATTATCCAACCCAAGCCCTCGGGTCCCGCCTGCTGATATAGGCTTTGATTTAGGGTTGAAACCCACCTCCAACTCTGGCAAGGTATAAGAGGAGTCCTTACTTTCAATCTCATACACCCCAAGCCCTCGGGTCCCGCCTGCTGATATAGGGTTTTATTTAGGGTTAACCCACCGCCAACTCTGGCAGGTATAAGAGGAGTCCTTACTTTCAATCTCATACACCCCAAGCCCTCGGGTCCCGCCTGCTGAAATAGGCTTTTATTTAGGGTTGAAACCCACCGCCAACTCTGGCTAGGTATAAAAGGAGTCCTTACTTTCAATCTCATACACCCCAAGCCCTCGGGTCCCGCCCTGCTGATATAAGCTTTTATTTAGGGTTGAAACCCACCGCCAACTCTCTCTCTCTCTCTCTCTCTCTATATATAATATTATATATATAGTCGTCCCTCGCAAAGTCGCAACGGCCCGGATCCATGACACGACCACTGCGATCTATATGAGGGTCGCGATGTTGATATATAATTTTGCTATTGAGTTCATTAGGGGACGTTTTGCCGTGAAAAAACGGGAGCCAAGCTGTCGTCGCGTAGTATAAGAACTGCGAAGTGTCGAGGGGCGAAGTACCGAGGGCCGACTGTATAAATGTATATCTATATATATATCTATATATTATATAAATAGTAGACTTGTTCAAATTTCACACTTTCTTTAAAAAACATTCAAATAGATGACTTTCTGGTTCTCTAAGGCTTAAATAATCGAAAGAAAAAATATTTTTAAATTTGGCCCCCGGAATGCCTCCCACATGGGCTATTTAGGGCGGCGCCAATGAGAATTAATTTTTTATGATGATAATGTGGTCAAAATGCGATTCGTAGAAAAAAATATTATGCAAAATGGGTATGACAAACAAAACATATTAAAAAAATCAATTTGTTTTTTAAATTACATGTTTATTTTGTAACCGACTACATAATATGTAGATACGTACGTTGTAAGAGAGCTATGTATGTACTTCGTATACATATATTTCAACATTGGAAAGGAAGGAAAAATATTTTTTAAATATTTGTTTACCATTTTCTTAAATAATTATTAATTATATAAAAATATGCTATAATTTATAGGGTCCCAACCAATATGTGCAGTTCAAATTTCTTACTTTTTAGACATAAAACAAAGGAAAACCAAAGAAACTGATTAAAATATAAGGTGTGCATATTTTGTGGTATATAACGTACCTGCAGTAAATATTTCTGGTTTCTGTCATTTGAATTCTTGGATGTATTTTCCTTTTTATTTTTTAAGAAATAAAATAAGACTAAATGATCTGCAAATTGAATTCATAATTTCTACCAAAGTTCAAAATATACACATACAAATGCAATGTAAAATAATTTTCCATGAAAATAATTATATATATATACATATATATATATATATATATTATATATTAGATATATATATATATTATATATATATATATATATATATATATATATATATATATATATATTACTAGCAGGCTTCATGAGTCAAATTATACCAGTACAATTAAAGTTCAAATAGCTATATTTTTTGAACGGAACTCTAAATTACTAGCTTGTTTTTTTGTTTGTTTATATTTATTATTATCATCCACGATAGACATATACACGAAAACGCACATATAACACTACGGGGTATCTGTGTTACAATAATAAGAATACCTATGTACATATAGTTATTCCTACTTAAATACTAAAATTATTTACAATAAATATTTTATATTGCAAAAATTCAGGCTTGTGAACGGAACGCAAAATTGAACGGTGTTCAGCTGAACGCACGTTCAATGAACGGAACGCTGAACGGAACGCAACTTTTTTTTGAACGCTGAACGTTGAACGCAAAAAAGATTTTTTGCGTTCAGCGTTCAATATTTCCAAACACTTCTTGGACTTTTTTGGAGATTCTTTTCTAAAAAACGTGATCACTTTTTTGAGATTTTTTTTTCTAAAAAAAAAAAATGTTATCACTTTTTGGGAAATTATTTTTCTAAAAAGAAACGTCATCACTTTTTGGGAAATTTGAACGCTGAACGCAACAACATTGAACAGAACGCTGAACGGAACGCTATTTTTTTTTAACGCTGAACGGAACGCTGAATGAAAAAAAAGCTGAACGCTCACAAGCCTGCATAAATTTAATTCTTCTAATGTTTTCGTCCTCCTCTTGAGAAACTTCATGCCTCTCATAGGACAGAGCAGGACATCTGTTTATGAGGTGATCTACAGTCTGCGGTTCTTCCGTGCAGAGATCACAAATTGGACTGATGTTCTTCCATTTACTCAAGTGCGAGAGAAAAGGTCCATGGCCAGTGACTGCTTGAACAAGCAGTTTCATATTCTCTCGTCGAAATTTGATCGTGTTTTGCTGAGGAGTTTTCAACATTAGACGAGTGTGCTTCATATTTACGCTGTTTTTGTGACGGCTGCTCCACCTTTGATAAAACAACTATCTACTGCCTTCTTCACGTAGCTCGGCGGTACTCCGGTGCATATTTGATTTTGACTCTCACAGCCACTTTTTGCAAGATAATCGGCGAGTTCATTTCCAGTTATGTCACTGTGACCTTTACACCAGTCAAGGTATATGTTTTTCTCCTTTTTTGCTCTTATCAAAGTTTCTTTACATTCTTTGACTATGCAGCTCTTCGTGAGTGGATTGAGGAGAGCCACAATTGCCGATTGAGAGTCGGATCTTATAACAATATTCCTTGTAGGTTTTCCAGTTTCAGAAGGTCTTCCACAGATCTTGAAATGGCGAGGACCTCAGCCTGAAATACTGATGCCTCGATTTTTAATGACGCCAGTGAATGATGTAGAGACATGTCACCCCTAGTGATAATCCATCCTGCGCCCGTATTTCCGTCTTGGTCTTTAGAACCGTCAGTATAGATTATTGTATCCGGACATTCTATACGATTATTATTGATCCAGACTAGGTCACCTTTTATGTAATCACTAGGCCCATTTATATTTGCTTCACAAAGCAGTTTATCACTAGAAAAGCGGTGTCCACGCCGTCTTGGGAGGTTGCCAATGCCATCCCAAGTATCTTGTGTAAAATGCCTTGTTCTCCATCTGGACTTTGTTGCCTGTGCTTGTACATATAGGTCGAGTGGAATAATACCTAAGCTGACTCCATGCCTGCGGTTGGTGTTGACCTTAGTGTTTGAGTGATTGATAAAAGTGTTTTCCTTTGTACACTGGTTAGTATTTTGACTCCACTTTTTTGGATGCAATAGTATGACCTCATACAAGACAACCATAACATATGATTGGTCTAATCATTGATTCGTAGAGCCAGATAACTTTATCAGACGTCAGCCCCCACTTTTGACCTATGATTGCTTTTGCCATGTTCCATAAGCGAGAGCACTTGGCAGCTTTTTCCTTCAGGTGTTCTGTCCAGGTAAGTCCTTGATCAAATACCAAACCTAAGTATTTCAAGCGTGTTGAATACTCAATCTCCTGTCCATCCATTTATAACCGTGGAAAATATTTTGACCTCTGTTTATACGCCTTTGAGAATACTATAGCACTAGATTTTGTTGGATTAAAGGTCAAGCCATTTGATCTTCCCAATTCCAGTACAATATTTATTGCATCTTGCATTTTACTGACAAGTGTTTGTGGGTGTTTTTCACTTATTCCTTTTTTCTATACCTAAGAATACTAGAAATAACAATAGCAACAATGACTTAGCCAAAATTAGGATTTTCCAACGATTTTCAGTAAATTACTAGCTTGCGAGTGTAACAATTTTTCGTCTTTCCGTTCCACGTTCCGTTCCGCATTCCAATCAAATTATTTATATTCAATGTGGCAAAATTCAAGAAAAGTATTTTTGTTTAGTTTGTAGGAATGATTAAGGATAGATAATTTCAAATATATACAAGCATTTTGTGTCTCATCTCCATGTGAATGAATTTCGGGGTTTTCTTCGAGGTATCATTGCGATAGAGAGACGAATTCCTGTGTGATGAATTTAATTGGACAATGATAGAGTTGTTTCAATATCGTCCGTTGTAATTGGGACTATCGATATATAATCAGTAGATCGGTAGTACTGACGCTATGTTTTTTCTACCGATACTGACATTATTTGGATAAAACTATCGAATACCGTTATCCATTGTATTATTTTTGTCCATAGTTTGAGATAGATTCAAAAGTTTTGAATATCAAAATCTTGATATCTCCTAAATGCATTGCACCCCAGATAGAAATGGGCTTCCGCCTCATTATCTTTATTTCTGTAATACTGACGGTAGATTTCTTCAATCATAGTGATATTTTTTTGTTCTTTTATAAAACTATCTAATAACGCTATCCATTTATTTATTTCTATCAATCGTTAGCGGTAAATTAAAAATGTTTTAAGTTCGAAATCTAGATATTTCCAATGTTATTCCGCAATGATTGTTGAATGTATATTTTTCTTTTTCTTCCCTTGAAATAGGAGCCTTATAGCAATTACTATTTTATTGTACAGCTATTTTGTCTTTAAAATAATTATATTGTGTGTATGCTAATTAGTTTAAAACAGGTGTCTTGTATTTGTTATTATAATAAAAAGTTCAAGTTTGGTGCTCGCGGGCTCTCGGGCCAGAATCTTGATTGCTCAAAACTACTTGCACCCCCCTCCCTCGAGAGATGATTTTTATTCCTATATAATTTGAAACCTACCGTTACCAATACCATTATTATAACTAACTTATATTTCTGGTATCATTTTTGTCTTTTTCATCATGATTTGAAGAGTCAGATTCATTCAAACGACCTTCAATTTGTGGGTAATACTCATCTTCTCTGCCCGAGTCAAAACTTTCTCCATCAGAGTCTGCGGGAGACGTAGTTGCCAGAATAGCTAGAATACATTTACTATCAAGAGTATTTCGCCGCGACATCATTTCTGTATAACTTAAGTATAAACGTCATTATAAGACACTTTTACAATTGGAGGTCAAAATGACCCCCTGGCCTGCCGAGGATGTGCATTCTATATCTTGAAAACTAATTAAGACAGCAGTCTGGTTTTTTTTGTGTACATTTTCATATAGGAATAAATAAATATCGTGAAATTTGATGACTACCAGGCAAAACACAAAACAGATATTAACATCGAAAAGTTAGAATGGGGGTCCAATTGACCCCCTGGCTGTTATAGTGTTAACATAGAAAGTCTGTCTATTTGTATTTCAGGTCCACTACTTGATTCAACCCCTTTGAATATTGGCGCTCATTTAACATAGAGTATCTAGAAGGACCTATTTCTTATACAACTATATTGATGACTTATATTCTTCAATACTCTAAAAGCAAAAAAATATATACCCAACCAAGGAAGAATATAATCAAAGAATATATTCCCCTTGGAATGGAAACAAGTTCCGCTTCATGACGTCACGAATATACTTATGTAAGAAACATTATATACTTTTGAGGCTTTCATAACAGCCAGGACCCGTATTGGAGATCTAGAAGCAACAAGAGCGACGTTTAAAACATATTTAAGCAGAACTATAAGGATGTTATTTATTCAATTGCAGTTTAAATCATTAATAAGATTTAGTTGTAATAAATAATAAACAGATATAGGAATTATTGCATTTTTTGATCAAAGCAATTTTTATTAAAATATCCATATTTACAAATTTTAATATGGTGTATACTTGATATTGAATTTAAAAATATTAAAAGTACATTTGATTAGAAAATTGAAGCAAGCCCGTTTTTTAATATGAAAAACAGATCATTTATTTCTTGGGTTATACTTAAAGCCTGATAAGAATTCCCAAGTGTACAAAGCTATTTAATATTATTTACAACCTGAATAGTCGGTTAAATCAACGGACGGCTATGAACATACAACATGTGATTGTTTAAGTGGTGATATAGAATTTATGTTTCCACTTCCTTATGCAAAAATAGTTCATGAGACATCAGATTCTAATAATATTTAAACATGTCATGTCGGTAATAAAGTAATCCCTTGCTAGAAAGAAATGTGCGCCATGTATTATCATTAACTTTATGACCCAGTATTTCGTACCTTTTCTTAGGATACAAATTCACTAACCCCCAGTAGCCACAGTAGCGTCATGACCCCTTCATGGGAGAATAAATGTTTTTAAAATAAATATTTTAAATAAGTATAAATGTATTTGTTTTCATATATCTCATTTTTCATGTTTTGTAATATAAATTACATAATTTCCATGAGCTTTTGTTACTCATAATGATAAAAGACAGGTAGACTTATTACCTGTGGCAGGGACCAAGATGTAAACATTCCTTAAATAAAAATAAAGGAGGGTTTTTGTGGGGGGATCTCATGCTTTGAAGAACCCCAAAAAGGATATCATTTCTGAGGTAGCCACCACCATGGGTCACCATCTTAACCCTCATCCTCAAATCCTTATCACCCTATTATGCACCCTGCTATTCATCAACTGCCAAGGTAAGGAGACACCCAAAGCTAACTCTTCATTATTCCCATCTCTATATTATCGATTCTCGTTTAAAAGCTCAATCCAGTGGATACCGATCCAAGCCCAAGTATAACTGCACGATCAACCGTATCATACAGGGTCAATGGTATTCCCGGGAGACAAACCTGGACACTCTCACTAACATCGATGCTCAAACCATGCAGGGCAGAGGCACTTGCATCGAGAGCCAGACGGACAATGCTGGAAGCTATGACTTTCTATTTGCATCGAATCCCAGTGATCCTTCCACATGCTTCCACTGCGTACGCCTATTTATCCGGACGCCAAATATTTTGGAAAAGCGAGAGAGTAAGAAACAAATCGTAAAAAAAATAAAAAAAGCTTATGCTCATTAAATTTTGTTTCAAATCAATATCATCTTGGTATCAATTACATATCTGAAAAGAAATTTATTTACTTTTTTAATCACTAATTCTGACTTTACCATATTTTTAAGCATTCGGTTCAATGCTTAGTTTAGTCATTTTCTTATACAGCTTAAAAACATGTGTTTCATTTAACGTTTTATTCAATGAACCATCATTAAATGGAGCAATGCTCTATTTTGCCCTTCATTCAAAAGCATAGAAACATTTACTAAAGACAAAGAAATCATTAGTTTATTCAAACCCAAGTATTTTTAGGTAATAAGTATTTCAATAGAAAAATCATTGATAAACCCATAAGAACGTTAGTAGCACTCTCCAGAACGTCATAGCAATAAAATATTTAGAAGCCAGTATGACGTTCCGTTACAAGATCAGGTCATAATTAAACTAGTCTCTGAATTAAATAAAAACATTTATGCATTTTAAACAGCATGTTTTATATGATTTGCAATGAAGGTCATTATAAACATACTTTGTATCAACAATAACTTTGAACCACTATTTTTACATCTTTTTCTATCACAACGAAAATCAGATGCAAAAAAATTGACTCGAATATCAATCACATGACTGATTCATTCATTACTTTTTCCGCTAGCCGGCTGTGTCTCACTTGAGAGAGGAGAGGAATCCAGTCTGGAGAAGGTATGCGCCCTCCTCGACTCCAGAGCACAAATCGTAACCATGTATCTGGAGACCTACACCCCTGTCAATTGTCGATCTTCAATTGAAGGAGTTTTTCACTTCACATACCAGGTTTGAAATCCAATAATATGTATTCACTCGTTTATTAATCAATCCATGAACTTTAACTTGTTACTTTTTCATAAATAGCTAAGATGGGCCTTTACGGGGGAATGTTCCCACAACGAACAACAAATTCATTCGTGCCAAAACGTTGGCTCGCAATTTTTGATTTCCAATCAAAAATTCAATGTCACATATCGACAATGTGAGGGAATGGACTGGACGTCTAATTCTGTGGTTGAATTTGCCTGTCTTGGGGATTGGTTCATTGGTAAGGATCATTTCTTTGCCGTGGCGAATACAAAGGAGTCTAGACGAGATGAGAAGTTTAGGTGCTTCCTCAAGAACCGAGACGATGACTATTTTCTCGGTATGTCCATCACTCCCGAGTGTAATCCCATCAAAACCATCGAACGGGTAAGGATTTATTTATTAGCCTTTATCTTCTTCCTTGACAGAATTCATTAATTTAAGGCTCCCGTAAGGCTGCGTCTCACCCCCGTTCGCTCCCAGTTAGTTGAGCCCACATGTCACTTACCCGAGAACTTTACGGGCGAGTGGATCAATACGGCCAACGTGGACGCCGACGTCATTATCAATTCCACTCACATTATCGAAAAGTGGCATCCAGATGACTCCAGATACCGAAAGGTCATATATGTTTGCAAAGAGCAGCGGGACTCTAGGTACATGATGGCGCGACTGACCATTGATGGTTGCCAAATCGACTACCAGTGTATCGACTTTGTTCCAAGGCATCACAACATCATTCGCTTCCGAATGGGGGAGGCCGGTATCAAAAATGACTTTCATACCATTTGCTCTTGGGTGAAGTTCAAGACGGAAGCCGAGTGGAAATACGATCTAATGTTGAGTCAGTATAAAAAACTTTAACACTCATGTGCGGTGAGGCACGGGAGTCGTGACTTAGATTTGCAAACATACGCCCTCAGTAAGGGTGATTAATCTAAGAGATGACGTCAATGCTTCACCTTTCATAGCCTTTTGGGATTTCATAACTCTTGTTTTATTAATTTATCTCCATTAGAGAAAGATCCCGTTCCGATTCGATGCCCCGTCGCCGGTGCCTTTAACTTTACTCAAACCGGGGATTTTCTTTTCGAGACTCGGTTCATTGGAGGTATTACGAAGGCTCCACGTCCTGACGTATGGAATCGCCCAGGTCAATTTTCTTGCAAGCAAAATATTTCAAGACTCACGGTATGTGACACGGATCATAAGGAAATATCGATTGACGAGACCTACTGCTGGTCTACAGATCATTTGGGAAGGCCCATTGACATCTACAGGTTCGATACATTAGTTACAAAAAGATAATCAATTGCAGCTATTGTTTTTCACTAATGAAAATTAAGATTTCGCCTTTATCATACCCTTAAAATATCAATAAACTTATTATCTCATGTATAGCTACGCTAGGAATAAAATAAGATATTCATACATAACCATAGTTCATGTTTGTTATTGATTGAAATGAGGCATTATCAGTATGGCGTTCCTAAAAGTTTTTGGACCCTTCCAATAACGGCATTGAAAGCTGGACTACCTACAAAGAATGTTGATATGATTCCAAAAATATGAATTTGATAACCGATTGACACAATTAGTTTCTAGGCCTTTGTAGGCTTTATCATTTAGATACCGTTATAAATATATGAATATTATTTTTGTAAATATTTGGTAAACGCAATCAAATTGATGATCGTCAATTCGTGGCGAATTAACAAAGAATAATTATCAGTTAAAGTATTTTTAGTTTAAAAACATCCTGAACTTAGATAAAGATATAAAAGTTCCACAAGAAACATTGTTAAAGATTTTTTTTAAACAAAGGAATTATATAAACGTACAAACGCATTAAATAGTTATACATATGATGTCTTTTCTTTTTTGAATTTTTGTAATTCTTAAACTACCTAAGACAAGGTTTATATTCATATATATTATATCAGATTTGTCTAATAATATATATATTTGACTTTATTATTCAAAAAGAAAATCCTTCCAACTTTGTTTATTTAATTTACACTTTTTAGTGTTCCGGACTACCGACTCCAGTGCATCGGCTATTGGAAGGAGAACTCAAGTCCTATTTAATCACCTATGACCAACTTGATGCCTTCACAAAGTACCGGTGCTGGGTGTACCAACGAGCTGATTTGAACAAGATGCTCATGTCTATGTCCGTAGGACCCTATTGCGATCTAGCCCAGGATGTTGACAGCAAGGACTGGACACGGGGAGCCGCCGTTAGCTTAGTCATGGATGAAAATGAACGAGAGTGTAAGAATGTGACAAAAAAGTTATTTAGTCTTGATTAGTTGAGCCATCAACTTGTTTGATAAATACCAAAAGGAGGATGCGTTAATTAAACACTGCATTAGTAGCCATCTTGGTGATAGTTTGTTTACAAAAATAGTATTATGAAGAAGTACTGTTCTAAAAAGGAATAAACACATATCGAACCCTACAACTTTAGCAGCCATTCATAGTCCATTTAATAATTATCAATTGCCAGCTCAAGTAAATATTTATATTTGTTGAGTATTAAGTTATCATATAAAAGTCGATGGATAATCCATCATGGATTAGGCTTAAGGTCTCAAAGAGAGGTTGTGGCACTTTGATATAAATAAGTTAAGCCACTGAAGCCAGGACTCAACTGCTCTGGTAATTCCTCGGACTAATTGTGTATTCCTTATTTTCAGTTGATCGTTGTCCAATGTACTTTAATGATGGATCCCAACCATGGACCGTTGAGGAAACTACGTTCGTGTATTCAATTTCGAAGACTCTGGAGGAGGATCCGTATTCGCACCTGGAGTTGTTCTTTATTCTATAGTTCCTTACCTTATCCTTCGATTACACTAAGAAAGGGACCTACAGGCTATCCCTTTGTTCTTTTATATGTTTCATTATTCTTATACTAGAATTTAATAATGTCTTTGTTGTATAACTGACTGTATTTTTAAACAATAAAAAAATGAACTTGTTGTACAAAGGTAGTTGTTGTATTCCTGGTCCATTGAGTTGAGCTCCTGTTCCCCCCTCTCACATAAAATTCTGAGAACTGAAGTAGTGGGAGTTGAGATGAAGAAGAGCACAATAGTGGAGGCCTTTATTTCATCAGTCAAAAGCCTTTAAGTTGAATTACTTGCTTAAATTTACTTCCGGGGTCTTGTACTTATCGCCCCATAAATAATTTTAATTAATAAACATCAACTTGTATTTTAAAGTATTAAATCATTAGTTTATGAGGCATGAAATCCAGTTTATGACAGCTATGACTTAATTTCAAGAGCTGCCTCAATAACTTAAATAATATATATATTTAAAAGAATCTCCAAAAATTAAATTTATTACTAATATTTTAAAGTTGTTTTTTTCGGTTAAATAAATTATTTACGGGAATCAAATCCAGTTTCTTTAAAAGCTGTATGGCTTCACTTTATATGTTCCTTAACTTAAATAATGATAAAATATATACTTTTAAAAGAATCCCACTTCATCCATTTGATTCATCCAAAAATTCGCGCGAAGCTAACGCCCACTATTTGACATCCCACGCAAGGCGTCAGAGAGAAGACAATAAAGGGGATCAACCCCCCCCCCCCCCCCCTGTACACCGTTAGTGTAGTAGCCCAAGCATCTAATTAGAAGGAATCCCCCACTCCCAAAAGGGCCTTCAGTCCATAGTAATGACCCTTTTAAAATTCAAAGGGACTGCAAGGATTCGCCCGTCTTGAGGGAGGTTCTGATGACGTCAGAGGGTACGTAGGAAGGTCCCTTCCCACGTAACTCAATTTGAAACAAGTTGCTTCATCCATTTTCCCTCGCGGTTCCTTTTGTTGTATTATTATTATATTATCTAGTGCCTGCTGCTTGAAGAAGCTGCAAAGCAAAAAATTCAAACCAGAAGAGGCTGTGTGAGTCAGGGCCTGCCTTCCTATGAAGGTCCCGCGTTTTTTTCCTGCTTTACGCAGCTGCTATTCTACTATATAAAGTGGCCCTTTATAATAATAAGTAAGTGCTCCTCCCCTTTCCTTTTCTATCTCCCTCCTTTGCTCCACTGATCTCTCAGCGTCTCTCATTGCTTCTATCTGTGTCTCTCTTCATTTCGTAGGTCTTTTTTTTCTTTCTTTTCTTTTCCTCGTCGTTTCAAAATCCGTTACTGTAGAATGGTTAGCTGGGTTAGCCGTCCAGTGGATGACTCTTCTTCTTCTTCTTCGTGACTAACCTTTTCTTTTGTGTGTCTCTGTGAGTGTGTGTGAGATATCCAGGAGTGAGGCTGCTCAGGTAGTCCCCGTGTGGAAAGCGAGAGAGAGAAGCTGTCTTAGAGGGCCGATATCACACATTGGGATCATCACAGAGTGGAGTGAGTGTTTGTGTGTGTGTCCCCATCGAAAGATATGAAGATGACGAGCGAGGACTCGGATCTCATGGATGGCCTCTATGGTATCCGCATGGGCGTCAATGTGGATATCAAGCGAAGCGATGGTGAGAGGCCTCTTTTGACTATTGATGTATTTGTTGTTTTTGTTGTCATGGAAGCCCATTCCAAGAGATGATTATTCTATTCCAACTCACTACTCTCTTATTTGAGCACCCTTTCTTTCTTCCTTCCTTCTAGGTAAGTGAGTGACTCTCAGACGAGGACAAGGGAAGGAAACAGACGTCTTCCGTCTCATCCATGCATGAGAGATTAACGTAGAAATAATACATGAAGAGGCCGAAATCAACACCTTGCTTCACAAACGAATGAAGGAAGCAAGGCTACCCTTCAGATTTCATTATACATTGCTAGGATTCTCAGATTAGCAGTCAGATCAGATAATCACCCATCACTCAAATCAACTACTTCATCTCTTAATGGGACAACTCTCCAATCATGAATCCCTAATGGGTATCCATATAATATCTATTATAGGGTCATAATGTGTTAAAAAGCTTGTTGCTAGGACTCCCTTTACACTACTCGAATATATATATATATATATATATTTTTCATAAACATTATGGATACATAATCAGTTTCTTAAGCCGGCCTAGATGACTCCCAATACTAAAATCAAAGCATTTCTTTAATTGTATATTTTAAACATTGAGGAAGTCTTTGGACGGCAAGGCCTTTGAGGTGATAATATACATAGCCCGAATGTGATGTTACAGTGAATAATATAATGCCTCAATATCTTCATATCTAGAAAAAAATCCGCTTGTGGATATAAAATGATTTGTATATACAATGAACTATGTTAAAGATACATATTTAATATAGTTTTAGGGGCTAAAGATCTCGAAACCGTGGGGTTTTGCTAGAAGAAATAATGAAATTATTATTTGATATGAATCAAAATGGTATCCTTTTAGCTCTTGATCGGTTGGGTTTATTTTATAACTACTGTTTCTAGTAGTAATTTTTAAAATAAAGAAAGTCTAACTACAATTTCACAAGCAATAATAACTATAAATCAATGAATGCTCGGAGCTTAATTAGGAAATAAACCACAAAACTAATTTTATTTCTCTGAATAATATATGTGTGTGAGTGTGACCGTTGATGGAAAACCGTGAAAGAACCGTCTAGGAAAATAAGAAGAATCTCTTTCCTTTACATCCATGTAAACATACCAACACATAGTCAACTACGGTTGACTTCTCAAGCATTTTCCCCTGTTACTTTACATCTTTTTTTTTTTCTCTTCTTCTCTTCCTCTTATTTATTATTATATATCATAAGATCATTCAATAATGAAGTTATCCTTTGAGCAGGAACCATGGCGACATAGTGCACGTATGTTAACCAATATTTGGAATAAGTTAAAGCAATACGCCACTATTCAATACTTATTTACACACGTTACTTATACAATTCAACCTTCATTCTTATAAATAGTAATTGAAGAAATTATTAACATAGTAATAACAAGAAGCTAACTACAACTTAAAGGCTCAAAGTATACAACACATAACATATATATATATATATATATATATATATATATATATATATATATATATATTGAAACACGCTCTAAAACAACAATGAATTCAGAGAAGGCAATTCTTAGATTGAATTTATATATACATTTTTTCGTCAATTTGCTATATTCTTTTGCTTATTAATATGAATTGAACTTGATTAAATGTCCTATATTCGTTGTAGATATTCCTTTGATGCCTTCCTTCTAAGTTACACAATAGACATAAACAAAGTTAATGTAATAATGAAATATTTTATTATTAGCGTTGCTACTTATAAAAAAGAGGATAATATATTATTTATACTTCAAGCTAAGTAAAATAAATAGAGTTTACTTACATATATATATATATGTATATATAAACTTAAGAAGAGAACACGACCACACCATGGGGATTCTGACGTCACTGAAAATATGAAGTTATAGTTAATAGAATTTCGATATATTAAATAGAAAAATAATCTTTTGAAGTATGAAGAACACAAACACATACATATATATATATATAAAGGACAATATTATTTATTAAAAGACATTCCTTATCAAATTAGTTGGGGGTTTCTTAGAAATAAGAAGCAGAAAAACATTTTCCTTTTTTAATTCTTATATATTTAATACCTCACAAAATAATAATAATAAACTCTAGCCCTATGAGTAAAATGAGAAGCTAAATCGATAATTGCGTGCATAGATATATAAATAGAGTTGTAAAACAACGATAGTGGAAAGTGCTCTGCTTCTCTCCCCTCTTCCTCCTGTTAAGGACAATATACTGGAGCAAAAGGATATACACTATTTCAAAAGGAAGAGTCTATTTAATGATTTGATTAATTACCCCCCCACCCCCCCCCCTCTTCTTCTTTGCAATTATCTTCTTGTTCTTTATTCTCTCGAAAAGGACATTATGTGACCCATGTCTAAATCATTACCTAGAATCAGTCTTGCAGTTACTTGTTTTGTATGTTAGTAACAACATAATGTATGTTTAAGAGGTATGAAAAAGAAAGAAACTAAACACTCGCCGCCTTCTCCCTTTTCCATATAAGTTGTTTATTTTCGACTAAAAAAAGCAATTTAGAGGATACAATGTGTGTGTATATATATATACCGTGCCTCTATTAGCGTTTACTTTAGTCGATCCCCTTCATAGCTCTGGCCATAGGGCTCTTTTCAACATATATATTTATATACACAAAAAGAAGACAATTATCATTTAATATCATCCTGTGTTTATAACAACTTATGGTGTAAGATTGAGTGCTGCGTCTGTGTGTGTTATTGTGTACTTAAAGCTTCTATATAGATAAAAATATTTTTTTTTGGTTGTTTCTGCAAGTTCAAGGGGAAGATTATATATCTGGGCCTCCTCCTTTCTTTACGTCATAGTTTAAAATTCATTTTGACTCATAGTGCAATTCATGTAACGTATATATATATATATATATTTGCATATGTCCTTTATGGTCATATAACGACCGATATCTCGGTTCTTTTTTAGTTCACTTACACAACGTTCCAAAATATGTGAGTTATTTACATGATGAGAGTATTTTTTAGAGAGTGCCGCTCTATTTGGACTCATATGGATTGCATCAAGTTTTTTAAAGAATAAGTAAAATACAATTTGGACGGAAAAAAAATAAAAATTCTTCTTGGTTTTTGCTTACAATAATATCTAAATTATCGATTTATGTTCCTTTTTCTAACATAATGAATGAAAACGAAACGTATTTACGTATTTTAGGAATAATAGGGTTCTATTCTAGTAGTTGTTTATACATTCTGTATATAGACAAAAACTTTATATGAACCAACGATGCTTTTAATAAGTTCTTTTGCATGTTAATGAATAGAAGTTTTGTGAATATTGTGAAATAATGGCATTAAGGACAAATAAATATATTCTGATGAAATCACTTTTGTGAGTAGACAATGTAAAATATTCTACCTGAATGGGATTGAGCTTTATGTATAAAATTAGACTATTCATTTTGATGGATAGTCTAAGAAACTCAAATAAATTACTGTCTTTTATATAATTGTGCTCCAACTGTGTTGTTTCATTGGAGTAGTCTAAATAGTCTAAGACATATAGTTATTATATTCACTATCTATTGACGCATGATCGCGCTCCTTAACAAGTAATAGGGGACATGAAACAGGTGATGAAAGAATAAAATTCTCAATTAATTTCACCGTGTTAAAACATTATTTTTTATATAATGTAGTAGAAGAATGACATTACAGCTGAAAAGCCTAAAAAAATGTTCTATATTTATTAATATTTTTGAAACCAATGCAGTTTTATATGTATTTGTATGAATGTAAATACTTAAAAGTAAATATTCATAGCCGTAAATCTTAATGAAAAGTGTTCTAAAACACATAGGAATGTTGATTTAATGGGATTCACACTTTAGAAATAAACATAATATTTAAAATCCATATTAGCTAATGGTAGCAGTTATTGAGCATTTAAAAAATTAAAAATAAGCAGAGGAACTCAATGATTGAGTCTTTTTATATCCCTCTTTCCGAGTTTTTTTATGAAAACCAAAGTTACTTGTGTGCTTTTAGACATATGCTGCTCACTCGCCTCTAAGCCTCTCCTTCACACACCGCAAACAACACAAATATCCACTAAGCATGCAAATTCTTCTGCTACCAAGGAGCTAAATTTTTAGCCGCCTCTTCCATTTTTTTAGCCTGCGTGGGTGGAAGTGTATTGGCGGCTTTATTTCTTACTTCTTGTTTCTGAGAGTGATTCACTCTTTTATATGCGGCCATGCTGGGCAATTAAGGAAATAAATATAGCCTTTAACATGACGTCACTTAAATATATATTTGTTATAGTAAAGTATTATTGAACATACCATAAAAATTATGAATAATTAAAATTTATTCTTCCAATGAGTGATTTAATTTATTGGAACTATGTAAGGCAAATACTGGAACAAATAATTCCAAGCTGAATTAATATTCAAGTAGAATATAATACAAAATATGAATTGCTTGAATATCATTTAAGCTTCGTTAATTCACTTAATATATGCAAATGTTTTGTTATGAAAATCCTCTACAATAACAATAAATTTGCCCACTTTGGCCTTTGACTCTCTGTAAGTATTAGATGCACTTTCTGTCCATATTTTCATAAATAATATTTGTTTATAATACGATCTGGATGCTCTTTATTCATTGAAGAAATTAATTTATTCCTTGAGTGCTTTTGTTTGACAAATAAATATATTAATAAATGATTGTCACTCATTACTTTTTAGTTTCTTGTGCTTTTTTCCCTTTGTTGATAGAATTCATATCATGGAGGAACAAAAATATATATATATATATTTGTATTCATAAGTCAGGATTTTTGTCGAGATCTGATGTTGGTGACCCAGCATATTGAGGCCTACGCATGGTTTCTTGAGACGCGGCTCATTAGTTGCTTCCATCAACTAGCTTGTAGTAGACACAGTTTTTTTAAACTTTAGTTACTATAATAAAGTATTATTAAATAAATATTTTGGGAAATTATGTCAGGATTTCGTGGAAATCCGTTTGGGACTCCCAATTGTGTGGAAGGCATATTTTTTTTATAATATGACCATAGAGGAGGATTTCTGCTCGTATTTATTATATTTTATCTGAATAAAGCTGTATATAAGAGACGTAATTGCAAGGACAATTTATTCAATCATTCAAGAGCCGCCAGGGAATATGTTTCTAAAGAATATATATTTAAAACCCTTAACACTACGTAATCATGAACATAAAAGATTTCAGTGACACTTCAAAATATTAAAATGTGAAGCCCATGCGAATATTTAGTAGGGTTCATCAAATACATTTCTAATTTGTGATAAAGGATCTTAAATCTTTAGCTCTATGTGTTATAAACGAACCTTTTATTCATATTTAATTACTTGTAAAGCCATGTTAATGTCCTATGTGCATTAGTGTTGTATTCTACGTTTTGACATGAAAAGCAGCATGGAAAACATGTACCTATTAAGTATATATTTTTTTAATATACAGCAAATCCATTCCTTGGTTTATTTAAAAGTCAAATAACGTGCAACAACCAGCCCCCAAAAAACATTGTAGCATAGCAAGTTTGAAAAAGAATTAATAAATAATAAGTATTGTCAAAATGCTCTCTACGTCATAATTTTTAATTACTATTATTACTCAGCGACAGTTCTTCCTTCGTTGCTACACTCTCATGTGCCTAGAGACCATTAAAATAATATAAGTTTTATTATGTATGACTTTTAATGCCATATTTTGGCCTCAAATATTGTAAAATATGATATGTTTTTATCGTTGCTAAAGGCTATACAAATCTATGTTAGTGACCGCCCACATTTGCTCTTGTAGCAGTAAATAAAGCACCCCTCTATGTAGCGGTCATATGTCGACACTCGCTACTTTTTAGGATGAGACATCAGTATAGACAAGTGGTTTTATTTGACTCTTTGTATATACGAACGTAAATGATAGGATATTTTTGTATGCTATAAATTTGCTATGACCAGGGTTGAGCCGGCACGTCGGTCATGCAAAAGATGTATGACCAGCAGGGCCCTTCCGTTATAAGAAGAAGTCAAACGGATCTTTGACAGATTCAGATGTTACTCATCAATATTCATAATAATTCTACCAAATGGTTATAAAATATTTGATTGAATAGTAATTGCCATTCAGGACAGTTTTAATATACAGAGCTCTGACAAGAACTCCTTGACTATTAAGCTACTCGTGAAAACCATGATAAACTGAATCCTTGACTAAAATTTTGATATAATAATAATACATCCATCGTTAATATATAGTTGGTCCTAATATAACCCACAGTGTGTAGGGATTAACTGACTCACCAAAAAGATCGTTTGTGGACTCTCTATTCGTAATGCGATTTAATGCCTACTTAGATAATTATTCATAAGGATGTGACCTTATAAAGAACGTTCCGTCTTTATACAAGGGAAAGACTTAAACTAATTGTTAATAAATCTTGTTCCTGCTTTTTTGTGGGGGATTCACTCAGTATTCATTTCAGTTCCAATCCGTGAAAGTCATTTTGTATGCAAAATAGATTTTATGGGATACAGTGGGAATATACATATATGATATCAATTACATGGATTGGAATTGTGTGAGTGTTTCTTGTAGAGATTATAGAAACTATTCTTAGGATCTTAAATAATGTAAAAACACTTCCAAATATATCTTACTTTGCAAAATTATAACGTCAATGCTAATTTTAGTTTGTTATAGAGCTCAAGGCACTTTGGTTGGCTCTGACTATCCAAATAATCCCTGATGGTTTCCCTTGAAAGGATCCCTTTTAAATATAGTTGTCAAGAGCATACATTTTTAAAAATGTGTCATGTTTTGCATTGTTTTCTTAACTGTTTATATAATCCGCGAACATGTCACTATTTTAAATTATTAAAAATAGATTTAGTTAACTAAAAGAACAACTCGGGTTATGGCAGAGGACCAACGTTCGACCCAGTGTTCCCTTAATACAATACGTTAACACCTTTAAATATAATCGAGTGTTCTTAGATCTAGAAAGGTTTTAAGTACACAATATATACAATACAAGATAAATCGAATAACAAGATGTTGTCTGCCCATGAAAAATCTGTTAGTATTATGAAAGAAAAGTGTTTGATCCCCCACATCCATCTAAGCTTATTCTTTACCTTAACATAGAAATATTAATATACAGAGTGCTAATATAATGCTCACATAATTGAATTCTACAAATAGAAAACAACCTATCAAAATAATTTTTTGAAAGCATTTAATAAAACTTAATTTTTTTTTCTGCTCCCTGATTAACTAATAACTGAATACACAACAGAGAAGGAGAAGAAAAAAAAGGCTCGACTTGAAGAGTTATTCATGACGTGTAAAGTAAACTAAGATGGCTGCCCCATTTGGTGATGAATAATTAAAGTAGTTTTGGGGGAAAAGTAAATCCTGCAATTATGTCATCAATGATGATGTGATGCTTGAACAAAAAAAAAAGTTCCTTAAAATGACGTCACTCAGAAAAATACCTTTTTGTCATTTCTCCCTATTCGTTAAAACATGGACTGCTCAACAAGTATTATTATTCATTCCTTATTCGACGTAAGGAATATATATATATATATTTTTATAAAAGGACCAAGAAAGATGGCTCCCTTCAGCTGTAAACTCGCACATATCTGATCTTCCCTTCTTTTATTGAGTGCACTTACTTAAGCATCATCCAGTTAGTAGTCGGCAGTTCGCTCTGTATAGCTATGGTTTCTATGACGTCATTGAGCAAATGATGGTGGACCTCTCAAGTTGTATATCAAATAGGGAAATATATGCCTTGTTATTCATTTATCTTGATAATACAGCCCTTAAACCATTAGTTTCTTAAGGGATATATATAGGGAAGACTTGAGTTTTCCTCGTTAAGATTCCCCTTTTTCTCAACATGGGACAATGTTCCCTTAGTCGAAAGCGTCGAAGCAGGACTTCCTCAGGGAGTGGAAGCAGCGGGGGTAGGAGTAGTAGTTCCTTTTCGGAGGACAGCAGCAGTAATCACTCTACTTTACCGGCCATGTCTTGCCTCATCCGTGACATTCAGCGGAAGGGGGAATGCGAGACCTTTTGTGATTGACTTTGGGGAAGCTCCCGCGAGCCTTCCTCCTCGGCGGCCTCCTCGGGTGATCCACAAGAGAAAGGGGGGCTCCTCTCCGCCTCTACGGAAGGATGGAGGAGGAGCTCACCGGCTACATAGGAGGAAGCTACCCCTTCTTGGGAATAGCGGAAACAAGAAGAGAAGAAGAAAGCACCAGGAAGAAGCCTCAAGGTGAGAGGCCCTGACACGTATTTTTAGCATGAAAAGGTCTTTATAAGAAGAAAGCTTCTTCTTAATTAGTTACAAACATATCCAATCATTATATTTATTTGCAAATAATATTCTTGTTAAGCATATAATGAATAAACATTTTCTTCTTAGACGAAGGCTTTGAATGCTTTTTTTTCTGTAGTAGTCAAGCTATGCATTAATTAGATTGCAAATAATTGTTTTTCACAAATTATTTTTATATATAAATGAATGAAAGGGTTCTTTCCTAAGAAAAAGCCTTTGATTACTTTGTCTTAGTAACACAATTAAATTTATATCATGTGATTATTTTTCACAAATTATATATTTATATAACTAATTTCTTACTAACAAGAAAGCTATAGATCTTTCTTGTTAATGGAAAGCATAGTAAAAGTTTGTTTTATTTTATTAGTTTCAATTTCATTAATACATGAATGAATAATTTCTTATTCATAAGTAAAATATACGTTTTGTTAGTAACATATACAAAATTACACCTTTAATTAAGTTCACAGGCAAATAATTGTATTTATACATATATTTTATAATACATAAATTTATTCCTATTAAGATTTTTTGTCATTAGTAAACAAAATAATTTTATATTTATTTGCTAATAATTATTTTTTACAAATTATATTTCCTATAATAACATAATATACTACTTCTTGTTAGTAACTTAATAATGGCTAGGTTTTATCATATTTCCTGGCAAATAATTATAACAAATTAAGTGTATATAATTATAGCAATAAATGAATATATTATATCGTATATTCGATTGCCTGTTGTTTAAAGCTTCTTAATCAATCAATCAATAAATTCTATCTTAAAATTATTAACCAGTAGTTATATTGCACGAACTGTACAATATTTACTTGAATGAATAAAAGACTAAAACATTGTTTTTCATTGGGTATATTTAAATGTATCCTAATAGATACTAAGTTTTAGTATGACTGTCATATTTATTGATAGCGAAGCTATTTGCATCTGCGGCAGTATGAAATATCCCCCGGATTTACATACAGATAAAATTGTTATGTTTTACTAAATATTAGTTAATAAATGCCTTCATAAGAATTGCTTTATTTATTTAGATATAAATATAATTTATGAACGACAAAGTTTTAATTACAAATCTTCCCAGAGTCTGAAGGAAGCATCATCACTTCAAGAGTTCCATCTAGTCCTTTCTTCTGTTTTTTTTTTTGTATTTTAAACCGTGTTGTATTTTTTTATTATATACCTTTGTACCAGACTTGTTGATTATCGTTTTTGACTAGAGACGATAAGGAAAATTCCTTATCGTTCCTCGTTCGTTTTTGGCGCCAAAAAAGACAAAAAAAATAATTTTTATGGGACAAATTTCCTTCCTAAAAAAAACGTCATCGCTTTTTTTTTTTTCAGAAATTTCTTTCTAAGAAAACCATCGTCATTTTTTGAGAATGGCGAACGACAACGAACGATGAACTATTCAATTTAAATTAACGACGAACGATAACTTTTGGACGAACGACGAATGATATTTTCGCGACCGTCAACAAGTTTGCCTTGTACTGTTTAAATTTCAGCATTTAATTATTTTGAGGAGCTAATATTTTGTCCCAAGCTGATGAAATAATACATTTTAGGAGCTTCAATGAATTGTATAACATATATGTGTATACAGACTTTTGAGTCCTTGATTATATAAATATCTGTCACTGTAGAGCGCCTCTACACAAATATGATATAATTATTGTTAAATAGAGTACATGAATCTTTTAAATTATATAATTATAGAAGTATATACGTTTGTATATTATATTATACACACCTTTAATTCAGTTTGCATGGAAATAATTGTATTTATACATTTTTTAACATTATAAATGAATAGATTTATTCTTTGTAAGATTTAAGATACTTTTTTTATTAGCAACAATATAATTATAATTTATATTATTTGCTAATAATTGTTTTTACAATTATATTTTCATATAAATGTTGTTAAAAGAAATACATTAATTATAGATGTACCTCCTCTCATGTATCCGAAATGTTTGGGTCACTTGCAAAGTAGTCAAAAAAGGGTAAGAAGGCCCTTTAATCCACAACTATTCTTTTTACGTGCAATATCTGAGCTCACGTCATACTCCTCATCACGCTAAAGGGTGGTGTTTTTTTCCTCTTTCATATATATATATATTATGTGGTGTGTGTGTTTTCTTCTTTTAAACAACGAAAAAAACGACGTTTTTTATTGTTAAACAATGTTTTTCTCACGAACATTATGTGGCTCAAGGCGGCTCTCTTCTATTGAGTCAGACGCCTGCATACAACTCAGACAGTTTCTTACCCTCTCTCCTGCTTTCATAATATTTATACTATTTTTAAATCGTCAATGGACTCATAATATTGAAGGGTTTTAATGAAAGTAAATTTTAGCTGATATATTTGTTTTAATACATTGCTCAGAAGACATATTTGAAGATAGATTTGTATTGGAGAAAAGAAATGTTAGATTAAGAGTTCAAAGAACTTTTGAAAGGAGTTTATAATTATTTTTATTTATTTATCTGTATTTTATTATAAACTATTTTAAAAGACATAATACAAGCTTGCTTGACCGGGGAAAATCAATGTCTTTATGCCCATTAATAAATATATCCGTTAAACGTCACATCCAGGACATATTTTTTATTTGCCATATTGTTTGTTATACTATTATATCTATAGTGTACAAGAATGAGGGTATTAGCTATTATGCTAATGTATATCAATTCCTTTAAGCCAATAACCCAGGATTAAATCAATTAATTTTCTGTAAATGAGCGCTAAAATCAGCGCAACATAAAAACTAAATATCACGCAACCTTTTAAGCGACTTCAATGAATATATGCCTTATGATGATTCTGTGCTTATTTTTGGCTTGAAAGTGGAGTCCTTCTTCAGCACATAGGTTCTCATTTATTTTTTATACTTCCATTCCAAGACATGATTTATTGTCGTTTTTTATAAATCCATCCTGCTGATTGATGGCAATATTTCTTATATATTATTTGCTCGTCCATTGTCCTGCTTCTCAGTTTCCTTTGTCTTTGTCCGTGACTCCACCCTGCCAATTAATATCTAGGCCCTCTAGGCAAGGCCTTAGTCGAAAAATAAATAAATAATAAATCCTGTGTTCGTCGTAGCTTGTGTGCCTCTATTTATTCAATGGAGGTTTCTTGAAATTGTCATTGATCAAACAGGCTCAATTACTTTTGAAATATGAATTCAGTGGTGATAGATAGATAGATAGATAGATAGATAGATAGATAGATAGATAGATAGATAGATAGATAGATAGATAGATAGATAGATAGATAGATAGATAGATAGATAGATAGATAGATAGATAGATAGATAGATAGATAGATAGATAGATAGATAGATAGATAGATAGATAGATAATTTTAACGCTATTATTTATTTTAAAAAATCATGACAACAAAGAAAAATGATCGAATCTTTTTGTAATCTTCTGGATATTTCGACCCTATATATATATTTCCCCCCATACATTAATTAATCAACCAAAGCCACTTTCAATAATGGGCCAATCATCATGGAGGATCCAAATAGTTCAATTTTTAAGAAATAAAATATAAAATATCTTTATTCCCCATCCTCAGAAGCAATAATCAATAAAATGAGATGATCTGTTGAATCTCATATATGTTATGCCAACAGCTATAGGAGTCAGCCAATCAATTGTGGGCATAAAGGACCTTTTAACACAAAACACACCGCATCTATGGCCTTTTTATGCATATTTATCGCATTTTTAATACAAATTTTGAGGAGGTTACAACTTCTTTTCTAAGAAAATGTCTCTTCACAAGCGCAACTTTTTGTGGACATAAAAAACGCTATCAATTTTGTTTAGAATGACATTACCAATATTTATTGAACTTTTTCTACACTTTTAAAAATAAACGTTCTTACTTTTCGCCCGGAATGCATTTTTGTTTAGCATATTTTTCTGTTTATTTCGTTATTTTCCTTCATGGGCAACTACGGCATTATTTACGTTCCAAATTCCTATGGCCCTGGCTATCGCCATAATGTATAGCAATCGATGGTGATTGCCTGTAAAACCCCTGGCTCATCATAGAGTAATCAATCAATCGAACATCACACAAGTGTTTTTATTATTGTATGGAGAGAAGATCTATGCATTGCAAATTACATGTTTTAAATATCCTCCTCAAATAACATCAAGTCACCTGTGCTGCTGCTAACCCGTGTCGAGAGATCCTAGGCCTCTCTCTGACGCAAGAGAATTATATCTCAATTGCCCATATTTTTGATGTTCAATGACATTTGAAGATGCCCTTCTATACCTGCCATGGATCCTTAGTTGGTGTCTAGGAATCCCTTTTTGAACATAGTTGATGGGAGATGAAGGCATTGCCGCCAATTAACTTGTTTTAGTTTATTAGTAACGAACTCCGTGTTTAGGTACTTAGTTGAACTTAGCTGCGCTCTCCTGTCCATCGTTAAATCAATTAAAGGCCTTATATATTGAACGGTTGATTTAATTGAAATATATTTCGTTAAAAAGATATTTCTTTAAATAAATAATAATGATTGTATTAAAAGGAGAAGGATTCGTTGGTGCATTATTAATGTATATGGGGAGGTCATTGGGGATATAAGTAGATATATTTAGTGATACACTAATGAGTGAACTGTGTAATTGTATTTTGATAACATACTTAAAATATATCTGAAATGCTAGTTGTTAAAAAACCAATAATAATAATTCAGACATACTCAATTTCTTATTCAGCAAAGAGTATCAAAGATCTAACCATGTTGAAGCAGCCTAATGATATGTAAATATTATTATCAAACAAGATTGTTTTTACAGAAAAATAATTTCGTTAATATTGTATATATTTCAGCAACAAAAAATCGGCCTCTTAGAAACTTTATAGTATGTATGCGACATTGATATTGTTCTATCCCATCATGATATCATACTTAAAGCATTGTTGCGACAATGGTTGATATAGTTTTTTTAAATAAATACAGCAACCGGCTTAAAAATAATGTTATAGCATTGTGAAAACTAGTTGAAATGTTAATAAGTTGTTTTTTTATTTAACAATCCATTTTTCGCCAAAAAAATATTTTTAATATTATCATATTTTTATAAAATCCGTCATATACTTATAAAAAACATATCTAATCTTTATATGAAGTGTGGGGCAATCCGGCATGTGCTCATCAAGTTCATATCTGGATTAGTACCTTCATAGGCATGATAATGTGGGCATGAAAGGAACTGCAACAACTTGGGCGAATACATTTGCAAGTCGTCTTTGTCTGGAATGCTCTTAATCAAAGAATAACACAATGGTTTTTTTACAGAGATGCTACGAAATATGATATATACATGATGGGGGTTTGTGCCTGATTATACAAAGTATTTATAGTTCAGGCTGCACACACTTATAACAGCATATTCACAGCATCCAAACAATGGGGCAAATTTAATGCATGCATGAGGCAACACCCAATTTAGATCATGATTTTTAGTCATTTATAGTTATCAGAATATAAAAGTGCTTTAGGGCGTGCTCAACTCTCAATGTTGAGATTCGACTCCTTCCGAGAGTCGAAAGTGTATTTTGGTCACCTATTTGATAATATACTAGGTTCGAGTGACTAAATTTACACTCTAGTGTGTTTATTTAAATCCATCAGAAGCTGTTTATTCTATCGAACAAAATAGGCACATCAAGTGTATAGGAACGTCTTTTGAAACAAAGGATATTTGGCTCTTATTCTATTTCTCTCTATTATACTTACTCGCATATTTGGCCGCCTACGGCGCCATATTTCGCCCTTCGGGTATGGGTAGGTTTGGAGCTAGTTTGTGAATGAAGCAGACCTTAAAGAATATAAGAGAGGAGAGAAAATAATTTTTTGTTTTATACAAACATTCCTCATAAAAAGTTTGAATTAGTACAAAGAATATCTTTTAAGTTACATGATATGCTTTTTTTCTATTTTCTCTCTCCTCCTCCTTTTCTTTTTCTTTTTTCCTCTCTTTACCTTGAAACGTAGGTAGTTCAAATCAGACAAGGTCTGAATTTTTTCCCCCCATTTCTGGTCCGATCACTTTGCAAATAGTTTTATTATGTCCGTCTTGACCCAAGGATTCCATAGGTGCCTTCAAAGTTCAAATCTGACCATAAATGTGGAGGAGATAGCGTGCGGCCATACAGACGGACAGAGATTGGTGAATTAATATATATGTAGATTAGAAAACTAATAATATATAACAAATAATTAAATCTATTACAGTTGTAACAAACTAAATATCATTTCAATGTAAATAATAAATTTTGGTACTTTATCTTATAAATTTGATAAATATTTAATTATTATCATATTTGATCAATACTTAGTTGTATTTCACTCAAACACTTGCCTACCCATGCATTTTTAGAACATTTTTTTTCTTCATGAGTCATCATTTTCCTTCCAGACATCATATTCCTTATCATAAATGCTTACAAAATATTGTATCTCTTAAGGACAAATGGTTCTTATACTAAATTAGAGTTCGTGTAAAGAGAATATTACCTAACAAACAAAGTAGGCTTGACGTGTGAGCAGCTGTTGTATTGACCCATAGATATATAAAGATATAAAGAGCTATTCCCTTCAATAGCAGAGAAACATCGTCGTTCAGCTGTATTCTGTGTCCAATTTGTACACTGGCATCCTAAGTTGATCATAGAGATAGAAAGATTTGTTGTTATTGGGCAATATGACGTATTCCTCTGAAGAATCCAATAAGCTCTCTATGTATTGACACAACTGACACAATACAATGTAGCAAATATATATCTGGAGCGTTTTTAGGTCAGTTCTAATTCGTTTGGGAGCTCTTCTTAATCCTTTGCATTGTTTGCTATTTTTGATGCAATAGAGGACAACATCCTAAATGCACTTAATTTACCTATCTTATAAACGCTAACGAATGTATACCTTTAATATATTGGACACATGTAGTTGTGCATTATTCTTCTAAATAGATCGACTACTGAGATGAGCTCTGACGTCATCACTCAGATGTACAACATAAAAACTATTGACAGGATGTTTGTAAATCCTAATTCAGTCAATTTGACAGATATCCTCAGTGCCTCATCTCAGTTGACGAAGCTAAATAACTTTCTCTTAAAAGACTGTCTTTTTGTATTGTGACGTCACTCACAAAGCCCGCCAAAGAGATCCTAGGAGAGCCTTCCTATCTAACAACAGTTAACCATGCAATTATAACTATAAATTTGAAGGTTGGATCAAATATGTATAGTTTCCCTCTATTTGTCGTCCAGGGGATAATTAGTTTACATACTCACATTATAATGTCTCTAAGTACCTCCATTATCATAATAAATACCGCTCTAAATACATGATGAATTTGTATATAAACAAAGATAATTAGATTGTTAATTTGTCAAAAAGGTTGATGGATTATTTAAGAGTAGAAAAATCATAATAAGAAATGATGACTGGATTCTTAGGCTCCTCCTATTTCGTCTATAGTCGGCTCTCGGATTCGGGGGGGAAATATGATAATCTCTGGGAAAAATAACATTAAATATACAATATTTTTTGACAGTGAATATTTGGGGAGAAAATGTAATTCAAGGACATAATGAAGATGATGTTTGTTATATGAAAGTATACATTGGGCGAGGAATCCAAACCCATATATATTGAGTCTACATGACCGTATTGATCTCCAAGAAGAACATAAATACCCAGTGTTGTATAATGACTCATCTTTGAACAAAGGACTTTACGCGGGAATATCATAAATATTCGCCTTTTTAGTTCCTTTATTTCATTATTTATGAAACCTCCTTCAATCCAATTACGTCATCCTTCTTCATTTAGCAGCCATTAGAGAACTCAAATAAATAGCCTCTCCCCTAAGAGGATGGCCCTATTATTTAATGCTTAGAGGTCTACCTTTGCAAATCATAAAATGCATCGCAGAGGCTTATCTTTAACCATTCTTAAGATTCTAATACTTTTTTGTTAATTTTAATAATAAGCGTCATTTTACGTTGCTTCTAAGAATGGTTTTTTATTCTATCCTCATGTAATGGCGCGTGGGCTGGATGTCTCTATCTCTCTCATCCGTCTTATCACTTCGTTCCATAGAAATATATATATATATATAGCGCCCCAGAAAACATCATCATAATAAAGTCTAATAAGTAGTTATAATAATAGTTTTTTTGAAGCACTTTCCAATTTCACCTTCTGGTCTCTGTTGGAGACCTCCTCCTCCCACCATCACCACCTTCTCCTCCTTCTTAGTGTGTTATAAAACAAGTAAATGGCGGAATATGTTATATATATATTTGTGATTCGTCAACATTAAATTTAAAGTAGAAGAAAAGGATTGGCCTTGTGTGCGATGGTTTAAATAACCAATATCTCGAAGGTATAAAATAAGTAAAGGACATTTTTATAACGTGATGGGTTAAAAGAAAAGTAGCGTGACAATTAAGCAAGGCCATAGATATAATACATCACTTCAGCTGTCGCTGTTGAGTATAAACTCAAACGTTGTTAGCTCAGTGAAGGCGAGTAGTCTCAAGCGCACACACGAGGTTTTAACTTCTCTCTCCCGAGATACTTAAATATAATGATTGTTTTAAGCTTTATTTACACGCTTGTTCATACAGGTGCAAGTCTATTGAATCAAATAGGCCCATGATATATACTCAGATATACGATTTTCATCCTATCATCATCTACTTGAGTCCTCCTTTTTCATATCCTTGATTAAATAATAAAGGAATGTTATTATCTTCATTGACGATAAATAGAGCATCAGGACAAAATTAAGAGAGAAAAAAATGGATATTTACTTATGTGATTTTTTCATACATTATCTTAGGTTTTTTATGTATTCTGTAGTACATATCATAAAATTGAACTGTTGAAAAGAAAAATGGGGGTTGCCAACGTAAAAAATAATATGTCTATGGATGAGTTTGTGGAAACTACTATCATTACTTCTATTTATACTATATTGAAAGCATTCTCAAGCATAATAATGCAGCAGCAGCCTCCTCTCTTCATTGCTTGTTAAACCATCATCAGAGACACTGAGGTTCCGCAATGACGTCATCATTCAGATTTACAAACATATATCCATACAGACATATCTTGAACCTGTAAATATATATCGCTGCACTTTCTTATTGTCCATTGACGCCGTTTGCCCTTATGATCAGGGCGGTAGGAATCTGGTAAATAAGTTTTCGGGGCATAAACGATATTTGTGCACATACTTGGCCTTTGTCTGCATATGTATATAAATTTTGAGGAAGTTGCGACTTATTTTCTAAGAAAAAGTTATTAAAAAACCTGTAATTTTTCGTTCAGATTGCATATTTATTTATTATAATATAACCTCTTTTGCCTATTTTTCTTCTGCCTTTTTAGTTACTTTTTCCACATATTTATGGGCCTATACGACATTATTTTTGTTCATATTCCTATAGCCCTGATATTTTTCAGCCGAGAAGGGACCCATTATTGTACATCTTCTCTTATAAATATAAAATTACAATATTTGTTTAGTATTTTTAGGCTCCTTATGGCTGATTTTTCTGCCTTATAGTTATTTTTTTTTCTGCACATTTCGGGCCTATGCGACATTATTTTTTGTTCATAATTCCTAATTCCCTGATTATGATATCTACAGTTGGAAATGGGACCCATTATTGTATTTCTTCTCTTATAAGTTCAAGAATAACAATATTTGTTTAGTATTTTTGGGCTCTTTTGGCTGATTTTTCTGCCTATTAGATACTTTTTTTCCGCACATTATGCTGCCTATACGACATTATTTTTTGTTTATTCCTATGCACTGATTATGATATTTATTTTTAGCCAGAATGGGACCCATTTTGTTATTTTCTCTCTTATGAGTAAAAGAGATAACAAACATTTGTTAAGCATTTTTGTGCTTTTTGACTAATTTTTCTTCTTTTTAGTTACTTATTTTCACACATTTAGGGGACATAACCGACATATTTTGTTCATCATTCCTAATGCTTTGATAATGATATTTATCAGCCGAGAACGGGCCCCATTTATTGGATTTCTTCTCCTATATGTAAAAGAAAAATATTTTTAATGAACACATTTACTTCTGCTTCGTATTAGCAAGGAGTCTCAATATATTTATTGTGCCTTGGATTTAAAAGAAATGTGCGAATAATATAACATTTTTTATGTATAAATGTCGGTGAAATCTGTGGTTACGTCATGATGCTCATCTTTTATGTGATGACAACACAACAAGATGCCCCCCACACACACACACACCTTGGGCGCACTACAAAGATATATATCCACTCGCCTTCTTGCCTTGTTTCTTTATTTCATCTTCTTCTACAAAACCACGCGTTGATGAGCAAACTAATGTCGTAATAATTCTTAAGAGAGAAATGCGTTGTTATGGGCAATTTAGGCAATCAATATGATCCAACACATTTTCTACAGCCGTAATAGAAAAAGCTGTCTTTTAAATATATTTTTTAAAACTAATAAATAACTTTCGACGGATAAACAATATATTTTTTATACCTGCGACTAGGATTTAAAAAAATATTGATAACGACGCGTTCTGTCTCTGGGGAGTAAAAGGATGCAATCAGTTGTCAACATTTCTTATATGAGAGGAGGGGGGAGTGAATTTGATAATGTATTGGGTCTCCCTTAACTCGGAGACTTTGCCTTAAGTTGATGAAAGATACTTAATTAGATCTTGAAATACATTTTAAGCTTATCGCAGACAGCAACCACTGTTGGTTAATGTAGCAACGTTTTGAGTACTTTTTGTGTATGTCTAGTTTCAAAACATTTATAATCTATAGAATATATGGATACTTTATCAATAAATAAATGTCAGTTTAAGCCTCCACTGTTTTAAGTCCATGAATATTCTTATGGGCTTTTAGAATATATATATTTTTATATATAAAGGTATTTCTTCTTTTTCAAAGAGAAGACGACAGTCTACAGTTGGCAATAACTTAATCTATCTCATAGATCTCCATGATTTCCAATGACATCCTTAGAAGAACTCATAAAATACAGTCATACTACCTGCCAAAGATGGCCACCCAAGAGAACCCCTCTATATGGCCGCTTAAATGAAGGTTTAATTTGACTGGCCGGTAATTTACATCTATAGATAGGTGGCCGATACCCAGGTGTTATAGTTAATGGATTGTATTACCTATTTAATGTTTATAGTAATTTGATTAAAATAGGACTCTTCATGTTTGTTAATCGCGGATTTTTTATACAATTTATTTATTGACTGAGATTTCGTTTATTTTGCATATCATATATATATATTATATTTGGCCACACATTTACCAATCCTTGAAGGAGGAGAATATTATTTGTTCATCACAAATATTATTATATTTATCTTCACTTCCGTGAGATGATGACAAAATATATGATCTTTTGATTGATATTTAGAGAAGATTTGCCGGGTTTTATATATTATATATTATTAAAAAAAACGGCTCTCATGGTGAAGAACTGTTATTTAAAGCAAAGCTTTCCACCTTATTTTTATTTTCGTTAAGGAGGTGTTAAGGTGCTAGTTCTAAGGATCCCGAGGGCGAAGCATGAGTTCATTCTGTCAACAATAACATAATAATACTTCTTAATCCTACATCGCATCATCATCACTGCCATTCAACCCTTCTTATATAATGCAGGTTCACAACATAGGGACCACTCAAGTTCTTATAATAATTACAGCAGCGGAGAGATTTCATATTTATTGCTGTTAAATCCACACGACTTAAAGGGTATATTTTTAGAAAAATAACTTCTAAAACGTGCTGTAGAATGAGAGAGAGTGAGAAGGAACACAGCTTTATTCATAATTTACTTAATAAGTCAACATGATAACGGATTGCTTTGACCCCTCTATTCCACTTAAATAATGAGAGATCTCTTATATATATATATCTATAGGTATATATATATATCACTTGCTCAACATTACTAGTATTCCATTAATAAACACACTTGATCATAACA
>CP045903.1:7605302-7624280 GCA_013387185.1 Caligus rogercresseyi
TATCTCCATTGTCTTGAAGCACCTTTAAGGATGGGGCATACAGTTTTAAAAGTCTTGGAGGAGGAGAAGAGAGAGTCTCCACCGTTATGAGTCAGAGATTTCTGTAGAAAGTTTTCTTCTATGATTATGACTACTATTACTTTGTTATGTATGTTGAGTAGTTATGTGCGCATAGAGAGGAGGGGGCTTCATGCAATACCCCCATCGCCAGCGCAATTTCAACATCCGCGTCAATGGGTTAGTGAATAACTTATACTAGAAGCAGCATTATTAAGTTTTGCCATGAAGGTAATGGTGATCTTAAATGACTTTCTTCTGTTCACACCACTAGCTAGCTCTTCCTTCCCCTCCTAACATAGGTAATCCTCACCCACGCAACATATGCACCAAGATCTTCACTGCGTGAAGAAGATCTTTGCTTTATATCACAAAGGGGCACCCATAAAAAAGCATGGAATGTGTTTATCATTTAAAACTTTAAAGTGGGACTCTTCTTATTCATTGACTATTAAAATAACAATTGATATAACCGCAGCTTTATTCTTCCTGCTATGAATATATATATATATATATTTATGAAAAATCATTGTTCGCTCACATTAACTTAAAATAGCAGAGCATCGCCCCTTTTGACAAATTATAAGGCTTTTTAATCCTCATACATATTGTTTTAACGAAAAATATTATTTATTTCTTTGGAATATGGACCAATACTATGGTTGATAGTAGTACCCAATAAGGGGCCGTTATTCAATTAAGTTTTATCAACGAAACAAATCCGTTGAAATGTGTATTGTTTTAAACTATTGGAATATGTATTGAATAGATCTTATCTCTATTTAAAGGCCCTAATTTTGTCATTTTATATTTCATTGAAAGAATATATACATTTAATTCCTAATAAAATGTGTCAAAGAGTGTTATTTTAAACAATTAAATTATGTCGTCAACCATAAGAAAGAAATGAGTATATTGCAATTTCACTTATTTGGAGGCCTTTGTCGAATCCTTTCTTCGTAATATATTTTTTTAAATGAAGTATCGATACGATGTATTGAGAAAAAAATATAATTACTTTATTATAAAATATTAGCATATTGATAAAATCAGTCATTTATTTTTAACAATTCTATAAAGTCAATCACCAACAAATCGTCTCTTATCCTCATTCCCACACTAGAAAGACGGATTAAGTCAATTTGACTGTTTTTTCGAGTTTAGAAGCTAATAGCTTAAATATCAGTCATCCGATTATGCTTCCAATTTTTAGAATTTTAATTATTTAACAAAATAAAGGTATTTATGATATATAACATAATTAATTAATTAAAAGTAATAAAATTTGATGCATATCGGATCACTGATATTTAAGCTATTAGCTTCTAAACTCGAAAAAAGTCAAATTGACTTCACATCTCTCTAGTGTTAAGAAAAACTTTTAATATCAAATAAAATTCGTTAAACCCCAATTATTTTACTTTTATTCAATCCTCAAGTCCCAAATGGACTTCAAGCTAAATGAAGTCTCTCTACGGAGGTATATGATAGGAAGATTTTCCATGGTAGCCATTTATTGCTTGCTCAATCCCACTTGTTAGAGAATCCTGTTCTCTTTTCCCATTTTTTAAAGCTGTCACACACACTATAGGAGAAATCAGAGCATAGTATACAGACAATGTGGTGTCATTCTGAAGGGTTTTGCTTTGTGAGTGCAGAAAGCCTCTTTTATTGTCCAGCGCAGGCCTTTTTTGCGTGTATTATTCAAACACACATTGCGTATATGTAGCAATAACTACTATCAGGTTAGGTGAATCATCATAATAGGCTGGATGATGATTATATTCGTAGGCGCCCTATAAAGGTGGTGTGCTCTTCCAAGAGAGAAAGAAGCAGTGTAGTTTGCCTTCTTCCAAGCTCACACTCTCCTCTACCTGGTTGTTAAGTCTTTGTGTATTTGCCCTGCTTAGATGCCTGCTCAGATGCCTGCTCCCTGCTGCTTAGCCCAAAAAAGAACATACACAACACCACTACACATAAGAACCCAGTTTTTTATTTATTCGGCGAGCATATGCGCAATAATAATAAAAATGATAATAAGAAGAACTTGTATTATTTTAGTTATATCCCGGCATTGGATGTATTGGGAGATGTTCTTCTTTATTATGTGAAGATTGCATAGCCATGGGCCAGAGCAAATCAAAGGACTCCCTCTCGGAGCACCACCGAAAGAGGAAGGCCAAGAATGCCTCTGGGAAAAAGTGGCGAAAGAAGGTTCAGGGCTATTCCCTTCCCTCGGGTCTTAATGAGATCGGTATCGGCGGGGTTGAGGGGGATGAAGAGCAGTGGCGGGGTCTTCTTCTAGTCAAGGGAGGATCCATCGTCGCTCCAGCTTTCAAGTCGCGGACGATGTGCATTTACTTGCCTATCATCGAAAAAAGCAAAATCTTCTCCCTAGAGGAGGAGCGGATGGTCTTGATCGCTCATTGAGTGAACGACAGATCACATCTCAGGAAGATGATGAGAGCGACGAAGAGGAGGAAGAAAAATGTGATGCAAAGAGCCATCAAATGACATCGCCTATTTTAAGCCAAGCCACACTTTCATCTATCGATGTCTCTGATGTGGAAGAGGAATCCCTTATTCCCATGGACCTGAGTGATCAAATGAGAGAAGCATCAACGGCGAGGATAACTCATGTGGTTGATCCAGAGGCCTCTCAGAGCGTGTCAACCCATTTACCCGTTGTGTCCATCGCTCCTTTGGAGGATTCTTCAACTGTGCTGCCGCCGCCGCCACCACACCTGTTATAATATATTTGAGAATAAGAAGAAGAATATCAAGACCCTGGAGTATATTCGACGTCAGAGCCTTGGCTCCATAACGTCTCCGGATGAAAACGTCGACTATGACGAAGTCATAGATCAGGCCTTTAATGACATTTTGGACGATTATTATGAAGGGGAGGATATTAGTTCACTGAGTGGTCCTGAAGACACGCTATGTCCCTTGGAGGAGCCCTCCTTTCAAAAACGCCTCCCCCCGCTGGGATGTAGTTCAGATGAGGCAGGGACGGAGGAACAACAACAAGAGACGAGCCTTGTCAAGCCCCACCGAAGATCCCTTCCCCAGCTGCCCAAAGAGGCCAACAATTATTCATGTGCATCCGAGAGAGCTCTTCGAATCCTCCAAGAAAAGGCAGCAGCAACAGCCTTGTCAGACGACGAGGAAACAACATCACTTCGTGACAGTCTAGAGGAATTGATACCAAAGAGTCAAGCTGACTCGGGTTGTCAGTCCTTGGAAGAGGAGAGCAGCAAGAGCATCATCCACCAAGAAGAGACCCCTCCAATCCATTCTCTCCAGCCTCCTCAAAGCAAGGAGGAAGGATTCCTCTGGGTGGACTTAAAAAACCAGGCCCCAAAAAAAGTGGAACACCATTTCGTCAATAAGAAGCAACCCCAACTGCAGAGGGGGGTTCAAAGATCTGTGTCATGTGTTAGTAGTTATAGACGCCACTCTGCGCCACCAGGCGAAGGGCCAGTCTCCTCCTCGCTCCTTCTAAAGAAAGGCTCAACTGATCAAGCACCGCGAGCTAATGCACGAAAGAGCAGAATCCCTGAGCGAAAAAAGCCATTAACTCGTTCCTCTAGCAGTATGTGTTTACATCTCTTTCTCTCTGTCTTAAAAGGGGGTCTTCCGGGTTCTGTGATTTAATTATTAAAATGATGCCCCCCATCCCCCATATATATGTGTATATAATTATCTTATTCAAAAGGTTATAATACTTAAACATAATTGCTTGAGGATAATGGCTCAAAAGCTCATGGTATGAATGAATCTTTTTTTTTGGTATTTATTGCACAATAACTTATCTAATTATTTACTTAAAATCCTTTCAATATGATTTTTGAATAAATAGGTCATTCACGCATTTTTTTAAAATATGATTTTCTTAATAAACTGCCGCCATATTATATATTAAAGTATATTCGTTTTAAATAACATACTTTAAAGCACATAATTCCTTACGTCTTTAAAATAATTATACGATTTTCTTGAGCAGTATAGATGATCATATAGCATTTAGATCATATATTTATTAAATAACTATTTTAACATACTTTTAAAACATTAAATTTTTAATGGCAAGCAACTGTTTCAAAGGATTGTGATCTATGGTGTATTTATTTTTAAAAAGATAGACTAGTTTTAATGTAATGTTTATAATTCATCATTTAATGCTCATCATGCTTTTTTTCTCTAGGTCGAATTCACTCTGCAGTTGTAACGGGGATCAATGGAACCACAAAGAGCGTCACGGTTGAGTGGCGGGAACGAGATGAAACCAAAGGGAAAGAGGTAAACAAAACACCCATTTATCGATTTTTCCATTGTATAATTCTATATATTAGCTTTAAAACAATGCAAAAAAAAATCCTCATTTTGATGTTTTAGATGTTATTGTATCAGTATTTGATTTGTTCTTTTTTAAGCCATCCTGTCGGTTCATACATATTTTGATAAAACTTTTATGTTGGCGTAAATATATACTGTATTTTATTGTTTAGTTTTTATCTACTTAGTTTTTAAACTGACCTCATAAAACTTATTTTGGCGCATATATAAAATGTATTTTATTGTTTCTTTATTATCTAATTTAACTTTAGAACTTAGTTCAACTTAGAAATGTGTCCCTTTGCTAAATCGTATTATTAATCATTGGTAACAGTGTTGTCCCTAACGCGCGTGCGAGTAATATTTACTTAGTTATATTACAGCGATTTACTAGAGAGAACAAACATATTAGATATTACTTTCAAGTAATAACTAATATGTAATATCCTAGTTACATATTACTTTCGTGGAAAAAAATATTCGACAGGCATTTTTGATGAAAATGATTGAACTGTGAATATATGTGACGTCACCCAGTGGACATAAAATGCAAACTAGGTTGGTGAGGATTTTGAGAAATCCTGTTTGAATTGCCTTTACCTATTGTTTCGGAATGCTCAAAAAAGTAATATCTAATATAAAGTAGTATATTATTACTTTTGAGAAGTAATAACTCATATTTAAAAAAAATAGTAAAAAGTAGTATATTACATAATACTTCCAAAGTAATATTCGACCAACACCGATTGGTAATATGGCAGAGGGATCTAATCTAAAGCTTACATCAGAATACATTGATCTAGGCCCAAGTGAAGATACATTTTTTAAGCCTGATATTTCCTTCTCTGAATTTTTGATATTAACCCCATAAACAGCTATAATTGAAGTAAAGCTTTAATGCATAATGTTTAGTACATATTATTCATACTCATTTTAACCAATCACATATTATTAGCCTTATTCATTATCCCACTATATTGCCATTAAAAAGACAATATAAAACCTCTTTTTACAAACATATAAGTGAATAGGCTACTGCTCCAAGTTAGCTGGATCTATAGCCTACCTATATATATTTGTGAATCCTTCTAACCAGGGATGATCTGGTAAGGTGTCCGGATCACCCTATCGTCAAAAGTATAAAGACTAATAAACACTTAACACTTATTCACAAGACATTTCAAAGAGAGTTCAATACATTAACATATGTTTAGAAATTATTATTTGCAATTATGGTCATTCAAAAAGAGCACAAAGGGTTGTGTGAATCGTCACTTTCACCCCTTGCTAATAATACTGACTAATAATGTGTGTGTGTGTGATTTTCACCCTAACCTATTTTTTGTATCTCTTCCAGATAGAACTAGAGACCCTTTGAGCTTGAACCAGGATCTTATCCCCCCGCAAAACAACAATGGAGCCGTCATATCTAACAACAACAAAGTACCAAAGGTAAGTAAACCTCATTTCCAAAATAAACACACAACAAGAGAGGAGTAACATACACACACTCTTAAATTGTGCAGTAGCAACTTAAAATAATAATATTGGTGTATCCATGACAACGGATTGCTTAGGTCAGACGAAAGTAAGAAAGGGGCTATGAAGCATAATAGAAGACTAGACATATGTAAAAAAGCACTGTTCCTAATAATCCTTGTCGGCAAGAGAGAAAAAAGGGGGGTGTAAAGATTTGTCAATATTCAAGAGAAGCAGCGGTAGATATATATATATACATACGATCTCCCCTGCTTGATTCATAACTAGACCCTTCAGCATGTTTAAAGGCTCTCGGGCTGTGGCTGTAGGCCCTAATGGTTGTCAGGGTAATATACACCGCATGGGCGTTGCCTGGTTCCATCAATATGTGAGCCCGACGCCATCATTGGAATTTCCGGGGGTCTCTTCAACTCGTCGGCCTTTGTCTCCGAAGCACATATTCCCTCAGCGGCGAAGGGATGAGGCCGTTAACCTCATTGACATTGAGGACGATGAGGATGAAGAACCTTTTGTGGCCTTTTTTGTGGGTTTGCATAGGAATACGGCTGCTGCGGCGACGGCGAATAGAAAGGCTACGCCGCCCCCGCCACAACTGGTGGGTCCAACTTTGATCTTGCAACTTAATATGTCGTATGTTTGAGCGTTACAACCGGGAGGTCCATCCATCTTGTGGTTTGCATATCCAATGGTGCCATTTTTGAGTTGATATATCAACCCAGTTTGTGTGCCAGTATCGACTGATCATCTTCACTATTTTGATTCTATGTTGGTCACATTTTTGGTTGAAATGGATTTGATCTCGTAACTTAGTATGTTTGAGTGACTGTAGAGATTCTATTTTGGACTCCCATGGGGGAGTCCATTTTTATCTAATGACGCGCTCATTTTAGATATATTTAATATTAATAATTGGATCACACAGCTTTATGTGTTCAATGTCTGTGGCACGGACTGTGGTTTTAAACAGAAGCATTTTATATATATTGGATTTCTTGCTAGCAAATCAAGCACCGCGCCAGGTATCAGCTCATTTTTGACCTGATGGGTTCACCTTTGTAATGATATTGATCCTTGAATTCAATATAATCAACAATGCTGAAGGGAAGTTATTCCTCATCAACTTAAAAATTAGAAGACAGTGATCCTTGGTTGAATGTAATTTATATCATGGCATGCCGGTTTATGCTAGATAGAATGCTGTCCTTTTATTTGAGTGGCCGTTGATACAGGTTTGATTGTGTGTATATTTATATCCTTCAATTAATAATTTCCGCATTAATTATTAAATCAATATTTTCCTTCTTTGATCATTAGCATTCATCACGCCCAGGCAACAACAACAATCGTTCCGCAGCCTCTTCAGGGGTATCTCAGGGCACGACCCATGGTCATACGAATAACAACAACACCAATTCCTCTGGCGGTGGGCGGACCCGGGGCAAGTTCAACTCTCGTCAAACCATGGGCATCCCACAGAATAGTGAGGAGAGTCCGCCCTCCAACCCGACCACGAGTAGTAGCAGCAGCAGCATCCCTGTTCCAAATGGTCACGGCTCTGAAAACGCACCACCTCCCTCACGACTACAAGCCGCTGCAGGGCAACAACAACAACAGCAGCAGATCAACTACTCTGCAGCCAATAACAACAACAATAATAATGCAGAGGCCCCGGGAAAAGGCGCGGCAGCCAACAATGCAGCTGCTGCAACAGCTGCAGGAGTAGTTAGTAAGTGGAATCACATAACCTCGAAATTGAGCAACTATCGGGCAATGACGTCATACATCAGATGTACGAACATAAATCCCTACTGTAGGAATTGGATGACGTCATTGTTTTCTTCCTTGACATAGAGATATAGAGAGCTTACTCCCTTCAATAGGAGAAAAACATCGTCGTTCAGCTGTCGCTATTGCCCAAGCTAAACAATGTAATTTGATCTACGTCATCGTAAGTTGATCATAGATATAGAAATATTTCTTTATATTGGGCAATATGACGTATTTCTCTGAAAAATCCAATAAGCTCTCTATGTCTTCATATCTCTGTGGTCCTTGACCACATTACCTATTACCTAAAGGTACTTGTGGTAAGGCTATGGAATATGAATGACTGAGGTCATCCGGACTTTTACTGTAGAGGGGATTCATCTGATAAATGACGTCATTGGCTCATCATGGATCAAACACAAGAATATCAAAATCATTCATTGTCATATTTACTAAGTCATATTTCGTATATAACTTTTTTTCTACATAATTGAAAATAGAAAATGACAAAAAGTATAGTAACAAAAATAGATTTACTCGGCTCATTAAATCTGTATTTCATTTATTTATTAATAAATAATAAAAGCAGTGATTATTTTATGAATAAAGTCTTCAATATGTTCAAGATTGGGAAGGGAGAATATTATTCAAAATGATAAAAATATATATTTATCAGCCTAGGAGAACAAATTCAATTTACAGAAGACTACTCCTGCAGTCTAGTTGGCTCCATAAATTATTAGTAATTAAATGTACACATCTGCGACTTCGGCAGAGCACCCACACACCATTTCAAGGAGACTTGCAAAAAAATATAATTATGGGCCACTAACAATAAGGAAGTGTGAGGATTAGACAAGATTCTCTTGCCTTCAGAAGGGGGGGGGGCCCATTAGAAAGAACTTCTTCTATTATATGTATATGTTGTTCTCTCTCACAAGTTACTCTTTTTTTTCAAAGGAAATGAGTAATGAAATACAAAATGGGGGGCAATGAATAGTCTAACAAAAATCAATTTAACTTGCTCACTAAGTTTATTTGTCAAGAACCCTCCTTATACGAGGAGAGGGGTTGGAGCAGGGGCGGAGTGGCCAGCGGGAGTACCAAGACTATTCTCGGTACTCCCATTGGCCTCAAGAAACATAAACGGCCATTGACAGCCTCCCAATGGCATATTGGGGCCTGTATAAAGCCGGTGAGGGCATAATTGTCCCGGTGGATAAATTCTTCCCACTCCGTTCCTGGGTTGGAGTACTATCGCTTGCTTGATAGCTGCTCAACTTTTGCTTCCCGTCTTGATGATGCCCAAAGCCCTCATTATTTTCATTTTGTTTTTAACATAATATTTTTTTACTTATTAGGGGGATATATTATTATTTTTGATGAAATGAGAAACAATTGAAACGGATTTTAAAAGATACTATCTAAGCTTTTTTGAACCTCTATATATTATTTGATTTGTAATAAACTTTTTTCGTATAGCTTTTTTTAAAGGATCCAAGTTGTAGGAAATACTATCACATTTAGGAGGGTTGAACAACCTTACGATATTATTTAAGTTGTTTCGTAGTCCTTAAAATATAATTTTCAGTGGTGATGCATTGTTTTTCGAACCAAAAATAGCGATAAATAATAAAAATAAAATCTCAACTTGGGATTAGCGATAAATGCAGAACAAAAATATTGGCTTGCAATAACATGCAGAGTAATCGTCTGGACTACTCACTTTTTGAGACTAGCGATAAGTATGAACTTATAAAAAACTTTATATATATGATAACGAACTAATATACAAATAAAGACAATAAACAACCAATATTATTTTTATTTAGATCGCCGCCGTTCCAACGTGGTGAAGGAAGTGGAGCGCCTAAAGAAGAATCGTGAGGAGCGTCGAGCCAAGCAGGCCGAGATCCTAGAAGAAAAGGAGGCCCAGAAGAACATCGACCCCGGGAACCCCAATTGGGAGTTCCTAACCATGATCCGGGACTACCAGGAGCAGCTTGAGTTTAACCCCCTCCATGACGGAGACTCCATCACGGAGCACCAAATCACGGTCTGCGTCCGCAAGCGGCCCCTCAACAAGAAGGAAGAGAAGCGCAAGGATGTGGACGTCGTCACCATGCCCAACAAGGACCAAATCATTGTCCACGAGCCCAAGACAAAGGTGGACCTCACAAAGTACTTGGACAACCAGCACTTTCGCTACGACTACGCCTTCGATGACTCCGCAACCAATGAGCTTGTCTACAAATACGCCGCCCGGCCCCTCGTCCAAAACATATTCGAGGGCGGAATGGCCACCTGCTTTGCCTACGGGCAAACGGGCTCGGGTAAGACGCATACCATGGGCGGAGAGTTCCATGGGAAGTCACAGGATTCCAAAAACGGAATCTATGCCCTTGCCACCACGGACGTATTCAAGTTCCTCAAATCCCCAAAGTATAAGGCACTCAAACTTCAAGTCTCGTGCAGTTACTTTGAAATATACAGTGGAAAGGTGAGGGAAATAATTTACCATCATACAACAACACTTTCTTATTATTAGTTATAAGCATAATCAACCAAAATATTAATTTATCTGCATTTTAATATTATTTGAGAGGCGGAAAAAGATAAAAATGAAAAGAAGATGAAACATGAAAATAAAATAATACGATTATGAATATGTGTATCAAGCAGCAAGAACAATTTGTATAACATTTTCAATGGCTTGAAAATGGGAGCCACTCCTGTAACCCCATTTCTCAAGATGCTGAAAATAAATACATTAAGTCCAGAAGAAAGGGCATTTTAAAAGTACAAATGTCTTGTAATGTTGAAGCCGATCAAATCATCACATTTGACAGGATTAAAAAAACACAGTAGTGTGTGTTAAAGCTTAAGGCAACCTAAAAACATATATGTTGTTGAATTTATTCAATTAGAGAAGTAGGATTAGAGTGTATGTTGAACTTGAAAGCGATGAAACGACCAAAGTGAGAGTCCTTGAAGCTATTGAAACACGAACGTTTTTGGACTCGAACTAAGCAATTTATTCATTAATTTATTTTAAGTAAATACATTTTGGGGGTTTCTCATTTAAGAAATACAACGGCAATGAGGCAAAGATGATGAACACCCGATTTTGTAGTGAAAAGTTCCATATCGGGATACAGGAAATACACTTTTAGTCAATTAGTTTTATTTATTTTATATAGATGCCCAGGGGATGATGATGTCTTCCGGCGTTGCTCAGGAATGTTACTTTGACCTTAGCACCCCAAACTTATCCGTATAAAAAGTTGGTATACATAATGTAGTTAAGAGGTCGAACAAACAAATAAACGATTTTTATTACAATATATTTTCTCCTGGGAACCTACTCAAAAATATATATTAGCATCCCGAAATCCTCCATATAATATATAATTATAAAGCATCAATAAAACTTGTGTTCGCATAAAATAGGTATGTGAAAAGCGATTTTTCAGAGAAACGCCAAATAATACACTTGTAACCAAAGGGAATGAGTGGTCTCTCACCTTTGGTTATCTAGTCGAAACTGTTCTATATTTTATTAGAGGTATTCCTTTTATACCTCTTTTGTCAAATATAAATCTTATTTACAAATTTTAATTAAATATAAAAAATACATAAAGTAGGAGCAGAGAGAAGGACTCTGCTACACACTTTAACACTACTCCATAAGCCCTCAATATTTATCTTCTTGTTAGGGGAAACGAACCCACAGAACTCTATTAGTTTATTAGAATAGATGTTTGTTAACTGGATGAAGCTTTCAGCAATTAAGAACGATTTAATATAATGATGTCTGATTTTAAGCCACTGTTAGCCAACTACATAAGTAAGTCCAAAAATGGACAGAAGTATAAATGGCTTTATTATTTACTCAAAAAATGAATGCTCTTTTAGCGGTTATTATTTCAACATTTTCCTAAATAATTTTCCTAGATCTTTAATCGTGAATATTAAGAAAATGTCTCCTTCTTAAATGTTCTTAATGACTGCATAATTACATAAATAATGTTTTAAAGTAGTATAATATGTCATTGTATGCCCTATTTATTTTGTGCATCCACCTTGCTTCCTAGGTCTTTGATCTCTTGTCTGGCAAGTCCAAGCTGCGAGTGTTGGAGGATGGGAAGCAGCAAGTCGTGATTGTGGGTCTGACTGAGAAGGTTGTGGAGTGTGTGGAGGACGTCCTCAAGCTCATCACCCACGGAAACAATCTCCGCACATCCGGACAAACCTCCGCCAATGCACATTCCTCAAGATCACACGCTGTTTTCCAAATCATACTAAGACAAACCAAAAATAAGCTCTTAGGAAAGTTCTCACTCATTGACTTGGCAGGGAATGAGCGCGGAGCCGATACACATTCCGCGGATAGACAGACTCGTAAGTAGGAGCAGTGATAGTACAGGATCTCTAATCACAGAAACATACACCAGAAAAAGAATGTCGAAAGCGTCCACCAATAACTCCTGTTTTAGATAATTAAACAGACAGATCATGTTGAAGTGAATGGCGTTTTTGTTGACTCCTTTAAATAGTTGACTCAGTAAACATTATGCATAATATATGCATTCTTATTAATAAAATGACTTAATATAATTAATCAAATAGAAGAAGGATTGTTTTATCCACTTGATGCTGACTTCAGAGGTTCTGACGATTTCTTTTATAGTCTTTGACCCACTACATGATGAACTTATTGATTAATACTGTTTTCTCTCTCGTCTTTTTTAGGTATGGAGGGTGCGGAGATCAACAAGTCCCTTCTTGCCCTTAAAGAATGCATTCGAGCTTTAGGTCGCAAAGGGGGGCACTTGCCCTTCCGAGCTAGCAAGCTCACCCAGGTTCTCCGTGACTCCTTCATGGGGGAGAAATCCAAGACCTGCATGATAGCCATGGTCTCCCGGTCCTGGGCTCCTGCGAGCACACGCTCAATACGCTCCGCTACGCCGACAGGGTCAAGGAGCTGGGGGCGAACGACCCCGCTACCTGCCCACAGCCACCAAAGTCCTCATCCATTTCACCCACGGCGGAGCTCCTGGAACCGGAGACGAGGATGGAGGACGGGGTGCTCAGCCCTGAGGACTCGGACCTGGCGCAGCTGCGCTCACTCAACGAAGGAGAGCTCTCGCGGACTGGTATAACTTCCAGGTAAAGTTTAATATATTATCACATTTACCTTCAAGGTTTAGAGAGTTGTCTTTGTTTTATCGAAGAAACAAATAGCTAGTACCCATGAGAGGTGGATGAGAGTGCTTCCTAGTTGGAGTGGTGGACAAAGAAATGCTCATTATGAAGGATTGCCAAAAAGACATTGCAAATTAGGGATATTATATGTATATAAAAAGAGAAGGTTTCGTGAATGAATGAAATATGTTCCTGTCTATGAATGGAATTAGCTATACATATATTGTTCTTATAACAAAGAATAGTAACATACGAATAATTAAACTTAAAAACTAAGTCAATTAATTGCATACTTAACTGTATGTATATATATATTATAATGAATAACTTCTAATTTGACTTAGTGTCAAATTTCTTGTTATGAAGACAATAGAAGGGTTAAGGGACAAAGTCGAAATATGTTACGAATATTTAATCATAACACAGATGTAACTTATGTGCCCCAAGGCAAATATACTCGATTACACACACTGATAAGTTCAATATAGAAGCATTCTTTTGCCACCTAGTGGACTTGAATACTTTTAATATCCCTACAATGACAGATTTTTTATTTATTTAGTTACAATTTATCCTCAGAGTATTGATTATTGCTGAATTTCTAAAACCACGCTCACAAGTACAACTACTTGTATGCGCAACTAAAGGATGATAATTTCTTGCAGCTTGTAGGTGGACTCGTATATTAATGAAAACCTCTATTCGTATTCCATTATGCAATTACATTTAAGTGCGTCATATATCAGCATATAAGCAGACAGTACAAATGCATAGCTACGCTATAAATAATATATGCCATAAATAGATATACTTAGTTAATGTCTATTTTTCTATCGCAATTTGAATAATTTTTAACTTGACGTCATGTTAAACTACGCTCCTTCAAATTTGTTTTTAATACCTTACTCAATCAGGAAGATAAATATTGTGTGTATAATATTTATGTGTATTATTCCACTCAAATCCATGTAGTTTGACCGTTTTCTTCCTTCTGGGGTCATTTTTCCTTATATATTTTTTTATTTGTATACAACACAACTGATTACCATTCTCTTAAGAGTACTTCAATACCCCCCTCATCTATTATGTTCATATTTCTTTCTTTATTTCAGGAAGCGATTTCTCATCTTCAGATACTTGAGGAGGAGCTGGTGGAGAGTCATCGATCCGCCATCACTCAGATGTCTCATTGGATCGAAGAGGATGCCGCCCTCATTGCCGTGACAAACGGCGTTGACTATGATCAAGATGGTGAGTTGAGTCAAATCAATGCGTGGTGTGTGTGTGATCATGTCGAGTTATTCCTTTTCATTCAGTCTTTAGAATGTGTCATGACACATTACGATTGTTCGGAATTGTATTATTGAATTCAATGCAAGGGGACTGCCTTGTTATGGATATCGAAACTAATTAATAAAGAAATAAACTTAATAGATTTCAAAGGTATCTAATAATACCTGAGAAGTCATCAGTCTTTATTAATCTTCATTTAGAAATGAATTGTTAAAAAATACATTTTGCTTACTAGCAGCGACTCTAAGGGTCTTATATAATTTCACCGAGACCCATATATATTGTCATATAATAATATATCATTCATACTCTAAGAGCCATTGCGAGGCTACTTAGACCAGAGCCCTATAAGAAGAGTTACGACAATAGGTTAGAGCGTCGTCACCTGGTGAAAAAAGTATTTCGGCTCAAAACAATGCATGTTATGAAAAAAATGCTTAATGTTCCTATGTTATTGTTAGGATAAATAAATCGGAATGTAAGACAATACATGCGTCTATAAAACCTTTCATCTATTGGAGGATTGTTCCATGGGAAATAAAAAGAGAGAAATTCCTTGGGCTACTGAGCGATTTGTACAATCCACAGCATTACAAGGAGGAGGCAAAGTTGTGTGTTTTTAATAGATCTTTAAAGTTTATATTGCTTTTATAAATTATCTCAAAAGACTGTTTATTTACAACTCCCTCGATAAATTATGAATGTTTTGAGCTTGAATTTTTTGAGTCAGCTGCTACACAGAGGGTTCTTAAAACGTAACTCTACTTATAAGGCTCTGACTACTTATAACTTACCTTATAACGTTAAATAATTTGATCACACATACTAAAGTATCTTTATATTATTGTTTTTACTAATAATAGTATTTCTTTCTTTCTTACTTTTCCAGCCTACTGTCATCAATTGGAGGAAATGATAGATGAAAAGATTCAAGTTCTCTCGGCGCTTAAGGAAAAAGCTCGTAACTTCTTGGAATGTCAGATAGACGAGGAAGCTATGAGTCGGAAATTATTTATGCACAAAAACTAATTTTAACATTAATTTACATTCAGACAGTTAAATAATAATAATAATGATAACAACTACGTTCATGCTATGTCTTAAAATATTATCCTTATATTTTTTCGACAGACACATCTGTATTCTAAAAAAGGAAAGAACCACACCACTATTACTACTACTACTATAATAATAATATTAACGAATATATAATTATATAATTATTAGTTTAATTATCACCCTTTGTTATTATTCTAATATATTATTAGACGTAACACGAATATAATATTATAATAAAATTCGGAAAAAGAGAAATCTGGAGGAGGAACACCTCAAAAACTAATGACTCCACTACACTTTTGTGACGACGCGATATTGTAGATGAAGAAAATATATATATATTCCAATAAATATGTGAGGATAATATTCTTAGCTCTCTGAGTGCATAGGGCGTTTGCAAGAACGTGCGAGGATGAGAGAGAGAGACACTTTTCCTTCATCATGTACCTAATTAATTACTTATTGTGTGGCTCAATCAAAGAAAGGCCATGAGGAAGTCACCTTATATTGCTTTTATTAATAAATATAAACTCCCTAAGACTCGAGGAAACAGCGGAATATGTTCCAAGTCAAAAATATCAGACAATTGCAACAAATGACGTCATTTTATGGGACAGCCTTTAATGAGAGCTGCCTTACAAGTATACTGACTGGGCTTTGCTTTTATTGAAACACAAAGTAACGTCTTCATTGTGTATTTATTGCAAGATTTTCTTTTTTCCGTTTCATGACGACTAAGCGAATATATCACCTAGGTGGGCATCAATAGTCATTTAATCATACGTATTTAAATATCTTTTTCATGTTGAGTATCCAGTTATCGGATGGGTGCATGAACCCTGGAGTAATGGGGCCCTATCCTTCCATAGAATCACCGTAACTTTCTGGTCTAAGTCTAATGCAGTGTCTTTCATAGCGGCGGGGGATTATCAAGTGTGAGTAATGACGTCATTAGCCCAAGAATGAACCATAGAGATATAAACATTTAGAGAGCTTATTCCCTCCAATTAGCAGAGAAACATCATCGTTCAGCTGTATTCTGGTCATAATGACGTATTTCTCTTCCTCCAATAGTAGAGCAAAATCCATTGAAGAAGTACCTTTTTATAAATCTACAAATTGTTAGTATAATATTCAGTTACTATATTTTACGTAGTTCTTTGTGTTGTAAAGGATGGATGATCTTTTGGCGTCTGAGGGGCTCCGAGGTAGTTTTGTTAGCGGTTGCGAAGGTAATGAATCTAGATACGTAAAAAGGAAACATAAAAATTACTTAGTTTCAGTCGATTCAAGTAAAAAAGTTAGTATAGAGAGGTTAACAAAATGACGTCATCTTGACCCCCTCCTTATTCAGACAGCTGACAATGGGTCCCAAGGATGTCCAACTAATGGCATCCATGAAATACAGCTGGACGAGATTTCTCTACTAGGAATCGTTGTTTATGGCATAATGTTTTTTATAAAGATTAAGTATCTTGGAAATAAACGAGAGGTTCTTGTGGATTGATTTACTGGGATGGCTTTGATAAAAATGCTATTGTTATAAATATAAGGAGAAGGGCAAAATATTTTCCGAAATAGTTAATAAAAACATATTAAGAATTATATTATAAATATTGTTTTTCTTAAGTCAAAATTACTGGTAATATAAATGTATATTTTTGAGTATACTTACTTTATGTTGGGAATGATATGTAAGGGTATAAAATAATGGTGCACGGTAATTCCTTCGTGAGTAATTTTAGCGTACACTCTTCCATTGCAAGCCTTTTCATTGCACGCGTTTCCTTCGTTCTCTTTTTCTTCGCAGGGTAATTAGCGTTCGTCTTTTCATTGTGGGTAATTTCTTCGCAAGTTTCATTTTTGTGAAGGACTTAGTACTCCAAATGGCTCATTTACTAGTTTTATAAATAAAATAACCAATGTGCTCAATAATGCTATTTGAGTGACAACTGGGCCCAAAAGTCAGTAGTTTCTTTTTAAAATGCATTCTACAAAAAGTGTCTTAAAGGAAAAATTCTATTATTTAATAATTCCCAAAACAAAAATGCTTTATCAGATTTTCCTTGTGCATAAGTGTTACATAAAAATATTCCTTGAACCAACCCGGTTTAGGACAAAAGTATTTTAATTAATAAAATATATTTTTGGATTCTTTATTTATTCACTCGAAACCATAACTCAACATTTTGAATTGGAACTATAAACATAAGACAGAAATATCTACATAAACTATTCATATATAATATTCATAAAAATAAAGGGTTAAAAAGATAAATTATAAGCATACCAGGAGGTAGTCCATTATTCACACTCATGGTAATTATTGTTACTCTTTGAAGTCTCAGAGCGGTGTTTTATATTTCTTTTTTTGCCTAGGGGGCTCCTCTCCGCTTAAAGATTGATTAATAATGATCTCATTTTTCGCTTGCTCCTTTTTTAAAGTATCGATGAATTTCCAAATAGTTGGTGACAGGAACATACGAGTTCATAGAATGAACGGTCAGGCTTCACACGAATTATTGGTTTTATACCCACACTCCTTAGCCGCTTCGTAGCAATTCCACAAATTGATGTTAAAACGGGTGGTCTACGGATGCCATAATAATTGGACGCCCTATCCAGTTATCTTCCACGTAGTCTAAAAAACTATTTGCGATTCCTCTAAATAATTGTTGTTTGCCACAAGAACCTCGAAAGACTGGACAACGTCTTCAGGAGGTACGAATGCAAGGGCTGCGAGCATCCTCATCTTAAAGCGAAGTCGATGTCATTTTCATATTGCTGTTTTAGTCCACTTGATTGGATTGATCGAAAATACATGACAAAAATGAAAAAAAAAACAAACCTTATGTTCCGTGGCTGGGAAGGACATCGTAAATGCATTACTTGGGAGTAAACAATCATTTCATACTCAGCTATATGCAAAAATGGATCCATATAGGACCCCTTGATATGCCTAATGCATAGGCTAAAATAGGTTAAAACCAGAACGAATAAGCATTGCATTGATGACATACAAAAAACAATTCATATATAAATATATAATACATAAAAAACACAGTTGCGACTTAGTCCTTCACAAAAAATGAAACTGCGAAGAAATTACCCACAATGAAAAGACGAACGCTAACATTACCTGCGAAGAAAAAAAGAACGAAGGAAACGAGTGCAATGAAAAGGCTTGCAATGGAAGAGTGCACGCTAAAATTACTCACGAAGGAATTACAGTAACCTAAAATAATATTTAAGCACTTGTATGAGGATAATGATATATCTCGTAAATCATAAAGATATGTTATATTTTGTGAAGGTGTATTGTTATGGGAACTTTGAGCAAATATTTTGAGTTTAATTATGTATCAATAGATTTTTAAATACATAGCAACAATCCTATGTCTATGATTCCATTTTATTCTTTTCTGTCGTCAAAATATGTATTGCAGAGATTTTATTTATTTGCTAGGAAGCCTTGTTGGATATCAGGCGTAGACCAAGCCACATCATGCATAAGTTTGTATCAGATTTAAAATGTATCATCGTATTTTTTAAAACAAAGAAACGATATTTTAGATGATTATACAATATTTATCAGACTTGTTGATTTATCGTTCATTTGTAATCGTTAGTCGTTTGCGAACGACGATAATTTGACAAACGACAACAAAAATTACTATCGTTCGTTTTTTGCGCCAACTTTTTTTGAACAATTTCCTTTCTTAAAAAAGTCACACTTCTTTTAGAAGGGCGAAGGAGAAA
>CP045903.1:7624380-7636623 GCA_013387185.1 Caligus rogercresseyi
TTTAAAATAGCGATGTATCAAAGTAGCAGAGCATTTGCATTGGGTTTTTTTTAAATTGATTGCAGCTATCAAAACAAAAAGGAGTCTAAATAACGAAAAATATGCTTATTAATCAATTAATTCAATTCCATGGATCCCATTAAATGTAGAATATTTTTTATACCTTCATGACTTCTTGGTTGTGAGAACCCATGTACCACTATCAGAAAAGTACCGTTTCAAACTAAGGTGGTTCTCAACACGTTCTGACGTGTGTAAAGTTGTTTTTTGTATTATTTCTTGTGAGCAAATTCATCTTGCATTATTTATTCGAAAGTAAATGTCTAACCTTCTTATTCCAAAACAAATAAAATTATATTTCTATTAAATATTTGTAAATTAATATAATTTAAATAAAGATTCAGAACCTAAATATAAATATTCTCTTGAAGGAATTTAAGGCTCACCTTATGGTGTTTATATTTTTATAAATATTATTCATAGATATTTTTTAATAAAGGTTTATAAATGTTAATTCCTATATATTTTTTTTTGAATTATTTCTAGGGAAGGATCAAGGAGTGAACATTCGCCACAAGGTCCAAGACCTGATTGAGTTCATCCAGGACGATGATCGTCTTCGGGAGGAGCGGAAAAAGGCGAAGAAGAACAAGGACAAGTACGTGGGCATGTCCAGCGACACCATGGGCTACCGATCCTCGAGCAGTAGTTCCTCGGGCTTCGATATGGGTTGGAAGGACAAGTGGCCAAAGGCAAGCGGCGGCGGTGGGGGGGGGAGGGGGCGGCTTCAAGGACCACTCCGAGGATGAGGAAGAGGATGACTATGGATACTCCGGGAATAACTCACCCGTCCAGGAGTTCAAGGATAATACCGCAGATGACTTTCCTGATAAGGGTTATTCCGGCATTGGAGGAGGAGGAGGAGGAAGTGCTCCCAATAATAACATAACGGGGGGTAGCTATAAGAAAGAAGAGGTGGCAAACGTCGTCAAACGAGGGACCCCAAAAAAACAATTGACCTAGGCGCGTCCTCTGCCTTTGGACAGAAAAAGGAAGTCCTAGACGATATATTTGGTGAAGGAGGAGAAGCTGTCCCGGCGTCAAACAACAACAACAATAATATCAACTTAGCGGAAGACGACTTTGATCCTCGTGGTGTTATCAGCAGCAGTAATAGTGCTAATGTCAAGAGCAATCACGGAGCTAATGGGGACTTTGGTGACTTGATTCTGTGTTTGGGTCTTCTTCTAAAGGCCCGGTGCTACTACGCAAAACGATGACTTTGCAGACTTTTCATCTGGGTTTGAATCCGGACTGAGTCTCTCTGGAGGTGGGAATAATAATGATGCCTTGGACTTGTTAGGATCTCCTTCAGTCGTCGTCCCAGCACTTACTCTTCCTTCCGCATCCAACCTGGACCTCCTGGGGGATATCAACTTGAACAGCGCCAGTTCTTCTTCGTCAGCCATGCCTCCGTATCCCTTCCGCCGCTCCATCCCTTGGGCCCGGCTCTATTCGCCTCCCCCCTACAATCGAACCTGCAGGCAGGAGACTCCTATTCTCAATCATCCCCCCTAAAATCCCTGCCACCTGGGGCAATCTGGGATCCCTGAATATCAACCTAGACAACCTGGGTAACAAGCGGCCCGAAAATAAAAAGTCCACTCCCATGAACGCCATGCCCACCCAAGTAGGCCAGCTCATGTCACCCACACACACCGCCACCCCAACGCCCCTACATCCATCAAACTTCAATGCCCTTCCCTCGAACAATGACTCCAGCTTGATCTAAAAAGACACACACAGACAAAAAGGATATACATATGGACGACGATGACGACGACGGAATGTGATAATGTTGAGTTAGATGAATTATATTTTATATACAAATAATTCTAAATAATGTGTCCTATGTCCCCCCCCCCCCTCTTTTATAAATCTCTCAATGCATCCTTAACACCACCTCTGTAAGCGAACTACACGCAAGGACAGAATCCCGGGACCATATTTCAATAATAATATAACTTTATGTCTAAAAGGTTTTTTTAAATATATATATATATCAATAATAATATTATTGTGTAGAGATAGATTCGTTTTTTCTTTCTTGCATAGACACATTGTTTGAAGTCCTTTGACGACGACTACTACTAATAATAAAAATTTAAAGTCCTTTTAAAGAATGTTTTTTGTATGTGTAATCCATTTATTATTGCGAAGGGGAATCAGATCTATATATATGCACTTAAGACGTTTCATTTGTCTCCTTAAGCGACTGCTTCCTCTGTTGGCAATGGATATAGGCGTGTGTGACAGTGTCCATTTAAATTGAGATAGAGATTTAAGCAAGAAAATAAATGAAAAGTTGCAGCTGTCGCGTTACATTGATATCATTTATGTTATCAATTGATTCCTTCATCCTCAAGTGTTTATAAACAGATCCATCTTAATGCATTTATATATTTCAAATACGAATTATAGTCCTTTAACAATACTTATATATAATGGATATTCTGGAGCTTTTTAGAGGTGCTTCAACCAAATTAATTATCTGGGCCGTTTTGGACCCAATTCAAATATACTTGGGAATAGATAAATATATATTAAAAACATATGACATCATTGGTTTACGATTTGATTCATCTTCTTAAGGAACTTATAAAACCATGAAACCCCATACGGATATGGCTTTCAGTTCCAAAAGATATTCAAATATCAACACTAATAGCAATGTATTCGATCATGCTTAGCCCTATTTCTTCATAAGGTTGTTTATAAAGCATTTCTTATTCCTCTTACGTCACGCCTGAGGACCCCTCCTCACCTTTTTGACAAGGTCCATTTCTTTTCTAGTCTGGTAGCAGGTTTCAGCGCTTTTTCTCTTAGAACGTAAGTCTGTAAGAGAATCATCCTACAGCCCACTACTCTTCACAGTAGTCTTCTGAGATTCATGCCTTTCCTTTCATTGAGAAGAAGTCTCGCAGCAGCAGCTGAAGCAGTAGCTGTAGCAGCAGCAGACTCTTAGTGGAGCAGCTGCTGTAGCTTAGCAGCATTCACAGCAAGACCAATTCATTTTCTTTTCTTGTGTGTGTGTTTCTTTCCATCTCAATGAATCTCTTCGAGGGGGGTTTCTGTCTTCTTCTTCCTTCTGAGTTCCAGTGTCGTGATGTCGTCATGAGGCCCTCCAACCGCCGCAGTAGCCGCCTCCTCTAGTGTGCGCCTGTGTTGTTACCTCTGTCCATTCCAATGGGTGGCTGTGTGGGTACGGGTCGTCGCAGCGTGCCAAACGCCGCTCCCTCGGACTCCAGCTCCTCACAGGGCCCCCCCTCCGGACACCTCAAGAACCGGCCACTCAAGCACGAAAAGATCCGTTGGAAGTCCGACATCCCCCTCACGGACGGCCAGCTCCTCTCCAAGCGCGAGGAGTTTTGGGACACGGCGCCCGCCTTCGAGGGGAAGCCAGAGATTTGGAGCGCACTCCGGGCCGCCGCACAGGCCGCAGAGTCCGGGAAGACTTTGAGCTCGCTCAAGCCATTTTGGACGGAGCTGGAATCTCTACGCCCAGTGGTTCCCTCGTGGAGTCCTACGACGAGCTGGGCACCCGCTACGCCATCCCCGTCTACTGCCTCAGCTTCCCACTCAATCTAGTCACGGGGGAAGAGACTGCGCAGCGGCGGCAGGTTCCAAGCCAAGCAGCAATGGGAATCATGGGAGCAATCAAACCCCGCCTCTTCCCTTCTTCAACCCGAGCCAGAGGAAGATCCCGGAGGGCCGCCCATCAATGAAATGAAAATCAAAGTGCGAATCAGCCTCACGTCCTCCTCCACAGACGTTAAGCTCTTTGTCAACTCAGAGGCCACAGTGGGGAACTGCAAGAAGAAACTCCAAATCCAGGAAAAGCTCAAGCACTCGCCCTCACGACAAAGGTGGTACTACGGGGGGAAGCTCCTACACGATAAATCGAAAATAGGAAAGTTTGGAATACCCAGCGGATACGTGGTGCAGTGCGTACTCAACAATTTGGACTTTGATATCATCGAGACCAAAGACTAAAATACACTTCAACACCACCCACTCACTCACTCATGATGAAAAACAGTGTGTTTTTAATTATTACTATAATTATGATTATGATTATTTGAAGACTACCCCCTCTTTTTATTCAAGTGACGAATCTTTCTCATTACTATTAGGTCAAATGTCTCTATATATCTTGCTCGCTCGCTTATCTTACTCAACACTCAATCAATCAAAGAGCGAAATGTTATGCGAATTTGTTCGGAGAAACAAAAACAAATATGAATACTAAATGATTGTGTGATGAATTTTTCATGTTATGTTAGGTTTTTCTTTCTTTCTTAATTCTCTGTTTCTCGTTATTCTTCTTCTTATTATTATTTGATGTGATGAATTGTCAACAAACATAAAAAATAGCTTACATCATCTCAGAAGAGAAAACTTAGTTTTCAATGCGTGAAAATCTATTATTATTATTATTTTAACTGTTTAATTTTCTTTCCGTTTAACTGTACTATTTGTGATAGCATTTTTTAAAAAAAAATCTTTCTGTTTGAGGCCGTATTTTATATTGTTTCATATTAAACATAATAATTATAATAAAATATAAAAATGAAATGTCTTAAAAGCATAACTCGTTGATTTAATTCTTCCAACTGAAGGATCCTTCGTTTATTGCCGTTGCTTTCAAGTGACCTAGACATAAAAAATACCATAGAAATATAAAGATGAAGAGAGCTGATTCCCTTCAATAGCAGAGAAAACATCATCGTTCACCTGTGTTCTGTGTGTTCAAAATAAACAAAGTAATTGATACTACGTCATCGTAAGCTGATCATAGAGATAGATTATATCTTTATGATCAGCTTACGATGACGTAGTACAATTACCTTGTTTATATTGGACACAAAAAACAGATGAAGGGGGGAATAAGCTCTCTATATCTTTTTATCTCTATGAAAAATACTTATTCAGATCAAGGTAAGTTAAAAGTGATTCAGATAAATGCGTGACATTGTCTGCTGTTGAGGAAAGAGGACCAAAACAAAGTGATATAAGCATGGGATAGATAAATAATTATAAATCACAAAACCTTTCACTTATACAGTAGAATCATAAAGATATAAAGTTATAGAGAGCTTATTCCCTTCAATAGTAGATAAACACCATCGTTCAGCTGTCGCCTGTGTCCAATATAAACAAAGTAATTTGAACTACGTCATCGTAAGCTGATTATAGTGATGGAAAGATTTGTTTATATTGCAATTACAGTTTCCTTTAATTATTTGCGGCAATCCAAAATCATTTTGTGACACCGAGGTTAGAAGATATGACTGGTTTACACAAACTGTAATCACGAACAACAACTCCAGATTTATCCTGTGACTTGAAGCGCATTCTAAGTGACGTATTTTAGAAACCTTGAAAATATTAGTTTTTTTTTCTTTACTAATGTCTCCAAAGGCATTCACTCAAATTAAAGGTATGACTTACATTTTCCTTCATTTCGTGAATTCAATATTTTGGTCACAAATAAACTAAAAGTGACCCATCTCTTAGACTAGATGATGAATAATTAAAGATATTTCAGGTGTGATTTTAATTGCACAACGAAAAAAGTAAATTTTGAGCAAAGTCAAATTATTATATTTTCTGCTGTATGGCTTAATCGTTTTTTATGTCATTTCAAGCTCATCCGTGATAGTTATTTTTATGCATAAGATACATTTGGTCCAACGACCCATTATATGGTGTCCAGTAATCGCGTGCCTTTTCTGTCTGTACCTTTTCATATATAAGTCCCGGCCCGGTGATTTTTAGACACCTGGCCGGGACGTTCAAAAAACAGCCGGGAACTGGACCGGGTACCCGGTCGTTTACTGGCTTTTATGCATAGTTACGAAGGATTGAAGAATTGATTTGATGCAAAAGGATTTTTTTCATGAAGGATTTGATTGAATAAAAAATATAAGTAGATTTCGACAGGGATTAAAGGAAGCTGGAAAGTCGAAGAAGGAATCTTTTACAACCATTACGTCGTTCCCTTAAAAAATAAGGTCAAAAATCAAACGGAACTTTTTTTAAACATGTTTGTGCATAGTAATGTATTAAATTTCAACCCACTGATTAAAAATAGAGATAAAGGTGCTCTTTTTGCAACGTGATTGATTGAAAGAAGAGGGGATAATGATAAAAAGCAGTTGTCATACTGCAAGAAAGTATCACTTTTACTCGCAGCTTTTCTAGGACTGAACGTCTATTCAGATATACGAAATTAATTCTTAGAAATACTAATTTTCGCTAACTAATTATACTTATCATTAAAATCTTCATTATCGATATACAAAAATCATAAACGCAACAATGAAGTCACATAACTCATTACTACTTATAATATTAACCAACACGCATCAATATGAACGTTGTAAATATAAAGTTGACCCAACCTCTGCGTACAAGACTGCCCTGGGAGATCCATTTCCCCTTCTTCATGGGCGAATATCCATCTCATTCTTGAGTCCTTTTAATGGGCTTCTCAAAAAAATTAGTTGAGTGAAGAAACTTTTCTTACTCAAGAGAAAAAAAATAATGTTTAATTTGTTTGATCAACTCTGTCGATAAATGGATCATCACTCTGACTATCGGACCTAGAAAATAAATAAAACTGTGGTCTCAAAATTACAAGGATTTGTGAGAAAAAACTTCTTTGTTCAGTCCTAGTTATAACATATTTGTAAGGGAATATATATACATAGAGAGATCCACTTTGACCCTGGATGTTAGTTTTTGATACGTGAAGCATCTTATTGGATAAAATTCCAATATCATTTTGACCTGGGCTCCTATTGTTCAAGAATAAGAAACCTATAACCCAAGAATTTGCATGTTTTTGCTTAATTAGACACTTTTTAAGGTACCAAGACAAGTAAAAGGGGGGGGGGGGGGTGAGGTGTAATATTGTCCATAGAATAAGACAGAGGGCGAGTTCAGTAACATTTTTTTGTATCAGCCTGCCAGATAAGTGTTTGCTTTTCAAGTTTTTTCTTTTAACAGCACGCTTTACCTATTCTATGATTCGAACAAGGATGAAAAGAAGAAAAAGCTATGTTGCTGCTTTTACATTTTATTCATCTCTTAGTAAGCAAGAGGAATACGCTGGTGCTCCATGACAGACATAATCCCTTCATTCCTTATTTTGTGACCTCCCAAGAATCGCCTCCACCATGTCCCATTGTTATACAAATTATATATTGCTTCGACTAAGCATCGTTTTCGTCGTATTCCTTTCCATTGGTAAATACTCTGATTTATATACTTATCTCGAGCTCGGGTATGAACTTAGCGCCTAGTATTCCTTGGTTACCCGTTTATCCGACCTTAGATAGAAAGAGAGAGAACAGCTGTCGATTTGGTAAGAAGGAGAGATCTAGACTACGGTATAAACTATTTTGGTAGTAGTCTCCAAATCGACAGCTGTTCTCGGGCAACCGTGGCCCTTAGTTTTACAACGACTAATTATTTTACACCTTTCAGGAGACTGCCTATCTTTTTGGGGACTAAATCATAGAATATCAGAGAGAAGCATTTCCATAAGGAGTACTTTGCCCTCCATTGCAATAGGGTACCTTTATCCCAAAGGAATGAGTATACTCTAAGGGTTGGAAGTTCTCTAAATTTGACCTGTGCAGTGAGCTATGAAAGTGAGTTCCATCTCAGCTGGAACATCTTAGGCTTTCCCCAGGGTGTTGAAACACCGGAGAGCCTTCAATACCTTGACCCTCATCTTTGACTCCTTGAGCAAGGAGCACAGTGGATCCTACCGTTGCCACGCTCGAGGTCAGTTGCATTCCGACTCAAACGACTATGCGACTCTCCATGAGAATGTGGAACTAAGCATTGTGGAAGACTGTGCCCCGGGTTTTTTTGAATGTGAGCCTGGGAGCTGCATTGAGGAGCACCTTGTCTGTGACGGATTTAAAGACTGTTGGCGCAGCCGGGATGAAAGTCATTGTTGGCAGAGTATTTGTGACGAAACAAAGATTTTCTGTTCTAACGGGAGGTGCATGGACCGCAAATACTGCTGCTCGCCGAAAGTGGATGAAAATTGCACCAGGGTTTTAGAGTGCTGCAAGCCCATAATGGAATTCTACGAGACCTTTGATGGGAATGATGAACCATTAACTCTATCATTCGGACTCCCACGATCCCCGAGAAAGGCGTCACCAGCTCCACACGATTCATCATCATTGGTGAGGCATTTGAATATCTGAACTCTTGATCGGAAAACTGTATATCTTCTACATAATAGTATAAAGATATAAATTTGTAGTCTATGGATTGATAATAAGAAGGAAGATATACAGGTGCCCAGTAATTTAATCGCGCGCAAAATCATCGCGGACCTTATATAGTCGCCTTTTTGTCGTGGGCACTTACCTCGCTTGTTCTTTTATAGTCAGCCAATTTTTTCGTTGACCCTTTTGTCGTGAAGCAAACACCACTGACCAAGAGTTTGTAGATCTTAATTTTGGGGAAACAGCGAAAAAAAATACTTTGCAACATAAATAGTCACGAGAAAAAGGAGAATGAGGAAATTGACTGACTATAAAAGAGCAAGCGAGGTAAATACCTGCGACAAAAAGGCGGCTATATAAGAGTCCACGAGGACTTTGCGTGCGATGAAATTATAGTAAAAAAAAATACGCAGTTAAATTTATAATACAGAAAATGAGTGGACCAAAACATTGTGAAGATCCTTCTCAAAACAGAATTTTAACTCGAGGATTATAATTTACAACATTTACCCAAGTTTTATTTTTTACTACCCAATATTAACTCTTTGAATACCTTTAAATGCTTAAAATAGCTAGATACTGCATGTTCAGATCCTCACGTCAGTAAAAAACATTATATACAACCCCCCTCCTCTCTTATATATTTGAACAACACTGTAGGTATATATTTCGTAAAAGGACTACCACCCCCCTCAACAATCACCCCCGTGCCATTCACCTCCCCGTGTCATTACCCTCCGTCACTAATATTTCTGATCCCTAAAGTCCACTGATGAAGTTAACTATGCTTTCTTTTGCTTTAGTCTTTGAAAACTATGTTCCTAATATTGGTTACATAAAACATATGACCCATATTAGCAACATAGGTCTTAAATACTATTGCAATTTCGGTCATAAAGAAAACATAGTTAACTTCACCAGTAGACTTTAAGAGATAGGAAATATTAGTAACGGGGGTAAAAACCCGGGGGGTGATTATCTTGGATGATAGTCCTAAACTCATATGTTTATATTCTACTAGCGGATGCTACCCGGCGTTGCCTGGAATTTTTCAGGAATGCCCACTTCGGTCCAATATTTCCTTGGCATCTCAAACTTATCCATATAAAAGTTGATCAATATGTAACTAAGTGATTAAGAGAATCAGAGGACCGAACAAACAAATGAACGATTTTTTGGGTATATAAAAACCCACTCAAAAATATTTCTGATCAACCCTCAATCAATTTCATATTTTAATGGTTAATTATTAAACTATATTGTTTTGTTTCCATTGAAACTGACTCATATGTATTAAGTTATTGTCATATTTTCTGGAGTCTTAAGTATTTCTTTATAATTCTTGAGTCTAAGTATTTTATAATAGGATTATAATGGTAACATAAGGGCAAATAACAAATTTTGTCCATGTTGAACTTACCTATATGCTCTTGGAGTTCTTATACATACTTTATTCATGTTTATTGCAATCCATTCTTGGCAAGCCTGTCATCCCCTCCATCATTGTTCATATTGGGCATTCGTAACTTAGAATATTTGTTTTTTGTATTTATAAGAGCATGAACTCGAAATTCGTGTATGGTTTACTGTTTTACTAAGAAGCATTAAATGTTTGGCTCTGGTCTTACAGACTCCAGATAGAAAGAGAGAAGACAGCGTCATGGAGACAGGACAATTGAAAAATCTCTATGCTACAAATAATTTGTCAGTTACAAACCTCTTCCCTTTCACTATTAATATTATTTTACAAGGTCAAAAAAATTAATTATTTATACCTTAAAAGTTTTCCATATAAGTTGACAAAGACAACGAAAAGTACTAGCTATATTTGTATTAGTTGTACGCTATAATTGCTTGAGCTCTTGTATTCTTAAGGAATAATCTTGGAAGGAAGTTATTCCTTCTAGAGGACTCATGGACCTAAGGAACTCCTTCATCAGTTGATGATTTGTTTGGAAGCAGGTTTTCATTACAACTTTTGTCCAGAACAATTTTTCAAATATTGGCTCTGAACCAATATATTAGAATCTCAGAGCTCCATTCATAAATGAAGTAATCGAATGCTTATTTATGATTGATTATAGAATATCTTGTCCTTTTTCGATTATAAATCCTTTTTTTATTTTAGAGGCCCTTTTTTTGTAAAATGAAATAAGACCAAATATCTAAGTTAGGTAGGTACAAACTATTGGCCGGGAGCTGTTTTTTTGGAAGTTTTTCTTCATAATTAGATAAGGATATTTAAAAGTTGATAAATGAGGGTTCGTCCACTGGTTTCAATATTGTCTTATGATATAGTAAACCATAGTCAAAATATAAAAAATGTATATATATTTGGACCTACATTTGGTTTTTAAGTTGTTGTTTTTTTATATCGTTCACCATCATCAAAAGCAAAAAAGTGATTTGACCATATTTAAAGAAATTTCACCCCATACTTCTATAAACCCCTCATACAAGTTGGATTGGTTGGAGGGACACTTCTTGCATGCCTCCAAATTATGCGAAAACTATTTAGAGAAGAAGCAGCCGCTGGATTTTATCTGTATGGAGTGGCCAACGGAGTCACCAAATCTCTATTGAGTTGTTGTGGAAGCACTTGACCACACAGTATGCAAGAAGTATCCATATTAGTACCAATCCAAATTGTGTGTGGGATGAAATTTCTTCTGATTAACAGCTAGAATTGACCAAAAATGCTTGAATTGCTTCGGATGGAGGATTATTTGATCAAAACAAGGTTTGAAAGAAGAAAAAAAAATTGTATTTCAATAAATATAACTACTTATAACCTTGTCTTGACTATAATTCATTTTCATTTATAATGCGGTAAATACAAATGGACTTTTCATGAAAAACACAAAATTGTATGGGGGTAAGGTTAATAATATATATTTGAAAAAGTTCAAAAAAGATATTGGAGTATCATCAAGGCTAATAGAAACTCTAAAATTCATTACAGCTATCGGCAACTACTAACCATAAAGCCCAAGAGACTGCATGAATTGGCTATGATGAGGAAATTATTTCTTATGAATGTGACAAATAGTGGAATGGAGTGCTACAAGTATATTTTTAAAGCTCTGTTTCAAGAGCTTTAGTTTCGTTCAAACCTTTTTGGTTCGATTACCTTAATCCAAAGGAGACAAACATTCAAAAAATTTGGGCCAAGTTCGATTCCAAAGTACAAGAATAGCTTATGTTTTCTCTGTCCCTTCAAAAGGAAACTTGTAGGAATAAACATTTATCATTTTCCTTGCACTAATTACAAGCCTCTAGGTTTGTGGCTGACAAATTTATGGCCATAGATATTTTTCTATGTCAATTTTCTTTGCATCAAATGACAGCTGTTTTTTCTCTTTCTATCTCATATCCGAACTTTGACCTACCCTTACACACATGACCTTTTCTTTCAGCCTGCTGCATCGTATTTGTATTCGTCTTTTGCTGCATTTGCACTCTGGGCATCTGTCACAGCAAGAGTTTCCGGAGCCTCAGCTCAGCCCATAAGAGTCATTCGTCCTCCCGCTGCAGATCCACCAAGACCACCACAAGGCAATGCAATCCCCCCTCCCCCCAAGAGGCCAACAGCCCTCATTCGCCCTCCCTCATACAGATCCCTTTTTGGTCCAGGCTCTCCCCCTCCCCCACCACCACCCTACAGCGAAGAACAAGCAATAAATCAACGCCGACGACTCCCATATTGCTAATATTAATAATAATGAAGACGGCTTCATTCACTCCTCTTATTCCTCATTTTCATCAGCAGATTCTGAACCCTACTACTCCGTCAATAATACTCGCCCTACACATGTTCTCTCTAGACATTATTATTACATCATGCTCACCTTTAAACGCCATTAATACTATTACCTCGTCATCATATTATCATTACATCGCTTGGACACAAAAAGAGGAATGTGAATTAGCG
>CP045903.1:7636723-7646812 GCA_013387185.1 Caligus rogercresseyi
TAGAATTTCATTTTATATTCAGAGAAGAAGAGAGAAAAGTTACATTATTATAATATAACTTTTCTCTTTCTTCTCTCAATATAAAAGAGATAAAATTATCTTTGTTATAATTATTAAATAATTATTACATGTAGTATGATTAAAAATCTATCTGAAAATGACGTCATAAACACATATGTTGATGATGTCATTAATGGCTATATGGGACCCTACTTAGTACCAGCTTAGTACTTACTGAGCGGAATGAAGTGAGCGGAACAGCAGTACATCAAAATGAGCGGATCAGTTGCCCAAAGTGAGCGGATGAGCGGAACAGCAAAAAAAGTGAGCGGTGCCCACCAACTGATATATATATATTAACAGGGCGGAGTGGCCACTGGGAGTACCGGGATATTCCCGGGGCCGTTGGCTCAAGAAACATAAACGGCCGTTGAAAAGCCTCCAATCATATTGGGGCCTGTATAAGGCCGGCGAGGGCATAATTGTCCCGGTGGATAATTCTTCCACTCCGTTCCTGTATATATATATATATATATATATATTCTTTTGTCTATTTTGACAATATGAATTGTAAAGTCTTTGCGGACTTATGAGGTCATATTACATTCTGCATAATCGCATTCCCCCATTCCTGATTGTCCATATTATCTTAATCGTCAGCTTTGTAAGGTATAATTGTAATTTAATAGTATGAAGTGATAAGAATGAAGGAGTACAACAGTAAGAATATAATTTTAATAATAATAATCAGGGTTAATAATGAAGCGGAAGGAGAAAAATATGATACCAAAGTTTTGAATACATTTTAATACGCGTTTTGAACTATTTTCGTGATCCTGAAGTTCATAATGCGTATTGAAAGTTAATTATATAAATCTCCACATAACACCTTTTATTTCCACCGTCTATTTTCCCATTATTCTTGATCGATTCTTTATGACCATACAAGTGTCCTCTTGGTGGCCATGGCCACTAAGCTGATCAGCATAGGTTGCGAGAGTCAACAATACATGCCAACTTCCCAAGCTTTAATATTATATCCTCACATGGAATTTTTTATATTATGAACTAAATCAAATAAATAGTTTATTAGTATTATAAAGCAATAAAAATATGTTTAAAAATAATTGTTTTTTATAAGAGGAGGCAAGGGAGTAAAATTATTCAAGGCACTTGTCGGTACTATGGATCCTTTGGCTAGGGATTACTTTATACCCCCAATATGACATAGAAAGAAAAAACAGCTGTCGATTAGAAAACATGGAGACATCTTTCTTGTATCTCTCTGGCATCTCTTTTATTATAGTATCAAATCAATCACAACCTCTCCCTCTTTATTATGAATATTAATGCCCTAAATTACATATAATGTCTACCTATACAACTATGTTATGACCAGCCAGTTTAATTTTTATTCACTGCTGTGCATATCCATGTTATTCTTTTCAAAGTTCTGTTGGACTTATGACATCCTCTTTTAACGCAGTCTTAAAATCTTTTAAAGTCAATACGGCGTATCGGCGCACTTTCGTATTAAGAATGTATGATACCTCAAGAACACATCGAATCATTGTTCCTGATGATCATTTATCGAATTATACAAAGGAAGGACTTTTAAAGATAGCTTTATATCAGGGGAGAGACCAACATAAAAAAATTAGAAATTTAATCAAAGCATCTTTTAAAAATAATGAAAAAGTTATTGAAATTTTACTATTGATTATTATTAGTTTTATGGTTGTGCATTCAGTAGAAGTTATTTATTTGATTTGAAAAATGTTTTAGGAAGTCTTAATTCTATATTACCATGTCTATTTAATACATAATTACTTCATGTAAAAAAAATTGATTTTTTAAAATCAGATGTTTATTATAAAAAGTCCTAATCCATTAAATATTTCGATTGAAGTGAGCATTGCTGTAAACTATATATTTATGGCGTAATTACAATGAGTAAATGGTCATACCTATCCTTCAAAAAATATTACAACGTATTGATACATCTTATCTGATTTAAAGAGAGAAGGAATGTGTCGATAAGTATTAGATCGGAATTCTTCTCTTGAATCATCAATAATATGCAGCATTCATACAATTTGTAGGCTATTTTGAGTGCAATGATCCCGAAATGGTAATTAATATCATTGGGAGCATTCAATGTGAAAAAACAACAACTTGTGTTCATGCTCTAGTATTCATTCAATCTCGCCCAAGAAGCACCAATTTCATCGAACTAAGTTGGCAAAAAAACTACGTCTGATGGGCTACGAAGATGAAACGAATCATTTATCAAGCAAAAGACCAATTATTGATTTACAGGAATAAATAATTCATATGTTTATCGAAAGATTCCTTTCATCTATCAAACAGACCGAGGGGATTTTCTTTAGCTGCATTCGTTTCTTAAATAATGCATACTCGATACACTTGAGCATAGTTAAGGATTAAATGATTTCTTAACCTTCGATTTATTACATAGGACCATAATCGTTTCACTCCTATTATAATCCACTGTTATTAATATTTACAAATATTCCACAAGTATTTTGACTTCATGGTCAATATCCGACCTGCCAGTCGGAAGCACCTAGGATCCAACACCCACTATTGATTCTGACATCATCAGTCATGGTATATAAATGATACTCCTTAGCAGTGAGTATGTAAGAAAAGTAGTTCATTACTAACATTTTTCCTAATATCTTTCTATTTGATACGTTGAATACACTTAGATCCAATTTCTTAGCAATTGATCAATCAATAAGAATGCCATTGTTGTTGTTTTTGGTACATATCAAATATTATGTATTTCGGAACGGATGGAAAGAATTTAAGATGAACAAGGTGGTGATGGGGGATTTAGAATCGTAGTTTTTGGAAGAACCACTTATTGTCTCCTGCCTTGTACTTGCTTTCGAAGTCGTTTCGCACGATTTGTCGTGCCTTCTTCTTCTTCATGGGATCCTTGAAACCTCTTTGTTGATGGCCTCCTTGTCGAACTTGATGTCCACGGTGTAGCGGGTGGGCATCATGTGGTTGTAGTTGAGGACCTTGAGGAAGGGCTTGATCTTGCTACGTTGCTTCACCTTCTTCTTGCTCATGCGCTTCGTTACCTTACGGGGATAACGGTCCACGCCGGCGATCAAGGCATGTCGAAGGGCTTCTCGCCATTGCCCTCATCCGTGGGGGCGGACGATGACGGCCTTGCGGCCGGCGTAGCGGCCGCTAAGGACCACCACGACCTTCCCGGATTTCATAATCTTCCCCATGGTCTTCACTGATGAAACGTGAGGAGGTAAAAGAAAGAGAAAAAGGAAAGAGACCTAGGAAAAGGAAGTACAACACGAGGATCGTAATAACAAGCCAAGGGAGCCAACTGAAAACCCACAAATATACAAATAATGACAGGAAATCCTAGACATATAAACATAAATTGACACTTAAATGAACCGACTTCTACTATGTACATTTTAAACTTTATCTTTGTCATTTTGTCTACAACATTAAATTCGAGATGATCACTCACTTTTCTTATTAACATTAAAGTTGGTAACATTGTATAATTCATCAAAATAAATAAATAACTACAGCTATGGTTGTGTTTAAGATGACTTGACCCAGGACTGAGGAGTCTTAAAAAAGATGAAACAACAATATTCAAAACCGGTGACGTAATGTTTGGGTAATATCAAGGTAGTTAAAAGTATATCAAGTATCCTATATATAGTAAACTGGGTAATATAAGATGGTTTATTTTTATATAAGATAAATATGTAAGAGCTTTAGTATGATGTCAGCGAATGTTTAGTTTAATTTTCTCTTTTTCTACTGTCTCGTGCTGCCTTTTTATAGGTATTGTATATTCCAAGATACATAGAGATCTCTATGTATCTTGGTATATTCTTAAATAATAGACAATATTTCAAATATATTTGAAGTCTAGAGCTCACAACCGTAGCCTATGGCGTCCTAATAGAATTTATAATTTTCTACTCCCTGCACTTGGTTAAAAAACAAATGAGTACTTTGGACTCAACTGTGACGTCATAAACGTAAAATTTTCTTAAATATTATTTATATTAGATTAAAATACTTTTGAAACCCTTTTTCAGCTGTTTCTATAATAGTAATGAGATCAAGATACTATATAGCCTTTCATCAAAGTTTCTTAATCTCAACAGCTAACAGGGCTTCATTTTTCGTTTGTGTATGTATCAAAACAAATAACAAAAACAATGTAGCTGCTCTCCAAGAATAACAATACATTGGTGGACGTTTTCTTATTCTTTTGCACGTGTGGTGAAACAACATGTCCATGTCGAATCGAAAGAAATTGGACCATCGGATCCGTGTTTTGATCGAGAATGGTATCAATACGGGTCACAGAGGTTTTGTCCTGCTTATGGGAGAGCAGGCCCGTGAGCAAGTCGTTATTTTGCATCACATGCTTCGAAAGGCCACCGTCAAATCTCAACCCAAGGTCCTATGGTGCTATAAAAGGAGCTGGACTTTGCAGACTCGCGGAATAAAAGGCGGAAGAAGCTGGCCAAGAAGATTCAGCAGGGAAAGCTTAACCCTGAAACGGAAAATCCCTTCGATCAATTCATTGCATCAACAGAGATCCGCTTCTGTTATTATAAGGTACTATAAGTTTAGATACTTACCTAAATAATAATCTTTATATCTTGTGTTGATTTTGTATTGAATATGTATTAGTGACCGGTTCATCTAAATGAATAAATTGGTTTAATGCAGTATGTTTATGAACGATTCGTTAGTCTTTTTAAATCCAATTTAAGCTAATGACTCTTGATTAAATTATCTTACATTTTAGCAGCGTGAGTCGTTTCTATGGATTATTTAAAAAAAGTATGTTCGTATGACACTATCGCATTTAGATTTTTTGTACTAAATATTGTTCGTTTTCATAATTAATTTGAAATTTAAACATAAAGGTATTTATTAATCTAAACCATAAGAAAAGTTTATAGTTTTATTTGAAATATTAAATGAAGGATATTTATAAAGTTGAAATCAGTCTTAAGGGAAATCATATTAAGTATTAATTGGGATACAAATAATTATCAGAGAGCTTAGCGATCCCATAAATTAAATTCCGATTAAATTAAATGGAGACACATTTGAAACAACATAATTATTTATGGTGGATTAAAATACCGTAGCGCTTTACATAAAACATAACTGTTAAGTCAATCTAATGTCTAGTTTTCGACCATAGTTAAGGACTAAGGTTCAATTATCTCATTTTGTGATTGGGATGCAGTAAATTCATTAAGGGAAACCTCTTCTTCTAATTTTTCTTTCTTTTATATATATATATATATATTTCACAGTTCTTTAAAAAACATACAAAAAAATGATATGTATTTAAAATTGAGGTAAATACGTTAAAAATACACAAATATACATTATAGTTTAATTCTTTTACCTCAACAGAGAATGTTCTAATTAAAATTACTGATAATTAAACAGATCATTACACTGCAATGATATTATATAAACCAAATGACATCTAATTAAAATTACTGATAATTAAATAGATCATTGCACTGCAATGATATTATATAAACCAAATGACATCTAATTAAAATCACTGATAACATATAATTCATTGTATCACAGCAAAAATATATAACACAGATGAGAACTAATTAAGATCTTTAAATCTTTTTAAAATTATTCTAATAAATTTTCCACGACTTAGTGCTACCGATGGGAAGTATTTAATTTCTTCCGACGCCCTGGTCCACGATTATTTTTCTTTCTTTTATAACTGAATTGAATTATGGAGGCTGCTTTGTGAATGTATCGGATCGCTATTTTTAGTGTGATCTCCTTTTTGTGATATCTCCGATAATAAAAAATCATATCCCCAATACTTATACTTATACCTCATACTTATTTTGACAATTATAGGACACTCACAAAATCCTTGGAAACACATTTGGCATGTGCGTTCTTCAAGACTTTGAGGCCTTAACACCGAACCTCTTGGCTCGCACCATTGAGACCGTGGAGGGCGGTGGCCTTGTGGTTCTCCTTATAAACTCTGTCAAGTCTCGCCGCTCCCTCTTTACCCTCTCCATGGACGTCCACTCCCGCTACCGAACAGAGGCGCATCATCAAATCATCCCCCGCTTTAACGAACGCTTCATCCTCTCCCTGGCTCACAACAAGCGCTCACTCCTTCTGGACGACCAGCTCAACGTCATTCCCCACTCCTCACACATCAAGGCCCTAGCTCCCCTGCCTCGACCTGAGGAAAATCTTTCTCTAAACGAGCTGAAGGACATCAAGTCTTCTCTACAGGACACACAGCCCGCAGGGGCTCTAGTCAACCTATGTAAAACGACTGACCAGGCCAAGGGGCTCATACGATTCATCGATGCTATTGCTGAGAAGACCCTTAAGCGCACCGTGAGTCTCACGGCCGCTCGTGGACGTGGCAAGTCAGCTGCATTGGGGCTCGCCATGGCGGCCGCCGTTGGGTTCGGCTACTCCAACATATTTGTTACGAGTCCCAGCCCCGAAAACTTGGGGGACGCTCTTTGACTTTATCTTTAAGGGCTTCGACGCCCTTGGATACGAGGAACTACGGACTATGAGCTCATCAAGTCCACGAATCCAGAGTTCAGTAATGCTGTCGTGAGAGTGAATGTCTTCCGAGACCATCGGCAGACGATTCAGTACATTCATCCCAAGGACGCGCATCGTCTGGGCAGGCGGACTCATGGTGATTGACGAGGCAGCTGCCATTCCTCTGCCCCTGGTTTAAAGCCCTCCTGGGACCCTATCTCGTGTTCATGGCCTCCACCATTAACGGGTACGAGGGAACGGGGCGGTCCTTATCCCTTAAGCTCCTGGAACAGCTCCGGAAGCAGTCCTCTGGACACAAAAGCGGAGATGTGAGCACCCTTGGACGGACGCTATCAGAGGTGTCCCTGGAGGAATCCATTCGATACTCCAAGGGAGACCCCACAGAGAACTGGCTTAACCGCTTGCTCTGTCTGGACTCCACTATCGTGCCCCCTCTTTCGACGGGATGTCCCTTACCTGCAGACTGCGAGCTATTTTACGTCAACCGGGACACACTTTTCTCTTTCAACGACGTGACGGAAGCTTTCCTACAAAGAGTCATGGCCATGTTCGTGGCTGCGCATTACAAAAACTCCCCCAACGATCTTCAAATGCTCTCTGATGCTCCCTGCTCATCATTTATTTGTTCTTCTGGGCCCTAAAATATCTGGAAATGCCCTACCAGAGGTATTTGTGTGTGATACAGGTTTGCTTGGAAGGGGAGATATCCAAGGCTTCAATCCTTGATGGCCTTTCTCAGGGGAAGCGGCCTCATGGGGACCTCATCCCTTGGTCCATGGCGACCCAGTATCAGGACGACAACTTCCCCTCCCTCTCTGGTGCAAGGATCGTTCGCATAGCGACCATCCCGACTACCAGAGGATGGGCTACGGACGGAGAGCAATGGATCTACTTCAAAAGTACTACGAGCATCAGTTCATTGATTTGGATGAGAAGAGCTCTCAAAAAGCTCCTGAGGGATCTATTCATACGGTCACGGACGAAGACGTCAGTCTCACAGAGGAAGTCATAAAGCACGAAAGAATCTGCCGCCCCTCTTCTATAATTGAACGAGCGCCCAGCGGAGAATTTGGATTACATCGGAGTATCCTTCGGACTGACCAGGATCTACTCAAATTCTGGAAAAGAGTTGGGTTTACTCCAACATATCTACGGCAAACCAAGAATGATTTAACGGGTGAGCATTCCATGATCATGCTCAAGACTTTAGAAAGGGAGTCCTCCTCTACGTGGCTGAAGGAATTCTGGTCCGATTTCCGACGCCGACTAAGCAACTTGGTGGGACTCAAGTCCTTGACTTTCAGCCTGAGGTCCTCATTAGCCTTCTGGACAACCAAAACCAGGATGAAGAGTCCAGCAAGCGGGTCCTTAGCGTATCTGACTTGGATAACTTTGTGACGCCCTATGACTTAAAGAGACTGGAGCTGTATTCCAGGAAATGGCGGACTATCATCTCATTGTGGAACCTCCTTCCCAGTCTGGCTCGACTATTTTTCCTCTATAGGATCGAGGGCCTCCGACTATCTGCTATGCAGAAGGTGATCCTTGCAGGTATGGGACTCCAGAATAAAACCGTGGATGACTTAGCTCAGGATCTGGAGCTGGTTGGCACTCAAATCATGGGGCTCTTCAATAAAATGATTCGGAAGTGCACATCAGCCTTGAATGAGCTACGGGAAAAGGATCTCACCAAGTCTCTTCTTTCGTCTTCCTCAAAGAGCAATGGGCGAGTAGATGCCATGAAGCCTATGGAAGAATCCATGGACGTTGAGCTGGAAAAAGCAGCCACAGAGCTTAAACACGCGCAAAAAGAGCAATTGGATGCACTCAAGCGAACGGATATTGGACAATATGCCATTAAGGTGAGCGCTTTAGTTACAAAAAAAGAATAACTCTATATAGTATAATAATTCGATCTTTTAAATGCCCCATTATTATAAACCATATAAGATTCCAACTTGTTAATTGTTGAGTATTCCAAATCCATCAACTAACCATTTTCCTTTATATTTCTTCACTTTGGGAAGCATATTAGAAAAATGAAATGGAAAATTGCTAATTAAGAATATCTTGAAGCAACGCTTATCGAACAGTAACAGTATTCTTTAAAACTTTAATTAGAACTCATTATTTTCTCTGCTGTTGTTAATTCAAGAGTGAAGAGCAATGCATGTTGAAGAAAATCAAAAATCATCAATCATCATTAATCAATTTATTAATATGAAATTGTTAAAAAACATTTTCATATCAGGTCTTGAAAAAAAAAACTGTTTTACTTTTTAATTGATATATGCACATTGTTGTATATCCTTAGGAGTTAGTAGCCTAGATCTTACAGAATTGTGACCGCACACATATCTAATATATAATATTTCCTCATCATATTTATAAAAATTCATCTTTTTTTTTCAGGCTCTGACAAGGATTGGGAGTCCGCTCTCTCGGTAAGGAGAGTAAGAGTCTCGTGAGCGTCAAGAGCGGAGAGAAGAAGCGTTCTCTACAACCCATCACGGAAAAAGACGTTGATGGTCTCGTGGAATCTCTGAAGCCCAAAAAGAAGAAAAGAAAACAAAGTAATTCTTATTTCATAAGAATCTTCAATATTTTATACTTCGCATCAAGCATTTTATGAAAAGCTATTGTAATTGTCGTTATTTTCAGGTTAAATATATGGATATTTATATACTTACCCCACAAACCAAAAATCACTACAATTATTTATAATATTCAAACTGCTTCCTTTTTCTACAACGGATTGGTTGAAAAAAAACAAGTACAGTCATCCCACGCAAAGTCGCGACGCCCGGATCCACTACACACCACCGCGAATATATGAGGGTCGCGATGTTGATATATATTGAAATTTAGAGAGATTTGACATCACCCGGCGTTTAAACCTAACGCCATTTTGTCATACGTGTGTCTGAATACATGTACGCGGCTGGACCTTTTTTTGGGGCCGCCATCTTGCTTTTTCGAAGATTTACCAGTTTTCAACCTCAAATATCTTAAAAACCACTGAATATTTCTTAATTTTAGTACCCCTACATTGTATAAATGTTGTAAAATTCTGCCATTAGTTCATATGGGGACGTTTTGCCGTGAAAAAACGGGGGTCAAGCCGTCGTCGCGTAGTAAAAGAACTGCGAGGGGCGAAGTAGCGAGGGCCGACTGTATGATATAAAGAACGGTTGGTAATACCTATAAATTAAGGCATCAATTCTATCGGAGCTGTTGAGATATCATCTCAAAGGTAATAATTTCGTCTACAAACACACCAATTATTATCTAAACGGCCTAAATCAATGCCCTTTATGAGCCCTTGAAGACCTCCTTCAATATTACGTGTTTTAATTAATTATATAAAGAATATGCCATTCACTATTTATTTTAAAAAAACTCCTCAATTTCAGGGAATGATGCATGCTGGTTTTATTTCATCATATCTGACATAAGTGGGTCATGACTAAT
>CP045903.1:7655777-7668613 GCA_013387185.1 Caligus rogercresseyi
CTTAGACATAATAAAGAGGTTATTCCTTTTTTTAATTGTACTGTACTCTTTTTTAATCAATTTTTCCTTTTTAGATACGTACAAGAGATACATAAAAAAACATTGATAATGTATGACAACTTACATACTAAATATTGTCATTTTACAAATAAGTAGTACTTGTTTATTCCAAAAAGCTAAGTTATATTTAGGCTACTAAGTATATAATATATACTTAGTAGCCTAAAGATAACCTTAGCTTTTTGGAATAAACAAGTACTACTTATTTGTAATGGACAATATTTACGTACCTGGGTGTCACGGTTTTTTATACATCGGAACGTGACATCAATATTTTGTTCGTTTTATTAAAAAAAATATTTAGAGAAGAATTTTTCGAAATACTCTTTTCTAAAAAAAAGGTCGTCACTTTTTTTTTCGGAAATTATTTCTAAAAAAACGTCGTCACTTATTTGGGAAATTCTTTTCTAGAATAACGTCACAACATCAGAAGTCGAAGGAACGAAAACTATATTAAGTCTCGGCCCGGCTTCAAAAATTTAAGTCCCGGCCCGGGTCCCGGCAAAAAAGGGGTCCTTGTCGTTTGCCTGGTATATATATATACATATATAAAGTATTTTCCATCCCTGTCACCACAATATGCGAAATCGCTCAGAATAATCATTAAAACAGTTGAAAAAGCTTAGAAGATATGAATGAAAAATATCTAGCTGCAGTCAGATATATTAAATTTTAGATTTGAAGTCCCAATACATGAATGAAAAATGATTGGGGGTTTTGATTGTGGAGTAACATTCCAGCATAATTTTAAATATGTTTCTTTTTAATAATATAATTTCAATAACGTAATTACAATCATAAACTCTTTACAATTTCCTAACACATCTAAAATGAAACATATTTCATAAAAATATAAATTTTTATTATTATCAGGGACCATCCAGATATATTTTCATCCTTGAAGAATTTATACTAGCTCCAAGTCCCTGCCAGATTGCAATCCATCTGGATAAATCATATCTCTACGGAAGAGATACATAGGTACGTTGAAACAAGAGGCGCAACATTCCATACAATATTTTTAAATCTCAGAGGGGGCCTTCAAGGATGCGTGGTTTTCTGTGAAGGGAATAAGATAGTTGTCATTCGTAGTTAATCACCCCCTCCTCGGAATTAACATGTATACCAAATGTGATGCCGTGGACACCAAAGTTCACTTGATCATGTACGAATGAAAATCATTTATAAGCCTGACCTATATATGGTTTATTGGCAATCGTAAAACTATATGTATGTACATCAGAGCTGGATTCGGTAGAAAAATCTACCGCCGGTTCGGTATTTGGTATATACTTCTACCGATCGAAATCGGTATTCTGTAGATATATTATTATCTAAAGTATCGATCGATATTCGGTACGGTAGATAAGAAAGAGAGAGAAATTATTTATGTATCTGCTTTACTTCTTCATATGGCATTTCATATCGGACAGTTTATAACAAAGGACAATTAAATACATCATTTGTATAATTTATTAGAGATTTTTTGAAATTCAATACATACTAATCTTATATAAATTATATATGTACTTGGATTATGTAGGAAATGGAAGGCTATAGATTTTTTAAAATTTACTGTCTCTTATGGCCCGATATTAAATGCACTTTCAGGTACTATACTATTCATGTTCATTGTAATCGACGAACGATCAATTTTTTGACGAACGACAACCAAAAATTCCTATCGTTCGTTATTGGCGCCAAAAAAAGATAAAGATTGTCTTTGTCATGGGGAGAATTCCTTTATAAATAAAAAATGTCGTCATTTTTTTCAGAATGACGAAGGATGAACGAACGAACGATCGACGAAATCAATTAAAATTACAATGAAGACGAACGGTAACTTTTGATGAATGGGAAACGAACGGTTGAACGATCCATTTAAAATTACAGTGAACGACGCACGATATTTTGGCGAACGACAAACGAACGACAATTGTCGCGACGTCAACAAGTGTGATAAATATATGTATTTCGTATATATATATATATCAAAAGATATATATATCTATATATATATATATATATATATATATCTATTATATATAGATATATATAATATATATATATCTATATATATATATATATATATATATATATATAATATATATATATATATATATATATATATAGTCAACTAAAAGACCTACTAACTTGATTTGGTGAATTTGCATGGACGTCCCACAAAACATCCTTAGTTGATATGCTTAATGCGTAAATGGATTTTACAAGGTGTGTTTATGGATGTCAGGCCTACCTTTATTATTATATTTATTCATATCACATGTTAAGTTTGCCCATCATAAAAATGGATTTAGTGGGTTTATTATAGCCAACTCTATTACTCTTATTATCCTTCTCATTATTATAAATTACTATTCATAATGGGAGCTACCTTCCATGCACTTCTCCTCTTGTACATGCGTTTAAAGCCTCAGAACATTTAGATGCATGTGTAGTCTTCATTGCAAGTGCCATTAACATCATGCATGGAGTACCGACATCTCTTTTTCTCCATGTCATATGTTTAGTTCCGGCTTTATATCACCCCTCTTTGTTTTGTACTCTGTGTTATAAAATATGAACGAATAAAAGGGAGTTTTTGAGTATGATATTGAAAGTAAGGACTCCTTTTATATCTAGCCAGAGTTGGCGGTGGGTTTCAACCCTAAATAAAAACCTATATTAGCAGGCAGGACCCCGAGGGCTTGGGATGTATGATATTGAAAGTAAGGACTCCTTTTATACCTAGCTATAGTTGGCGGTGGGGTTCAACCTAAATAATAGCCCATAATGGCAGGCGGAACCCGAGGGCTTGGGGTGTATAATATTGTAAATTAGGGTCCCTCTCATTCCTAATTAGGGTTGGCGGTGGTTTTCAACCCTAAAAGCCTCAATCGACATGCATGGCCCGAGGGCTTGGGTTGGATAATTAAACCTATGCATCTCATAATGTCAGAAGTCATTTATTTAGTCTTTGAATTCCCTGACTTTATCATGTTTGAGCCATGTGCTCACTTTATAATATTGCAATAACATACATAGATTTATTATAAAAATGCAAACTAGGTTTGGTGAGGGATTTTACAAATCCTGTTTGAATTGCCTTTACTTATGGTTTCGGAATGCTCAAAAAAGTAGCATATTACTCAAAGTAGTATATTACTTTTGAGAAAGTAATATCTAATATTTAAAATATATATTACTACGCAATAAAAAGTAGTATATTAATACTACTTTCAAAGTAAATATTCGACCAGCACGGATCATAGCTGACGATAAATGAATATCAAGTTTACTATATGACATATAAAAGTGGCATACCAACTGAAAAATATATTGACGATGAATTTGCATTATGATAAGCTCTCCAAACAAGAATAATTTAAGACTCGAGGTTGTCGAGTATGTCATTTAAAGACTACCTCCCATTTTTTGTCTATATTCTTACTTACATGTAAAACTTTTTGGCATTTTTTCTAAGACTTTATTGATATACAGATATACATATTAAATACACATAAACATTAAATCTCTAAACTAAAATCTAGCAGTACTGTCTACAAAAATTAATGGACTTTATTTGTTGCTGAATGCTCCATTCTTAATACATCTCAACTTTAATCGAAATGGGCGAGCAAGGTAGTCATGGAAGAGATATGGTAACAACGGTCTATCTCCTCTTCACACAGACAACCAATTTATAATATACATCGCCTTATTTCAAGTTACTTAGGCTGATAATACAAATATTTCATTTAGGGTAACAAACCCCTCATTTCTTAGTTAGCAGCTCAATTTCCTTCTTTATATATGTCTTATGGTATTTCATCGTAATGGATGACAAAACAAAATAAAAATTCTTGTTTTCGGTGGTAGTTAAAGCCTTTATTTAAAAAAAATTATATTAATAAAGATACTAATCGAATAATTCCTTTCAGAAAATTCGTAAATGCAATTGCTCATTACAAAATCCACTTTGTGTTTTTAAGTATGATATTTTGATATTTGAACTGAGTTCACATATCAACGATTGTAATGCATCTATTATAGCATAATATCAACTCATTTATTAGTATTATTAATTCCTCTAAATTCTTTGAACCAACCCCCTTTTGTCAAAGTCCCAGTTTGTCATCATTAATCATCCAAATACCCAGCAGCTTTGATCCATTCTCATCTAAATCATTATTCATGATACACTGTTAGATTCTCTCTAATAACCAGTCTTTGGGGGTTTTTAGGACCTCCCCCAAATAAAACCAATAAAACACAATACTCCAGAAGTGGCCATGCGCATTTGTATACAAAGCGATCCTTTGCAGCATTATCAATAGCGTGGGGGTCCCTCATAGATCAAAGTCCAGGAGTTATTTCTCTCTATCTATCTATGTACCTAGGTATCCAAAGAATTATGTATGCATATATATGTAGGTACAATGATGTACTTGGTCTAATGGTCGTAATCCTCTCTTCAAGGAACAAAAAGAAGTATTATTTTTTCTTCGATTACACCGAACTGGCATGTGTTATTATGAATTATGTAGATTGATATCCAAAAATATGTTTGTAGAGTTGCTACACAACAATAGAGTCAGTAGACACAAGGGGACCTTATTGTTGTATGGTTGTAGTGAAAATACATACAACATGGAAGGATACATAGTTCTTTCTTAAAACGCAAAGTGTTCCTTTTTAAAGGATCAAGGCGATTATTCCGATGGTGGTTGCTAAGGAATTATAGGTGTGAGGTATGCGTCGATAAGTCAAATATGTAGATATTGTGAAACTTGAACTCCTTAGCCTTATGTATATCAAATTTTGCATAGAAGGTGCCTTGACCTTACCTCTTGACGATGATGATCAATTGTCATTGTCAGACCTTTATGAGTACCCTACATATATTTAAAAAATAATAATTAATTGGACCCCTGGTTATTTATGTTAGTCCTTGATTAGGCGAAGTAATTATAGTCCATACTGTTTATTTATTATTATCACTAAGATATTAGTTTATACATAATATTTAGTCTCCTTTATATATGTTATAACCTTAAAACGTTTCTTCCTGAGGAATTATTAACGTGTCCACGTTGGCGGGAATGACTTACTCTAGGATGTAAAGACGAAGTGCCCAGGATTGACCCCATACTTCTATGAGGTCGGTAAAAATTATATATATATATTGTAGTCTCATTATATTCAATTATTTATCTTAAAAAGAGACGTCAAAACATTTCTACTCGAGTGTAGCATAATTGGTGAAATGTATCAGACTAAAATCATTTTTCTTGGACCGATACAATGTTTGCATTGAAGACAAAATATTTTCGTTTATATGTATGTAGGCCCACACAGAAGAAATATATCTGAATCACCTCAATATGACAGTTCAGCCTATAAATTCAGAAGCTCCAAAACAGTACTCCCTCCGAAATGAACCCATCTAAAACTAAGGCATATATACACTCCGAGTGTTGTACCGCCGCCGAACCCAAACATTCCATTCAAACACAAACCTTTCACACGCGATTTTCAGCTCTAATCATAGCTTCCCTCTATGTTTGCTCATTTGGATTAAAAAAAGCCCATAAGAGACCCCAACTTCTTGAAGAGGGAAAATTAAGCTAATCACGGGGTCTCATAGTACTTCAAGGATATAGAAACAATAATACGTCAAAGATGTTTTTAGCGATTTGTTTCTTTGAAATGCTATACAGACAGTATAGTATTTTGCTCATTTTGGCATATAAAAAAGCTTAGAGATGCCACGAATTATAATTTCGTTTTTTGGATTGTAGGCCCACCTCACAAAGTTTCATCTGATACCTCAATTTTGAGTTATGCTCTATAAACAAACCAACAAACTTCCCTGAAACAACCTTTTCTAAATAACGTATATTTAATATGTAAACTAAAATAATTGTGCAATTTATTTACAATATGGGTGTAATTGGAATCTAATAGTACCGTTTTGTACAAAAAAAAATAGTTTTTATATTATATATATTTTAGTCTCATTATACAATAATTGATCTAAAAAAGTTGTTTTCATGGATAATTTTCAATGTGTCTCACATTGGCGAGAATTATTTACTCTATGTCAAGACAAAGTGCCCAGGATTGATGTTGGCCCCATACTTCTTGAGATCGGTCAAAGTGCTAGAAGAATAGTGCAGATTGCTTCTCAAGCCTCCTCTAAAGGAAAATGTCTATAGGATTCAAATTGAGAGCGCTTAGAGGGCAAAGTCTGTGGACCGGGGAAGTCTGTACTTACGTATTTGAGTTGAAGATCAAAAATTATATTTGGAGGCCCAATCAAATTAATGAATTTGATTAGCTTGTGTCTTGAAAAAACAATGAATGATAAATGTGACAATTTCACCTCACTCAAGTTGTTGGTTTTTTCCTTTTCCTTTTTACTGGCCTAATATTTTTTTTGTAGCTTAAGTACTTAGACGCTTTTTCCATCAATTTCCCTTCATTTAAAAAAGAGGTTTTTTTAAAATACATACACGCCAAATATAATATTTAGTTTCAGTCATTATGAGCAGTAGGTAGTAAATACTCAGATACTAAAGTTAAATTACTTTTGTTAGCGAAAATATTAATATCATGATGAGTATTCTTCGATGAGGAATAAGATAAATTATATCGACTCTCAATAAAAACTTATTTCTTGTGGATTAGATTTAAATAAAATGGGATGACGTTAGTATGTGTGTCTGAGGCGAGATATCTTAGGTACGAATTAAGCATTAATCTATGACGCGACATGTTTTTTACCAATTAGAAGGATATCCATTGGATAATGATGAACTGAATTTCACATAAAGACGATTGATTGTGTAATAATAATTAATAATGAAAGACGATTTTGTTGTTTTGGTACTGTTGTAGATCAATAGAAATCAGCCATTAATAGATTTTGTCTCACTTTAGGCTTAATACCTTACATGATAGGTAGTTAAAAATAAAAAGACAACCAATAAGCGAATGATGACACATCATGCCTAAGTCTTTAAAAAGTTGAAAAAAGTATATTAACGTTTAGTGCAAAATGTTTTATCAGAGAAATTCAAAATGTATCGTTAACGAAGGACAATAAACAGCTCCTTTTTCTCATTGGCCATCTCCCACAAGACCAACTAACTGCAGGATAAAGATAAATATGTTGATGACTCCACATAATAGCCATGGCAGCAAAACGTAGTCCTCCGGGGATATGGAGTTCTTGTGCCGTCCTCCGATCATGAGCTGAATGTCGTGTAAGAGATACAAGGAAAAAAGATTGCTCCAACCCCCTAAAAGCGATGGAAGGTACCTAAGGGCGAATGAGGGAAATATAATTTTATTACAGAATTGAGTTATAATATTTTTTTGGAGAAGCAGATTTAGAATTTTACTACAACAATTATTTATGTAAGGCGATAAAAGCTCCAGAACGAGAGTAAAAGGAGCAGGAATATGCCCGCAAGATAATGTAGAAGCGAGGAAGGTTCATGAAAAGTGTGTAAATTAAATATTGACATATTAATTTATAAATAGTTCACTAGAGGGCGCAATGTTTTGCACTATTCATTCATGTAGGAGTCGCATGTATATGTTAAATAAGTTAAACATTCCTTTTCGAGAATTAAATCAAAAAAAATAGCACAATTTATTTATCTGATGCTGTATACTTACTTGTCCTTTGGTAGAAAAATTAACAAAATCCCTGATGCACAAAGTGCAAGCGCAGCTATCGTTAAACAACCTTAAAAATAGGTGTATGTATTAAAAATAAATGATATAGACACAGGTGATAGACATTTTATCTTACCTCCCCATGCAGTAAAGTCTATGCTGGTTTGAAGCGCAAAAACCGTTAAAACCAGAGTTATCCCAGTTGTGATCCCTCCCGCCAACAGCACAATGTCTGTGTTATAGCGAACCGTTGCGAAACCCAGAATGAGGTCCATCAAGACTGTCGGAGGATTAAAATATATGTGTGAAGATATTACATTTTGATAGAAGTAGAAAAAGGTCAATGACTCTTTTATATTATAAATAAAAAAGGCAAAGATAAACTCACTTGTGATGACTCCGAGCAATAAAACATTGTGTGGATGTTTCCTCCGAATACTTTCCGAACAACCAATGGTGCACATAAGGGGCTTAAAAGGTCATCTTTAATACTCCAAGTGTTACAAAAATGATTTAAGAAATTAAATACCTACAACGAGGAAAGCCACGGGAATGTAAATAGGACAAAGTGATTTTTAGCGAATTGATTCCTGGTTGAATGAACATGAAAAGCCCAACAATGCTCATGGTGACGAGAAGCTGCATGAACACGAGGAAAAGGACAAGTCGAATGAATCCATGCGTATCTAGAGAAAGAAATGGTTTATAGTAACAACCAAAAACCCGATTTAATTCAAACAAAGGATACAGTTCGTTCCTTGAAGGACTCCATGGTACTCCTAAGGGGTCCTGAAGGAAGTCCCTCAATGACGACGGCCTGAGGGTTCCCCCCATTTGGGGCCGGCGAAGGGCTCTCTGCGTTATAGGCATGCGAGGACTCATGGGTAAACAAACCTTCTGCTTTAATTTTCTATTTATAAATTCATATTCTAACGAGAAACATTTATAATAATAATAATTACTCTTTTATTAACGTTGTATAATTGCTCTTGAATTGGGTTAGCCTATCATTAATTGCCCTAATAAACAACCAGCTATGGAGAAACCCAGGGCTTCCACCATCCTCATCCTTATTATTATTCATAAGCCAATTACGTGGGTATGTCTCTCAAGGAGAGAGAGAGAGAGTAGGCTCAAGACGTTATGATCATCAATATTATATGTTTGTGAAGTTAACAAGGTCTTTTTTTTTTGCAAACTCATTTTAAGAGATTTAATGGGTAGAGAAAACAAGTATGTTATGTCAATAATTGGGGCGTGTATAGGATGACGCAGAGAAAAAAAAAGGTACATAGAACTAAAAATAAATCGCTCACAATGCTTTTAAATGACGTTGAAAATGTTCTATTTGTTTGTTTCTTGTTATAATTCATAACGTATATATATATATATATTTGTGTGCTGGGATGCAGAAATAAACCAGGGGTGAGCATATATAAGTAGTTTTTTTAACGAGATGAATGTAGAGGAAAATTCCGAGTGACATGCAAAATGATTTCACCTGCCTTGTCTTGATTATACGCTCAATGAAAATGGTTGGAAAAGGTAATTATTATGAATTGAGCGGGAAAGAAATAATTATACGTATTTTTCTCGTGTGCTTGCATAAAGCTATTTTTTTACTGTATAGATAACTTGAATGGTTGATCGTAAATAATAAGTGGTTACAACTTGGATTGCGTGTTCAGTTCTCAATATAGTCTTTAGAGAGAAAAGTCGACTTCATCAAGCCACACAAAATATATAGGTTTGATTTTTTAGTCAATATATTAATGATATCCATATGTTGATTTCAATAAAGTCATGAAGATGCAAAAAAGAAACACCATGGTTTGGAATGACATAGAATAATAAATTTGGATTCCTCTCCTAACCTAGTATTTATATAAGCTACAAATGTACATAAGTATCATATTGGTGCTCTCTTATAGTAAAGTATTTATTACTTTTTACTATAGATATCTAAAACATAACAAATATACATGACAAAAGCCAACACATACATAAAGCAAAAGAACACGACCACACAAAGGGGTATATGTGCTACAACAGCAGAAATGGATATTGAGAGTATTACATTATAGTTATATTTTATAATCTATCATTAAGCAATTACATTTAAATTATAATCACTAATTTGTTGCATCTTTCTACATTTGATAAATTTAATAATTCGAAGATCTTCATCTTCTTCTTGCATCGCATGGTATCTCTCATAAGAGAGCGATGGGCATCTGTTGATTAGATGGCCAGCGCTTTGAGACTCTTCCATGCATATATTGTAAATGGCATTTCTGCTTTTCCGCTTGCTTAGACAAGGCCAGAAATGATCCATGGTCTGTGTAGGCGTGGACAAGTAATTTCATATTGGGACGTGAATGTTTTACGACGTTTTGTTTTGGAATATTCAACATACGATGAGTATGTTGAATATTCCAAGATCCTCTTTTGCACCAACTTCATAGAAGATGCCATCTATCACTTTTTTATAGTGCTATCTTAGAAATACTACATATACGTTCCAAGTTTTTTAATTGTTACAAATACAATAAATTAGAACTGCGTCACAAAATCTGGACAGTGAAAAAAATATTTTTTCTTTTAACAATTGTAGAACCCCACTTAAATAAGGTTTCCTATTCACTATTCATGCATTTAAGGCATCGGTCATTGGATATCAGCACGGACTTACGCCCTTTGTTGATGAGCCTTTCAACGACTGAATAGAGATATATCTGTACTCATTTATATAGTTGTAAAAGGGAGTTCTTATAAGTGAATAACTCCCATAAAATACTCCTCCTATATTGAAAGAAACCCATTTTCCTACAATCAATTATTGATTTTCATTCAATGATTTCTCTATGAACAAAATTGTAAATTGTCAGTCCAAGGTATATAAATGAATCAATTATAATTGCCCTGAATGCTCCACTTGAAATACTTAGTAAGTCATCTAATAACTCTTGAGTGGAGTCAACATACACGGAATGACTGGACAAAATAGAGGGGGATCACAATACACACTTAAGCATACAATGAACTATGTTCCACCCTATAAAGAAATATATGTATCTTCAATTATGTAGTGTACCTTGGCTCAAGACAGACAAAGGCGAGAGCAAGACTGCAATTGCTCTTGGATCCCCGGGATATCGGATAAATAGTTTTCGATTACAGTCTTCGAGAGGAGAGAGGAGTAAGAGCTATACAAGTTGTAAAACTACTGCAGTTCGACCAACGAATGAACTAATTTACCTCCTCATAACATGTAATAAATGGTTGATAAGATCTTTATTAAATAACTAAGAAGTTCTTTGTATCCACTCAAAGATAATAGATGATACAAGATGCGCAGAACACAATGTTTAGATTCCTCTGATTAGAAAAGAAAAACTGAAACGTCACACATGACGTCACATTATGGATTTGTTATGATTTATGGCATAAAAATATCTATATTCTCTTTCTTTTCTCTCATTATCTTTCTGTCTGTTTGATAGAAAGGACTACTACTACTTGTATGGGATAGTAAAAAATAAATAATCTAACCTTTTCAGAGGTTAATAAATTGTCTGAGTTTCGGCCTGAAAATTGAAAATCATCTAATGCAAATAACATATTACTAAACCAATTTCATTTTTTTTGCTGAAAATCTTGTGAATGTAGTTACACAGAGTCATAAAAATCTTATTTTTTATATGAAATAATATACGAGGTTGTGTGGCTTCATCGATATTAGTCTACCATATTATTATTTATTATTGTTATTTATTTAGATGGTGTAGGTATTAGATATACAGGCAAATCGTCTAAGTGATGACGTCACATTTTGAGTTTTATATTGGAAATATTCCTCTTTGTTTATATGAGTTCTGCCCCCCCCCCCTGGTATCCACCTAAAGAAACCAAAGTTTACAATATACAAGGCCCGATCAATTAATCCTGGACAAAAATTCAACTGTGTGTTACTGATCATAGGTGTCTCGCGTGAGTTTTTTGCCACTCAATTTTAATGTTGACAGCAACAGATGTCAGCTGTCGTTTGGTATATCTTACATGACAATAGCCCAAAGACTCTCAATGAAGCAACTGCAGAGATTAGCCATTATCGAATTGTGTCGTGCGAGTCACAATGCCGCAGCATTCACCAAGCTTCTGAAGTACCCCTAAGAGCACCGAATATGACGAAGTCAAGCCCTTTGATATTGAAGGAAAGATCTAAAGGCAAAGGAGTGACAAAGTCCGTAGCCAGGTTCGTGACCGGCTTGAAGAGGTCCATCGATGTCAATCCATCACCCCCATTTCAAGGTTGGTCAAGGATCGGCATTTGGAAGGCTGTCAAACAACCGGGGTTACTTGTCAATAGTCAGAGGTCTGAAGTAGTTGCTCACAGAAGACAACAAGTTAAACCGCGTGTCCAAAGAAGATCATCAATACCAGAAGTCAAAAGGATATATATATCAGGCTCTTAATAGACGAGAATATTTACTGTGTACGCCTCTTTGAACTGAGGAGACTACCTAGACCCGGATGAGGCTCAGAACATTGGACGACCTTCCCTGAAACGTGAGTTCCATGTACGGAATGCTGAATTGAACAGAATAAACGGGATGGAACTATAAAAAAGCATCATGGTTAAGCTAACTATATTATATATAGAACATTGCGACTACCGAAATGTATCCGTAGTCGATACTACCGACGGTAGATTTCAAATATGAACTGATTATACGATATTCGGTAGAAACTACCAAATACCGTACCCATTGACAATCGGTACTGTATATTTGAAAGTATGACTTCTGTGACATTCACATAGAGACATAAAGATATAAGAGCTTTTCCTTCAATAGCAGAGAAACATCGTTCAAACTGTCGCTTTGCCCAACATAAACAAACTAATTTGTACTTCATCATCATAGTTGATATTGGATAGAAGTAGATTAGATATTGTTTTCATAAAAAAATTAACAAATATTTGAATGAAATTTACGTTTTGTTTTTATACGTATTAAGATAAAAGTGGAAGCGCTCCCTCGTGTGAAGAACTTGAACTTTGCAAAATAAATAAACAACTACAACTTATA
>CP045903.1:7668713-7680765 GCA_013387185.1 Caligus rogercresseyi
ATACCCAGCCTTAAGAAATGGAAAACAGAAAAAAATGGCAATGAATACCCAATGACAACTTTTTAAGGAATTATTTTAATACAAAAAATCACACACGAATTCGTTTGATTTTTTTTTTCATCCAGACTATTGTCAAGTTGGAAAATCCGGGCAGCGCTGGGTAACATTCGCTAGTCTATATATATATATATATATATATATATATATCAGGAAATGACCAGGACACTTTTTTCGCCGGGAGTCGGGCCGGGCCAAAACCGGGGCGGGACTTTAATATATTCTTTCCTTCGTCATTGTTTTTTTAGAAAATATTTTTTTCCTTATTTATTTTAAAAATTATTTTCAATAAGAAAGTGATATGCCTATTATTATATGTTGTTTAATATATTACTTATCAAAAAATAATATACCAAAAGGCTAATGAAAAAAACAATCACTAATGCGTCAAATCCATCCACTTAATGGAAACGGTGGAGGATAATATTTATTATCTAGTAGGACATCATTTGCATATGAATACCTATTGATTCAAGGGGATTTGATCACTATGCCCAAGACAGCAGGAGGAGCAGTCGTCGTGGTTGTAATACATATATACCCAGTAGCCCAGGAAAAATCACGTTCCAGCTCAATCAAATGATGTAAGAGAAGAATACCTATCCATTTTTTTTTTCAAAATATGTTCATTTGTCCGTAGGGGAATTAATACATTTATTATTTTTATTTTCCTCACTATTATGCTTGTTTGTCTGATGGAAAAGCTTTTTTTGGTGGCATACATATGTAGGTACAATGCAGGGAACTTAACTGGGTATAAGACGATGACGGGTCCATTACGTATTGATGGAATAAGATGGATGCCCTGGTCTCTTTAAAAAACAACAACTATGTAGTTCTACTGGCACCCTTGAATCTCTGAGAACAATATTAAAGTATCCTTGAAAAAAAAAGAGAGGGAAAATAGGATGTTCAGCTTATCAAAGTTAATCAAGACAACAGTTAGTTAAATGCTCATAGGTATATTAAGATTGTAGGATGACTATAATGACTTTTTAAAGCGGCTGATAAATCGATTGAATGTTTTGCGGAGGTGGAGTTAATCTATGCGTAAAATCAAACAAACAATACTAAAAAGGGCTTGTGATAGACATCATTGATAGTTCACTCAGTCAAATGTTAACAACTTAATATATTTATTAAAACAATGACTTTATTAAGGATATGATAAAAGACAATTTCAAATATAAGTACTATAGGCATATATACACTCAGAGAGTGCAAACCTCCGCCGTCACGGGGGTCCTTATGAGCCTTCCGAGGCGGATTTTTCACGACTGGGGTGGCGTAGAGGGGCGGGGGAGAGTTCCCCTTGACGGAAATTCCGAGAGGAAGACGCTCCCGGCATCCGATTTCACAGCACAGCGAATCTATTGGCAGAGTAGGCTAACTTGAAATATTTATTAGTATTTAGTTCATTTGCATCTTAATTCTGCACTCAGAGATGCTAAAATTTAATAACTTCTTTCTTTTGGCATTTCCAACAACTCCACAAAGTTTCATTCGAATCCGTTCCGTACTTTTTGAGTTATCCTGCTGACAAACAAACCAACGCCAGTGAAAAAATACCTCCTTCGGCGGAGGTAAAATATAATCGAAAATCCTTTATGGTATATTAATATGTAATAGACTAACACTTGCATAATTGAACAATGGAAAGGTACTAATAAAACATGCAGTGTCTATATGAAATAACTGCAAATTAATGCTTCGCATTAACCCAAGATATGTATAAAGCAATGAAGGACAAGTCCATATTGATCTAATAATACGTCTTAGGAATTACATAAAAATGCAAAAGAAGTTGGCAAATAAATATTATACAATTTAAACTCATTTAATTTTAAGCTAAAATGCTTATTATATAGTTTTTACTATACATTATCATCGATTTGTAATTACCTATAATTTTATTTTGTATATTTTCTGAACAGTGAATACAAGAAAAAGAAACATTATAGAAACCATAATTTATAATCTGTAATATCACAAATACCCTTTTTTCTGGTTGTGCTGAATATATATAATATAAATTAAATTATTAATATATTTTAATAATAAGAACCAGAACTTACTATCTATAAATAATTATAATCAACTTTATCGATTTCTGACTATATTGTCTTTAACACAATTTCCTTTTATAACAACATTTATAGCATTTATAACAATGAATATACAAAGCAAATAATCATTTTTGAATAATTTGGGAAACTTAAAAAGAAAATAATAATTTAATTTGTGAGAAAAAAGATAATTTAATTAAATGATAATTTACTAATAAATCCTATCCTATAATTATATTTTTATATACCATCTTTTCACACACCATTTTCAAATACTTTTTTATTCTCATACTGTCCCAGTCGTACTATTGGATGGCTTTTGAGTGTGGGCGAGTGTGAAGTCTAGAGGCAGATTGCAATATGAGGAATCTACAATAATTCTTGGCAATCATTTTTTCTTGTATTTCTTGGGTTAAAAAGACCATAAATTAATTAATAAAATAGCAATAATCACACTTCAAATCACCTTTTTATATTCAAGTTTTGAGAAATGAGGTGAAAGTTCGTATAGAAATATACAAGGGGTTCCGGGGTTCAAAGATGAAGTGATGGACGCATTTATTGTACAAACTTACAGTAGTGTAGTGGAAAGAACTATGATATCCATGGTTAAAATACTTAGGAGGAGTGGTAAGATAAATTAGCTTATGTATGTAGGTTGGTGGTATTTTCATAGAAACCATGCAAATGTTGGAGACCAATTATTTATTTTATTATATCAAAGTTCAAGGAAAAATGATGGAAGTGTCATTAATGCATATGTATAACATAGTCTCCTGTTATTGCTAATTATGAAAGGTGGACTAGTGGAACCATTAGTCCACCTTTCCATAATTTCACTAGACGCCACCACGGGCCACCACATCAAAAAGCCCAAGAAACTCTAAATATTATTTTATCTACCATTTCATTTGATCTACAGATATATAAACAACTTAAGTTTAATGTTAGAATCATAAAGATATAAAGACATAGGGCGCTTATTGGATTCTTCAGCGAATACGTCATCTTGCCCAAAATAAACAAATATTCTAAGCATACGTAAATTATATTCAGACCCTATTTTCTTGTTGTTTTTCTTCTAGTCTGTCATCATTCTATATCTATACTTACTACTTGTAAAACTAATATTATTCAAAACAAGTTATCAACCATTTCGGAACAAATATACTTATGTAGAGGTATGTTATAAAAGTAATACTTATATTCCTATCTTAATCATGATCTTTCTTATGTCTAGATTCAATATACCTTTATATCTATTAGGAAAAAAATCTATAATCTGCTTCTATCAAAATATCAACTTACGATGACTTAGTACAAATTACTTCGTGAAATTGGGAACAGGCGTCAGCTGAATACTGTTTCTCTGCTATTGGAGGGAATCAGCTCTCTATGTCTTTATATCTCTATGGTTAGATTTGCTGGAATCTGCTGTATGTTGTGTTGGCATACCTTTTAATAAGAATGTATATAATATATATCCCAGAGTCGTCGCCAATGGGTTGCTCGGATGGAACGAATATATAAGAACGACACGTGTGAGAGGGTCATGACCATAGAGATATAAAGATATAGAGAGCTTATTCCCTTCATTTGTATTTTTGTGCCCAAACTAAACAAAGTAATTTGTACTACATCATCGTAAGCTGATCATGAGATAGAATCTATTTCTATGATCAGCTGTCGATGACGTAGTACAAATGACTTTGTTTATATTGGACACAAAAATACAGCTGAACGATGTTCTCTGCTATTGAAGGGAATAAGCTCTCTATATCCTTATATCTCTATGGTCATGACTAGAAGACTTCTTTATTAGCTCTTAAGGAAAAGGGAGGAAATATATACATGGAAGAGGAAAGAGAGAGGTACAGTATACATGACGTCAGGATGTCTTCCAGCGTGACGTCAGGGACATAACACTTTAGATCTGAAGGATGCTAAAAGATATTAAATATACACTAGTATGCTTTTCTCTGTGCTCGTGTACTTGACAAGTTTGTGTCTGGTGAATTCAATTACATGCAACATATGTATGTCTATGTATATAGTGTCCCCTCTGCACCCTGGTCATAAATAAGCTAAACGTTTTCTCCACATGGATGTCGAATCAAAGAATCACCGTCTTTTATTAAGAGTCCGTATCTTATTTGAGCACTTTACGCGTCTCCTCCTTTTTTATAGTCGACTGGCGTGAGGCATTCATTAAGGCCGCTTATTCCATCCGTTCCGGACAAACTCAATCAATTTACACCCCTTGCACCTGATTGGATGCATGGCTTTAAAGAAGTCATAAGGAATGATTTGTATCGGTATATATTTCAAAAGGTGGAGAGGAAGACGTCTAAAGGATGCGAAAGGCATAATGAGTTTAAAAATATAAACTTAAATGCATTCTGTTGAATTTGAATAATGAATATTGCATATATATTCAAGGCATGGAAAAATAAAATGCTCACTATGATATTATTAAAAAATATAGTAATATCTAAAGCAAGTTTTAAGAGCTGTGACTCGATAGAAGAAAAACTATGATCGGTGTCCGTGGTGGGTAGAAAGTCGTATCCAATAAATATCGGTGGATTTATAGCAATTATTGAAACAGCTCTATAAAAAAGGAAAGATATTTTATGGACCCATAACAGAGTTTCTAAGTAGTTTTTCTTGTTAAAGGTAATTTAAGAATGGAAATAAATTATATAGAATATTTTTATAGGGTTTTTTGGAATATTTTCCAAATATAATAACTTATTTCCTCCTTGCAAAGATAAACAGCAAAATATAAAAAGGTTGAATTTAAACAAAAAATGATAGTTATGTTTAATCTAGTTCTACGGTTTAGTTTATTCTTTCATATGAGACAGAGATTGCTTTAAAAGCGCACTAAAGAGATGGAGTAAAGTCACTCGTTGGATAAAGAAAACAATAAATTATAGGAGTGTTCGATATGTTTTTTTCTATAGCTGCCCCAAAATGGTTTCCCGAAATATACTATCATTATTTACTTCAAGCACATAAATATATGTATTCTTTGTTTTTACAATGCTTGACTAAACTCGATAATGGATGATTTTATATTAAATATATATGTCATTCACAGCTTTTAATATACCGTTATCGATTGACTAAAACAATGCAATCGGTGTATTTTTATAAATTCAGCGATATCGGTAGAAAAAAAATACCATCGGTATTACCGAATATCAATTGGTAGTTCCAGCTCTGCAAATACAAAATACAACTGATAATGATTAATATGTGAAACTTCTATAAACAAAATGTTATGAGCATTTAGAAATCAAATTCGACAACAAATATACTAAATGTATACAGTATTTTTCATGAATTGGTCACCTCTTAGATAATATCGTAATGCATATGACTGACAGGCGTTTATTCCATAAATATTTTATATGTATATATATATATCAATATAAATATATATATGTATATATATATATATATATGTTTATCTATATAAATATATTATATATATATGTATATATATGCTTGAGCATATTCCTAAATCATCCAGATATATAGTATATGAGGCTAAAAACATTTTAAATCATATAATTACATATATGTAATATAATTGTATATAAACGTAAAGAAGAGGAATTACGTATTATGACATATTTAACATTTTAGTTTAAATTATTCCTCGCCTGATAAACCTTTTAGCAAATATTAAAAATCAATAACATGGGTACAGAGCATCTAAAAGAAAAGCAAATGATACCTATCATGACATTAAAAAAGTATACAAATATAAAGTTTTATCAAAAAGTATACAATTATAAAACTTTTTTTTCAAAAAGTCATTTCTGTTTAAAAGCTTCATACGATTTAATAATTCTTTTTAATATTGGTAAATATTTTGCAGATATTTTTGAGAAGAATTTTGTCAAATCCCCACCAACCTGCCATCCAGATCCGAAGGCATTTGGGATTTTTTAGGGAGAAGGTCGAATATCGAACAGCAGAAGAAATTAAAATAGATCGCAATTTTTCTGCTTCCATAGGTTGATGGTTGCACAGTTTACTTGCAATAAGAGCTTTGGCGCTTGATAGAGCAAAGTTAACGGCTTTTAAGTTTTCGGATGAGGTTTGGCGATTTGTCACTCCCAACAGTATCATGGCTTTCGTAGTACTTGTTTCCATTTTTTCTCACTCCACTAGCATTGAGGGAGACCAGTTTTTAAAGTATGGTATCATGTCGACAGTCGGCAAAGGCGTGGACTATCGAATTAAAAAGTCTTCCACAGTTAGCACATGGGCTGTCAAAGAAAATTAGGTTAGCCGACGCTTGTAGTTGTGCAGTGAGTTTCTTGTCGTCATGAATGTGACCTAACGATTCTTGAATATTCTTTTGCCATTGTTCAGGTAAGTCCAAAAGATTTATGTAATATTTACATAACTCTCTCTTTCTTTCTCTCTCTCTCTCTCTCTATATATATATATTAGGGTGATAACTTTTTAACAACCTCATATTCCTGTTTCATCATATGATGAACTTTTATGAAAGATTAAATAAAATCTATTTTTTAATTTTATTTGATGAAAAAACCTCACGCACATAATTATTTTAAATAATTTAATTAAGAGCTTTTTGACCAGTTCTTGAAGTCAAATGAAACATATTCCAGTTTAAACAAAAACTTTAAAGAATGATATGTATACTATTGTATAGCAGTATAAAGGGACAGAAAACAATTGGTCAATGTCAATTGGTCACATTAATATCATTGGAAAGGACGAATCTCAGGGGGAGGTTGTCCTTGTTGCGGCAGGACTCGTCCAAGTCCTGCATAACTTTGATTGCACGCTCGCAGTATTGGTTGCTTCGGGCAATATTGATGGGCGATTCATCTCTTTTCCAGTGGGTTTCTAAGCATTTGAGACCTTTTGGGTATCCATCCAGAGCAGATATAGTTCTTCGAAATCCTCATCGTGGAAAAATCGGTTGCTAAACCAATGGCCGGCCATGGGTAAGAAATAAATGAACAGATTTTACGCAGCCTGGTTCGAGTTTCAGACATCAGAATGAATGCAAGGAGGGCTAGAATGGTACAAGAGTTCCAGCGTGCATTGCTGATGTTAGGAATCTGCTGAAAGTTAACAAAAGGGACCTCATCTTTCTCAGTGAAGTGTCGGAAGACACGAGTAAGGTGATACAGAAATTTCATGTCGTCTCTCCAACCGCCTGTTTCCTTGATCTCTGCTTTTCCATTGCTGAAAGCTGCCTTCAATTGGTCATACTTGCGCACAAGTCCTTCACAAAGAAGTACTCAATATCTGGGGATTTGGTTGAGTCTTGGAGCTCATCGTCCATGAAAATACGGAGGATGCGATCGAGCACATGGTGCTGACAACTGATAAACTGGGTGTGGGGCTACCATTCTTTTCAAACATCTGCTGCAGCCGAATGACAACACCAGACTTCTTCCCGGTGTTGTCGCTTGTCGTGTCGGCAATTATCATCAGAATTGATCCCCACAAGTTGAACTCCTGCAAGACATCCTGGAGCCCTTTTGCAATGGTTGCAGCTGTACCTTCCTTCAATTGAAGCACAGTCAATTTGATTTCCTTTGCTTCATTTTTTAGGATCACTGCTTGGTGTTCAATGCCATTGATTTTTTTACCATCGAAGTGCAAGCTCCACTTCTCCTGATGAAGTGTGCTAACCAAGTGCTGCTTCACTTCAGCAGCTCTCCTGTAGAGAGCTTTGTGGATTCCTGGCTGACTTGGGGTCCGGATCTCGATGCCCTCACCTGAAAGCTGACGGCATACCTTTGCTGCTTTGTGGGTCGATAGCTTTGAGCTTGTAACAAGTCGCCTTGCAACACCAGTGGGGTTATACTTCCTTGTGCTTGTTGATGGTGCAGCCTCATCTTCCATAGAACTGTCTTCACTAGTGTCACATGAGTCCGTACCTGTTTCAGAAGAATCTTATGCTACTGAGCTGGACTCAGTTGCTGAATTGGACACATCCACTTCCAATGTATTCCTTCGCTTGGATGGGGGATGGTCTGGGCACTGGCACGTTTGCCAGTAGAATAACCGACCTGGCCTTTGCTCTGCATTTGCAGTTCGTAGAGGTTCTTATCCTCTTTGCAAAGCCATTGGCCTTTCACCTTGGTCACATCGAACAGTTCATTCAATGAATCAAAGTTTTGCTTTTTCCTGCAATGGTCATACTCTTGTAGGAGCTTTTCTAGTTTTGCACGGATGGCTTGATCTGATACAGGCGGGAAGTTCAATGTCGTCCTCCATAAAGCTTTCAGCTCCACAGCAATCAGACCGACCCTCTCTTTCCGTTCTTTGGGATGGATTCAAGGGATTTGAAACGTCCCATCACGTGGCTTTTCAGGGGCATGCGGCTCCGGTCACTCAGGGGTTCTTCGTGGATTGCCACGTTGCCTCTTCTTGATGGTGCATGGAACTGGACCAAGTTCTTTCTCCAAGTTTCCATGTTCTTCTCTGTGGTAGAGGAACTTTTCTTAAGCGACATGCTGTTCTTTACTAAGATATACTCCTAGAAACAGAATGTATAAGATAGTAGAGCGTGTCCAGTGTCCACTGCCCAGGAGGTAATAGAAGAATTCAGAACCTGTAGAATGTCAAGCAAAGTGGTAGAATATTCTAAAATATCACGTGAGGTTTTCCCTTTTAAGCTTCCACCAGCCAGCACATCGTGTTCAACTGGTTTCGGATTATTCAGTCCGGTTAATTCATTAGAGACACTTTTGTAAATATTTCCTTATCGTTAACGAATTTAGCCCTCATTTACGTTAAGGGTGAATTTTTCAAAGTGCTTTGTGCATGACCTTTTTTGTTATTGCAATGAAATAAAGGTCATTTTAGGCTATTATAAGCAAAAGTTTATTCATTTGTACTACAGGTAATCATTTTTGAGGGAAAAAAATCAAAAGTTAGTACCCTAATATAATATTATATATATATATATATATATACAGGGTCTTGCAGGTAAATCCGCACAAAGTTCAATATCCTCCAGATCCAAATGGGAACAAAAGCGATACCTATTTGGAATAAGAAAGTTGTTTATTAGACATAAAACAAGATTACTATTCAACTTGGCCACCCTCAGCCTCAAGGATGTCCTCCAAACGACGTCTGAACCTCTCACAGTCCGTAGAGACCTCCGCAGGATCCAGCTTGTGTATCTCCGACTTGATGGAGGCCTTCAGGGACGTCATATTGCTGTTGTGTGTGGCGTACACCTCCCTCTCCAACTTCCCCTACAAGTAGTAGTCGCATGGGTTCAGGTTGGGGCTGTTGGGGGCCAGGTGTTGGACACATTCTTCTTCAGCCAGGACTGCACAATTTCGGCCGTGTGGGCGGGCGCCGAGTCCTGCTGGAATGTGTACGGGGTCCCGGAGGCCACAGAGTCCATCCATGGGACGACGACAGGTGGACCCCACGCATCCTGGCGAGGATGGACATGGGCGTCCCCGATTGGCCTTGATGGACCTCTTGAGACCAGCCACAAATGTGGGCGTGCAGATTCTGTCACTCCTAGGCTTGTGCTCCTTCCTCTTGGACATCCCTGACTCCTCCCACTTCTTGGTGATGTCGTAGGCCGTCCTCCTGGGGTACTTGAGCAACTTGATGATGGCTACAGGACGGTGCCCTGCGCACAGCAACTCGATGACCGTGTCCCTCCGGTCTACTCCATCTCCGTATCAGTGTATTTGTTTTGTTTTCGAGCGCAATTCGACAGTAAATTTACGAAACCTCCCACATGTGCAATATTTAAGCTCTACGTGGACTCCTTATGGATCTGGACGAAGTTGAACTTTGTGCGGATTTACCTGCAAGACCCTGATATTAGGGTTGTTTAAGAGATATAAAAAAATACGTACTCTCCCCCCAAAATTGATCTTTTGATATGAGAATATACGATTACCATATGGTACCTGCTGTTAGTGTAACCTGGATAGGAAGAAAAAAGAAGGGAGAGAAGTGAGGCAAATACTCTCTCCCTTCTTCTCTTTCTATCCAGGTAACACTAACAGCATTACCAAATGGTAATCGTATATTCTCATATCAAAAGATCAATTTTTGGGGGAAGTACGTATTTGCTTATATCTCTTAAAGTATAGCGATTTTTAGAACACCAAACATATCAAATGAAAGCTTGGTTAACCAGCTTTAATATTTTGGTATACTGAATCATGTCAATTTAATAAGTAGAGAGTTATATGTACATTAAAAAAAGCCTATCTGGCGTACAAAATGACGCATATAATGGATTATGTATGCGTCAGAGACAAGTAAAATTTTGAGAGGATACCTTGACGCATATCTAAGAAACACATTATGATTTATTTTTTTTTAATCGATTTCTTATAGGTCAATACAGGCTCTGAATCATATGATGTATACTCAGATTGTACTGAATTCTGAATTGATAGAATGCAACCAAGGTCATTTTTGGATTTATCATCTAAAATTTTACTAACTTAAAAGTACTATTTTACTCTGAAGCGAACAAGTCATCTTCTACAGGCGAGTGAAGTTAATTGACACAAAAAAGCTATGAAATAAGCTAACAATACACACTCCATTTTTTTCTTTGTTTTTTACTGAAAACTTTATTTTATTAAAAAACATCAAACATACGTCTGGTAGTAAATTAGATTTCCTTCAAATAATAATTATTATTGAAGTCTGTAACGTCCACCATTTTGAAGAAATTTGTGGAAAACTATATTTTACTAAATTTTAAAACTTTGACCTCGTTGCGCGACCTCGTAATGTTGACCGATTTTGTTCAAACTTTGTATGTCGTCTTCTTTTATCACCAAGAAACAGAAAATCCACAATGTTAACATAACATTTGAAAAATAAGAACACCCTACTGTATATATATATATATATATATATATATATATATATATATATAATATATATATATATATATATATATATATATATATATATATATATATATATATGTTTGAGCATATTCCTAAATCAGCCAGAAAATCCGCCCCTTGCAAGAAGCACGTTAAAAAACAAATGACGTCATGAAAAGTTATCTCCACTTTTTGATGATTCTGGCAATGACTCAGCAAGGAGTAGGTGGTGTTAAGAAAAATGAGTTGAATGCAATTCTTTTATTGTATTTACTTTAGATTTATGTTTGCATCCCAATGAAAGATGAAGAATTTGCGTATTATATTTTATTATTATTATTATTTCCCATCTATCCAAAAATATGTTTTCTTTGCATTTTACAAACCTTCATGAGATATTACTTGGCTCTATTATTGTGAATACAAATACCTCTCATCAATTCATATCATTTCCAGATGGAGGAAGAAGTTGAAGTAGGGGGTGAGAGGGGATTTTAGTCTATTCAATGCATGGCCCAATGAAAGAAAACATTTATCATATTTGTCTAGTCAGAATGATGTGCGTATTATATGGTGTCTTAAGGGAATTTCGCATGGTTCCCACGTTGTAGGAAGGAAGGAAGTAACGAAGCTGGAAGTAATACTCAAAAAAGAATGAAAAGTACGAGGCAACAACAAGAGGAAAATAAGAAAAAAGGGTTTAGGCCTCTCGGCCTCGATCCTCGATTTATTTTTAAGTTTTGTTTGTACTCGTTTGTAGTTATTTATATATTGTGTTCATTTAGTTTATTATTTATTTAGTGGTGTGCTTTTAAGTTATGTTAGTACACGTTTTATGAATAGAGGTTTGGTCTTTTATAGGTAATCTAATTTTAAACTATATATGTTTATTTATGTACCAGGTACACATTTTACCTATATTTTATTTATTATTGTATATTTTATAGTACAGTTATAATATAGACCTTTAAAATAATTTTAAAAAAAACTACGCCATTGGGTATATTGCTGTTTTCATCAATAAGGATTTATATATATATA
>CP045903.1:7680865-7710708 GCA_013387185.1 Caligus rogercresseyi
CCCCCCCCAAATTGCGTCAAAGGTTTCGTTATGAACAAAACTTTTTGTTATTTATACTTATTGGGGAAAATTTAGTTTTACACAATTTAGCTATGATCAATAAATACTTTGTTATTTTTTGCACATTTTCGTCAAATAATATTTTGTGCCAATAAATGAACATAAATGCTGACGCACCAAAAAATTCTTAATAACGGTTCCTACTAGGGTTCTTTAATAGTTTCAAGAAGGAAAAAGAAAAAAAGGGTACTCATGTTGATGTTTTTAAGTTATTTTTTAAATAAGTTTGCTTTTCACATCTTCATTTCATACAGTAACTCTCTCACATGGTTGAGAATATAAATCTATGACGTTGATTATATCCATAAACTTTTGCAGATAATAAGTAATGACGAAAAATGTTTTCTCAACTGATAAAACGAAGTTATTGTTAAAGGTAACTTGTTATTTTAAAACTTATTCTTATTTCTTAAATTTTTTTTAGAATTCCACCATGAATACATTGATCACGTATTACTAAAAGTGGCATAGCGGAAGATCAAGCAAAATATCTACTTTCAGTAGTCGAAGAACATTAAAGACTTGACACTTTGGTCACTGTTGTGTGTTACGGATGCAACACCAATGTCAGAATATGGTAGAATTATAAAAAGACTCGAGTTATGTCTTAAAAACCACTTCAGTGGATTATTTGTCTTCTACACATGAATGAGTTACCTTTAAGAGAAGTTTTTAACATTTAGATGGCACACAAAAGGACCTCAGACTTATGAAGGCACCATAGGAAAATTAATTAATACAGACTTTACCAAAAATTCAATAAAAAGTTTTTAAATACTTGTAGGAAAAGTAAAATACTTAAATCCAAGTTTATTGTATTCTTTAAGCTCAGATAAAAATATTTATACGAAATTACATTAGGAATACAAACAGGAAAATTTTCAAATTCAAGCTTTTGCTACAGGTCTCCAGGAGCATTACATGAGGCAAAATGTCTTACCATAGCCAACAGAATTTTAAGATCCTATATTTCACAAAAAGTCCATTTGAGTCTCACATAAAACTTGTAAAGGCCTAACCGATAAATAAATGGAAACAATAATATTTGCCCTGGAAAAAGTTTTGGTTGCAAAAAAGAATATTAAAAAAAACAAAGAAATTTTCAACTACCCAAAACTATCAGTTGTAATTCTAAGAAATTTTTAAATCTTATCGACTGGTCAAATATAAATTTGTCTGTTCATCTAATTGTGCCTGAAGAAGATCTTATAAAAGCAAAAGAACATCCTTTAAAAAATAATAAGTATCCTTGCCATTCACAATCAGTGGAAAGAGCTGTAAAACTAGCATCTGCAAAAGTTTTGGATACAATCAACGTCATAGATTTATATTCTCACCATGTGAAGGAGTTACTGTATGAAATTAGATGTTAAAAGCAATTATTTAAAAAATACCTTAAAAACATCAAAATGAGTACCCTTTTTTTTCTTTTTCCTTCTTGAAACTATTAAGAGACCCTAGTAGGTGCCGTTATTTAAAAAATGTATGGTGCGGCAGCATTTATGTTCATTTATTGGCACTAAATATTATTTGACGAAAATGTGTAAAAAATAACAAAGCAATTAATTGATCATAGCTAAATTTTGTAAAACTAAATTTTCTCAAAATAGTAATAACAAAAAAGTTTTGCTTCATAACGAAACCTTTGAACGCAATTTGGGGGGGGGGGGTAAGGGGGGGGTCAAACCAAAATCCATTTTTCTACGATCATTTAGTTTCTTATGACACGCACTTTCGCAGGGGGATAAATTTTGATATCTTAATATTAGGTTTTCTATAATACCCCTAATATATATATATATATACATCGCTTTTTTCAATGTTAAAAAACTACAAAATATAAAATAATTATTTAACATAGATTATTTCATTCTGATTAAAGGTAGCTTTGGTTAATAGTTTGTTTTATGGATATTTCATCTCGCAAGAAAAACCCTAAAATATTTACAATATAAAAAAGTTTTTAAACAATGGATGAGTATTGTTTTTGCCTTTGCCGATAGAGTAACATGATATTGCTAAATATATATTTATACTTTTTCAGAATTTCCCATTTTGAAGCCTTTTCTTTTTAATATTTTGTTACCTTTCTATAGTTTGCAATATCAATTTTGCGTTCAGGTTTGAGTTAAAAATCTAAAAAACTCCTCATAGTTTTATTGAAAATATTAATCTTATAAAAAAAATATAGTTAATAAAATAATATTTTTAGTTATTTCAAACTTGCAACATTTCCAAAAGCATATTCCGTACATGTTTTAGGAAGACATATGTAGATTTCCACACTGCCGTCCCTGTGAATATTTATCTCTACTTGCAAATACGGATGGCTTAGTGAGATAACAAGAGTAATTATAGGAACTTGCCAATCATGGTGGATGATCAGGACGAGCGGGTCCCTTTGTGGCTGGGAAGAATCTATTAATTAATGTAGATAAACTACGCAAAATAATAGTTTGAACATATACATATGTAGACCTATATGATATATATATATATATATTAGACCTCCCAAAAAAACCACTTTTTTAGTTCTTTTACATATACCCAGCGATTCTGGTTCATTTTTGATGCTGAAAACGAGTATCTAAATAAAAAATCTCTAGCATTGTTAGAAATCGGACGTCACTGGTGTCAAAGGTTTCGTTATGAAGCAAAACTTTTTGGTTATTACTTATTTTGAAAAAAACTAGTTTTACAAAATTTAGCTATGATCAATTGATGACTTTGTTATTTTTTGCAAATTTTCGTCAAATAATATTTAGTGCCAATAAATGAACATAAGTGCTGACGCACCAACCATTTTTTAAATAACAGCTCCTACTAGGGTTCTTTATAGTTTCAGGAAGGAAAAAGAAAAAGAGGGTACTCAAGTGATGTTTTTAAGTTATCTTTTAAATACAATACAATAACCATTTAATCTTATTTCATCAAAACCTGTTTTTATTTATAAACACGTGATTTAAACACCGTATCAGATTCAATTTCACTCTTTGATCTATCAGTCAAGTGCCTTTAACATAAAATGGAAACTCGGACACTGAAGAAGTGCTTAAGCGAGGCACTGGGTATTGGTTATACTCTAGAAATTTTCAAACCAGGTCCATTCCCGTTAACCGAAGAGGTGATACGGCACTTTTACTTTCATCTTTGGTCTTTGGGTAGACCGGACGCGCAGCTAGCTGCCCGTAGCACCGCCGATTCCCTACTTCGTCTCTGGGCACCGTCTTATTTGCCACTCATGGCGAGGAAAAAATTAATTAAGAAGCTCCATCGCCTCCATGATCTATTTCGTGGGGTGGTGGATTCACTGCGACGGAAGCGAAAAAACGCCGAGGAGAAGAAGGAGCTCTTTCTCAAGGAATTGCAAACTCGTTTCGATGTCAGTGCCGAAAGTGCTTTGGACATCATCGAAGCCGACAAAACTCTTAGCCGGGTAAACATTCCTTTAATAATTGTAATAAGCTATGATTAATTTACCAAAGAATAACAAGAATTTTTATACCAAATGCCACCACCTATATCTCATTGAGCGTTTCTACCTTCAGCTTACAAACATCCATCCAACCTTCTTGGAGCTCCCGGTCACACAATGGGCTTCTGATTCAACATTCATTGAGTTAAGCGGCATCGTCACCTCTCTTCAAGTTGTCAATGACGCGGCAGAGAGGGCCGTCAAGTTCGGGTCTGACTTTACTAAAGTGCTGACCAAGAGCGAGAAACAGCGTCAGAACATTCTTCAGGCTGTTGAACTTTCACGTCGTGCGTTTCCTCACGCAACCCGAAAGTGTTTCAATCGTGTCAACGCTACCAGCTCTGTGATTGAGCTGATGGTATCGTCTGGTTATGACGCCCGTTAGATTCATTTACGGAATTCATAGTTCAATCCATAATTTTTTGATTGTCAAATATGAGCATATATATATATATATATATATATATATATATATATATATATAATATATATGAACAAAATGTCTATTGGCGAATTCACGAGATTACCATAATGACATTTCCATTGAAAAACTGTATTTTGAGAAAAACAAAAATTAAAAGAATTGGTATCAATACTGATGAGAGGGATTCAGAGGGAGTAGATTGGGATTCGATGGGGAAAATCTACTATCATTAGTCGTTTTAAAAACGTATTAAAAAGATAACTTAAAACATCAACATGAGTACCCTCTTTTTCTTTTTCCTTCTTGAAACTATAAAGAACCCTAGTAGGAGCTGTTATTTAAAAAATGGTTGGTGCGTCAGCACTTATGTTCATTTATTGGCACTAAATATTATTTGACGAAAATTTGCAAAAAATAACAAAGTCATCAATTGATCATAGCTAAATTTTGTAAAACTAGTTTTTTTCAAAATAAGTAATAACCAAAAAGTTTTGCTTCATAACGAAACCTTTGACACCAGTGACGTCCGATTTCTAACAATGCTAGAGATTTTTTATTTAGATACTCGTTTTCAGCATCAAAAAATGAACCAGAATCGCTGGGTATATGTAAAAGAACTAAAAAAGTGGTTTTTTTGGGAGGTCTAATATATATATATATATATATATATATATAATATATATATACTGTCAACTTCCTAAGTCGATTCTCTCGGGACTGTACAAAAACATCGACTTAGGCGAAATTCGAGTTACAATTTTTTTTATTTTTTTTGCTATATATGGTTCGATAGAATTGCATCCGATTGGATATAAATAAGCATTATAGCATTATAATAGTCTATCGAACCTAGGATCTTATCAATGAGGTAGACCAAAAATGACCATCCCCTCTCGGGATTCGAACCTGCGCCCCCAACATTGAGAGTTGGACACGCCTTAACACGCACGGCTATCGAGCTCCCAAATTTTGATTGCTAAGTCGAAGAAAATTCGATATACAGGTAGGCGTGTGCGTGTGCACTCGCTCACATGCAGTCGCAAATCATCGGCGAGGCAGCAGGTGGGCGAGGACACATTTTTTTTTCTTTTTTAATTCACCTCGCTTGGAGGGAGGAACATACCTTGCATGCGGGCTGTGTTTTGGAAAGTGAGCGCCCTCTTCGACTTATGCGAAGTTATTTTCTTGTTTATATATGTGTTACTGTCAAAATATCTGTTCGACTTAGGCGAAATATCGACTTACAAAAATCGACTTGTACGATTTTTAATTACGCACATGTCAATGGAGAAAAAATGGGACTTTTGATTATATTCGAGTTAGGCGACTTTTCGACTTATGCAATTTCGACTTAGGCAAAGTTGACTGTATATATACATATACCGCATTAGATGTATAAAACTATATTCTTGCTAAATAAACATTATTATTCTCTAACTATTTTATTGATGAAGTAAACTATAAAATTATCTATTTTTTTATCGATAGAGCTAAATAAATATCTATATTTTTCATATTTTATCGACGAAGATAAATAAAATACAATATATGTATAATTCGTTCAAATTAAAAAGTAAGTTATCAAAAGGGTTGATAAAACCAATATTCATTCTTCTTGAATATATAAAGTTGCTCAAAAATATAATATTGATAAGTTGTTTCTCTAAAGAACCGTAAGTGTCCTTGATGCAGGTCAATGAGAAGAAAAATTTAATGTTTAAAGTGTTATATTCCTAGCTATGAGTTGATGGTTTCACTTTGTGACTAACGGTGCCGTATTTCATAATATTAATATTTTTTCCACTCTTCAACCAATTACGTTATAAAACAGAGTTCTCGTATGTCATACTTATACAAACCGGTTTTTCCTATTTACTTCGAGAGAATTGCATCCGACTGGATATAAATAAACATTATAGCGTTATAGTTATATATCAAACCTTGGATCTTATAACTTTTATATCTCAGTATACATAGAAAAAAAATCCGCACTACGCCAAGGCCACCAGAATATCATTAAAAATAATAAGAAATATATAAAAGAATCTTATTTTTTACTACAACAAAAATTATGTATTGTACTTTTCTTTTATTTATTGTAAGATTTAAACGTCAAATATAATTTAAGGTCTTTTGGGGTATATTAATTTTAAACTATTATGTGAATTTATGTTTTTACCTAACACACGTCTCCCCCTTTTTACCTCCGCCGAAGGAGGTATTGTTTTCACTGGCGTTGTTTGTTGGTTTGTTTGTTAGTTTGTTGGTTGGTTGGTTTGTTTGTCAGCAGGATAACTCAAAAAGTACGGAACGGACCAACAAACCAAGCCAACAAACAACGCCAGTGAAAACAATACCTCCTTCGGCGGAGATAATAAATATTTTTATGTCTCCATTGAGTAATAATAGAAAAATAAACTACCAGATACCTAAGCACTCCTTTTGGGTTCACCAAGAGAGTAATTATTCAATTAGATAAGTCTTTTAAGTTCAGTAATTCAATTTAACATAGATTTTGTGAAAGTATTTTTTATGTTGTTCTTTCATTACTAGGTACTAGGAAATAAACAATTACTAGATCCATTTTACGTTTTGACGATAAATGGAGATTTATAAATAAATTGATATATTTTATAATCTTCTTTTGACATATTCATAGTATTTAAATGTACATTGTATTGCCGAGTAAACATAGTCATTTTCATTATAAAATACATTGTAGCGGATTGACCTGCTTTTTTTGTAATTTCTCATCTTCCTTCGCGCTACAACATTTACATAATATAGAAACGATATTTGCCATAAAACGTCTACAAAATTTCAATCAAAATTGCAAACTTTTCAGAATAACAACGAACTATCTTTCACCGGCTGATACCGGATTAAATTCCGGTGGGGTGGGGTCTAACTTGGAGTTAAACAAACAAACTACGAACTAACATAATCGACTTTATGCTATATTGTATTCTCATTAGCATATCGCTGTAGTCTCAACGCTGTTGTATATCATCAAATTATGATTTTTTTGGTTTTTTTTTGATTTATTTATATTTTATGTAGTTTCATATATGTACATATATTAATAAACATTTTAATTTAAAGTTATTATACAAAAAAGTCTTCTCACATTAATATCAAAAATAAAATAAACAACGGTAATACATCTCACAAAAAAACAACAACAAAACGGTCAAATAAAAAAATCAAAACGAATAAAAATCATAATTTTCTGAAAAAACGTAAAATCAATTTGAGGTCCTTCTTTGCATTCCCAAAGCAGGATGGGTATAACATCACCACCTCTCCAGCAAGCTGCTTCCACTGCGCTCCCAACGTCATGGAATCTCGATGCGGAGAGCTGAATACCGAACTGCCCCAGATATCAAGATCCCCCTCAGTTCGTCTTCCCAGAATTTATTCTGCAGTTTTCTCAAGGAATGACTATTAAGAAAAAAAAAAACAAATGTTAATATTTTCTTTAATCATAAAATCTAACAAAATATAAACAACATTATTTTCATAACATTGAGTAATTGATCAAAATCAGCTGTTTCCGTAACGAAACCCATGCCGTCCTGAATAAGAACAACGCAGTTAATATATGTAATCTATTTAATTTATTCCTATTCCAAGCAACACGACCCTGGCAAAAGCGTTTATTTAACGATATATCAAAGCTCCCAGAGGTTATTTTTCATTCCTCTTAGTTATTCCAAGACTCATTAGTTTAATGAGGATGATGAACTGAGAAGTATCTTCTCAGTTGCTGTCTTCCACATTATGTTAAAGTAAGCTTTTCTACTAGTCGATGTAGTTTGTGCCTCTCTTTAAAGCCTACCAAAGTAGGAGGGATTTTTTGCGAAGGTTAGCATAATGATAATGTTCGCTATGCATCGTTCTCAAAATGCATAATGGAGTAGATTCTCCAGGATTCTTTAATAAGGAGGATCAAATAACCTTAAGATTTTGTTTTGTACAACACGATTGGTCTAAAAAAAGAGAAGAAAAAACTTAAAAAATGTTCCTCTTTTATTTGTTAAATCTCTTTACTAATCTTGTTTATATAAATGATATACTAAATAATAAACCGTTTCGCTCCTAGAAGGTCTTACTACCCGTTGATACCGGATTGAGTTTGGATAGGTGGGGATGATCTAAGAGCTGATTAAAATAAACAAAATATATCCCATTATCTTGGATTATTACCATTCGGATCACATATCCTTTGTTCTATCTGTTTAGATTCAGATTTTCTAATATATTGGGTGCTATAGACTCCATACCGTCACACTTAAAGCTCGTATTAATAAGGTTATAGTAAGAAGTATAGATATATGCATTATTAAACCAAGGAGTTATTAGATTGCCGGTTGGTTTAATAATGTGTGAGCTAAAACAGAGTTCATGAAGTGTTCATTATTCTCCTAAATTCTTGTTTTTCATTCTCTTTGTTCATCCCATTTAAAGATAACGAAGACGCATCATTCAAACTAACCGTCTAAGTGCAAGGAGCGCCATCTTAACATATTTCTTATTAATATAATAGCGCCTGATACACTCAATGAAAGGTTTAATGATTAGTTAGGGTCTTATAAGGATATCGTTATTCCGTCTATTTTCCTCTAGTAACTCAAGTCTTCAAGATAGTGCAGATATTGCAAAGTTGCAATGGATTTTTCAATTGTTTACCTACAAATTTGTTCCTTTGTTGGTCTTGGAAGCTGCTCAAAAACTTAGCTTGGAAGGGTCTGACGGAACTCAATCCATTCTACTAGATCAAAATAATAAAGATATGGAGACAATATATACTTTTAGCTGTAGTGAGGATTGGTGCTCACATACGCAATTTTAACGTCCAAAACGATGAGTTTTTGGACTTTTGCTTCAGTGTATTTGTAAAATACACTGGGATGTGCAGGTCGCCATAAATGACGCCGCTAGGAGCATCGTTGGATGTAAAATACGGGATCACATCTACATCGGGGACCTCCTTGAGAGAGCAGGCCTTCCCTACCTCAAGGAGGTGGCCGCCAAGACAGTGGCCCTGGATACCTGGAAATGCTTCTACTCCAACGACGGAGGCGGTGGTGCCAGGAACCCGGTGGTGACATTTGTCTTCCCCAATGAGGTCCACCACTCCAGTGGCGTATCCACTTGGGAGGGAGACAGCTACTACTTTGCATGCCACGTAATATCGGTGTGGAAAATGTTTAAGGCCTTGAGGTCAGCCACGGACCCTTCACACTGCTAGGGCAGCAGCTAGGGTCATTGAACACAGCGTCCCCATATAATCCATTCTACATTGGCATTTATTTTAGACTAGTTACAAATGTAACTAATGTGCCCCATAGCAAATATACTCGATTACACACACTATATCTGCTATTTGTAACCATTGAAATATAGTCCTTAAGACTGAATATCGCTTAGTTATTAAATGTTTCTCAAGTGTTTATCAAGTATTTTTAACTCTTTTTATTGACCCGGACAAAACAGTTCAATCCATAAGATATACCATAATATTTGAAGAATCAATTACTGAGATTCCCTGAAAATATCAAGTTTTTCAGCTTCGAAATAATATTTGCTACCTTTCGCAATCATCATTGTGCTTATAAACAACCTTAGAGTTTAAATCTCGTAATAAAGATTAGCTTCTAGACAGTTTTATACCGGCTGATACCGGATTGAGTTCCGGTGTGGTGGGGCTGATATAGGAGCTAAACAAACAAATAACCTTAAAGCTAAAAACATTCTAGCCAAGAAATTAAAATGCAAAAAATTATAGATATTTATATTTTTATACAAGTTACATACAAGTTACTCGATATTCTATTAATGAAGGCATTAATAATTCTATTTATAAAATATTATCTATGTTTACTTTTTTTATTTTTTGGATGACGTCACACTTAATAATAATAAATGCCTTGAGAATGTTTCATACATGCAAACAATTTAGATCCTTCACTTGTTTTTGTATAGTCGTTGTGCTTATCCACAAGGTCTTCAGGCTTTACAGTAAGCCCCCGTTCTTGAAAGAACAATGAGGATCGAAACCGGCAGGAAATTGTGAATTTTGGCGAAGTAACGTTTTGCCATTACAACTTCCGCCCATCAGTTTTAATGAATCATACAATTAGTTTTCCTAGTTATCCCAATAAACCTACTCTGTAAATCATGGCGGCAGGATCGGATTCATTCGCCTCAGGAGGCGATGAGGATGGTAGTAAGAGGATGTTCATTTGCCTCACAGCGAATATAAATAAAATGAAAGGCAGGATGGGATTGCTGTTCTTTGCTGAAGGCCTTTTGCTATGCTTTTGGTTAAGTTTTAGGAGAATCATATTTATTTGATATGATTAACTAGTCAATAACTTAACGAAATATTTTCACAAAAGGGAGCTCGATAGCCGTGCGTGTTAAGGCGTGTTCAACTCTCAATGTTGGGGGCGCAGGTTCGAATCCCGAGAGGGGATGGTCATTTTTGGTCTACCTCATTGATAAGATCCTAGGTTCGATAGACTAATTTAATGCTATAATGCTTATTTATATCCAATCGGATGCAATTCTATCGAACCATATAGGCAAAAAAAAAAAAAAAAAAATTTTCACAGTTATGTCCATATGCTTCACGCAACCTTTAGATTAAAATGTCCCTTCCTTGCCCATGTAGAGAGCCGAAGCAATGACTGATAGTGCATAATATCGAAGCATTTGTTATGATCTCCATTAATGAGAGAAAGCTATGTACACCAATAACGGATAAAAGTCATAGATATATAAAGACCAGGTGAGCTTATTGGATTCTTCAGAGGCATACGTCATATTGCCCAATATAAAAAACCCTTTCTATCTCTAAGATCAACATACGATGACTTAGTACAAATTACTTTGTTAGTTTGGGCAATAGCGACAGCTGAACGACGATGTTTTCTCCTATTGAAGAGAATAAGCTCTCTATGTCTTTATATCTCAATGATATAAAGATATAGACAGCTTATTGGATTCTTCAAAGAAGTACGCCATTGTGCCCAAGCGACAGCTGAACGATGTTTCTCTACTATTGAAGGGAATAAGCTCTCTATGTCTTTTATATCTCAATGATATAAAGATATAGACAGATTATTGGATTCTTCAAAGAAGTACGCCATTGTGCCCAAGCGACAGCTGAACGATGTTTCTCTGCTATTGAAGGGAATAAGCTCTCTATGTCTTTTATATCTCTATGATATAAAGACAAAGAGAGCTTATTGGATTTTTCAGAGAAGTACGTCATTGTGGCCAAGTGACAGCTGAACGACGATGTTGCTCTGCTATTGGTTGGAATCCGCTCTCTATATCTTATACCTCTACGGTAAAAGTTAATATTCTTTAAATTATGAAATGGGAAAGCGATTTTATATCAACAAATATGAAGTATCACTCTCTCTTTAGTTCTATGTGTTGCTGCCTTTCCTCAACTATGAAGATCATAACAAATTTGTCGATATTCAGGGCAACAATCATAGACATATAAAGATATAGAGAGCTTATTCCCTCCAATTAGCAGAAAAACATCCTCGTTCAGTTGTATTCTGGACACATGCCGTATGCCTCTGAAGAATCCATCCTCCAATAGCAGAGAAACATCGTCGCTCAGCTGTATTCTGGACACAATGACGTATGCCTCTGAAGAATCCAATAAGCTCTCTATATGTTCTTTATATATCTATGGCTACAATATGCTGCTTCAACACTCAATAATATCTATGGATGTATGTATATGAGGTCTTCCTGAATATTTCCTGTACTTAATGACAAAAATAATTGGATGTACCTTAATAAGCATATAAGAATGCCATGGTTTGTGTTTAAAAATAACAGCAATAATGGTGGATAACACATAATAATAATAATTATTATTATTATTCATCAAGTCAAAAGATCTCCCCCTCACATACTGCCTCATCATCAATAATTGTATAATGGGTTCATTTCTGACTTGCAAGGAAGAAGAAGATGATGATTTCGTTATTTTGAGGCTTCACAAAACAACAAGAAACAAGAAAAAAAGAGGTACTCAAAATGCAGCATTTAAAAACAAAAAAACAAGGAACGTGAAGAAAGTGCTCTAAAATAAGAGAAATTTAATAGTATCTTACAGATAATAAAAAAATGCTATTATTATTTTGGGTACAAAAGCAAAAGCGTTTATTTTTTATCTATTCAAATACTCATCACCATTCACGACTTTTTTTGAAAATTATTTTTTACTAATTATTGTAGTAGGATGATGATATGGTTCTGCATTTATTATTTTTATGCTTTTTGAGTTTAAGCATATATTAAAGATATATTTTTTGTAATTCATTGAAAAAGATAATAATTTGGGCAACCAAACTTGTGTATAGTAGCTACTTATAGGAACACAAAGAAGTTAAATATATATATATATATAGAGCTGCGACTACCGAATGTAAATCGGTATTTAGAACTGGAAGCGTTGTTACCTGGTGTGAATAAGTCGAACTTTGCAAAATAAATAAACAACTCCGGAGCTGAAAGCGCATTTGATATCGGACAACGACTAACAAAAGACAGCTAAGGAAATATTTCATGTCTATTGCCTTCCATTTCCTTCAAATCCGAGTGCATAACTGATTATGTACAAATAACATGTATTAAAGTTCAAATAATCTGTAATAAAAGTTATAACAAATTATGTATTTATATGTCTTTTGTTAAAATTGTCCGATACTAAATGCATATGAAGAAGTCACAGAGCAGATACATAAATACATTTCTCTTTATTTCTAATCTACCGCAACAATCGATATTCGATCATAATCCGTTGTAGAAGTTGGAGATGTTTAGCTGAGTAAGACGGATACAATTGTAGCAGATCCTCCCCATATTTCTACGGAATGGTATTGATGTAGGGATCTTCAATTTAAAAGCCAGGTATCTCGCTGCCGTCGAAATCATGATGGTCCGAATGTCTTCAATGTTAATTATTGTGTTCTGAGTTATTTTATCCGCCAGATAGCTGCAAATACTCGATAAAATTAGCTCCATAGTTGGTGCCTTTAGGGGATTCAAACTAGTCCGAATAAAATTATGGTTGTGACAATTCTTTTCCCGATTTTAAATATAAATAACCAAGAATGTTCATACCTTGTACATATATAAATATGAAGGAATTCTTTAGCAATAATTACATTAAAAAAATATTATATTGCCATTTCTTCATTCTCATCAAATTATTATTTAAAAAAATATACATATAATCCAAAGCAAAATAGTAATCCATATGTTATTTTGCATTTACATCTATCTATTTCAACATTTTAACTCTAAACAGCTATTTTGTGCTTTAAAATAAAAACTCTAGTGATGTAAAGAATATGATTACGCAAAGGGAATTTTATTTAAAGTATTTTTGGGAGTAAAATATAGTATTTCAAAATATTTTGGAAATTATTTGTAAATACAAAAAATAATGTTTTTATGTACATAAACATATTTATTTTGGACATTTATAGTATTTCCTCTCTCCAAGACCTCCTCAGCGACTTTATTTATTAGCATGGCTAACAAATACCAACTCTTGTTTGTTGTCCCAGCTAGAAAAATAGCCTTTTTGCCCCACCCTATAAATGTTCTCTGCCCCCTGGATAAATACATCAGTATCATTGCATTGATTGGAAGCATGACAGGACGAGGCAAAGGTGGCAAGGGTCTTGGAAAGGGCGGCGCCAAGCGGCATCGAAAGGTTCTCCGCGACAACATCCAGGGTATTACGAAGCCCGCCATTCGTCGACTGGCTCGTCGTGGAGGTGTCAAGCGGATCTCCGGACTTATCTACGAGGAAACTCGAGGTGTCCTTAAAGTATTTCTAGAAAACGTCATCCGGGATGCCGTAACATAACGAGCACGCCAAGAGGAAGACAGTGACTGCCATGGATGTCGTTTATGCTCTCAAACGACAAGGAAAAAACACTCTAAGGATTTGGAGGATTAACAACCCTCCCTTAATCCGAATTCGTCAAAATTATATTTCTCTACCAATAGTAACATTCAGCACAACATAGATATTTATATGTAAGCATAATATTATATAATCAGACATTCTCATGAAAAAATACCTTGTTTTATTAATAAAATCACTGGGGGAAGATGCTAAAAATGACAAAAAAGCAAAAAAATTGAATTGAATGCTTCTAAAAGTACAGTGGTTTTTTTATTTTTTCTACTTCTATTTTTTCAGTTTTTAACAATAAAACTAATTTTAAGCTATAAGATATACATATTAATTTTTACTCTTAAGGGGTGAAAGTCAGTGTAGCATGGTAGGAATGGAAATCTGGGAGCTTAGCCTAGGTGCTTACAGATTCACTGAACTGTTTTGGGCCGTGAAAAAGACTTGAGTAAAGGGGTAGGAAGAGGGGTAAAGAGAGGGAGAAGGGAATAGAGAGAGAAGGAGAAAGAGAGGGAGAAAGAAAAAGTGAGAGAGAAACGTCCCTCTACTTTCATTCTATCCATCTCTGACCCCTCTCTTCTTTTCACGACCAAAACAGTTATACGAAATCTGTAAGCACCAAGGCAAAGCTCATATTTCCATTCCTAGCATTGGTTAGATGAGATAAAAACCTATTTTCCCTTTCTAAATAATGTGATGAACCCTATTTTAGGCTCCTAAATTCTGGCCTATACACACAAAATGCTGATATAAGAATAATAATATTCTGACCAACATTCTCTGGTATTCATAGTAATTATATACTAAACAAATGAAAGATTGAGCTTTCTACAAAAACGCCGAAATGTAACTTTATAAGTGTCTTCCAAGTGTGTTATTATTTTATTATCTTATTTGTTCCACAAATTATGGTCATATCTTATTATAAATGTTGTTGTAAAAGTAGTAACTTTCCCATCTATAGATTATTTGTTTAAATTAATAATACAGTTATCAAAAATACGCACCATGGAGATCATTTGAATTCGGGCATGTTCCCTTCATATTTGATGCTCTTTAAATGACTCCTCTACCAAATTAAACAAACAATTATTAAGTAGTTAAGTCATGTAAGAACATTATCAGGAAGAGAGATGATTTCATACGATTCATTTTTATGTCTCTTCCATGCAAACAAATATATCATTTAAGGCCCTTTAAGGACATTACAATCATTAAGTCAATAGGTGTCATTTAGTGAGCCATGAGTAATAACGGATAGTATATTTCAGGCGTGTGTTATGACTAGAGACTAATCAAGTAGAAAAAATATGCGGTAAATAACAGGTAATGACGCAACAAAATTTATTGGCAATCATTTTGATTATAGCCAGGCTAACAAAAAGAGTGTTGTGGCTATATTTAGTGAGTTGGTAATTCTTTATTGGTTCTACGTCCGATAGTCAGGAAATATGATCATTGATCGTCAGTTGTGATGATGCTAATAAAACATATTTGTTATTTTAGCAGTTTTTTTTATTGATTTAATATTAATGGAGGAGGTCACTTCAAAGGTGATTTGCCAATGACGTCATTGGAGATGTAAGCCCATTTAGAAGAGAATTATTAATATTTGAAGGATGCCTTTCTCTCTCTGAATGGGCTGATGTTGACTCCTCAACAGCGCGAATATTAATTGATTCTTTACTGTATAATGCCACTGATTTTTGGGAATTTTTTCAATTCTTCTCATTCAAACTTATCACGTTTAAAAAAGACTTTACCGCTATTATCTCCAGGGATATTGATTCAAGTAATTTTGACTCATGTGAATATTTAAAGTCAATATGAGTCCGTCCAGGGCAACAGTTGATCTAAAGACCCTCACGAATTGAAAGCAATACTCGATACCTATTTTCATACTGATCGATATATCTAAATTAAAGTTAGAGGAGTTTTATCTGTAATTCAGATATGTAAATATTGAATGAGGGTATTTATAATACTACTCCCGTAAACAAACTATAAGCAAGGTGGTAGTATTATTATTATTATTTTTGTCCATTAATTTCGTACAACCAATCATGTTCGAGAATAGATCCCGTTTGTTAGCCCTAACGAAAGATTAGGTTGTTGTATATCTTATATATATATACTGTGCTTTTTTGAGAATCCCAAATATTTATGATCTTAAAATTATATTTAGATATTCAAACGTGAATCCATTGCCTATCAAAAGTACATAGTATTTGCTCAAACCCACATTCCCTTAGAGAGGGAAGTCCAATAAACAATTAAGATCCTTTAGGATGTTTGCATATCATAATTTGCAGCAAGCATTTATCACCGGAAACGGATATTCGCAATAAAGCCCTTCCTTTATAATAGGAAGTATATTCATTTTTCAGGAAGCTAAAAAAATGGTGCACTGCTCCTTTCAAATTAGCTTTATAGCCTCCTGGTTACTCGGAATATAACAGCTACGACTATAAACTTTATATGTACAAGAGTAATTATTTCTTCAAAGAAGAAAAAACATAATAGAAACATATCCATCCTTGTAATGCAAATCAATAAGGGAAGTTATTTAAAAATCAATAAACATTAAGGGTTTTTCATGATTGGTTGGAGAAGGCCGATAAAGGAAATTGTTTGCGGATTCTGTTTATTAGACAAGTCTTAACACTTCCTTAAAGCTTGGCCAAAGTCCTTGTTTTCAACTGTGATAAAGTTCTGTATAAATTTAACAACAACATTGTTGTTTTTTTTTATATATATATATATATATATATATAATATTATATCTATTTAATATAAAAAATAGATTATTAGTGTGTTGTGTCGGTATCAATTTAGTCGGCCAAGTCCAGTCTTAGGAGTAGTCCTATTGGTCCTTGAGATTGTCTTTTCTCAGTCCTTTAACTTTCCGTAAGATAGTTAAAGAGTATTTATAAATATGTTCTAACTTCTAATATTATATGTATATATATTGTATTATAGCTTGACGTTAATTCAATAACAACAAAAGGGGTTAATAATATTTATATTAGACAATTTGGAAACATTTTTTATCATAAATTAGGCTTTTTAGTATACGAATGTCCGTAATTACTCATTAAATGTTTTTATAAAAATAATTCATTCACAACCCTTTCGTTTCAACCGCTATAGGCTTATTTTTATTACCTCCGCCGAAGGAGGTATTGTTTTCACTGGCGTTGGTTTGTTGGTTTTTTTTTTTTTTTTTTTCCTTTATTAAAATATATTATGTACATCAAAACAGAAAAGCATACATAAATATATAAACCGGAGTAGTTACGTAAGAGAAATTACATGAATAAACATTATAGTTTAAAATTAATACTCCGGGAAGGAATTATATATCATCAATAAAATAACATTTATACTAAAACAAGCAATTCACATATTATAAAGGTATTTATAAGAAATTACTAAAATTCTTTAAAATCTTATCTAAATATTTTTTTTGATTTAAAGATGTCGACGGAAGAAAACGCACCAATTCTCCAGCGTAGCACCATGATTTGAAGTCGGCCATAGGAACTTTGACAAATGGAGCTAAATATCTAGCTGACGCAGCTAGTATTATGGTTCTCAGATCCTCTTCCTTTATGGTTGGTACAGAGTTAGCTTTTGAGCTATAAGAGCTTTACAGTTCAAAGCGCAAAGTCCATTGCCCTCGTTTTGGGTGAGGCACTTATTTTGTTGCTCGAAACTCCAAATAAAATGAGTCCTTTAACATAGCCTTCATTTCCTCTTTCAAGGCCTGGCAGATTTATATTTAGGAAGTATTTTAGAATTGACACTGCATGGCAGTCCACAAACGCATGAAGCGTGTGGTTGTACAATTTTCCACAGTCTTTGCAGGGCCTGTAAAATTTTATGCAATCGGTTGAAATTTGTAACTGAACTGTAAACTTCCTATTGTCGAAGATTCCTCGTAACGATGCAACAATCCTTTTCTTCCACTTGAAAGGGAGATCTAATCGAACACGGTGTATGTTCCAAAGTCGATCAATCTCTTCCTCATAACTTAGTTCATCATCTTGATATGCCACGGGATGGGCATAAGATAATTTTTTGATGAACGCGCTAGGGGAAATCGGAATCTCCCATCATTAAAAACGGACTGGGAGCTTATATCATGAATAGATAAAACATTGCCAGTTATGGCTATTTCTTCTAAAACTGAGGGATCGCTAAGATTATTGAAAAATAACTTTTTATTCCTGTTTTTTCTTAAAATGTCGATAACTGAATCATTAAAATATGAGGGTTCTCTCATCCAAATGATTCGATGTGCTGCTCCCCAAACTGGAGAAATATCCTCAATTAATTTATTCGATAAGTTAGTGCTCATCATAAGCATATTGTAGAGATCATCCTTAATAGTCCTTCTCCATTCCACTGTTGGACTTCTTGAAAAGTCCGCAAAAATTTTCGTATAAATTTTGGGCAAAATGTTGGAGAGTAGAGAAATGCCTCCTCCAAGAAAGCGTTTCGGGCGTTTCATGATCTCCACGTTATTATTAAAGAACAAACCTTTCAGCCATCGTTCTTCTTCTTTCGCCGCCTTTTCTGCAAATAAAGGGTTTGCCGAAGCTTTGTAAATAACTAATGGAACAACTTGCTGTTGGTTTGTTTGTTTGTCAGCAGATAACTCAAAAAGTGCTGAACGGATTCGGATGAAACTTTGTGGAGTTGTTGGAAATGCCAAAAAGAACAAGTGATTAAATTTTGGCAACTCTGAGTACTTCTTTAAGATACAAAATGAGCTAAATGCTAATAAATATTTCAAGTTATCCTACTCTGCCAATAGATGCCGCTGTGCTGTGCTCTCAAAGAGGAGAGCACAGCACAGCGACATCTATTGGCAAATGACAAAAAGACCAAGTGATTAATTTGGTGGGGATCGGCGGAGGTTTGCACTCTCTGAGTTCTCTAGTTTTTTAATGTCATCTAACATCCAGATTTGTTGTTGTAAATATATTAATCAATATTTAATACTTATTACTGACATAAGTAAAAAATGTATATTTGTAATGAGCTCATTGAAAATATTACTTTCTTTTTATAAAGGTTTTTTCCTTTTCATAGCATTAAGGGATGTTGACAACATAACGTGGGTTATGAAGTTATAAAGGAACATTATTTATTCTTTTATAAGGACTGCCAAAAAAGGACTGGACCGGACTGCAGGCCTCGGTCATAGATTATGATCTACACAACACTAATTATTTGGATTAATCTTTACAGAAAAATGAATGCATGTTTGAGTCCATTGGTGGGAAATGGATTAATATATGGTTCCTCATGTCTTAGATAATATTCCATGCATTGAAATTGAGAAATCAATGAATATCATTAATTTCAACTATAAATGATCAATTTAAAATCCAGTATACTACAAATAAATCCAAGCAAATTATGTTTACTTACATTCAGAAGGTAGTATTTTAATTATATCATCACCCAATTATTTACAACATTTTCTCATATATCTGCAAATCTAACCCTCATAGAAGTACCAACTGTCTCAGGACGATATTGGAATGCCTTTTGTCTGTATGTTTGAGCTTTACGCCCCAGTGCCGATCCAAATCAGCCTTCATAATGAAATTTTAATCATTGTTGTGTCATGACTTAAAGGGTTCATTTTAAACTATAATGCTTATTTATTATAATAATTAAAAAACTCTTGATCTTTATATGTATATTTCATTTATATATTGCATTTATTTTATATAAAGGATCCATTGAAAAATAAAAACAGAATTGAGCAAGATACGTAAATGTACATTAAAACGCCTGACATACTTAAATACAATAACTATGCCATTGTATTTAAACATAAAGGACCGAAATCAATATCTTTATTTAGAGCCTCTTACGACAAATAGTATTCTTTTTTGTTTGGATGTTGAACCCTATCTGATATCCATTTCTATTTTTCCTTGTCTCTGAAGCATGAGATTCCTCGCATGCTTTATAATATTATTAATAAATATTCAAATCTTTGTGTGTATTAAGTCTCTGATTTATCTTTCCTTTCCATCGGAACTAAATTATAGATCCTGTATTTATGTTTTCATACTCATGAGGGATCACTTTTATTATTGTCGGTTGGCTAGGCCTAATCCCCCGCTCACTTGATCACATACATTCTAAGGATACAGGATTGAAGAGGAGTATCAAAACATCATCAGCATCGGTCTATTGATTCGAAATAAGAAACAAAATGAAGGTTAAATATGTGGCACGCAAAGAACCCCATGAGGATCTGGCTTTCCAACGCTTAATATTGATTTATCAAGGATTACTATCTTGGAGAGGTCTCTTATATAGGGGATAAATCTTTCTTTCGTGAAGACTGATGCCAGAGGAAACCTACATGGAAGGGTTCGTTTTTCGCACGCCGGGAAATCAATACGTAAGCAGGACATATAATTCTCATCTATATAATCTCAAGGAATACTAGAAACTAACTGTAAAGGAAAGGAAAATTGTAGCTTCCAAGTTAAGGCCATGATACGTTGATTACTAGCAATAAATTAAAAGTTTTATATGTATTTTTTAGCTAAATGAGTCATTTTCACTTCAATATTCATAATTCAACGATCAAACAAGTAGCTATTATATTTTTTAAAATGCATAATGAGTGTGATTTATATTCTAATACTTTTTATTTATCAACAATAGTTTCCACAATAGTAATATATATTATTTACAAACGATACATAGTTTAACATTTACAAACAATAATTCATATATCTGTTTTCATTGTGAAATAGACTGTAATTAAGAAATTTTTCTTTTCAAATTAAATCTCATATCTGACGATCTTTTGTTCTCTGAAACGAAACAGCCTCATTAAACTTCTAGTTTTGGAGGTACCATGAGTTTCAAATCGGAGGATCTTGAGGAGGTTACAGCGGGGCTGGCGTTGCGTTTAAGGGCGGCTCCGGTTCGGCTTGAGGTCGAGCCAGACTTTTTTCATCCACGGAAAGATAACATTCCGCCACAGCGACCCCGATAGTATTTGCCTCTTCCGCCCCTATTACAATATGAAGAATTAATTATAAACATATAGGTGATATAAATATTAACGTCATAGCGTAACTCTTTCCTGTTTTAAACCCTACCTAACATCATTTAATTAAAAACAGATGATGCAATGGCATTTCATTACCAAAAACAAGGCAATAACAGAATAAAAGCTACGTATAGCTACGATACTATTAAAATTGGACAACACTACACTCAATAATTTCATGTTTAGTTAATACTTATTTACTTCATTTATTGTCTTGATATTGTGATAAAGTAAAAATCTATATCATAAAATGAAATAGTTATGATTAATATTATATATATCTTTTAAATCATTCATATTTTAATTGCTTTAAGATAAAAAAGGTACTTTTATTTTGTGATGAATAGTTAGAAACTCTTACTTTGACTTGGACATCCATCCACCAATAGACTCGATGCTCGAGCTAAAATACGGAAAATCCCAGAGTCTTCTTCGCTATTTAGAAATGCAGCGTATTCCTTATCCTCCAAATAACTCAACCGTTGGTCCAAAAAGCTCTGGCAAATTGGGATAAGTTCCTCCTCGTAGCTCTTGTATCAAAGCTCCTTCATATGAACAATGTCCATTATTTCACCCTTGGAGCAAGGCAGCTTAATAGCCATTTCACGGTAGCAGTCCACGGAAGGGCAGCATAGCAGTTTTGGATGGATTCTCTGGTTGGACCTCATAGGCCAAATTCTGTCTGTTGAAGGAGGAGAGAAATCATTTGGGAACTTCATTTTTACTGATGTAGAATGTGCGTTCGGACGCAGGGCGTCGCGGTGGCCGTTAGTGCAATAAAATGGACTTGGGGAAATCCCTTTGGAGCTTATGGAGAAGCTAGTAGTACCGTGTGAAAGTCGTGTCCCCACTGAGACACACAGTTGGCCTCATCAATAACGAATCGCTTGAGGGGATTCCCGGATAAAAGGCTTCAAAAGACTGATTGAGCTTCTGAGAGGCAGATACCTTCTCGGGAGTCACGTAGAGTATGAGGAGTGTGATTTTGGGCGTGAGGAGACATAACTTTTCGTATATTTTCCGCTGCCGGCCATAGTCGTCCCCGATGAGATGATCTGCAGGGATTCCCAGAGACCGTCGAGCTTTGTGAATTTATCATATATGAGGGATGCCAGGAGGGATAGGACTACAGTGAAACTCCACCTGGACCGCATCGGGTAACTGATAGCAGAACTCTTTCCGCCTCCGTGGGCATAAAGACAGAGGTGACATTGTTCACAGAGGGCCGCATTAATGGCTGACAGATGATTGAGGCTGAAGCTGAGGATATCAAAGTGACTCTTGAGCTTCACAAAGAGATCGTTTGAGGAAGAGTAGTCCCTCTTTGGCATATTATTATATCCTTGTTTACAACAGAAGCAGATAACTTGTAAACCACTTTGAAACACAGAATTAAAGAACTTAAAATAACACTACACAACCACTTTTTTTGAATAAATATTACAACTGACTAATAATGAAGCCCTTACTTGAGCATAAAGGGAGTGGCTCGTTTATGACGTCATCCTTCCAGTTAGCTTCTAGTATTCCTTATAATAATTCCTCAATCTCTGTCCGTATGTAATGTTCCGCACAGCTTTCTCCTCCCACATTTATGGTCAGATTTGAACTTTGAAGGTACCTAAGGAATCCTTGGTCAATACGGACCTAATAAAACTATTTGCAAAGTGATGGAACCAGAAATGAAAAAAAATCAGACCTTGTCTGGTTTTACTACCTACTTTCAAGGTAAAGATAGGACAAAAAAAAAAGGAGGAGATGATTAGAGAAATAGAAAAAGAAAAAAGCATCTCATGTGTACTTAAAAACATATTCTTTGTACTATGCCAACTTTGATGAGGAATGTTTGTACAAAACAAAAATTATTTTCTCTCTCCTCTCTATATATTCTTAAAGGTCTGTTTCACTCACCAACTAGCTCCAAACCTACCCATACCCAAAGGCGAACATATGGGCACCGTAGGCGCCCAAATATGCAGTATTTATTATATATGTTAATCTATATTATATGTTTTTCTGTTTTAGTGCTTTTTTTATTGAGGCTTAAAATATTTTTATGACAAGATATAAATATAACAAAATATTTAGGGGAAGGTTTTATGTGTATAACATCAATAAACATGTAGTTTAAAATTATTCCGCGCCTGAGTGCCTTTCAAAACATAAAATACAACAGCAAAATATTTTTTTAAATACCAAAATGTCAAAGCAATACATATTTAAAACTCAAACACACAGTAACGTTAAAGACATAATAAATTATTCAATAACTAATTCTTTTACAAGTTTCAAACAATGTAATTATATTTTTTCACATGTAAAATACTTCGCCGAAACTTTTGGGGTAGAACTTAAATAAATCAGCCGCATATTGCCATCCAGCACCAGAAGTGTTTATATTCATATTAAATTAAAATATTCAGCATAAAACTAATCTGAGTTTATTTTCTCATAATTGAGATCAATTTCGAGAAAAGTAATTGACGTTGAAATACCATCGTTTCACTAAGAAATAATGACTACTGAAAAGGAACTTTACTTACTAGGGTAATGTGTAGCCCTTCCATGTATTTCTAGATTTCCTTGTCTGAGCTCAACTCGCTTGGTTTTTTTTAAATTAGTCTTTTTGACATCATTCATGATAATATACATACTTTAAATGATAACTTAGGCTAAAATCTCGGACATAATGAACCCTTTTTGATTCAAATGTATGGATTAACAATCTTTTTAGGATATACAATGAAGAGTCAAATTTATGTCCTTAAATTTGAGAGTTGAGCACCCGCCTTAACACACTGAGCTATGGCGCTCCTAAATTTACTTTCAATTTAAATACTCGGATAATAACCAATCAAACGTATTTAAAAAGATTAACGAATTATCAACAAATAATTTACATGAACGATTTAACAAACCTCATTAATAAAACTTTTATGATGTTCTAGCAGATGAGTAACGGGAAGGGAAGGTCCGGACTTATTGGGCCAAAACAGTCCTCGGATTCTTTTCAACGATAGAACCTTAATTTTACTAGACACGTACAATTATCGCCATAGCGCTGAGAATATAGACCTTAAACTGAAGTGTACAAAAAATAAGTTAAGACGGTTAATAAATGTATTTTTTAGTAAATAATTTCGTGTTGGGCAATGGAAATTATGAAAAAACAGCAAAGATAAAAATATGCATGTTCAAAAAGGAGCGTGATACGATACGGGGAAAATCGTTACATTATGCGTTACACAGTATTAAATTATTTTCAAATGAATTATATTTACAGTTATTTATCTATTATCCTTTTTTTGAAATGATTAAATATCTAAGTTGTTAATAAGAATAAAAGATTTTTAAAGTCTCTTATATCGTTAAGAGACATTTTAATATTTATTATTTATTTAATTATTATTCGTTCATCTCCTTAAGAATTTGCAGGTTCAGTTGGTATCGCTATGTCTGATTTATTTTCCTTAAACATTTATTTCGAGTAACTAGAGACTATTACTTTGAGAATTGAAAGCTAAGTTAAATGCTTGGCAGAGAAATTCAGAGCTTGGACCTTTGTGCAACATATCGATTTTTATAGCTTGCGTTTCTTTACCGCATTTTATAATTTTTGTGTTATGTGTGTCTAATTCCCTATTTTTTAAGAAAAGGGAGTGCAATACCTCAGAGTGCTAGGCGTGTTCCATTCTTAAGGTGGAGGGCGCAAGGTTCGAATACTGCCAAGAGAGGAGGTATATTTTTGTCTACCTCATTTTTGAATTCGAGGTTCAAAGACTAATTTATACACTATAATAATTATTTATATCCAGTCGGATGCTGCAATTCTATCGAAACAAATAGCAAAAAACTATGATGTTTATGTATGTTTTTATAATAAAATAACTTTAGGCTTATTTAAATATCTGATTTTTTTTAATTTAAATAATATAATAATGAATTAAAAAAGTATTAACTTTTATCTTTATATTTTTTAGTGGATTATTTAGTGAATTTCTTGCTTAATAGTGTATACTTTATCCATTCATTTCATACAAATATAACTCTTTATTAAAAATAATAAAATCTACAAACTCAAACGAATATTTTTCATAAGAAAAAGGTTAAGTTTTTTTTTGCAAATGGTGGATCACATCACGGAAGTTTTGACTTTTTCAATGATACGTACCATATTTGTACTGATGAATAAAACCCTTCAAAAAGGTAGGCAGACCATGAAATGCATCAAGCCAGAATAATGTAAACTAAGCCAATAAAATATGTAAATGTTCAAAATCTATGAAATTTGACGATATCACTATAACAGAAGAAGAAAAAACTAATGACTGACAAATTGATTTTTTTAAACGTTTTCTTCTGGGTCTTTGACCAGTAGGGATGGTTCCCAGGGACTAAACATATGTATACATACCAACCTGTAATAGGCACTTAGTTGCTAACTCAAGAAAGAGAAAAACAACAACTACAACAACAACAACTTGTAAATGAGTAAATAAGATCCTATCTCTATTGTGAGGTTGTTTTTCCCCCTCATCAAACTTTAAGCTCTGCCCACACACGTCGTCCGTGTTTGAAATATCCCACTCTGTATATAAAAACCCTTTTTATAAGACTTCAAAACATCTATTTCAAAAAATCTATATATAATGATTTTATTCACTTATCAAAATATATCCAAATCTCCAAATGGTTCTACAAAACATAGAGGGTTTTTGAAGGTTATCACTTTAGAATACATTGCAAATATTGGTCAGGAAGAACTAGTGATGAATAAAGGCTGCTATCTCCATTCGTTACCAAAAGAGGAGGACTTAAATCCCGAATTTAAATAAAAAGAGAAGGTTTTTTGGCCGAAGTTCGACTATAGTACATTAAACGTTGAAAGGACACTAAAGTAAAAACATATATAAGATCCCAGTCGGTTAATAAAAATGAATATAAAACATTTTTAAAGTTTATTATCTTAAAATTAAATATGGCGACAAAGAATCCTAAACCAATTTCAAATAAACGAAAAATTAAGCAAGTATGCTAATATTCCAGAGGAATCAAAATTATACATAAATGAGTTCTATGTTATTCATTTGCATGCAAAATACTGTTTGATTAACCGACCATTCTGTCAGAAGGAAAGGCTTGTATATGACAAATAATCCTGTTATTCTAATATATTGGACCTTAAAGGCTGTATCAATCGTTATGTTGAAGAGCATGCCTCGATATTATTACGAATGGATTGTGTAACCTTTTCATTTTGACCTTTAAAAGGCAAAATGTAGTACGCCAGTTCGTCATACTAATTTAATCATTCTTTTTTCTACTTCAACAAACATGGAAATCCCTCTAAAATATCACAAATTTCGTCAAATATTAATATCTCTATGTATTTAGCTTCTTCTGTTCAAAATATTCGGCCTTATTTATATATTGTCTTCAAATCCTTTTCAAAATACCGTAACATGAAATCTTCCCGGAAAAAATACCACGAGTTTTTTGTCAATATATTATTTTTTTTGTTAGAAAACGAATTACCATTCAATCATATTATCAAAAGAATCAACTCTTTTTACTATATGCACTCACCCTTTCGTTGACTCTTCTCCTGCATATCTATAACTTTATGTCATACTAATTAATATGGCCTTACCTTCCCTTTCAAATCCAAGGAACATATAAATAATCCCTTAAGAAATACCAAAAGTGTTCATCACATCCTTAAATTTATTTATTTTTTGTTAAAAGAATATTAATTCATGACAAAAGAATTTTCCTTTGAGTGCATTCAACCGGGGGTTGGATGGAATGCAAGCCTCTTGAGTGGGTCTTACACTATGGAGTTGGTTGTTGTTATTCTCATAGAATTAAGCACATTCATATGTTTTTTTAATTATTGTTATTATTATTTCATTTCCTCTTCAAGGACCCCGGCTATTAATTTTTCATTACAACTATTATTATTAATAAATGTTTACCAAGGAAATGCAGAGGGTTTTTTTTTCTTCATCATCCATCTTAAAGTCATCATAATAGGGCTTGAGCACCATACATAACTACTACTACCCTCATAACGTAAACAATGATATAATTAAAAAAGTTGAATTAAAAATATCTCTTTCTCTCTCTCGGCCTTCTTGACAAGATGACAGGCACAACATAGGGTGTGAATGAGCCTTCTAAGGAAGACAATGAATGAAGGTTTCTGAATCCAAGGAGAGTTCTGGGAAATCCTTTTATATTCAATGGACATTTTGTCCTCGGATTGCCTGCCGTGGGGATTTTGGCCACATGGAATTTTCGCCGTCAACCTATATTATTAAAGAATAAATGTTTTTCATTTTTATTTTGGCTATAAGTACCACTATATATTTGAACAGACCAGAAGCCATGCTACAAAACTATGATTCTAGATTCCCTATTTTTACCTCCGCCGAAGGAGGTATTGTTTTCACTGGCGTTGGTTTGTTGGTTGGTTGGTTGTTTGTCAGCAGGATAACTCAAAAAGTACGGAACAGATTCGGATGAAACTTTGTGGAGTTGTTGAAAATGCCAAAAGGAACAAGTGAGTAAACTTTGGCATCTCTGAGTGCAGAATTAAGATGCAAAATGACTAAATACTAATAAATATTTCAAGTTAGCCTACTCTGCCAATAGATGTCGCTGTGCTGTGGAAATCGGGTGCCGGGAGCGTTTCCTCTCGGAATTTCCGTCGAGGGGAACCCTCCCCCGTCCCTCTACGCCGCCCCAGTCGCGAAAAATCCGCCTCGGAAGGCTCATAAGGACCCCGTGACGGCGGAGGTTTGCACTCTCTGAGTGTATATATGCCTCTAGTTGTTATGTTTGGCTAAGAGAGGTAATGGATGGATATTATTTTTAAAGCACATATTTGTAGGCAGAGAGTCAAAAGTATAGTTGAGATGCTTTACTGTTGTATATAAATATGTAAAACATTTATTCATTTGATAGTCCTTATTTATTAGTTGGGTGATAAGAAGTATAAAATTAACTAAAATATTGTATTGCACAAACCCCTCATTTTCTAGTTGGCAAGCCTTAATTCCTTCTTTTTGTACGTCTTATTGTCAATATTTATTTATCCTATGGGGACGATACAACGATATATAAGCCTTCATTCTTATCCCCAAGCCTGACGAGTAGCTCGATTAATTATTAGGAATATAAGAATATTCTATTTTAAAGAAATCTTGAATTACAAGCATATAGACCCATGAGATGAGACATTTTCTGTTTTTAAGATGATATTCTTAACTCTGAGTGAATGTTCAGGCCTCAATAGACCCGAATAGTTTTGATGCCATATTTTATGATGATTGCTTTTAAAAAAGATCCATGCATTCACGCGCTCAAAAGTCCTAGTGTTGTATCCTTTGATAATAATAATACATAAGTAGCTCGGACCCGTCCTGTTTGTATAACTTGAGCCCTTGTTATCTTTGGAGAGTATGAATTGTATTTACATCCAAATGACATCATCAATTACTCGTACTATAAGTCTCATATTTGCCTATGTTTTGATACCACATCTACTCACATCAACCTTGTCGTGAAGGAATTTGATGGCCGTGAAAGCTTGAGGGTTGAAGCATCAATGGGTAGCTCTGAATATTGGAGTATATATTAGCTCTCCATTGTAGTGGAAAACAGCGACAGAAGGAGCTGAAGAGAGAGTGAGACTTAATATATTCAATATCTTTTTCCCCATGAAATAGTGAGCCAATGATGTCACACTCTCCCTAATTCATGATTAAAAAAATATGCAGTCTCACTCTCCTTCAGTTCTTCTACTCGCTGTCGTTTCCTCGTCGGTAGAGAGCGAACAAATAACCTGATATTCAGCGATACCACCCGTTGCTTCGGCACTCTATATTCTCGATTTGTCTGTAATCTATATTGGAAACGACTCTTTTTTTATCACTGCACCTCTTCTTGCAATTGATTTTCCCCTTTTATATTTATCAAATATATTTATCAATTATACTTTTTTCCTTGAAAAAAAGAGTGATCACTTTAAATAAATTATTAGATTGTCTTCACATATAGGCTTTTTCTGTGTTATAGATTATTATCAGGAAATGATGGAAATATTAATTAAAGAAACTGATGGTTTCATAATAAACAAAACTCGATAACAGACGTATATATTGAACAGACTTATATATATATATATCTAAAGAAGTTTGTTGATAAAGATGATGTGTTTATGAAAGAAGGGTTCAAGTGTCGATTGTATCTTTATTTGTTCTTGAAATGTCGACTCTAAATGGGAGCAAAAATCATTCACTCATTGGCTTTAAGAAAAATCAATAAAATTTTATGTTGATTTTAAATAAGCTTTACAGAAAATAGTACGAGGGCTGGTCAATAAGTCTGACTTTTTCCCGCCTTATAATTAATTAGGCTACCAACAGTCAACAAGCATCTATGAACTTACTCCTGGTTTGAGCCATAGATATAATAAATACATAGAGAGGTTTTTTTGAATTCTTCTGAGAATACGTCATTGCCCAATACAAACATATCTTTCTATCTCTATGATCAAACGATGACGTAGATCAAATTACTTTGTTTATATTGGGCAATGGCGACAGCTGAACGACGATGTTTCTCTGCTATTGAAGGGAATAAGTATTTTTATATCTCTATGTTTAGCACGCTGGGTATTTTAGTTTGGGTTGGGACAGTTTTTTAAAGACAAACATCTTTGTGAATTATGAGAAAAGTAAAGTTCGTATTTCCGTACCTAATTTTAAACTTTATTGTTTATTACTATTTGTTATGTATTTAATTTATGGTTTTTATATTTATTTAT
>CP045903.1:7710808-7737462 GCA_013387185.1 Caligus rogercresseyi
ACCAGGAAAATACGGCCTAGAAAGAAATGGACCAGGAAAAAAATGGACCAGAAGAAATGGATCAAGGTAAAAAAAGGAAAATTATAGGTAGGCAAGTAGTTGAGTGGAATACACTTAAGTATTTTTAAATACTATTTTCTCATATTAAGTGAGTAATAATTAATAAAATGTTTTGTATTTGGCATATTTTCGATAAATACTCCCTTTTTTGTTGTCAACTGTAGTTCAAAATTACCCAAATTTTGTAAATATTGCGTATTGGTCTTAAATAACAAACATAGCGATGTATTTTCGAATTTGCATATTTTCTGCACCATTTATTCTGACACAACCAGAATAGGTGTAGAATATCTGCTTTGAGACTTTTTCCTCAACAGCTGAAGAATCATGAAATAGTTATCTATATTCCAAGGATGCACCACGTTATTTCAATGTTTTATTTAACCATACGCTTGTTTCCCCCCTTCACACCTGCAATTTCAAACGACAGTTTGACGATGAGGGGGCTCTTTTCTATGTCCATATCATTCGGCATTGCCTTTTAAGCTAGAAGAAGTTGCTTAGCTGACTCTTGTGGTCCACTTAGCCTTCGAGGCATAATGTATGTCTTATAATGAACTTTGTTTCATGATGAATTCTGATTTGCCCAGTCGTAGCCCATTATACCTAATTCATTGCCGTAGCCACATCACGTGAACGTCCAAATTCCCTGGATGCCTTCAGAAAAATGACTGACGTTGTTTACCTTCCTGCGTGGGACGTTGAACAAATATGTAATGGACTTGAATAAGTTATATGCTCAGTCACAACATGGATGTGTGTGTGTTAGTATGTGAAGGAGAGCATCCCTTGTTCTTGGGTTATGATGAGAGGAGAGAGAGAAAGAGAAGGAGTAAAAAAACAAATAAATCTTTGTTAAAGTTAATCTCAAGCCTGTAATTATTATTATAGGCAAAAGAATAAAAAGGCATGTCTGACATGGGTAAATGAAATTATTAAAGCCATAGATCATGTTTTACGGCGATATGTAGCATATAACGAGAAGGAATAATATCATTTGAGTGTTTAAGGGGGAATAACATAATGATAAATGTTTTAGTCATTAGATTTTCTCTACATGTAGACATATTATGACTTTTTGTAGCTTCGTTAAAGTTGAACAACTATTATTGAATCGTAACTAAGTTTTCTATAAGTAGAAAAACAAAGTTCTACATAAAATTATCAATTTAAAAATAGGTAGGCTTATCTGAAAAATATAAAGGTAGACAATTGTGCCTGAAAAAGTATGTATTTTTTACTGAGTATATTTACATATTGACAAAAGTGATATATATATATATATCACGAAACCACCGGACACCTTTTTTCGCCGGGACCCGGCCGGACTTAAATTTTCTCTAGCCGGCCAAACTGGCCGGGAATAATATATTTTGGTTCCTTTGACATTCTGAAGTGACGACAGTTTTTTTAGAAAAGCATTCTAAAAAAATTGGTGACAACGTTTTTTTTAGAATTTTTTTTCCAAAAAGTGACGACGATTTTTTTTGAAAATAATTATTTTCTAAATAAAATTTATGAATGATAACGAAAGAAAAAATTGAAGTCCCGGCCGGTGTCTAAAAAAACCGGGACACTGGGCCGTGCAGGGACGCTACAAAAAAGCCGGGACCCGTGCCGGGTACCCGGTCGTTTCATGATATATATATATATAGCCTAAATTCTAGTATATGTATATACATACCGGGTGGAACGCAGAAATTGTTACACTCTTTAATCTCTAAATTAAGAGGTCTTGAAGACAGACTTTTAAGTAGTCCAAGGTATTAGCAAAATGCAACAACAAAGAACCGTGCCTGGTGAAAATTTCAAGTTGATTACTCAATCAGTTCACGAGAAAATGGCTTCAGAACGAGACACCCGTTGTAAAAGTCCGCGCGCTTCTTGATGCTGGGAAGACACCCACAGAGATTTCGAGGCTTTTGGGCGTAGCCAAATGTCTGTGTACCGCATTAGCAAGAAGGACAACATCGAGAGGAAACGTGAAAGTGTTGAAGGCCAAAGAGACCTAAAGGTCATCAAAAAGGCATTCGGAGGCGGAACCACTGAAATCAATGAGGGCTCATGCAAAGGACATGGGGATTCCGCACACAACGATGTGAGATCGGTCAAAATGCTAGGGGGGAAGAGTTCGGGGAGGGTGGAGAGGCCACTTCTCACTGAGAGAATAAAAGCTGTCCATCTCCAACGTTGTCAAGCTCTCCTCAACAACCTGAAGAGTGCAACAGCTGGCCGCATCATCATCTTCTCCGATGAGAAGACATGGACTGTTGATCAGTAAGGAACCGCCGGAATGACTGCTATCTCAGCTTGGGGAAAATTGATAAGTCTGCTCGGACCCTGACCACCACAAAGCACCCTGCAAGTGCAATGTCCTTGGGATTTGTGGCCTCCAATGGCATCGCTGTACAACTCATTTGGTTCCCGACAGGATTCAGGCTCAAGGCAGCTGACTACATCAAGGTGCTGAAGACGAAATTCCTTCCTTGGTAAGGGAAATTTCCCTGATGGCAATATGGTTTTCCAGCAGGATGGGGCACCTGCATACACCGCATTAACTGCCCAGAATTGGCTGAAGAAGCATGTGGAGTTCTGGCCTAAGGACATGTGGCCGCTCTAGAGCCCAGACGCCAACCCGCTGGATTACGCCTTCTGGCCGCACGTTCAGTCCAAGGCATGTACACTACTCCACGCAAATGTTGAGGCCATGAAAGCCTCCGTTAATGAGCACTGGACCTCCATGTCCAGGAGTACATTACAAGACCTGCAACCTTCAGGAGGCGTCTTGAGGCCATGTGATAGCTGACGGCGACTACATCGATGATTGATTATATATATGCCATAAACTATATATTAAATTTTTTCCTTAAATTTTGAATATTTACTGAAATATAAGTAGCTAAAGTTAAACTACAAAGTGTAACAATTTCTGCGTTCCACACGGTAATATATATATATATACTAGACTTTAGGCTCTTATTAGACCATTCATGTTTATTGTATTGATTTTTCCATAAAAATACCCGGTCGTTTCCTGATATATATATATATATATACCTAAATTTTAGTATATGTAATACATATAGTAATATATATATATATACTTTAATTTAGGCTCTCAGTAGACCATTCATGTTTATTGTATTGATTTTTCCATAAAAAAACTTATTAGAAAGAACATACTAAAAATATTTATAATTTACCACATATATTCTTTGTCCTTCATTACATTTCGACCTTCTCAAGGTAGAGACAGCACAGGCATATATCTCCCCCTCAGATAAGGAGAACCAGGCCTGAGGCACCTTCTTTTTTCAGAATTTCTACTGATGGTCAGAAACTACAACACACCCTCTTCTTCAGAATGGACTAGATCCTGAAGTCCATGGAGCTCAGATCTGAGGACTAGAGTGGACACAATTCCTTGAACTAAAAGTCTATAACTAGTCATTACAGAAACCTGAACCAATTAATTGTTGGGAGGAAGTCCCATCTTCTTGGAACACAAAGGAGTGCCCGGCATTCTATATGTACCAATGTACTATATGACAATTCCTTGAAAGGAGATGCAGGTACACCGCTTGATCGATCTTCACACACCCCTCGATGAAGATCATTGGAGCCTTTGAATAAGAAACGATATCATTTGATATTTCCTTACCATTGTGTATGCATTTTGTATGAATACCTATTCTAAACAACAATAAATATATTATGATCCTAAGTTCGATAGAGTATTTTAATGCTATAATGCTTATTTATATCCTGACGGATGCAATTCTATCGAACCATATAGACAAAAAAGGTGCGACAGCCGTGCGTTTTAAGGCGTGTTCAACTCTCATGTTGGGGGCGCAGGTTTGAATCTTGAGAGGGGATGGTCATTTTGGTCTACCTCGTTGATAAGGTCATAGGTTCGAGTGACTCATTTTAATGCTATAATGCTTATTTATATCCTATCGGATGCAATTCTTATATATATATAACTTAAATTATTTTTTTCTGATTTTTTTGGATATGAGTTCGAATATTTTAATAAATCTTTGTATGTTTCAGAGTCTCAATGATATCTTTTTTATTCGCAGCTATCATAAAAATATTCTTGTTTATATAGTTTTACTATGTATTATTATCGATTTTTATATATAATCTTATGTATATATTTTTTCTGAACTGTGAATTAAAAAAAAATTAAAAAAAAATCTTCTGACAAAATATTATGCATCAACTTAACTTTCATTATGAATATAACATGCATCAAACATATATAAGAGGGCTAAAGCAGAGGCGCTAAGATCGACTTTTTTGCACCTCGTTGATGGATGACCCCAAACACAAAAAAAATAACTGATGCATTTCATTCAAATGGTATTCCTCTTAGATTGCATTCTCTAACATATATATATATATATATTATATTGCTTGACTGATACTCTTAGAGATGAAAATAAGAACACAAAAGTGTATAATTGATAAACTCTCACTTATGAAAATGTATAAAAAGAGTTTTCTCAAGATCTGAAATGATTTAACTTTATGTCACCATTTCTATTTATTCAAAACAAGAGGAAAAATTTCTCTTGTTTTCCCAACATAGACATATTATTACTATAATGCTTACATATGTGGTAATGATATATTTCAGCCTTCATAATTTATCTTTTTTTTGTTTGTTGTAAAAAACATTAATTTTGTAAGACTTTTTATTTTGTTCCTTAAAAAACAGTTGTAAAGCATTTTTTCATGTGAAACACCTTTGTTTTCCGATATACATACATATATATATATATAAATAAAATACACACAATATATATATATATATATATATATATATATATATATATATATATATATATATATATATATATCATACATTATATACATATCTATTTATATATGTATATACAGGGTCCCCCGTTGAAATTGGCGCGAAAACTCTTTCTCACAAAAAATTGAATAATTATATAATTAATAGAGATATTAATTTAAAATAAAGTGCATTTAAAAGGTTAGGATGCCCTGTATAGATTATTAAAAATAATCTCCCTCAGCGTCGATAACTTCCTGTATGCAGCCCCTGAAAGCGGCGCAGACTCTCTTCAACATCTCCCTGTCCATGGACGTCACATCCTTCTTGATGGAGGTAATGATGAATGCCTTCTGTGTTGTTTGCACGTCTATTAGTCCGTCCTTCAAGATAGCCCCAGACAAAATAGTCCATTGGATTAATGTCTGGGCTCCTGGGAGGCCACATCTCCTTCCCAACCATGTCGTAGGTGTTCTCCTGCCGCATTGGATAGATCTAATAGACATGGCAGGGTGCAAGCCCTGTTGCAATTTTTTATTGGGTTTCCCTAACCTCCAGCTCCTCAGCAATTGACGATAATGAGCACAAATTCAATGATAGTTTTTGAAATATACTTTCGGTGCCGAAATATCGGTCGTCCTCTTGTATGATGATGATGAATTCCTTATAAGGACCCATTTACAGTTTGTCATATTTTAAGCCAATCAGATAAAAGAGCAGAAAGGCTAGCGTTTTTATGATGTCACTGTCCTTTGACCACCCCTGCATTTTATAATCGCCTTGCTTCTTCAGTGCTTTTATAACAAGTGTTTTTGATCCCAGTCATACCAAAAGGGACAATTTACTACCTCAACAAGTGCAAATTCATTTACACATATATACATGCCGTAAGTACATTTTATAAGGCAATGATTTGTTAAATAAATACCACCAGGGCTCCCATCTCTTTGATGGGAGTTCTTTGGTGATAACTATTATTATTATTATTATAAGATAAGATCTTAACTGTGAATTCAATAACTCATCAGTGCACCTTCCATTTACGGCGCCTCTTCTTTTCCACCCCATATAGTATATATATGTACATTAGGTCGTCCTATATTTAACTGCAAGACGAAAACCTCGCTGGTGACATACTGCTTTTCTTGACTTGATATCAGTTGTTTTATTGTCTTCTTGACCACTGAGGACAGTTGATAATAATAATTTGCTCTACGCTGTTAACATTAATCAAAACTATATTTTACCTAACTAAATAGTAACAAATACTGTCAATAGCGGCCAATTAAGGGAACCCAAAAAAAGGATCGTATGGGACAAGTAGCCGTTATACACAGAAGGTACTATTTTTTCTTTTACGGTGAAGATATGGGTGACCAATGTGGAATATTTGAAATGCTATCTATATATTAATTTTAGCAGATTATCTCCTTCTCTCAGCTCATCTCTGTCCATCTACCCTTTTCTTATATAAATACGTCACCAGATGGGGCGACAGACGTTTCTTTCCATTTTTCTCAAGAGATAATATATATTAGGAAACGACTGGGACCGCCTTTTTTGCCAGGACCCGGGCCGGTTTTTTTAGAAATGAATGTCAAAAAAAAAGTGAAGGAGGTTTTTTTAGAAAAGAATCTACATAAAAAAGTGAAGACGTTTTTTTAGAAAAATATTTCAAAATCCTTTAAAAAAAACGTCGTCACTTTATGAATGACAAACGAAAGAAAATATTTAAGTCCTGGTCCAGTGTCTAAAAACTCGGGACACCGGGCCGGGACGCTCAAAAAACTGCCGGGACCCGAGCAGGGTACCCGGTCGTTTCCTAATATATATATATATATATATATATTATATTATTTCCTGTTTTATATTAAATATATTTTAGTTCACATTTGATTAATGGAGGTGGTAATTATTTACCCCTTCGTTTGCAAATTCTCTTGGCATCTCCCATAAATTTGATCTGGCAACCGTACAATTTGTGCCATGTTATCAGTCGCAACGGTTGACACAATTGAATGTGTGTGATTATTTGATCCATTATGATACAATTGACTTCACAAATTATTCATTATAAATAATCCCAGAATATAATCTTGATTACCGATATTTAGTATGCATCAGACCTTTAGTCTTGTAGGCACATTATAAAAGTATAAATAGTTCAACTCATGTGGCATCTGTTTGGGGATTTCTTTATCTATTATTATTTAATTTATTTATGATTTGAAGTACAGATGACATGGTTTCTAAGCATTTCTTGATGGGGAATGTTTTTTAAATAATAGTCAGTCTCATATACCTAAGATTCTTATTATCACTATTCAAAGGGAATATCTTAATTATATCCAGTGCAATAAATTTTGATTTTGTCAGAATCCATATTATTTATGTTTTAATGAAAAAAGAATGTTGCTTTTAAGTGCAATAGTTTTAATTCATTGAAAATATTCATATTTTTCGAATGGAATATTTTACAATTTCAGTGTAATATTTACCTCCGCCGAAGGGAGGTATTTTTTTCACTGGCGTTGGTTGTTTCTCAGCAGGATAACTCAAAAAGTACGGAACGGATTCAGATGAAACTTTGTGGAGTTGTTTGAATTGCCAAAAGGAACAAGTGATTAAATTTTGGCATCTCTGAGTGCAGAATTAATGTTAAAACGAGCTAAATACTAATAAATATTTCAGTTAGCCTACTCTGCAATAGATGTCGCTATGCTGTAAAATCAGGTGCCGGGAGCGTCTTCCTCTCGAATTTCCGTCGAGGGGAACCCTTCCCCGTCCCTCTACGCCGCCCCAGTCGTGAAAAATCCGCCTCGGAAGGCTCATAAGGACCCCGTGACGGCGGAGGTTTGCACTCCCTGAGTGTATATATGCCTCTAGTTATCTAATAATAATAAAAATATTTGGATTGTGTCAATGGGAATATTTAAAATTAGAGTAATGGAATATTCTCAATTACCCAATGGAATATTTTTTTATCAATGTGAATACTTATAATTTTGAGTAATGAAATATGTTATATGCCCAATGAAATATTTTTGTTGTTATAAGAATATTCTTCTTTTCTCACAAAAAACGTTTATTTTGTCATATACAAAAAACGTCACATGAAGTATCTGAATTATATTTAATAAATATTTCAATATTTTCAAATGCAATAGTTTTAAATTTTCAAATTACTAGTTTTAAATTTTTAAATGCAATAGTTTTAAATTTTCATATGATACTCATATGTTCATTTTAATATTTTCATATACAATATTCGTTAACCTATAAGATTAAATTTTTAATAATGTCTAATATATAGTCATATACAAAAAATCGTATAATTTTTTTATTAGTTCATAAACATTATTTTAATATGAATATATGCAGTATTATAATTCTATAAAATGAAATATTATTGCTATGTCATATGTATGATAGTTTTATTCTGTCATTTTATATATGGTTTTTTGTATAAAAAAATGTGTGCAATCGACTGGATACAAATAAGCATTTGTATCTACAAATTAGTCTATAGAACCTAGGGTCATATCAACGAGTTAGACCATAAATCCCTCTTGGGATTCGAACCTCCGCCCCCAACATTGAGAGTTGTAACCCTTTAACGCACAGGGCTATCGCACTCTCTTTTGATTATTATCATTTTAATGCCGAACGTAATATTTTCATTCTATCAAATAGTCATTTTTTCTAAAAGATAATATATTTTTTTGTCAAATGTAATATTTCGAAAATTTATTTTCTTTCTTTCTCATAATATGCATAATAATGTTGGACGACCTAATGTGATGTAAGTGTATGTAATTATCATATTAAAGCAATATACATATATATGAATGGTGTATGTATCGACATTTATAAAACAAGAAGATGAGGCAGAGAGTAATCATAATAATAATAATAGATGAGAGACTCAATCTATCTAACTCATCTTAGTAAAAAGTGAAAATGATTGCCGTAGGGCTTTTATTGAGGCACTGCCTCCCGTCACCACCAACCTACTCATCCATCCATCAGGCACCAAGGACAGACTGGCTTTGAATGGCCCATAGAAATGGATATTGCTTTATCCTCAGGATACAGAACCTTATTTTTCTTGAAAGTGATGATGAGTACTCATCGTTTAAATTATAAAGAACAACACAAAAGCAATAAATTGATGCTTTTAGAAGAAAAAAAGATTTATAAAACATACATTTAGTTAGTCAAAAATCAAAAATTCAGGGGTTGGGATATATTTTTTTACTTTATTCTTCATGAGTACTTGTAATTAACTTTATATATATATATAAACATTATATGTAGATTAAGATTTATATGATAAACACAAGTCAACCGGAATTCTTTATATGTTATCAAAAAAATATAATAAAACACAATTCTTCCCATAAATATTTATAGATTACATATAAAATAAATTAAGACCTTTGCGTAGAGAGCTCCAAAGTTGATTGCCTTTGAAAAAGAATAATGACTATTATTGTTGAAGCCAAAAGAGAACTATATATTTACATTATTTTCTCGTTGACTTTCCCTCAAAAACCTCTGAGCCCCAGTTGCACAAAGCGCTTTAAAATGCTCGACAAGGAAAAAAATCATTTAAACAGATATGACAGAGGCATCCGGAGTCTTTGCAAGGCATGTATAATTTAATTAGATATGAAATTGGGTCTTAAACCTCCTTTTATCAGCAATTCTTAACAATGACATTAAGATAGTTTTCTTCCATCTTGAAGTGGGGTCGAAGAGGTCTAAAACTTTTAATAAGTTTTATCAGCCGTGTCTGTATCTCAATCTCCGTACATTTTTAAATGTCATGGAGTGAGCAAAATATGTTCCTTTTATTATTTATTTACTTTTAAAGCTGTGATAATATTTATATGATATCAGGATTATGGCGTTCGCAACCTTACCGTTCGCCTCTTCGATTTGAAAAAAATCCGTTCAGGTGTTCATCTGTTCAATTTTTTAATGTTCGTCCGTTCGTTGAACCAATATCAATTATTTTATATTTGAAATTTGAATAAAAATCCATTATTTGAAAAATGTTTTCAATTTTTTTTTTGTAAAGAAACGTCTTCACTTTTTTTCTGAAGTGACATAAGAAACATTGATCGAACTTATTTTATAAAAACGTCCACACTTTTGAAAACAATATCGATTGAACGGACGAACGCCAACAAAAAAATATTCCGTTAATCCGTTCATGTATAATCCGTTCAGGTGTTGGATTTTGAACGTGCGATCGCGAACGGCGTTCACTTTTTCGTTCATTCCACAGCCCTGTATGATATATACACACATTTTCCTGTCCAAATCATTTGTTGTTCTCAACCTACCTAAAGGATCGTTAGAAGTAAAGGACGGCTCACTATTGGTTCCTTCCTTGATCGGTTCAGCCAATCAGGAGTTTTCATATATTTCAAATATCTTTTATGAGCCGCGAAGATTTAAGTGATCTTTTAAAATGGCATCTTTATTGAATTATTGGTCTAATATCCTTATTTACGATTACTTTATGATATATCTTAATTGGTAGCATAGTTATATTTCCAAAAAGCCTCCACCAAAAACAAAATGTATACTAATGAACCATGCATTATATATATCTTTAGAGCCATATTGTTGTTATCAAAAGGCATATAAATCAAGACGGAATTAAAGTGGCTTTGTTTTTAGCATCGCCTCTTAATTTACAGAGTAACGGTACAGGAGGCAAGAAACCGTTTTGTATGTTTTTTTGGGGAGGCGAATGAGAAAAAAACAGAGAAAGAGACTACTACCATCTGGCCTTTCAAGGGATCACAACGGTGCTAAAGTATTAAATGACTGAAAAAGTAAAAGTGAGTTTCACTTTATGAATGTACTCATCAAAAGAAAAAAACTGACATAAGGTCAACAATATGTAGTTAGAGGCTTCACTTGCTTTACAGGCTACTGCTGTAGAAATGGAAATACAAGCATATGTGGAATAGCCAAATATTTCTTATAAACTCATTACTCAAGACTGATTCCTTCAAATTATGTTTGTGGAGTTCATATTGATTTTTCGGCTTTAAATAAAGATCATTATTTTTTTAAATACTTTAATTATTATTTTATTGCGTATGCAAATATATATATATATATATATTATTATTATTACATATGAGGGCATACCTTTATGGTATCAAATAAAACACTTTGATTTTGGTTCAATATAATTCTTCTAAGTCATGTACAGTTTTTATTAAACTTTTGAATCACTTCGAATAATTAGACTGGCCTCAAAAAAATATGTCTGAACTTTACTATATGAATACCTGTCAGTTGAGTTCAGACATTTTCATTTATTGCTTTATCAATGTGGCAAAAAATAATATCCATGACCTGATGTCCTTAGAAGGTAGTTTTTTAAACCCAATTTGCACTCGTTGTGGCTGGTGACATCTAAAGGTTCATGGACCCTGGTGTTAAATCCTATATATATATAGGTATATATTCTAGCTTTGGCCTCCGTAATTAAATGTTATCAATACTAAAGAGTAATCCTTAGTATATAGTTCTTACTATTACATGAAAGATTGTATGTTAGATATTGTATCTGGTCTACATCCATAGAATCCCATACAAATAACATTAAATATGATGCTAAGATTACTTTATACCAGGGGTCGGCAACCCAAAATGTTGAAAGAGCCACAAGGGACCAAAAAAATTATAATAAATGTGTCTGGAGCCGCAAAAAAATTAAATCCTTATATAACATTCATTTGGTGCAACTTATGGTACAGTATTTTCCTCTCCCATCTTTTTTTAAAGTTTCTAACATTTCCAGGGAGCCACTAGGACAGCTTTAAAGAGGCGCATGTGGCTCTAGAGCCGTGGGTTGCCGACCCCTGCTCTATACGTTATCATCAAAGCACTGCTATGATATATTTGTATTTCCAAAGATACTACATATTTATATATGATTTAATGTATCTGAATAAATAGATATCAAGCCAATAAATAATTCCTTTTATTTAAAGAAAAATTATTAATATTTAAAAACTGTCATTTTTTTCTCTTTTAAACAAATAATTTAAACATATGATTCATTCTTAATTCCATGGTCTTTTTGGGGGATGCCCAAGAACGGCTGTATGGACCTGAGACCTGAGCATTTCCATACATACTTACAAATACAATACAAGCTCCTTCATTCTTCAAAAGAAGATTTTCATTTCTCATCCATTTGACAGTTCTTTCTTTGAAGGACAATTCTTTTAACGTAGTAACGTGATAATAATAATAATAAAGAAAATCATTGTTCTCCCTGGGAAATACACATTTAAAATACCAGTCAAAACGAACCTTCTGTCAATAATAATACATGATGATGTCATGTCCTCCTCGCAATGTACTCTCAAATATTTACTTACGTTGTAAGGAGTATTATAAAAAGGTCAGGGTGCCCCATGACGAATGACATAAAAATACATATATATTGTATATATCTATTGCTTCATTTAATATCAGGATGTTGTAATGAGTCGTCTTCCTTGATATTATATATATATGCAGTGTTGTGAACGGAACGTAAAATTGAACGGCGTTCCGCGGAACGGAAGAAATTGAACGGAACGATGAACGGAACGGAAAAAAATTAACGGAACGATGAACGGAACGCTAAAATTGGTCTTTTTGCGTTCCGTTCAAATAATATTCAAGAGGAAATCACCCAACCTCGATTTTAGTATGTATTATACAATTTTATCAGGTTTGTTGTCGGTCACTATATTTAATTATTTAGTTACTAACATAACTTTATTTATTCCGTTCGTTAACCCTTTCGATCTAACCTCCAAACTAAGAAGAGGGAAGCTGCGTCCAGGTGTAGGGTATTAATTGATGCACTCTCGTTTGGGATCAAACGAAGATTTGGAGCCTACTTTGAACGTAGGGAGATGCTAATTGCTTCAGCATATATCCCTGAGTTCAAAGTAGGCTTTTTAGACATCGCAAAGCACAGTGTGTGTGTAATCCGTTATATTTCAGCACGAAGTAGCTGGTCTAAAATAATAAATAAATTTAAATAAAATAAACAAAACAATAATAAAAACACAAACTAATTAATAAGCGTATATATATACATGAATATATAAAATATGAATAAAAAACCACATCGATTTTTGGGGAAATCATGCCATGAGATCGGAGTAATCTATAGCGCCACTCCCTCGGCGAGAGCTATTGCTGCATCCCTGGCAGCTCTCCACGTCCTGGCCTGTCGCAACTGTGGACTTTTATTCCAGGCAGTTCTTGCAGCACATACCAGGGTATCTGCCTGCCAGAGGAGGGGGTTGGGGACGATTCCGGCTGCGTCGGATCTGGTCTCCTTTCCATTTTTTGTCTCGAAGAGCATGAGGCCAAGTGGGTTTCTCCCTCCTTCTTCGCCGTCCCTACTCCAAAATGCCTTCCACGCCTCCATGGCTGCAGACCGCACGGCCATGATGTTGATGGATGGAAGCCCTGCCGACTTCAGGAGGTCCCGGACGGGTATGTGCTCTCTCCTGAGCCTGCCAGTGAGAGTCCTGGCAACATCATTCAGAGCTACCTGGGCAGCTGCAAGTGGTCCTGTGGGGTTACTGTCTCCAAACCGTACGGGTGTGACCGCTGAGACAGCATAGCCGACCTTCCCAAGAACAATGCCCTTGGCAAGTTGGTGGAGGTAAGGACCCCTTGGGATGTGCTTCGCCAACCTTACAACCATGTTGGCCCTGACCCTGGCTGCCCTCGCCATGATGTCAACATTTAAGTTGAGTGAAAGGGTGGAGTCAAACTTTGCCACTAGCAACTCCAATTCACTGGAGGGGGAGACTGTGGAGGGGCCGACCTTTACCTCAACCCTCTTCCTTCTCTCTTTACTGTCCCTACCACCCGCCAGGAGTACCTGGGTTTTTGTGTGGTTTAAAGAGAGCCCATTTCTCGCTGCAAACTCCACAAATTTGGCGGCGAGGAGGTTCAGATTGGTCTCCACCACATCAACATCTCTGCCCGCTGTCCAGACGCTGACGTCGTCTGCATAGCAAACAATGTTCTCACCCACCCCCATCTCCACTGGGAGGCCAGCCATGAGTATGAGAAAGAGTAAAGGACCAAGGATAGAACCTTGGCGGACCCCATACTTCACGTCGACGAAGTCGCTCCTGGTGCCGTTCCAATTGACGCATTGCTTGCCTCCATTCATGTAGGATCCAAACCAGTCTCCCACTCTCCTTGTGACGCCAAGGTCCTTGATTTTTTCCAGTAGGAGGTCGCAGTCGACGGTGTCAAACGCGGAGGATAGATCAAAGGCCAGTATGCCTACGACCTTCCCTTCCTAGACAGCCTTTATCCATTTGCTGTGAGCCGTTCCAATGGCTGTAGTAGTGGAGCGGCCAGCCCGAAAGCCAAATTGGCTGTTGGGTAAGGCGCTAATTTTTCCCATATGGTACTCCAGATCAGCCTTAACTACCTTCTCCAAGATCTTGGAGAGGACGGGGAGCAGGGAAACTGGCCGATACGAGGCTGGGTCCTTTGGGTTTTTCCCTTTACCTTTGTGCACTGGAATTACAATGCCTGTTTTGAGAATGACGGGTACCTTGCCGTTGGCAAGAGAGCAATTGATCAGGTGGGAGATAGGGGAGGCCAGAACTTCAATTCCTAGTTTGAATACAGATGCCGGCAGTCCGTCCACGCCCATCGCCTCTGTATTGGATATGGAGGAGACGACTCTCCTAATTTTGGCTGCACTGGCAAAGGAGAAGTCCAGCACGATCCCCCGAGGACTAGCCCAATTGCAACTGCGGTCAGTTCTGACACAGATGTCGGAAGAAGGGGTGGAGAGGACAATGCTTGCCCGAAGATCATTTACTTTTTTAATATAAAAACTGTTTAATGCATCCGCAGCCCCTTTGTCGTCGCATGTGTCGATACCATTGATAGTAAGTGACAGAGGAAGGGGCGTAGCTTTGGTTTTTCCCATGGCCCTGTTGGCCAGGTTCCACAACGCCTTAGAATCGCCGTTGGCCTTCTTGATGGCGTTCAAGTTGGACAGGAGTTTGTCCTTTCTGACTCCAGCTGCCGCCTGATTCCTGAGAACCTTATATTCCCTTCTACCCAGAGCTCTGTTTCTTTGGTCGATAAGTCGAAGCGTTGCCTTGCTCAGATACAAGTTTGTATTTTTTCTAACGGTGATGGCCCTGACAGGGGCCACCTTGTCGAGGGACATGGTGATTCCCGCTACAATGAAGTCGAGGACTGCGTCCACTTCTTTAATGTCGTAGATATCGTCCCACTTCCACTGCTCTAGAGCATTCTCCAGGGCATGTCTTTTGATGGCCTTGAAGTTTCTTCTTCTTAGTTAGCAAAGAATTATTTACTTGAAGAGGCCGAAGAACTGGGAGATTTTCCTTTTAGTCAACTTTTGCAAGAACCAGCAGCGGAAGAAAAAGGCAATCTCTTTGCCAAGAGGCCGAAGAAGACTGACTCAGCTAAGCAGGAGGTTGACTGCTTGAGTCTGAGGCAATGGAATCAATTATTGCTTATAAAAGGATTAAAAAGATTTTAATTCCATATAATGTTATACTTCCCAGTGCCAGTTCGGAGACACTCTTCTCCAAATCTAAACTTTTATTGCGAAGGACAAGACAAAACAGCTCCTTCTAGCAGTAAATAAATAGTGTAATTTATAAACTAATGTTATTCTTTAGATTGTAAATATATAAACTTTTCGTAATTATTCTCAGATAAAGCAATAATTATGAGTAGTATAGACCGAGAAATTCGGTGGACCATATGTGGGTGGGATTTTTACATGTTTGACTTTTCATATTGTAACATTTTTCGGTCGGGGTAAAAAAATATGTTAATTTTTCGGGCCGAGCCTCTGGTTCAAAAATTTATATCTTAAATATATTATCGAAGTTTGTAAAGTTTTTGGAACTTTAATTGCGGTAACTAACTTCAAGCCGAAACTATTAAAGCCTGGTTTAAAATTTATACCCGATATATACGAGGATGCAGTGAAAAGTAAAGAGCCTTCTTATAAGAAAGTTTTTCAAATCCAATTTTTGAAAGGAACGCAAAATTGAACGGCGTTCCGCGGAACGGAAAGAATTGAACGGAACGATGAACGGAACGGAAAGAATTGAACGGAACGATGAACGGAACGGGGAAAAAGTGGAACGCGTGCAAGCCTGTATATATGTATATCTTCATTGATTTGGGGTAACGCCGATAGATAGGAAAGATGGGGGAGAGGAAAGAAAATGTTTTATTTTTAATTTTTAATGTTTTTATCATCCCTGTCGATAAATCAATTATCACTTTGTCGATAAGACGAGAATAATGAGAACTGTTGTCAATTCAAAGTAACCAAGCTCGGGCAAATAAAGCTCATGTTTATAATTAGTACAGCCATTTATAAATTAATTCGATGTGCAAAAAATCGATTTAGAAAGGATATATTTATTATCAGTGGAATTGATTCATTGAGGCGTCAATTTATTAGTATTTTTTTTTCATGGTTAAAATAATTTTATTCTGTTACTGCAAAAAAGAATACAGTGTAAAAAAAATACACTAAAAACATATAAATAAAATCTGTACAGTTACGTAATAAAAACATCCATGAACAATATATTATCTATAGCGTTTCTTGTTTAAAAAAACATTTTATAAGTATACATCTATTACAATTCCATATCACATTCTATACATCAGTTTCTTATTATTTTATTATGATAGTTTTTATGTTTGGAAAACTGATGGAGTCCCAAATGGCATTTCTCATTATGACAACATGACTTCTATCCAAGGAAGAGCTGTCATATTTGTGGCGGCCTGAGTAGGAGCCCTCTCTCTGCTCACCCCTACTAGTATTATTATTATTATCGTTTAATATGTATTTATAAGAAGTTTGACCGGCAAGCTGATGCTTGTGTGTCGTACTTACCTTACCTTTCCTTCCCTCTCTCTCACTCTCTTCATATCCTCCTCATAATCAAGACCTTCCAATATGCCTCCACTGAAATAAACTATAAAATCATTATTAATTCTTTATATATATATATATATATGTATTATATATATATATATATATATATATATATATATACCTCCTGGATCGCACTCAGGCCTCTGCGGATCACAGCACGCATCGCTCTGTCGCATACTGAGTATAACATTCTGTTCATTTCCAATAACCCATACTGGTGGCAGCGGATTCATGTTGTATAGGATATAATATATAAAAAATATGGAGGATAAAATCAAGAAATGAGTCTGGCTAAAGTGGTTATAAGGAGCCCTGATTTTTGTATGGAGGATCCTTCGTTTTTCTTCGACATTTTGGAGTCACAATTTAAGATCCAAGGTATAAACTCCGAGAGCACAAAATTTCTTCACGCCATCACAGGACATAATGTAGCCAGAAAATTATCGAGAGAGACTCGTATCTCTAATTCATACGAAAATTAAAAAAATAATATTCTTGAAATTTTCGAAAAATCCAAAAGTCATTGTTTGAAGAACTCATAGGGAGCACTACCATGATGGGAAAACCCTCAGAATATTTAAAGTCTCTTCGTGACACTGCAAAGAAGATAAGTGTACCTGAAGACATGGTGAAGCCCAGGTTTCTCAGTGCTTCCCCTCCAGAAATTTCTCCTGTGTTAGTATCACGATCTGGAGATTCGATTGAGAAGCTTGGGAAACTAGCAGATCAACTTCACGAGATGCTAAAAATGAAACCCGTCAGCTCGGTAGGAGCAGCTTCGTTAAGCTATGAGGTTAGGGGTAACTCATCATCTCTTTCACCATATCACCCTCATCAGCGACCAAAGGTTTGCAGGGCCCATTTGTTTTATGGTCTTATGGCCCGATCATGCAAACCATGGTGTGGCTTCCCCAAACTCAAGAATTCAAATTAAGAATGGAGCCTTCATCCAGATCCTCTTCACAATCCCCTTTGGAAAACATGAAAGACAAGTGAACCTAGCTGCAGGTCCCTTGCCCTTCATCAAAACCTCAGCTCAAATAAATTCAAACTTTAAATTAGAAATCTTAATAGATACAGGAGCAAATATTTCCCTTTTGCCAATTTCCCAAGTGTCCATCAACTCTCTTACTCCGTCACATTTCAAGCTTGTCGCGGCTAATGGGGAGTCAATTAATGTATATGGAGAGATCACCTCAGTTATTGGCATTAAATCTCTTAGAAGAATTAATCCCTGGACTTTTGTAGTGGCAAATGTCAAGAACTCTATTCTGGGAATTGATTTTCTCCATTATTATGAGTTTCTCATTGATTGCAAGAAAGGCACAATAACTGACACTAAAACAAATTACATAGCTCAAGGAACACATGTTTCAAAAGAGCATACATTCTATAGGACAGACTTTTGAAATTTCGCAGTCTAATATAAAATATTTATTTTTGAAATATCCTACCTTACTGTATCTCGCCCTAGCAACGGGGCGATCGAAATTCCTCCGGACATACATCATAGGATCGATACAGGAAGCTCTCCTTCGTCTTCTTTTAAATTTCGCCGTTTGTCACCCGAAAAGACGAAGTATGCCGTGAGATTCTCAATTCCCTTCTCGAGGCGGAAATTATACGTACCTCTAGCTCATCGTGGGCAACACTTTGTAAAGAAAAAACAGCCTGGGGAGTGGAGGATGGTTGGGGATTACTGCGTATTGAATGCCAAAACAATTCCTGATAAATACCCCTTCCTCACATGAATGGCATTGCTACTCGTCTTCAAGGTTCGAGGATATTCAGCAAAGTCGATCTTTGCCAGGCATACTACAACATCCCTCTCCACGAAAAAGACAAACCAAGACAGCAATTACAACACCATTCGGTCTGTATGAGTTTAATTATATGCCTTTTGGACTTAGGAACGCTGGATCTTCTTTCCAAAGATTTATGAACCAGATCTTATGCAAATTTTCCTTCACATTTGTTTATCTTGATGACATTTTGATATTCAGTTAAACTGAAGAAGACCATTTTGAGCACGTGGAGTCTGTATTAAAAACATTAAATGAATATAAATTACGTGTCTCAGTGGACAAATGTGAATTCTTTAAGGAGAGTATAGATTTCCTTGGTGTTGAAATTACCAAAAATGGTATCGCACATCAAATACTAAAGTCTCAACAATCAAATCTTTCCAGAAACCCGTTTCCCCTTCAGAATTAAGGCGATTCTTAGGAATGATGGTTTTTATAGACACCTTACACCCAAATTTGCCGATTTAGTTTTGCCCCTGACTGAATTGATTCGTACATCGGATACAAAAAAAGACTTAATTTGGACCAAGAAAAAAAACTTATCATTTGAAAACACCAAAAATACGTTAGATGAAATTTGTCGCGTACCTTTTCTTAATCCTACATGTAATGTATTTCATTTAGTGATTGACGCTTCGAATTACGCCGTGGGTGCGGCACTTCATCAAATTGTGGAAGACAAGCCTTCTCCAGTACAATTTTTCTCGAAGAAGATCAATCAATCTCAAGTCAAGTATTCAACGTTTGATCGTGAACTTTCAGGAGCCTACCTAGCTGTTCTTCATTTTAAACACTTGATAGAAGGCCAAAATGTAACTATTTTTAGTGATCACAAACCTCTTCAACAAGCTTTTCATAGTCAAAAGTCCGCCAAGTCTGACCGTCAACAGCGTCATTTGGCTATTATTACTGAATTTGTGCAATATATTAGAGGTAAAGATAAATATAGTCGCTGACTATTTATCACGGCCGATTGAGAGTGTTGAAGAAATTCCCGTTTCCATTGATTTACCAAAAATTGCTCACGCTCAAACCTGCATTGTCCCAGGACGACGAAATTAAAAAGTATTATGACTCCTGTGAACACCAATTTAAGAAAATTAAAATTTCGGACGGAATGCAAATTATTTGCGAAACTACTACTCTATCTCCTCGTCCCTATGTACCGAATTCTCTTCGTAGGGATATTTTCAATTTGTTTCATAATTATCTCACCCCAGTGGAAAGTCTTCGTCTTTGATAATCAAAACTCGTTATTTCTGGCCTTCAATGGATAAAGAAATACAAATTTGGTCTTCTGAATGTGTACGTTGCCAAAAGTCTAAATTGGACGACATACTAAGACGGACATTCAGCCTTTTTATGCCGGTGGACGTTTTCAAACTGTTCATTTGGACATAGTTGGACCTCTTCCGCCCGTTGAAATCCCCGGAAAAGCTTCCTTTTGCCATACAAATATATTTTAACATGTATTGATCGTGCTACAAGATGGATAGAAGTTTGTCCACTCACAGATATTACTGCTACGGCAATCGCAAATGCTTTATTTATGTTTGGATTTCTCGTTTTGGGGTACCTTTGTACGTCATCACTGATCGTGGTAAGCAATTTGAATCAGAGCTCTTTCATCAGCTGTCCATCATGGTTGGTTTTCATCGGCTCCGTACGACCTCGTACCACCCTCAAACCAACGGCATGATTGAACGCGTACATAGAGTAATTAAATCAGCATTAAAAGCTAGGGACACTAAGTGGTATTTTGCTCTACCTATTGTAGTTCTTGGTTAAGAATGACACCTTCAGCTAATTCCATCCTCCATTCACGGCTCTACAGGGTCTAAAATGATGATTCCGAGTAACTTTATATGGATCATAAAATTCATCTGAATGAATTATACCCAAAGGACCCATCACAAACGGTCAAATTATAAGCCAATCACATAATTATGAAAAAAAACTCACGATGTGGAAATCAATGTCCAATAATTCAATTAATAACAAGTAGGCTAAAGTTATATGCTATGGCTCTTCAATGATATAAAATTAACAAATGCTTCCATTCGACTCCATTTTTAAATTAAAATAAAGCAAAGCTTTTTTAACATTTAGGGTAAAATGGAATTTTTCTGTTTTAAAATTATTTCCAATTTATAGTTCTATTCGTGTCAATTTAGTTATTAAAGTAAAGGAAACCTTTTGGGGCATTAAACTATTGTTATTTTTTAGACTCTACAATTATGGAGAAGCATTTTGTTATGAAATAAAACAAACATTTTTTAAACACTTGTAGTTAAAGTAGCGTTTTAAGCTTTATAATTATTTACAAATTATACTTTGATTCGAGTTCATTTGTAATAAAAATAAAGCATTTATAGCTGTGAAGTAGTAAAACTTAGGATACTGAACACTCAACGTAACTATAATACCGGTACATTTATTCGATATTCTCATGTAAAGTAAAAAGTCACTAATCTATTATTATTTTGCATAATTCAAAAGCCTTTTGCAACAGTATATTTGGATGACGTAAGCGGAAAGAAACATTCTAAAATTTATTTCTTCCCGCCTCCCGTGTGACGTCATTCAAATCCCCGGCAAGCGAATAGTCAGCAAACTCTCTTGGCAATATGGACAGTCCTTGACTTTCAATAGTTCTTGGGAGTTCTGGGGAGCACTCTGAGTTCTCTCCCAGTTCATTTTATTATCAAATAGAGCAAACCTCTAGCATGACGAAACAATTTTATTAATTGCTCTCTCACACACGAATTATTCGGACATTTAAAGGGACCTCATGAAGGGTGAATCGCAAATATCTTAAACATTGTTCCTCATTAAAAGGAATATCATTATTTGACTTCTGACTCGTTTATTTTGATAATATTTTATAGGTAGTCTTCCTCCCTCTTAATAATAATTTGATGTCAGGTTAATTGCGGCTCCATACGCACGCGTATTCCCTGACAGAGGGAAGGGGGAAACCATAATTACATAAATTACCAACAAAGTGTCGTCCCATTATGTAATTAAATTTAAGAATAATGGGGCTTCCAGGGCTTCAACATCCTTCACGCATGGTTTATAAGCATGTTATGGGCACAACAACAACAATTTCGATGCAGGGGGCATCATACAACAAGGATTCCCACGTTCATATCGTTATTGAACGTGATGGATGGTAAGAGAGGGAACGTTAATAATACTAAAATGGCGTTGTGAAACAAGACATCAATTCACTCGCGGCTTTGGAGGTATATAATGAATACCCAACAGTCAATAAAATGTGCTCGACTTGAAGAGGTCTTTGATGACGTAAATCAATCTAAAATGGCTGCCCAAATTGGTGAAACAATTCTCTTTGGAAGATAAAAAAGGAATAACTGACACGTGATGTAGTCATCCTATGTTATGTTTAATTTAAAAAAGCCCTTTCAAACGTCTAATGACTGCCCTCCTTGTAAATAAATAAATCTGCTTTGACGAAAAGGTGTAGCAAGAGTTCAAACTATGACCTGGACCGTCTCATGGCTAGGAGATTGTGTGTCTATGTATTTTTGTAGTATTATTGAGCAGTGAGTATATAGCATAGATATATTAAGATTTATTCCCTACAATAGCAGAGGAACATCGTTCAGCTGTATTAGGGACTAAATGACGTATTTTTCTGAAGAATCCATAGAGATATAAAGATATAGAGAGCTTATTCCCTCCCATAGCAGAGAAACATCGATCAGTGTTTTCTGGACACAATGATGTATTTTCTCTGAAGAATCCAATAAGCTCTCTATGTCTTTATATCTCTATGGCAGGGGTCACCAACACGTCGCCCGCGGGCGCTATGGCGCCCTCGTAGACTACTTGAGTCGCCCGCAAAGGCATTCTCAAAATAGTAATACTGAAGCAGTGAAGGAGTTCTTCAACATCAAAAATATCCCACTGCAAAAGTTAATGTCAATCACGACAGATGGGGCTCCTGCGATGACCGGACGGCATGTAGGGTTCATTGCGCACTGTAAAAGTGATCCAGCATTCCTGAAATTCGTACAGTACCACTGTATCATTCATCAACAGGCGTTGTGCGCAAAGGTGCGTTTTTTAAATTTTGTATTTCATATATTTCATCCTTGTTGCTGTCCTGTTCAAGGCCCAATTATAATACCTATTAAATGCGCATATTTCATTTTTCAGGTGATCGGCTTTGAGCACGTTATGACTCCTGTTGTGAGGATCATAAATAGCATCCGCTCCGAAGTTTCAAAGTGCTGTTGGAGGAGCTGTCGGCTGAATACAGGGACCTGCTACTCCACACGGACATCCGATGGCTCAGCAGAGGGCGGATTTTACTTCAGTTTTGTCGCTGTTGAGCGAGATCAAGGATTTCATGAAATCTAGAGACGAAGACACCTCTATGCTGGAAGACACTGCGTGGCTACTTGACCTGGCATTTCTGACAGACATTACTGGAAAACTGAACAATCTGAACCGTGCGCTGCAGGGGAAAGGAAAGACTGTTGCAGACATGATCAGTGCTTTAAATGCGTTTAAAGCCCAGATGAACATTTTCTCTGCGCATTTACAGAGGAAAAAGGTCCTGCATTTCCCTCTTTGCAGATGGTGCTGAAAGACAATGTTTCTGCGTTTTCGAGTTTTGGCAAAGTTGCTGAGAAGTACTCTCAAGTCATAAACAGGTAGGGCAAGAGTTTGAAAGTCGGTTTTGTGACATTGATAAGCTGGAGCCATGTGTGTCGTTCATTTCAAATCCTTTTATGAACGTGGACACAACGTGCATTGCTGAGCAACTAAGTGAAATGCTTAGCTTGGATGCTGGGCAGGTGGAAATGGAAATAGTGACTTTACAAAATGACATCCACCTCAAGGCCATAAGGCTACAGAAAACTTCTGGGGCCTTGTTGATATAGAAAGGTTTAGTGGTCTATGCACAGCAGCTATGAAGGTGGCTAGCCTGTTTGGTTCAACTTACCTTTGTGAATCAGCCTTTTCTGACATGAATTACATCAAAAATAGACACAGAACAAGGCTCACAGATACACATTTGCAAGATTCACTCAGAATTGCAGTTTCAAGTTACAGCCCAGATTACAATGCACTGGTGGCCAGCATGCAATGTCAGGCCTCCCATTAAAATGTATTCTGAAGATTGTAAGATATTTCAAAAATATAAATAGTTTAGTTTTGTTGTATAACTGTGATGGTTAATTCATTTCTGTAAAAGATCAGTAAAATGCCATTTGTTTGTGTGCATAAGTAATAGGCCTATGTCACAATTTCAGTTCCTTTTGCAAATCTAAGGAGTTGTTTGAAATGTTTAGAAATAAAGCAATAATTTTTCTTCCTTTTAAAGTCATTATTGATGATTATTGTGAATTTTTATTATGAAAATAATCTAAAGCAGGCGAATATCACTAATTAGTATTAATAACATACAGGTAAACCGAGTAAATTTGTTATATCAGAAGCGCATATCAAATTGGTAGCCCTTCACATGAATCCACACCCAAGAAGTAGCCCTCAGTTAAAAAAGGTTGGTGACCCCTGCATTAAATCAATGGATAAATAGTGGCATCAGTAATACAAATCCACCATTAGTCAAAGGAGTACTTTACCCATTATGTGCTAGCTCCTGTTGGCTTAACAGTATTACTAAACCTGTAATTATAAATCTCTCTATGTCTTTATATCTCTATGGGTTTATTCCCATCATCTGTATTTTTGAGTCCAATATAAACAGCTTTCGGTGGCGTAGTACAAATTTCTTTGTTATATTGGACACAAAAATACAGCTGAGCGATGTTTCTCTGCTATTGAAGGGAATAAGCTCTCTATATATTTATATCTCTATGAGTACAACACGTTAGGCATAAAAAATAAAGAAAAGTTGTTTGCCAAATTATAAAAAATCTTACTTGTTGAGTCTGCCCAAACTATTAGAAAAACATCCATGAGTATGCATAGCTATTTTTACATTCTCTCCTCCATCTTCTATTCCCATGCTTTACCCTCTGAACATATATTTGGCATTCATGTTATGGGATTAACATTAACAAATCTTCCATTACAGCATTTTTCATCTCCCCTCCTTCTCTCACTCGTCGTTGTAAGATTGATTGAAATATGCCTCTGAAACCCGAGCGCGTCTTTTAATACGGTCATAAAAACTTACTCACTCCACGACACTTGAGACTACAGCGACCTGTGAGTGTCTTAAATTAAGAGAGGGGGGGGGGGGGGATAGGATGGAGGTATTCAGTTCTTCCTCCTCCTGAGTCATTCATCCTTTTGACAATATATTATGATGTTTGAATGATAGTTCTCTTGGCGTATAAATAAAATATTTTTCTCCGTTGGGTACTCACTGTTTATACATCTTGAAGTTGAAAAGCGTTAAAGTAAAGTAGCGCATGCAAGGAAAAAGTACACAAAAAAATTTGGCCAAAATTTTGGTTATTTTCTTTAACGTTAGATTTCACTAGTCCATGAATTACGTCACAATCCTATTAAAACCGGTTTAAAGAGATTATTTTGATGATTTGAAATATAAAAGATAAAAAACGTCTCCAAGTATAAATAATAAAAGGACTTTGATTTATTTTCAAAGAGCCCCTTACGGACTAAAGAAGAACTAAAATTTTGGCCAATTCCTTTGGGGGGAAAAGGAAAGAATTTTATGTTATGCATGCGCTACTTACTTTAACGCTTTACTGAATTATTGTTGAATGATGCTCCATTTATCGTCATATATTTGATTAAACAAAAAAGCATTCTTTTCCTGAGTAAGAACAGTTGCTATATGAAATAATAATAATAAACAATTAGTAATTCATTCCAAGGATAAGACAATGCTATTAGTTGGCATATCCTTAATAGGGGTTTTAAAGGATGAAAGTTGAGTTCATATGCTAGGGCCACAAATGAAGAAGGTATGTCTCATTTCATAATACTAAATACTATTTTCCGTTGAACCACTCAGGTTCCACTAGAAAAATGCCCCTGGTGTTGTAATCTTAAGCAAAGGGATGCAGCATATTAAGTATTTATGGGACAAAAGATGTTGAAGCCAGTAGAGTTGATAATTTCATAAGGAAAATTAACAAATTAATTATTTTAATAACATTGCCAAAATCAGAGAGTGCAAACCTCCGCCGTCACGGGGTCCTTATGAGCCTTCCGAGGCGGATTTTTACGACTGGGGCGGCGTAGAGGGACGGGGGAGGGTTCCCCTCGACGGAAATTCCGAGAGGAAGACGCTCCCGGCACCCGATTTTACAGCACAGCGACATCTATTGGCAGAGTAGGCTAACTTGAAATATTTAGTAGTATTTAGCTCATTTTGCATCTTAAAGAAGCACTCAGAGATGCCAAAATTAATCACTTGTTCCTTTTGGCATTTCCAACAACTCCACAAGTTTCATCCGAATCCGTTGCGTACTTTTTGAGTTATCCTGCTGACAAACAAACCAACCAACAAACCAACGCCAGTGAAAACAATAACTCCTTCGGCGGAGGTAATTACATTATAAGCTACGATTTTTGACAGTGTTTTATAGAAGAGAAGGGTAAATATGCAAGACTCTAGATTTTTTTGTAGTATGTACTCAGCCTCTCGTCTAAGGTATCACTTCCTACATCACCCGGGCAGTTACGGACCTCTTACAGCCACAAAATTACTAAAAAAGCCAGGGATGAAAGTGGTTAGAAGTCGTTGTCTGTACTATTAATTTTGCTTATTTGTTTTGAGTATTAAAATAAGTTTCAAGTTTTAGTACTGGCTTTGAATCTTTACATCTACGGTGTTCCAGACCGCTCTGGCTCACTTTAACCCAAGCATTCATAAAGGGCAACGAAAAATGTTACGAAAAAAAGCCTTACAACCAAGAATGATACATATAACAGTGCTCCCGATACCATGACTTGTTTTTGAAGTCCTTTTGTCACCCTTTAACAATATTTATTC
>CP045903.1:7737562-7756908 GCA_013387185.1 Caligus rogercresseyi
CGATAATCACTGCGATATAAAGTTTTATCGATCAGAGCCGTAAGTTATCCTATCCATTAAATTACGGTCAAGATATATTAAGAATAACATAAAAGTATAAGTGTTATAGTACAATTCAATGCGAATTGTATATGAGAACGATTCAATGTCAAATTTTCGATCATAAAAACTTATGAAAGGACATTTATATCAGTTTGGATTGAGATGCTGCCTATCATGGCTATCAATGATTTTTTTTGGAAGGTCAAATGTTAAAAGAGTTATGGAGTGTGTTTCGAAACTGATTTTTCGACTGCAATTTAGAAAAATGACATCGTTTTATTTTCAAATAATACTTTTTATAGACAGCAAACCTTTATTATATATTAATAAAAAGTCGTGAGCCGACAAAATGTCGAACGTACAAAAGGATTTGTAAGTACGTACATAGTTCGACTATATACTATTTCATATATTTAACAAGTGGAATTTCCATGTCAAGGGAGCGCCTTAGCTCAGTGGAAGCTTGTACTGTTAAGGGCGGAGGTTCGACATCCAGAGGACGAGGAAGGTAAATATGGATACACCTCATTTGAAAGATCCAATTTTCGATGGGTTAATTAATCGTATTGTTACTTCATATCTGAACAGATACTGTAGTTTCATCAAACCAAATCAGCAAAAAATGGGAGGTAGTCTTTAAATTGAAGATTCAAGAGCATTCGGCCTTTAATTATACCTGGTTTGGAGGGATAACAAAAATATACTTCTTTTTAATTCGCCAAAAAGCATTTTTTTCTGTTGGTAGCTCACTTTTCTTATTTTAATATGTCTTATTGTAAGAGTGATAACCCATTTATAGTCAGGATTGATGAAACGATATACAAATTCAGAGGGAGTGCAATAGCTCTGTGCATTAAGGCGTGTTCAACTCTCAATGTTGGGGCGGTGGTTCAAATCCCGAGAGGGATGGTCCAATTTGGTCAACCTTATAGATAAAATAGACTAACTTACACGCTATAATGCTTATTTATATCCAATCGGATGCAATTTTTTCGAACCAAAAGACACACAAAAAAGTCAGTATTTCCCTTAGTTCAACAGCTGTTTTATTCATTAATATTATGTGATGATATGTGAAGAGTTCTTCAAAGGATTCATAAAGGACATGGATCGAAGCCCCATGAAAAAAAAACACTGAGTCTTTTGAAGAATGAACTTCATATATCTGAATTATATAAAATAAATTTGTGTTCCTGTCTATATTTTAATTCTAATGGTAAAAAATGGCATACTTACTTAAGTCGATATATATTTTACCATATTAATAATTATACCCATAGATGGACGAATTCCAAGGTCCATTGCTCAGAGAATGGGACACAAAAAAATACCTAAGCATCAATAGTTCTCTTTTCCATATACACAGACGACTTGCTTCACTTCCTCGAGGTAATGATCGTTGTTTCTTAAGGAATTCCCTCGAGTGAGTTTGGTATTGAGATTACAGAGTAGACTCACTCCATGACGGACCATATATGTGAGGACACCATTAAAAAACGCTCAACCAAAGACATTTCGTGTTTTTCTCTCCAGGAACGAGGGAAAAAAATCCTGAATAATAAAAGCATCAGGTTAATATCTCCTTATCATGAAATCACTTACGGGGTTAGTTTTTTTTGTTGAGAGGAATCCTTTATGAAACTTATAAAGAGCAAATATTTATTTATGACTTTGTTTGACAAACGGTGGGAACTTTTTTTTTCTCCAAAAGAATTGGTGTGAGAAAAGAAAATTGAATCATTTTAAAAAAAGTAGTTGGTTTTATTAAAATCAAACCTCAATTCAGAGAGAAGAATACCAATTGTATTTTCTATATGGCCTCGTTGTCATTTGCGATTTTTTTTAGTTGCACATACTCTCTATTGTTAGGGGTTTTATCTACGTACAAGACCATTTATTTATAGGTCTTTATACATGCATTTAAGTGCCATACCCTTCATCTAATTGAAAAAGAGACTCTTCTAAAATATTGATAAATTTTGTAAAATAAAATCTATACTTGTGTATGAAATTTATATTTTTGTGAATAAATTACATACTCCTTATGTGAAGCATTATAAATATAGATATTTTTTAAATATAAGCCCAAATTGTACTACAATTTTTTTTAAGATAACCCAGGATTCAGTAGGAAGCATTTGAAGAAGAAGGGTTTTGGTGATTCTCTTGGCTCGCCATTTTCTCAAACGTTTTACTTGTTTTTATAATTGTCGCTAATTCCCACTTTATTAAATTATTGTAAAACACATATCATATCAGTATGGATTAAATAGATAAATTTATATATATCAGGAAACGACCGGGAACTCGGGCCGGGACTCAAATTTTTCAAGCCGGGCCAAAACCGGGCCGGAACTTCAATATATTTTCGTTCCTTCGTCATTTTGACGTTTTTTTAGAAAACAAATTTTCCTAAAATTTAGAAAACATTTTCAATTTTTTTTTCAAAATTATTTTCTAAAAAAACGTCACCCCTTACAAAATGACAAATGAACGAAAGTATTAAAGTCCCGGCCCGGTGATTTTTAGACGCCGGGTTCGTTAAAAAACAGCCGGACGAGGCGAGTACCCGGTCATTTCCTGATATATATACATATATATATATATATATAATTATATAGATATATATATATATATATATTAATATATATATATATATATATAATATATATATATATTTACCTCCTACCACAGAATATTTGTAACAAAAATGTATATTTTGTTTAGGAATGGGAATTGACTCTTGCTTGACATTTGTTTCCTTAAATGTTATAAGCACTGGAAAGTAGGATAATTACGAATGTTTGCGCAAGGAGACCCTGATATTTTGAGCAGTGGGGGTCCTAGGTCAGTGAAAGGGCTTAACTCAAATATCAATTGACCATTGTATTTGTTTGTTGAGCATTGTATATACCTAAAGTAAATATGAGTCAGTCTGAGCCCACCTTTATATACTTAATAAATGGATTCTCACACACAGGATAAATATTACTTATAAGTAAATATTTAATCTTAACAATAAAATAACATTCAATTCGTTTGTTAGTCTGTTCCTTTACCTGCATTTCCGAAACGGTTTTTTGTGCTATTGGTTCGAATGATTGCAGATCCGAGAGGATATAAATAAGCATTAAAGCATTAAAATGAGTCACTCGAACCTAGGATCTTATCAATGAGGAGGTAGGCCAAAAATGACCATTCCCTCTCGGAGTATTCGAACCACCGCCCCCAACATTGAGAGTTGAACACGCCTTAACACGCACGGCTATCGCACTCCCTTAACGATTCACTGTATTTTGACAAAAATTTCATTGAATAATTTTGAGGGCTCTTGGAGTATTTCAGTGGCTAGTGGACACTCCCAGAAAATGCATTATCGTCATATTTACTGCATTCCCCAAAAGGTTTTTTGCAATCTCTTAGGCTTATCATGTTAGATTTGGAAATATCATGAGTGCATTTTGAGAATTCATCACTCCCGTATGGTTAAAGGCGTTGGTACAATATATTAAAAAATATGACAAGAAGCAATTTTTTTTAAATAGATCTTATTTCATTTGTAACAGAAGATACAAAGTAAAAAGGCAGTAGAATTGTGTATAAAAATCATACATAAATAAACATTTTAGTTTAAAATTAGACTACTATCAGAAGACCTAGCTACAATAAGGACACAACAAAGCATTAAAAAAGTTTCACAATATATATACTAATTTTGTTGACACGTTACAATACATAATATAAAATAACATTAAAACAAAAAACAACAATAATTTAAAACTTTCGGTTGTAATAGTAAAAATACTGTTTAACAATTTTTCTTTAGATGGCTAAAATATCTGTAGGAGTTCAGCCAACGGAAATTCACCAAGTCGATGGCGTAGTTTCCATGAAGAGAAGCAAATTTTATTTTAAATCTTACTAAATAATGCTGTGAAATATTTTTTTATTTTAAGAAAACAAATATTTAAAGTAATATACAAACCATGGAGTATTGGAAACCGTTATTGGTAAGGGAATATATATTTTCAAGTCGTTTATAAAAGATAGACATATTAATTAATATATTTCACTTCCATTCAATATTATTAGATTTAAAAAATACCGGTAATTACATCAGCTCTTGCATTGACCATTCTAATATTACTTTCAATATAATAGCATTATCACCAGAATTGATATACAGTGTATAACATAATAATGTTATCGTCGAGTAAAAAGACTTTTTCAAAATATTCAAAAGTTTACTCCTTTTCTAAAAAAGCAATAATAATGTGCATGCTTTCAAATTAGTTTGTCACTTAAATATTTACATCAAAAACTGATAATAATGAAGTTATAATAATGTATGGCTTTTTATATATTTCTATGTTTTAATTTTAACATTTGTGTTTAGACATCTAAAATATTATATGGACTTGTAAATGATTGTAATATGATTTAAAAGATAATTTATTGTATTATATATTTAAATGATATTTTACTGTTTGAGCTCCTACCCAAAACAAATAAATTAAAATGTATATTTATGCATTATAACATATTCGCTTTGGGTTGTATGTAAATATCTATTAAAAAAATAATAAATGTAATTTTCTATTTGGCGGACAAATATTTTTGAGATACAGTAAATATATTTGAAAAATCGTTAAAAACAAATTCCTTTGAGGAACACACGCACAAGCCATTCCTGGGAAATGATCATTGAATGGTTGACTGATTTTAATCAAGGATTGCATAGATTGCTTCCCGGACTGGCTGTCCTTAGAGCATATATGCATACAATTGTACAAAGTAGATTCCATAGGTGCACTCAGCACCATTGAATAAATTAAATATACATTCATATGTCTATCTTGTTCTTTTTTTTGCTGTATGTTTCTTCCAATCTTTATGGAGTATCAAATAATGCAATTGGGATACAATAACACATAAGAAGGTTTTTCTTCTACATTGTGACTCGACAACGACATAGGTACCTCTAATTCCTAAATATGATGAGAGTTGTACAACATGAAACTCCTTGTTATAATTAGATAACAAAATTTGAACGTGAGTTTTTGTCATACTTATTCTTAAAGAGCTTTCGCTTAGTTTCGTTATATTCTCTAAAGTAAGACTCCCATAGTCACATCTGTAGCAGAGTCCTTCTCTCTGCTCCTATAAATGCCTTAAATATATTGGATTAATTTAAAAAACTTGTAAAAGAATATTTTTTTTGTAAAAAGAAACACCTCTTACGACATAAAGTTCAGTTTAGACTAGACAAAAAACAAAGGTGTGTAGCGGATTGACCTGCTTACTAACAGCAGGTCAAGCTACTACTCTTTCTCACACCTCAGCAGGTTCTTAATCTCTTAAGTACTCTTGCCTGCGGCTATATAAGCAGCAGGCAAAGATCAATAAATAGACTCTTTCACTTAACACTGAGTCGTCATTTCTTCTCCTCCTTCGCGCTACAGGTGTAAGTCACTCATTCCTTTGTTACACATCGCCGATCACAAACGAATACACGGTAGATATTTGAGAACGAACCATTAAATATTCCCTAAAAAATAGAAACATGGAATATCGTCAACGAAACCAGGCCAGCAGCCTCTGGCCATCCTTGAAGGGAAGGCTCTACATGGTACAGCTTCTGACCTCAGAAGACTTTCCATATATAGTTTTTGTGCGCCCAAAGGCCAAGAGAGCTATAATTGTGTCAAAAGCTAAGCGAGACACTTTTAAATATCTGCTGCAGACGTCACCCAGTGGACATAAAAATGCAAACTAGTGAGGTTTTTTTACAAATCCGGTTTGAATTGCCTTTACTTACGATTGTTTCGGAATGCTCAAAAAGTAATATCTAATATAAAGTAGTATATTATTACTTTTGAGAAGTAATAACTAATATTTTGAAAAAATATTACTACGTAGTAAAAAGTAGTATATTACATACTACTTTCAAAGTAGTATTAGACCAACACTGATTATATTTAGAAGCTTCAGTATAGCTTGGTTATATGATATATATATATAATTTATTTAATAAATATCATTATTTTATCGTCAGGATTCTTATTTCTTAAAAAATCAAAGTCTTCTTTAGACATTGTGACGTTATCCGCAGCTTTGATTTGCCCACGAGCGCTACAATACATTTAAAAACAAACCAACAAACGCCAGTGAAAACAATACTCCTTCACAGGTAATATGGAAGAATATCTTATGATGCTAATTGTATTTACAATCATATTTCACAATATCTTATTAAAAAATGATCTCGTAGGATTATAATGATTACAATATTAACTAGAGGCATATATACACTCCGAGAGTGTGTACCTCCGCCGATCCCCACAACATTCCCATTCAACATTCTCCCTTTCACACGCCCGATTTTCTATCTCTAATCATTGTTTCCTCTCTGTTATCTCATTTTGCATATTAAAAAAGCACTCAGAGACGGGAAGAGGAAGAAGTTTAAGCTACGTCTCTGGGTTAACATAGTCCTGAGCGATATATGAACAATAATACGTCATGAGTATTTTTTAGCGTGTTTCTTTCCTACTCCCTGAATAGAGACCCATTTAATATTATATTAGTGGTATTTTGCTCATTTGCATATTAAAAAAAAGCACTTAGAGATGCCAAAATAAATCACTTGTTCCTTTTGGCATTTACAACAATCCACAAAGTTTCATTCGAATCCGTTCAGTACTTTTTGAGTTATCCTGCTGACAAACTACAAACAACAAACGCCACTGACTAGAGGCATATACACTCAGAGAGTGCAAACCTCCGCCGTCAGAGCCTTCGAGGCGGATTTTTCACGACTGGGGAGGCGTAGAGAGACGGGGGAGGGTTCCCTTAGACGGAAATCCGAGGAAGACCTACCGGCACAAAATTTCACAGCACAGCGACATCTTTTGGCAGAGTAGTAACTGAAAAATAGTAGTATTTAGCTCATTTGGCGCCTTAATTCTGCACTCAGAGATGCCAAAATTTAATCACTTCTTCCTTTTGGCCTTCAACAACTTCCACAAAATTTCATCCAAATCCGTGCAGTACTGTTTGAGTATCCTGCTGACAAACCAACAAAAAACAAACCAACAAACGCCAGTGAAAACAATACCTCCTTCGGCGGAGGGTAAAATACAAGACATTAATACAGCTCCTTAAGTTGACGTTTACGATATCATTAGGATTCTGCACGTCAAAACAATCTATATTTAAAGTCACTATTTCATTTTCTCGGTCGGAGAAAAATGAGATCATCAATGGAATCTAAGGCGTTAACTTTGCAATCTAAGCTCCGATCGCCAAGACTTTCATCTAATCACGATTATATAGGCGATTATATTACCTTTGCAGCTAGAAATATGGTCATTGGAGTTAAAGATCCCACAGAAGACTTTGCTACTTTTCCTGTGCCATAAAATGATTTTTATCCATTTTAAATTATATCTTATTTGTTATTATTAATTTTTCTTAGGGTCTTAGAATTAGTATTTTTTGTACCTTCTTTGATTGATACATATTGATTGTTAGTACTATCCAATCCATAGATGTTATTAAAAACAATATTAATTTTTAACTTTAATATTATATACGTAAGAATAAATATAATATTAAAAAAGTTTTTCATTTTAAGGCCCAAGTGATTTATAATTTCATTTGCAATTCTTACAATAGGCTAAAATCATATTACTTTATGTCGATGAATCACATATATATGTACATGCATACATATATTTACTTCTTCGGCGATGGTGTCTATATATATATACACACATAGATTTTGTATGGTTGTACTTATGCAAAATACTATGAAGGCCATTGGAAATGAATTTAAGGCTTGAAGAACTCATGAGTCCATGAGTTGAGTTTTATTGTGCTTTAATCGCCTAGAAGTACATTTCCCTTCCTCCATAGGTCAACAGATTAGTTCACTCTTTCCCTCAGGATGGTATCATCTTTTTAATTTAAAAAGCGCGGCAATCCCTACGGAGTAAGTATAATAGAGTCTAAGGATGTTATATATATTATATATATATATATATATATATATATATATATATATATATATATATATATATATACATATATATTAAGCATTCCATTGACTTTAATTGTTCAAAGGCCACTGTTTTGGGCTTCTTGGAATCAATCAAATACTAAGTCACAAAACTGTTGTCTGGATAGCAGAAAAACACCCAATTTCAACCAATTAAGTATTGTTAGAGTCAATGTTCAATCCACAACATTTTTTTTATTTATCACTTATAATTGTAGTCCTAACAGGACGAATGCAAATAACTAATATAAGTGCAGAATAATTTACATTACAAAGGATACCACATAAGAACCTTTTTCTGGAACATGATTCTAGGAAACAAAGGAGCAAAAATAATAGTAGTAAATAAAACAGCTTACATCATAAGAATATCATCATTTAAAATCCTGTTTGGCTATTCTCATGGACTCCAGTCTATATCACTTACGAATCAAATAAATAGACATTTTCAATTCCCTTACTCAGAGAATGAATGAACGTTTATCTTAAGTCGGCCGATAATTGGATCATCAATATGACGATAAGACGGTTAAGTTACCAAGTGAAAAAATATGTTTATTTAGTGAGTTTTGAAAAATAAGGCATTCTTAGGCAATTGGTGATGTACATCTCATGGCAAAATAAAGGAAAGTCCTCATAATATATACAAAAATGCTGGAGATAATGTCTAATTATTGAGTTACCTAAAGAAATATATTATTAGACCTCCCCCCAAAAAAACACTTTTTTAGTTATTTTACATATACCCAGCGATTCTGGTCCATTTTTCATGCTGAAAACGAATATCTAATTTAAAAATTAAAAACATCAACATGATTACCCTCTTTTTCTTTTCCTTCTTGAAACTATAAAGAACCCTACATAGTAATAGTAGGAGCTGTTATTTAAAAAATGGTTGGTGCGTCAGCACTTATGTTCATTTATTGGCACTGAATATTATTTGACGAAATTTGCAAAGAATCGAAAGTCATAAATTGATCATAGCTAAATTTAGTAAAACTATTTTTCAAAATAAGTATAACAAAAAAGTTTGCTTCATAACGAAACCTTTGAACCCAGTGACGTCCGATTTTAACAATGCAAGAATTTTTAATTTTGATATTCGTTTTCAGCATCAATAATGAACCGGAATCGCTGGGTATATGTAAAAGAACTAAAAAAGTGGTTTTTATTTGGGAGGTCTAATATATATATTATATATATATATATATAATATGTATATATATATTTAATATATTCATTTTGGGGGATTTTAAAATAAGTATACACAAGTATTCGTAGATTCCACAAAAATAAAATATCATAACCCAACAATCACATGGATATTCATCACTATGAGACTACCCAGGACTGTTAATAGTGTTGCCTAATGTTATTGGTCGGAAGAAAAGAAAGAAAACTATTAAGACACATTTAACAAATGCTTCACACACAGAAAAGTAGTTTCATTCTTGCATTGTAGGTATATATTCAGTGAAAGGCAGAACTATCTGATTTCATGCATTAATGCCTAAATCGCAATAAGATCTTCTTCTCTTTAACTGGTAATTCAGCGTATACTATGATCAAAAGTACATATTAGGTTTACATAATGCATGTATTATTCTAAAGAAGGAGTTACAAGTCTTATAATTATAAAATAATTAAAACACTTTTACATTTTTACTAATATATGCTCATAAAATTGCTTTTCAGTATAATTATAACGAAAGTGGGTAGTCGAGTCCATTGCCATAACGTTCTGATAACTTAACTAACCTTATTACCTCCGCCGAAGGAGGTATTGTTTTTCACTGGCGTTGGTTTGTTGGTTGTTTGTCAGTACGGAACGGATTCGGATGACACCAGGCCAGCAGCCTCTGGCCATCCTTGAAGGGTATAATACGAAGGCTCTACAATATTTAACGTGCAGCTACTGACCTCAGAAGACTTTCCATATATAGTTTTGTGAGCCCAAAAGCCAAGAGAGCTATAATTGTGTCAAAAGCTAAGCGAGACACTTTTAAAATATCTGCTGCAGAACGTCACCCAGTGGACATAAAAATACAAACTAGCTTGGTGAGGATTTTTACAATCCTGTTTGAATTGCCTTTACTTACGATTGTTTCGAATGCTCAAAAAAAGTAATATCTAATAAAAGTGTATATTATTACTTTTGAGAAGTAATAACTAATATTTTGAAAAAATATTATACGCAGTAAAAAGTAGTAAATACATACTACTTCAAAGTAGTACTTTTTTGAAAAATTACTCTTACAAAAATTAGATATGATCCATTTATGATTTTTATATTCGCCCAAACAAGATTAGTGCCAATAGATGAAATAAGTGTTGGACGTACCAACCATTTTTTAAATCACAGCTCCTACAAGAGTTATTTTATTGTTTTAAAGAAGGAATAAAAATTGGAGGGCACTCATTTTGGTGGCTTTAAGTATTTTTTTAAATACGTTTATTTTTCACATCTTCATTTTCATAGATGTAGTAGCTCCCTCCCATGATTGATAATATTTATCTATGACGTTGATTAATCCATAAACTTTTACAGATGCCTTCGTTACTAGTTTCAAAGTCTTCCACTGATTGTGAATGGCAAAGATAATAATTTTACTTGTACATATGTAGACTAACTGAATGTAAGATAAATCACTTATAAAAATGTAGTTTTAGGCTTTACTATAATGCAATATTTGGAAATATTGTAAAATCAAATATATTAATCGGCCTACAATAAATTATATGTCTATATATCTCCGCCGAAGGAGGTATTGTTTTCACTGGCGTTGGTTTGTTTGTTGGTTGGTTTGTTAGTTTGTTGGTTTGTTTGTCAGTAGGATAACTCAAAAGTACGGAACGGATTCGGATGAAACTTTGTGGAGTTGTTGGAAATGCCAAAAGGAAAAGTGATTAAATTTTGGCATCTCTGAGTGCTTCTTTAAGATGCAAAATGAGCTAAATACTAATAAATATTTCAAGTTAGCCTACTCTGCCAATAGATGTCGCTGTGCTGTAAAATCGGGTGCCGGGAGCGTCTTCCTCTCAAAATTTTCGTCGAGGGGAACCCTCCCCGTCCCTCTACGCCGCCCAGTCGTGAAAAATCCGCCTCGGAAGGCTCATAAGAACCCGTGACGGCGGAGGTTTGCACTCTCTGAGTGTATATATGCCTCTAGTTTACATGTAAGTCTTCGAGTAATGAAATAATGGGGGTAACTCCCACAGAAGAATCTCTTGTATTATGTAAATTAAACAACAAATTATTGAAGACATTCGGGCCATCTGATTTCTACGGCAGAGCGATACCTGGCCTTTAAGGTGAAGATTCTTACAATCAATACCATTCCGTGGAAATATGTGGGGGATCTGGTACGATTTTATCCGTTTTGCTTTGCTGGACATCTCCAATCTTACAACGGATTATGAGATGGCACAGGAAATTTGCCAAAAGACAAACAGAACAATTATATTCAATCTTTAATATTTTATTTATTATTTGCGACAATATTTATTATTTCTACATTTTTGATTACAATTATGTTTCCTTAATGTTTTTAATAATTAATTTTAATATATAGTGCTGCTAGATTTTAGATTAGAGATTTGATTTTAAACTATAATGTATATTTATATATTTTATATGTAATATTTCTTATCATTAAAGTAAAAAAAAAATCATTTAATGTCATAAAATTAGACCATTCAGATCATATGTTAATCCGATTAAACATGAATCAAAGTTGAAATGAAATTCACAAACTACTAATTGAATAAATACATCATATATTTAAATACAATAAGTAGCAATAGTTAAAACATATGTTAGCATTTTCAAAATACGTATCATTTTGATTCCCATGCGATCCCTTTGTAGGTTTTTAGAGAAATTATTTTGAATATATGCATAACCATGATATACTCAACTGACCTTTCCTTGATTAATGAATAATCTTCATAAAAGCAAGCAAAATGATGCAAAAAGATGGTCATCATCATTCATTCTGACAAGATATAAAATTTATTCGGAAAAAAAGTTATGAAAATGAATGTTGGAAATATTATATTATTTTTTTTTTGCACAAATGTATTTCTTAATCATTGAGATAAAAAAATGGTGGTTAAAAAACACATTTGGGACAGATGTCAGGAGATAATAAGGAATTGGCCACGTACAAGAATATCAAAGTATTTTTTAAATGAACGTTCATGTTTATGTGCAGAAAATATGGTAACGAAGTGATCTAAAGAGTATCTAGGAACAATCACTCTTATGCCACCTGCCTTTCATCGATATAGAATCTATTTTTACCAGGCTTGTGAGCGTTCAGCTTTTTTTGCGTTCAACGTTCCGTTCAGCGTTAAAAAAAATAGCGTTCCGTTCAGCGTTCCGTTCAATGTTTTTGCGTTCAGCGTTCCGTTAGCGTCAGCGTTCAAATATTTAAAAAAGTGACGACGTTTTTTTTCTAGAAAAAAGAATCTCCAGAAGATTGATGACGTTTTTTTTTTAAAGAAAAGAATTGACGTTTTTTTAGAAAAGAATTTCCCAAAAAAAGTCCAAGAAATGTTTGGAAAAATTGAACGCTGAACGTAAAACTCTTTTTTTTTGCGTTCAATCAGCGTTCAAAAAAAGTGCGTTCCGTTCAGCGTTCCGTTCATTGAACGTGCGTTCAGCGAACACCGTTCAATTTTGCGTTCCGTTCAAAAGCCTGATTTACAGATAAAATGAATGATTGGATCAAATTTGGTTGTCAATCCTTGATTAAAGTGTATTTTATCGAGGTCCAACAACACTTTCTCTTGTTTAATATTAAGGTATCCTCGATCTAACTGACAAGTTATAGTTGAATAAAGATTATATTTATCATAATATATATTTAATCAAATGGCAAAGTTTGTGCGTTTTACCCTGCTTATGTGATTATTTTATATGGTTTGATGGAGTTACTAGTTATCATAGATGGGTTTAAATCAGGAAACGACCGGGTACCCCCGGGTCCTATCTGTTTTTGAGCCTCCGGCCCGGTGTCCCAGTTTTTAGACACCGGGCCGGGACTTCAATATTTTCTTTCGTTTGTCATTCATAAATTTTATTTAGAAAATAATTTACAAAAAAAAAGTGAGGACGTTTTTTTAAGAAATGGATTTTCGAAATATTATTTTCTAAGAAAATGTTATCACTTTTTTTGGATATTCTTTTCTATAAAAAACCGTCGTCACTTTTTTTGGAGATTCTTTTCTTTCAAAAAACCGTCGTCCCTTTTTTTTGGAGATTATTTTCTTTAAAAAAAACTGTCGTCACTTCAGAATGTCGAAGGATATTATGTATTACGTCCCGGCCGGTTTCGGCCCGGCCCGGCTTGAAAAAATTAAGTCCCGGCGAAAAAAGGTGTCCCGGTCGTTTCCTGGTTTAAATATAAATTCAAGTACAAACAACCAATTTTTTCTCCTATACGGGGTTGAATCAAATTGAATATATCCATGAACTGACTTCGTCCATTTGCCCCAAAACATATTCTATTTGTTCGAACAAATCTATGCCAAAATTTTGTTTGTTTTTGAAATAACTCAAACTTTTCTCATCATACATATTACACTTTCACAATGTAAAATCCATGCACTGCCCTTTTAGTTAAATATATATTCAATCCAAACAAATTGGTCAGGTGTATACTGCAAAATTTTAAGGAATTATCGTTATATTTTCCATAATTATGTTCACTTGCCTTCACTTTTATAAAACATCGATCATTTTTATTACAACTCAATGTAATATATATATTTTTTAATATCAATAAAGACCTTAATCATATTTGTATCCCTTAATAAATATTATTTGAATTTTCGTTATCTTATTTTTTGAATGTTTCAGGAGTGACAACTCCTAGATTTAGCACATCTTCAAACCATAGGTACTTGAAGCAGCTCTTCATGTAAGGACAGCGGAAAAAAGTTATTTAAGCATGAGGAAATAAGGTCACAGGAGCAATCATCTATACAGAAAAAAACCCGGCTGGAAATGCTCTGTTTACAAATTAAAAGAATGAAACATTGGCTGTAGGAGAAATATCCTAATTATAAGGCAGGAACACATTATGCATAAGTCGAACGTGAATCCCAGTCAAATGATGGGATCGTGATGTCAAAGATGCTTCTACTGATTGGGTAGGTACTTGGCTACAAGGACCTTTTCTTTGACGGGCCTTCTCCGAAGCATACGTTATACACAGTATTGATAAGGTAATGATTTATATGAGAGATTGTCAATGGCGTTTGATATCCTTTTGTTCAATTGAATCGAATTACAATCTTTTAGGTGCCCTTAAGAACAAATTTAAGATCTAAATGACTCGCATTCAAAGCCATCATAAGTATTGAGAGATTTGGCAAAACTACAAGTTTAAAATGTGAGATATTGAATTAAAAACGCTCAAGTACACAATATGTAAAACTGATTGGCTCTACATAAACACTATCAAAAGGATTGTTAGAAGATATCGTGCATTTTTAAACCAATCCAATAAATAATTTGTCCTTTATATAAGGTTATTCTACAGGGCAATAAATATGATCACCAATGTTCATTTATGTATTTTCGCAACTGCCCTGAATAGTTTTACTCTCTTTCTGTATATAATTTTAGTGTATTTTATTTTAACACTGTTTAAAATTTTCGTAGTTAACCGAAAAAACAACAACAACGATGACAATGCCCTCAAACTACAAAGTTAGGTCTTAAATAAAATTATGAGCAAAAAGAATGTATTGATATTATTAGGTTTTTTTAATACTTAACACATCCCTCCCTCAACGAGATAACCGTCATGGCTGTGGCAGTAGAGACCTGGAAGTGCTTCCACTCCAACGATGGGGGATGTGGTGCCAGAAGCCCCATTGGCGATCTCGTCTTCCCAACCCCAAAGAGACCGACGAGGTCTACGACTTCGGTGGTGTGTCCATTAAGGGGCGGCACAGACACATTTGCGTCCCACGCAGTGTCTGTGTGGAACAATTTTGAGTCCCTGAGGTCGGCCAGGACACTAGCTGCGGCAAGGGACGTAGCCAGGACCATTGGCCGCAGTACCCCAATTTAGGGGGATTTATTTATTTTAGTATTTTTAATTTTTATACGTGTTTTTAATGTTTATATATATGTGTATATACACAGGAATGATTTGTTTTTTATATTTTATATTATTATAGCTAAAACGGACCAGCAAATAGCTGATTATTTAAATAAAATAAAGGATTACACACACACACACATTTGATACTAGATTTATTAATTTTAATATTATCAATATAGCATGTCTTTTTGCTTATAAGTGTGATTTGTATGGGACAACATTAATTATTTACCTTTTAAATTTGTGTAGATATCTAATTTTAAATATAAAAACGCATTTGCATTTATAATACAGGTAGTTTCTATAATAAATATAGCTTCTTATTTTTAAAACGATAATTTTTTCGAAGAATCAAAAATATAACTCACAAAATTTATTAATAATTATTATTATTCTCAACTGTTTGCTTAGATGACTGTAAAAAAAATTCTGCACATTAATGAACAGGTGTTTTTGTTCAAACGTTAAAGGTTATTTCCTGCCATTTCATTTTTTATATCTAGCACATGCATCAAAAATAAAAGTCGATTATTTAGATATTTTTAGTTAATAATAAATGAATTTAAAATGAGTGAAGTTTAAGAAAGAAAAAACTTTAAACATAATATATTTAAAGAAGAGAAATTGATCCAAAGGACATATTGGAGGAAATATAAAAAAACAGCTGGCATTATGTATTAAAATATCACTCGCAGCTGTTAATGTGTGAAAATCAATTTAGATTTATGAATACCATTCTTAAGATTACTAGTTGGCTCCTCTTCATTGGCCTACATGTATGACGTCATTGGCGAATCCTTTGAAGTGATTCCTCCTATTCCACACACACACACAATATATATATATATATATATATATATATATATATATATATATATATATATATATATATATAATATGTATATATGTTACGGACAATTTGAAAAATCGGTCATTTTGCAAATTGCCCGGCATTTTGTAAAATGCCCACTCCTTCGGTCATTTGCAAATTACCCGGGCAATATGATAAAACATAGAATCACAACTCCTTCGGGCATTTTGCAAATTGCCCGGGCAATTTAAAAAAACGAAAATTGTGATAACTAAGTTATGTTTTTTAAAGACAACAAAGGAACAAAGAAATTGGTATAAAAATTGTATTTTGCGTCATACCAATAATAAACGTAAAATCGCATTTTTACACATTTTTGGCAGAATGCACAGAGTCCTTGGAAATACGTGTTATGACACGGTATCTATTTAAGAAATATAATGTCTCGTTTGGAACATTCTTTCTACCCTTTATTTATTTCGGCTCAAACCAAGAGGATATTAACTTTATATTTTTAAAAGTATTTTACATCCTCTATAAGTTTAGAAGCACCCAAAGTCCCTTAACGAGCAATCTTTTATACCATATTGAGGAATTGACCCCCCCCCCCCCGTAATAGGTATATGTTTTAAATAATTAACTATCTGGATGCTAATGTATGCCATTTTTTAATTTATTAAGAATGTAATTAGTTTGTTTCAGAGTACCATTTATTTATTTATTATATGCTTGTTTTTTTGGTTATTTGTTCCATTTGATGTTGATTGATGGTGTACTGTTGGTTTTATATTTGAAAGATATAAACACTATTAAAAACCATAGACTGCAACTTTAAACTTGTGAAATAAATTAGACAACTTTTTAACAATAGTTATTAATTTATTTGACGAACACAATTTTCATATTGGTACTAAATAGGTTTCTTTACTTTCTTCAGGCACAAAAAAAAGACACAAACAAAATATATACTTATCAACAAGAAAAACAAATGAATTCAAAATATATTAAAAAGTTATTATTTATTTTTACAAGAAGCATTATCATGGCATTTGCTATTGCACAAAAATCCTTTTTTCTTGCAATTACACCTATTGGTGTCACAACTGTTATAGTTTTTACAATTGCATTTCTGAAAACCTTGCCCATTTCCTTCGGAGAGAACTGATGCGGTTTGCCGTAGCGTCACCTCCTTACTTTTTTCAAGGGGTTGTCAACTCCCGGAAAATTCGTCATCGACATGCTTATTTTATTCGCCAAAACGTTTTTGCCGATTTTTTAAAATTAACAAGTTAGATTTTGCCCAAATTTTCTGTGGATAAGACGGAGGTACTAAGACGTGTTTTTGTTTTATTGAGTGTTTCCCGGAAAATTCGTTTTCTACATAATTAATAAAAATATTTTTCTTTTTGTCCCTGTATCTCCCCCCAAATTTAAGTTTTGTGGAAAATAACAACACTTTTTTATATTGCAACATCGTGCTAATCAAATTTCAATAATGCCTGAAGATGGAGAGGGATGTCAATACCCAGCCTTAAGAAATACAAAGCGGAAAAATGGCAATGACGACTTTTTAAGGAACTTCTTCTAATAAGAAAATAACACAGGCACTGTATGAAACGACTTAAAAATAACTTCTTTTTACGATGTTTAAATTCCCAGCCTTAAGGAACAAAAAATCGGAAAAAACGGTAATGAAGACCCAAGGACAACTTTTTAAGGAACTGATTTTAATATGAAAAGTCACATGCGATGATTTCACTGAACTTATTAGTGTGATTTCTTCTTTGTGCGATGTTTAAATACCCAGCCTTAAGGAACAAAAAACGGAAAAAATGCTAATGAAGAGCTATGACAACTGTTGAAGGAACTGATTTTAATATGAAAAGAAAAGCGATGACATCACTGAAATTATTCGTGTGATTTCTTCATTTTACGATGTTTAAATACCCCGCCTTAAAGAATAAAAAACGGAAAAAATGGCAAGGAAGACCCAATGACCACTGTTGAAGGAACTAATTTTAATATGAAAAGTCACATGCGATGACATCACTGAAATTATTCGTGTGATTTTTTTTATTTTTACGATGATTAAATACTCAGCCGTAAGGTATAAAAAACGGGAAAAATGGCAATGAATACCCAATGTCAACTTTTTAATGAACTGATTTTAATATGAAAAGTCACATGCGATGATTTCACTGAAATTATTAGTGTGATTTCTTCTTTGTGCGATGTTTAAATACCCAGCCTTAAGGAACAAAAAACGGAAAAAAATGGTAATGAAGAGCTATGACAACTGTTGAAGGAACTGATTTTATACCAATTTCTTTGTTCCTTTGTTGTCTTTAAAAAACATAACTTAGTTATCACGATTTTTGTTTTTTTAAATTGCCCGGGCAATTTGCAAAATGCCCGAAGGAGTTGATTCTCTGTTTTATCATATTGCCCGGGTAATTTGCAAAATGACCGAAGGAGCGGGCATTTTACAAAATGCCCGGGCAATTTGCAAAATGACCGATTTTTTCAAATTGTCCGTAACATATATATGATAAGACCTGTGATTTCTCGTTCATTTGTTGTCGTTCGTCGTTCGCGACAACGAACGACAAAGTTTTGACGAACGACAAGGAAATTTTCCTTATCGTTTTTTGTTTTGGCGCCAAAAAGGACAAAGATTTTTAATTTTCCTGGGCAGAATTTCCTTTCTCAAAAAAACGTCATCAATTTTTTTTTTCAGAATGGCGAATGACAAAAAAAACGATGAACGACGAACGATTCAATTTCACATTAATGATGAACGCGAACGATAACGTGTTTGTGAACGACGAACGACAGTTTTTCGCGAACGTCACCACGTCTGCTATATACATATTTATATATATAACAAGGTATCTTATCATACTCAAGGAAACAAATAATGCTTATTTGCTTGTTCATACTGGTGATGGAACGGAAAAATATATAGAAAAGCGGTGTTTTTAAATCAAATTAAATAATGTTTATTGTTGAATTATCGACCAAAACCCTCTATATTGAAGGCTCCATGGGGATATTTTTATTAATTAAACCACATCCTCACTACAATCGCTATTTCCATCTTTATGTATTTTTTCCTGATAGATGATACTTTTGAAGAATGATCATAAGCCTTCCGGCTCATAGACATGACACCCGTATCATCTCCGATGCTCTCAGACACCTTTCGTGGGAATGGGGATAGTATGATGAGCAAGTTTAACATATTTACCTTGGTATGCTTTTGCACATCTATATCATATCTCAAACAATTGCACTTAGAAGGGAGCTAATTACTTCA
>CP045903.1:7762911-7830245 GCA_013387185.1 Caligus rogercresseyi
TAAATATGTCAAACCAAGGATGTGTTTTTTTTTGTATGGCCCACTCATTATGCCCTTCCTCATGTCTAAGACATGGCGTCGACTACTATCCACAGATCGCTAATCAGTATTCTGATAAGCCCCATGTCTCACTTTCTATATTATCACAAAAACACCTTATTTGTATAAGCTGGGTGTGAAGGGCAAAACTGTTCGTTTGGAATCATTTATCTGTCTGTTGAGAGGACCAAAAATATATATGATTCTTATGGGGCTCAAGGATGACTTCTTCCTATCAAATCTACATCCATGCAAAAAGTCCCTTAATCAAATGTCTTCTATAACATATTTAAAAAGAACGTGCCTCTGTCTTATATCGAACGTGATTGGTTGATAAAAAAGGAAGTCAATAATGATAAAAACAGTTGGCATTATGCATTACTTACGCGCGGCTGAGTCAACATCAGAGAGATATAAAGATATAGAGAGCTGATTCCCTTCAATAGCAGAGAAAACATCGTCGTTCAGCTGTCGCATTGCCGACTAAACAAAGTAATATGACCTACGTCATCATAAGCTGATCATAGAGAAAGATTCATCTCTATGATCAGCTTACCATGACGTATATAAATTACTTTGTTTTTTGAACATACAGAAACAACAAACGCTGTTCTCTGCTATTGAAGGGAATCAGCTCTCTCTATCTTAATTCTATGGTCAACATCAACTCAGAGAGAAGAATGTCATCCTATAAATAATAATTGTCCTTACATACTCTCATGGGGCTATGCCATTTACGAATACATCGATGGACATCTTCAATATCAACTACTAAATATAATTAAACAATACTTATTGTGGGGGTATTCAGGGCTCCGTCGGATCATCCTCATAAAGAGGGGTGATTCCAGTCAAAATCCCCGCCTATTCATGAGTCCATGACTGCAACGACTGATGTGATTGTTTATTATTCTGTACCGATTCCTACTCTAGCAAAGTTAAAGTATACTCTCATGGGCCAATCATATACAAATATTCTCCTTTATAAATGCCACAAAAAAGTGCTCCAATGACCTCATTTGATTAGTTTTATGAAATATACTTGTCTAATGGACTTATTAAGGTTCAATAGAGCTATTTTGACTGTAGAGCTTCGTACAGAAGTCAGTAGTTTTTCCTTTAAAAATGTATTTGTACAAAAGTGTCGTTCGGCAAAAACCTAGGAGCAAAATTATTTACGAAAAAAAGTGTAATGCAAAAGTGTTTTTACAAATATTTCGAGTACCCACTGCTTTAAAAGTATTATTTCACATAAGAGTAATTTACATTTTAGTAATACTATGAAGAAAACTTTAGGTTTTTAAGGGTAAGACTCGTTTAGACTAGGAATAATTGTACAAAGTGAACTTTGAGAAAGGGCAATACTCTATTGTATATTTTCCATGTCTTGGTGGATTCACAACAAGGCTAGAGAGAAGCTATACAAGGAAAGGGATTGAGGAGTACTACACAATACGTAGACACGTCTATAACACTGATGTTATCAGCCTCGCTAAACAAATATATTTGTGTATTCATTAATATCACATTGATTCAAATAAGACGCTTCTACTAATCAAAGTGTGATTGGTCAAGGTATGCAAATTACTTCCCGCCCTTAGTTTATGGCAGACAGTAATTATGAACAACACGAAATCTTGTGTGAGGTACTCAAGTTTTTCAGTCATAAAGTAGCCCTAAAATGTTTGCATTTTTTATTTTTAAATGATACCGAGAGAATGAAATCTCCTTAATAGGCAAGGCCAAATCATTTTTGTTGCATAGCTGGAAAACATAATGAAATTTAAAAATGGGGTTTCTTATTCTTCAAGCGAACATTAAACTTTTGATTTTAAATTAATATTTTACAATCATCCCCAGGCTCTTTCTTACATTTGGGGTAAAAAAGCCTTAATCTATTTAAAAAATGAACTAATAAATAAAGAGAGTGAAAAGTTAAACATATAAAGCGTTTTTAATATCTTTTATGCTATATTAATAGCACGTTATAAGATTGAATCAAAGTGACTGAAACTTAATAAATTATATCTGTTTCTATATATATATTACTACACCATAGAATGACATTGTATCATTTCTTCATTGACAAAGAAATATCGATATAATATATAACTTTTAATATCAGTGCTTTGACAATTCACAAATTAATTAAACAATATCAAAAATTCGTTTTTGGACAATAAAAATTGAATAACAGTATAATACTTATAATGTGACGGAGAGAACTTATATTTATATATAGTTTATAAATAGTATAAATTATTCACAAATTAATTAAACAATATCAATTATAAATCGATATTGGACAATAAATATGAATGACAGTATAACATTTATCAGCTGACAGAGAACTATATATATATATATATACTTAAAAAATAAGTATTACAATTATTCACAAATTAATTAAAACAATATAAATTATAAATCGATGATGGACAATAAATATTGAATGACAGTATAACATTATCAGCTGACAGAGAACTTATATATATATACTTCATAAAATAAGTATTTAATTATTCACAAATTAATTAAACACAATATAAATTATAATCGATGCTGTACAGTAAATATTGAATGACAGTATAACATTTATCAGCTGACCTAGGAATAAATCTAATCTTAATGTATATTGTTGGTGCCTTCTTTAACGCTTTTAAGATCTACTTCACCCCTAATATGGGCTAAAAAAAGCTTCCCCTCAAATTTATTAACCAGTATTTTTACAACGCAAAAAACCTGAGTTGGCAAAAATATCTCCATCACTTTGTGTTGATAGTATTTTTATGTGACACTTTCAGGTCCCTGAACAGCTCATTGGAAGTAATAAAGAAGCAATAATTATGTTTACGAGATAGTTTTTTTCGCAAAAAGTCATATACATACATATATATATATTATTTTTTTCTGTTAGTCATAATATGTTGAGACAGTTCGTTAGGATGACTTGAAAGAGAGAGAGAGAGAGAGAGATTCAAGGAACTTCTACTTTCTTTCAACATCTGATATTCTTCCTCCTCGACATATGTTACAAAAGCCCCCTGAGAGGCTTGCGCATGTAAAAAGTGTGATGATAGAAGTGATGATGATTAAAGGGATTCTGGAATGTATACATTTTTCGGAGAGATAATTCTCATCTCTGTATTCTTTTTTTTAAAGAGTAAATCATCTGGGGAGATTGTTTTCTTCTTTCATATGCAACAAGAACTTGGATAAGAGTTATAGTTTTCACTTAAATAACTAAATTTGCAGGATACCCTATTTTAAATCATAGTTGCTAACTTATTGAAGATTAAATGTCATATGTATATTATTATCATATATATATTAGTATACATATATATATATATATATATATATATATATATATATATATATTAGGGTGATTCTTATTTCACGTATGTCAGATTTGAGAGTCGAGCTCCCCCTAGGGTTTTACTTTAGTGCATAGATATCATCTTGTGAAATTTTGAACGAAATCGAATAACATTAAGCGTCTCCTCAACGGACCCAAAAGTTATGTAGTAATTATTTTTCGCCATTCGATCGCCTCTAATGTCCTAAATTCCTATGCTATTTTCAAACAATTTGACACAGAATGTGGGTATGAATGCAAGGATTCAAAATCCGTTTTTTATTTTGTATATACATCCAAAATTCAGCGAGTAATTTAAGTTTTGAAATAGTCATTTTTATGGAAAATACCCCCACAATGAACATTTTGAAACCATATTATCTCTCTTGATTTTGGATGTACATAAAAAATAAAAAGTGATTTGGAATCCTTGCGAGCATATCTACATTTTGCGGCAAATAGCATTGAAATTAAGGACATTAGCGGCGATCGAATAGCGAAAAAAAATTACTACATAAGTTTTCTAAATAACACAGGATGCCTTTGACTGGTATATACATGACTTAATGTATTCCCAACTATTGTATCTGGAGGCCTTTTTTCTATATCATTTATGGAATAAACTCATATTAAATTAAAAAAATCCATGCATTTGTCTGACAATTTTGGCATTCTTTAACACATTTCTCAAGCACTGTTCTGATCGATGTAGATATAATCAAAATTTTATTTTTCAAAATTGCTTCCTAACATTCTTAAATATAATTTTTTTAAACTCAAGATCTTATTACAGTTTTCTTGCATAGCCCAACTAAATATTATGTCCTCACATTTTCTTAAATCACATACATCTACTGGGTTTGACTTGTTTAACCCCATTTAATTATAATGTTTAAAATATGTTTTTAGCCTAAACATTATTTTTTCCGCCAAGAACCAATAGCTCAACTAATTCCATTTCAGTTTTAAATCACACATTTTCCTAGTGGGGCTTACTTACTTGGTGAAATCCATCTCATATATATATACAAACATCCACAAATATATACAACTATATTCCAAAAGAAGAAGGCGAAGACGAAGAAGCTGTAGGACTTAAATCAATTTCTTATTCCTAATGGTTGTCTATAAAAAGACATGATAAGTGTCTGGTTGCCTTATTTAAATAAGTAAATATATATATTTATATGGAATAATTGTCTTGTTTTTCTTCAAAATGAAGATGATTCAAGGAATAGATTTGAAAACAACAAGATATGCCTAAACAACTCCATTGGAATAAGCTTTATCCACAAACATACTAAGAGTCATTCAATATGTGATCCGTCAGCATAAAATGAAGTTTCCATGCTTTAAAGAATATTATATTTTTTTTTAAAAATCATGCTAACTTAACAAGATTTGATGGATAATCATTTTTTGTAACTGCCATTTATGGTTTTTGCCAATATAGGTTCGATAGAATTGTAGTATCCGACTGAATATAAATAAGCGTTTAAATTTAGTCACTCGAACCTAGGATCTTATCAATGAGGTAGCAGACCAAAATTGACCATATCCCTCTCAGGAGTATTCGAACCTGATCCCTCAACATGTGAGTCGAACATGCTTTAACGCAGAGAGCTATCGCACTCCCTATACTATGTTTCTGTTTAATTGGACTTAAAGTGCGTTTGCTGAATATATTTAAATCCTTTTATAAATAGCTTTAAAAGTATTGTGAATGTCTTATTAAAGTAAACATTTATTTTGGCTTGTCTATTTTTATACTGTTTACTATCTACATATATATTATTTTCAATATCAGAGGTGCAAGTTTGACCTTTATAGGGGGAAAAAGTCAAAAAACATATTTATATAAAATATTAAAATTTTATTTGTTAAATGATAAACAAATATATTTTGGTATAAATATAAAGGTTTGTAGACATGTATAGTTGTGTTGAGGTCACCCATTACATATTTCTATTGGATTATTTATTTAAGAACTCCATGTTTATAAGGATTAAACAATGTTTATCTCAATTATATATATATATATAATAATAATAATAAATGCTCCGACTATGTGATATTAACATAATTGATAATACAGATATCAGGGAATATGCTATGAACAAGGTTTATCATTTAAAGGAACAAAATAGGAAGCTCATATCTGATCAGATCAAAAAACGAATGGCTCAATTAATAAATGAGTAATCCCGTTGCTACTCCTTAAAAAGAAAGCTGTCATTGTAATTCATAAAATTTTCCACTTTTTTTGACGGATTTAAAATACATATTTCATTTTCCTATATGGAAAAATAACTTCTTTTTTACTTGATGGGTCACAGTTTATAGCATGAATGGCCAATAGTGCTCATGTTTATACCATGGACTTCTCTTTACCTTAGTGGTCTTGAATGAAAAGGATGAAGCAGAAAATAGACGCAAAAATCATAAATTAAGGCAAATAAAAATACCCCTTCTGAATATTAAGTATTCCTTGAGGAATACCTTCTCCATGAATCCTGTTCTAGGGATTGAATACAGAGGTCGAGCTAACTGTTTGAAGGGGGCCCAAGGTTCTCAGAGCCTTTGTTTTCTAGATAACAATAACTTATAATAAAATATATGAGAGTTAAGAAGGTCTGAAGTACAGAATCAGTCTTGTATTATGAAAAAAGTGAGTTTTTATATTCACGATTTTTTAAATAAATTTATTTGTTCACTAATGTTGACAGGTGATTTTTTTGTATTAAATATTACAAGTTGTTTTCTTGTGACATTAAAAAACACTCTGTGTCTTAATAAATATATTCGTTTGTCCGTTCAGATGCATTCTAAGGTAATTTGCATTTAAAATTCAAATAAAACCTAATTATTCATGACATTCTAAAAAAAGGATATGAAATACTTTAATAGTCTAAATATATCTACTTATAAATAAATAATATAAAAGAATAGCGATATAAAATTGTTTTAATTAAATTTATGATGTACAAAAAGGATGGATTATATATTTTAAAGTATAAATCAATAACAATCCAACCTTGATTATTCCTTTAGATTGTCTGTCCTTTGATTTAATGCAATAATAAACTTGTCAAAACATTTAAAAATCAAACTTTTACAATCCTTTTGACTATATAGATAAATATATATTCTTTTATAGTAGTAAAAGCACCTCTCTTAAAGCCATCCCATCCCGTTCATCCTAAGATGAATGTTCTTTACAAAAAAGAGATAGAAATGCGGATTGGATAATTCAAATATTTATATAAACTTCATTTGATAAATTCTTTAAGTATTTTTTTTGCATATTTAAGAGTACTTTAGCCTTCATAAGAGGCATATGAACCCTTTGTCCTTCACCACCATACAAAAGAGGCTTCTTATTCATTATATAAAGAATGCAATTCTATTGCCTGATGAGTAATATAGGAAACACTTTATTTATATATAATATGTATCTTTGATTTTAGAACTGCCTTCTAAGATATATGCTTAAAATTTATGTTTTCGTTATGATAAAAATGCCCAATTTACAGAGATGAATAAACACTATATCCATATGCTAACAAAGTGCTATATTTGTATAAAAATTTTTTAAATAATGGTTGATTGGTAAGCATATATTCAATAATAATTACTTAATTATCTTAATTTTTACTTAGATACAATCAAAGGGATAAACTAATATTTAACATATTATTGTAGCTTTTTATTTATCCTAAAAAAATGTATATTAAGTTGTCACTTTGAGGATTCTTTAATTGATAGTTTCTTTTAAAAAAAATCATATTTTGCTTGTTAGAATTGCAGTATCGGACTGAATATAAATAAGCATACTAGCGTTACGACTATTCTATATAACCTAGGATATTTAGTCAAAATGCACCTTATCCCTCTCGAGATTCGAACCTGCGACCTCAACATGGAGAGTTGAACACATCCCAACATACTGAGCTATCACATTTCCAAGGGAGGAATATATATATATATATATATATAGGGAACGACCGGGACACCTTTTTTCGCCGGGACCCGGGCCGGGACTTTAATTTTTCAAGCCGGGCGGGCTGGGACTTAATATATGTTTTCGTTCCTTCGACAATCTGAAGTGATGAATTTCCCCAAAAATAAGTGACGACGTTTTTCTTAAAGAAAAGAATCTCCAAAAAAAGTGAGGACTTTTTTAAGAAAATAATCTCCAAAAAGAAGTGAATATATATATATACACACACACATATATATATATATATATATATATATATATATATATATATATATATATATATATATATATAGTATTCAGATATTATCTTAAATATTTAATATGACAATACTTAGGAATAAAAGTTTTAAGATATTAATTAATCTTGTGTCGTCATAATGATTCTTTTGCTGATTTAGTTGGATATAATTACACCCATGAGGATATACATATGTTTTAGAGCTTTCAAATTACTGCATCAGGCTTATAATTTTTTATCTTCAACGAAGTTGATCCAGTTAGGCCTTTCCTTCTCAGAAGTCAAACCTTCATCCTTGATTTTGAAAATTGATCAAATTTCCGTTGGCCTTCCAATTAATGTTTAATTCAAGTCTTTTAGACATTCAATAACCTGATGCAGGGGGGGGGAAACTCAAAGTCATAAAGTTAATCAATACAATATTGGATAAGTGTAACAATAAACTAAATTTCCAAATGAAGAAAATAAATTGAGTGTGTCCAATCGGATTGTAAAGAGATGCACGTTTCATATCGTTTTATTTAAAAATATATGAAAAAGTACTTTGGAGATACATTTTCCTTGGGCAATATATAATTTATACTTTTTATTATTTTGGAAGCAAATTCGTTGAAAAATAATTATTATAGCAATGCTAATCAATTTTACGAATTTTGAAGCCTAAGTACAAAATATATTGAATTTATAATATAACTATAAGTTATATCTCAATTTTTTTAAGGCAATGTTGCAGATCGAATGAAATATTTTTGACAGAAATCATATCGTCCAGTAAGGAATATATATTAATGCTCTATAGACAAATCCAAGTTTGATCCAAATAATTGGATTGATTTTAACTGTACTTGTTTATATAATTTTTTATGAAGTTAAATATATATTTTTATATAAATATTTTTTTATCGTTTACAAATAGTTATTTTAACGGAAAAAAAGTTTCAATATAATAATAATATATAGGTATTTAAGATATTGTTACGTCGGAAGACAAAAAGTATATTGGGATATATGAAATAAAATAATTGTAGGTACAATAGTTTTATGTCAGTAAAAAATATATAAAGTAAGTCATTCTTATAAAAGCATAACAACTGTTGCAGAATAAAACACTTTTTAAGGTATAGTAAAAAATAAGTTGTATTATTAGAATGAAAAACGTAAGTTAAATAAGAAGCAAATGCAAAAATATTAATTTTAAATAATATAATATTTTTTACTACGACTTGATTAGTATTAAATTCATTTTGATATTAATTTGTATTATACTTAGACAATATAGCTTATATTTCATTATATACATTTTATGAGGAAGAATGCAAAAAATAACTGATTGCAACTTGCTTATCCGTGGAACTAACGTTTTTTATCTTTTAATAAAATAAAATAAATATACACATATATATTATAATAAATAAATAAAACCACTTACCCAAAAAAAAAAAATATTCCGTGAATTCTATTTCACAAAGTAACTAAAAATCCGAGTCACACAGCACTCACTCATAAATATTTTTTGATGTTTTACTCAAAGGAGTTAAATGAACATGACGGGCCGATGGATCTCAAGCAACTGCTTGAAAAAAGGAAAAAAGTCATATTTAGGCGCGCACGGATTTTTTCCTTTATATTTCTTATTTCTTGTGTACTTTTTTATTTGACGTAGTGGAAGAAAATTTATTTTGATATGCCATGTGTACGCAATATATATATATACATAAATATATATAGGGTATATAATTGATATATATATATATATATATCAGACTTGTTGATTTATCGTTCATTTGTTGACGACGAACGACAATTTTTTGACGAACAAAAAAATGTCATCACTTTTTTCAGAAATTTCTTTCTAAAAAAAACGTCGTCAATTTTTTCAGAATGGTGAACGACAAACGACGACAAACGATTCATTTTAAAATTAACGATGAACGACAACTTTTGGCGAACTACGAACGACAATTTTTCGCGAACGTCAACAAGTCTGATATATATATATCAGACTTGTTGATTTCTCGTTCATATGTAATCGTTCGTCGATGAACGATTTTTTTTACGAACGACAACAAAAAATCCTATTGTTCGTTTTTGGCACCAAAAAAAAGACTAAGGTTTTTCTTTTTCATAAAAAATTCATTTCTAAAGAAAACGTTATCACTGTTTTCCGAATTGCGAGAAAAAAAAATCTTTTCAGAATGACGAGCGACAACCCAATGATTCAATTCAAAATGAACGATGATCGACGAACGATAACTTTTGGCGAACGAGAAACGAACGACAATTTTTCGTGAACGTCAACAAGTCTTATTATTTGAACTATAATTTTATATATTTTACGTAGCTCATTATATATATATATATATATATATATATATGAGCTACGTAAATATATAAAATTATAGTTCATTAAAAGTCGACTATTAAATGGTCACTGGAATTTAATAAATATGAATAAAAGGAGGCAGAAAAGTAGGTGGCCACCGAGACACTAATCAGATAATGATAATCAACAAATTAAATTTAAGAGAAGAGAAGCAAAGCACAAAACAAATAATCATATGTGCTTTTCTATTGTTTCTTTTAAATATTTTGATGATTTGTTGGAAAAAAAATCTATGTTGGCGCGCTTTTATTGGCCGATATTTTAGTCTGTTGATGGAATGAAACTAAATATCACCATCCTCCTGTGATATCGATTTTTGTTCATTGATGATCAATTACAATACGTACATTTATATCGTTGATCAAAAAAGTTTATCATCGGTACATTGCAATATTGCAAAAATCAATAAAAATCGTATCACATCATGTGAATTAAAACTCACTTGAAGTCAAGAACATTTCATATTTTTTCAGGAATAACCAAATAGTCCAAAGCACACTTTCATAGCTCAAAGACATTCATAGAAATGCTGTTCCCAATCTAAGTTGGCAATTGTAAGAATCGCAATAATCACGTTTTGGCGAGCTGCATAAACATTGCAGAATGAATTTTCCTGGAGTGTCCACTACCACTTAAAATACTTCCTGATCCCTCAAAATTATTAACTATTTAATTCATCGTTTGGGGGGCTCACCGAAAAAAAACGAATAGACGAACGAATTATATATATTATAAACATATCATCGCTCTTGATAAAGACTCGTCTTAACAAAAAAGTCAAATTGAAATAAGTTAGGATTTGTTTATTTTTATATGGACAAGAAGGGAAAAAAAATAGTTACGCATCTTACAAAAAAATATCCCTGAGTACTTTATATTTATATTGATCCCTGTTTTGACATCGTACAAATTCATTATTCATATCTTTTGAAACGAAAAAAATGTATATATTTATTAGAATTTAATATTTCTTTATACATACTATTTTTTATATTTTTTTCTTACCTGTACTTTCGTGTATGATAAATAAATATTTAAACTGTTAAAAAGCAACTTTAAAACAAGAAGTTATTTTTTCTATTTATATTATCCATATGTGAAAGACCCCAATTTATATATATGCTTATTTTAACATGTTTTTTTACATTTAAAGTGTTCCATGTAACAATTTATATCAAAAATCATATTTTCTAATTATCTAGCGGTCATAAGCATCCCTTTTTATATATCATATTAAATATTACCCTACATAGAAACATGACTTTGAACACACATCCTCAGAATTGTACTAGTTTCAACCTTTAATGAACTTATAAATATGCTTAAACAGCTTGAAGCCTATAAATAGACAAAGTTCATTACAGCCCTTAAAATAGTATCAAAAAAGTATTTCACGTGTGCACAAAATGCAAATCCAATTTGCATTTCCCCTCATAAGTCATTTCCTCATGTCATTATTCCAGGTATTTTGTCTGAGTTTGTTTTAAGAAGGGGTTAAACTGTAGAAGTCATGTAAAACTGTCGACTGTGAAAAGAATCTTTTGATCTGCCTAGGCCTACTTGACCTTTATCTATTTTGCTATGAAACATATCAGCATCACATGTTTATTTTCTTTAAATAATGACCACCCAAAAAGCTATTTACAAAAAAAAAGATGAAACACATTCTTATAGGCAAATAAATTAGGCCTATATATAATTTATATACATTCAATATTTCTTTGAGCTGTACTTATTTTATAATATATATTTAGAAAATAATGTCTTTAGTTACTTTTTCAAAAACACAAGAAAATCTTTTTTTGTGTTTGACAGAATTGCATACAACTGGATAAAAATAAGCATTATATCGTATAATTGGTCCGTCGAACCTAGGATCTTATCAATGAGGTAGACCAAAATTGACCTCTATTATCAAATAAAGTTGAACAGTTATCTCATTCGGAAGGGAAAACTGGCCCATGTAGAAAAATGGGAGCGGATTTCATCCCTTGCTGGTTCAGACGGACCCTGGATATTAAGCTTATGCGTAACGATTCCATTTAGGAGAACTTATGAATCAAAATCCGTTGAGAACGATGAGATACATGTTAAAAAGTATTATCTTGAATTAGTATGAAAAAATGAAGGTTTAAAATATAACATTATTATTCGGAAGATGCATTGCTTATATAAGTATTAAATTAAAAGTATTATTATTATCTTTATTACCATAATGATATTTTAAATCCCCAAAACGGTTTTTTTTTTCACAAGTGATTTTTACAAAATATACATAAATACATGAAATAAATAAATTAAAAATTGTTAAAAAATATTTTATTATAATTCTTTAATTTTAAAATTATTTAACATATTAAGAAGAAAGAATGTTGACATAGTCACATCACATATCGTGGTGGCTTTATTACAAACATGCAGTATTTCACAAATTAAAGCTTGTATAAGAATACATGCCCTCTTTAATGACGTCCTTTACAGAGAGACATATGGAATGCAGAATCATTCATTTCACATTGATCGTGGAAAAACGAATTCATTCTTCACTGATTTCATCGTTAATTGCATTTTTTTCACTTTGTGGTTCCGGGTCTCGGCTTGGGCACATGGATCATTTTAGGAGAAATGAAGCGGAACAGCGGTGCAGGCATTTAATCGATACCCAACCATGCATGGAAAATCATGCGGGATGAAATATTATTGCTTTATGTTGTGTGTGGTATCATGCATGGAAATATAAATAATGGCGCAAAAAGCTTTAAGGAAATTTTTGTGATATATTTTTTGAAACATACAATAAACAGCACTGATCGGATTTTGATATATATATGATTAGCTTTTTTAATGGCAACCAAAATTAATTAGTTCCAAGTCAAAGCCTTTTTGGAATACTACTTCGGAATCGCCGAAAAAAGACATTGAGTCACCAGGTATTTTCTCAAAGCCTCATATATCTTTTTTCATTCTGTTCTTAATTGTGTTCAAATGAATTGTATAAAAAATGTGTTAAAACTTGCCTTTGGGGTGTATGCAATACGGGTTGCTGGATTAAATTTCAGCTTCCGTGACCCTAAAGGTTGCTCATTGCATATACTCTTGGGATAAGAATAGAAAAAAATCTTTTTTCATTGTGTTCTGAATTGTGTTCAAATGAATTGCATATTGCATTTTGATATATTTATATATATATATATAATAACTTTATTTATACATTAATAACCAGAAATAAGTAGTTCCAGGCTCAATCCTTTTTGGAATACTGCTTCGGAACCGTCGAAATAAGACTTTTTGTGAAAAGATATTTTCTCAAAGCAACATATATCTTTTTTCATTCTGTTTTTAATTATATCAAATGAATTGCATAAAATGTGTATAAGATGGATAATATATATATATATATATATAAAGAGAGAGAGATAATGAAAACCTTACAAAGGGCATTTTATGTTGAATCTTTTAAGATACAATTATTTTATTTCTTTAAATTACTGTCAATGGGTATTTTTGGTCTTAACCCTCTCTTTTTCAACTCCATAGGTCTAAGTATTTAAATATTGACTTCTCCACATATAACAATACAAGGAAATTAAAGTAAACTTCAAATATGTTCACTTTGAAGGAAAAAAAAATAAGACATTTGCCGGATTTAAATAGCATTTAAACTCCAATTAACTATGACCATGTACATCTTCAAAACACAATAAAATATTTGCACCAACTAAAACAGAAACGTTCCGTCTAAATATTATTTCCCTCAATTACTAAATGGCAATCCGCCTCTTCAGTTCCCTTGGTCTTGAATATATATACAAATAAGTCATTTTTATTATCTATTCATGATCTTTAAACTGTAAGAGCAGATCCGAAAACTAACCGATTTCTCAATAAGAATGGATATTATATTTATATTAGACTGTATTGGTATTAAATTATGATATTAAATTGTCGATATTTAATCAAATTTTACATAGGGTATTTCACTTTTTGTTTGCATAAAATTTGTGATCCATAAGATTTGCAGAAAAAAATAATGTTTTATAAAAGCGGTAAAAACCATGGAACGTCCTTTAAAATACAATTCAAATTAAGATCTTTAAAACAAATAAAAATGTAAACTATTTATCGTGGAAGGTTTGTACATAATATAATTTTGTAAATTTATATATATATATATATACAGGGTGCGTAATAAGTCCGGGAAGTGGGACTTTACGACACTGTAGTTTCTATTGTGTTTGGATTTTCGTGCTTACAACCGTAGATACGTTCTTCAGCTTCATCAAAACAAGTTCATTTTAACAACAAAGTTTCTGCCAACGTTCCTCCAGCATCATGAGCAATTTCTGTGACACTATAGTTGCCTTTCTTGCGCGGGGTTGAGTAATTCTCATATTGTCAAGAAGCTCAAGGACATAAAAGCAGGCTTGTTGATCGGAGTTTTTTCTGATCGGCGATCAATAACGATATAGCGATATTTGATCGCTGATCGCAGTATTGCAAAAGGTCCTGATCTTTATATCTTTGAACGTAAGAAAATCACTAAAAAATAGCGATCCGATCAATTTGTATAAAATAACTAAAAAGAAAAAATATTTCTTTTTTTGGAGATTCTTTTCTAAAGAAAAACGTCATGACTTTTTTTTGGAGATTATTTTCTATAAAAAAACGTCATCACTTTTTTCGTCATTTTTTTTGGAGATTCTTTTCTAAAAAAAAGGTCATCACTTTTTTTTGGAGATTGTTTTCTAAAAAAAAGTCATCACTTTTTTTTGGAAATTCTTATCGTTATCGTTTTATCGTTTGTCGCTCACCGCAAGTTGAGTTTTGAAATTTTTTACCGTTTATCGTTTATCGCAAGTTGAGAAAAAAGTTATTGTTTTATCGTTATCGCAAGTTGAAAATAAAGTTATTGCAGAAACCACTGAGAATTAGTATTACATAGCATTTTTTTTTGTTGATCGCAATTAAATCAGGCTTGTGAACGGAACGCAAAATTGAACGGCGTTCAGCTGAACGCACGTTCAATGAACGGAACGCAACTTTTTTTTGAACGCTGAACGTAACGTAAAAAAAAGAGTTTTGCGTTCAGCAGCGTTCAATTTTTCCAAACATTTCTTGGACTTTTTCGGAAGAACGTCATCACTTTTTTTGGGAAATTCTTTTCTAAAAAAAAGTCATCACTACGCATTACTTTTTTTGGAAAGTTCTTTCAAAAAAAAAAACGTCATTACTACGCAGTACTTTTTTGGGAAATTTCTTTTCTTAAAAAACGTCATCACTACGCAGTACTTTTTTGGGACATTATTTTCTAAAAAAAAGTCATCACTACGCATTACTTTTTGGAAATTCTTTTCTAAAAAAAACGTCATTACTACGCAGTACTTTTTTGGGATTTTTTTAAATATTTGAACGCTGAACGCTAACGGAACGCTGAACGCAAAATATTGAACGGAACGCTAATTTTTTTTGAACGCTGAACGGAACGCTGAACGCAAAAAAAGCTGAACGCTCACAAGCCTGAATTAAATTGATCGGATCGCTGATCGAAAAATCCCTGATCGTTATATCGCTATATCGCAAAGAATTTCTGATCGCTATTTTGATCGGATCGCTATTTTTTTCCTGATCGCTTTTCAAGCCTGCATAAAAGTGACCTACAAGTTTGTTTACAACACGGTTAAACGGTACAAGGAGACCGGAAAAACATCCGACAGGCCCAGGAGTAGCCGACCAATGTCTGTGAGAACCCAGGCGTGTGTGAAGAGGATCCGCGAGAAGATCAGGAGGAACCCTGCAAGAAGCCTGAGAAAGATGGCCAAAGAGGAAATTATGAGCGAGGGGTCGATGAGAAATTAGTGAAAAAGGATCTGGGGATGACTCCATATAAGAAGATAAGGCTTCAACTTCTTTCTGAGGCCACAATTGAGCAGCGAAGAGAACGAGGCCGAATTCTTCGGAACAACTGAAGTCTGGCACGCAGGGTCCAGTTTTTTACACGGACGAAAAATGTTCACAGTTCAGGCGGTGTACAATTCCCAGAATGATCGGATTTTGGCCAAGAGCAGTGCTGACATTCCTGTCAAGGTTCGCGGAGTCTTCCGACGTCAAAAACCAAAATCTGTGATGGGCAGGAGTTATGTCAGATGGGAAAAAGAGCCCTCTCATATTTGTCCCTGAGGGTGTCAAGATTAACAAGGAGGTCCTACCTATCAATGTTAAATGACCAAGTACTGCCATGGATCAAGGCTGAGTATGGGGAAACCTTCTTCACTTTTCAGCAAGACTCTGCCCCAGCCCATGGGTCCAAACTTGTCCAAGAATGGTGCAAGCAGAATTTTCCTGCCTCTTGGGACAAATTTACCTGGCCACCTTCAAGCCCTGATCTCAACGTCATGGACTTCTCCATGTGATCCATACTTGAGAGCAAGGCTTGTGCTTCGCCCCACCGAAATTTGACCACCTTAAAAGAGGCTCTCGTGTAGGAATGGGGAAAAATCAGAGAAGAAACGGTGCGTGCAGCTTGCCAACAGGTCTGTGGACGTCTTGAAGCTGTACTGCGTGAGAATGGCGGACATTTTGAAAAATTGTAAATAGTTGTGTTGGTACGACCTTTAAGAAAGTTTCTACCTAGTTCTGCAAAATTTCAGTGAAAAATATACTATTTAAGACTACATTTCTCTCTTCCCGGACTTATTACGCACCCCTGTATATATATATATATATATTCATAGGCTTTTGCATGTCAAATCTATCATAAAACTATAGTGAACGTGAATTTAAGACCTTCGTTCATGAGTACGTTATATGGCTTCCTCCATACATGATAATCGATATGATCGTAAAGGAACTCAATCCTTCAAATGACATTCGATATCTCATCAATTGAGAGATTATGAGCTAAGGAGTAGTTACTTTTAGCACTCTGATGTACATTCTTGAAGTTATTACCGAAGAAAATATTTCTCTATGATATAAAAATGAATTGTGTGATGTAACTTTACATAAATTGATTAAACTTCATGTAACGAGCGTTAAAACAGTAATATTTTAGTATGTATTTTTTTATATGTGTACAGTTGTAACTAGCACGATAGTATTATGAAATATTCATATGTTTTAAAAATGGAAAGAAATCCCTCAATATATAATATATCAGACTTGTTGATTTATCGTTCATTTGTTTTCGTTCGAACGAAAAGTTTTTGACAAAGATTTTAATTTTCATGGGACAAATTTCTTTCTACAAAAAAATCATCACTTGTTTTCTGAAATTATTTTCTAAAAAAACGTCATCACTTTTTTTCAGAAATTTTATCTAAAAAAAACGTCATCAATTTTTTTTCAGAATGGCGAACGACAAACGATCGATGAACGACGAACGATTAAATTTAAAATTAACGATGAACAACGAACGATAAATTTTGGCGAGCGACAAACGAACGACGAACGACAATTTTTCGCGAACGTCAACAAATCTGGTATATATATATACGTATATATATATATATATATATATATATATATATATATATACATATATATATATATATATATATATATTCCCGAAATATAATGTAATGCCCAAACGGCGTCCCAACCCATGAAAACTAAGACGCCGTTATTCCAATAAATAATCACTTTGTAAAGACACATATTTTATCACAGTTCAATTATTCATAAATCAATTTTTCCCTTGCAAATTACGTGTCAATGTATAAGATTTACATATAGATACTACCTGCATAATAAATAGTGAGTAGAACGAATATCTTCTTAATTGGTTGAAAGGATATTGCAAAACCAATTCAACATATACTGATATAATCATTTATAGACCATATTTTTGATCTTGGAATAACACCTTAACTTTTAAAACGAATTCTAGCACAGTGGCTTGAAAGGGTGATGACATGTTTTTACATTCTTTTTTAAATATTTTTTAAAATAAGTATAAATATTGTGATACACTAATAAACCTCTAACTTTTCTAAGAATCTGAAGTTATGCCAATATATTTTATACTGAAAAAAATAATAATAAAACACCGTTGATTCTTTTCATAGATAAAAGAAAAAATCTAATTTTCGTCCATATTATAATTGAGTAAAAGTTTAAAAAGCTTCGAATGTTTTTCATATTTACCCTTCACGTGTTGGACTATTGACGGAACGGAAAAAATTAGTATACCTTAAACTTGTTCAGAGCTCTTGCTTCTTCTGAAAACTATGCAATAAAATATGATCCAAAATGATCTAATGGAATATTCGTAATATAATAAGTATTGCTACTCAGAACGGTAAAATCATGGACTAAAGTAATGGCATCAATTTCTGCTTAGTCTTGTTTGCTGACGTTGGATATATAATGTACAATTACTAAATCTCTTGTTAAGATATGATAGTATTCTAGGAGGAGATAATTTAATTCATTTTAGAAGCAATTAAGACTCTTTTTAAAAATTTCTCTATTGTTTAATAATTCATACAAAATACATTAAAATACATAATATATATAAAGTAAAAGGAACGTTTAAGCTTATGACAAAATATTTAAACAAAAGGCATTAAAACAAAAACATCATTTCACATGATTATTCATTTTCTTTCAAAAATTGAAAATATTTTTCTTTTGCTTTAAATTTAAATAATGTTTTGTCATTGTTCACAATTTGAAAATATCTTGTTATTTGACAATATTTCCTCGATTTTTTAGTGTAAAATCTTGATGAAGCTCCAGGCGCTTGTTCATCAATCCTCCGTTTCCAATGAAGTCTATAGGCTGAGATTGACAAAAGAAAACATCCTGAACGAAGACATATTATTAGACTGTAAACATCAAGCTATCCCAATTTTTATCTGTAACCCTGATTTTTAAAGTCAACTCTCCATTAGACAAAGTTGCACATATCCTATTATTATATTGTTTATATTTTGTGCATCCATGAAGAACTTTCATATTAATAATAACTACATTTTTACCAATCACGCATTTTATAGGCTGTCTGATGATCTCCATGCCGTGGTGTCCTATGTGCCATTGAATCCTCACACAGGAAGCTATTCATTACCCATTCAAGAGCCTTTTCTTATGTAGCGCTAAGATGGGTATATATATATATATATATATATATATGAATATACCCTATCTGATTTGCAGTTTTCATGCAAATAGCTCAGACTATAAAGCCTGTCTGAGATATAAAAAGCTCATCAGTCAAGCCAATTTGACTACCCAAAATAATAATATTTTATCTCTTATAGGAGTGTTTATTAATATATATATGCGGTAAGCAAGAGACTTGAAATATGAGTACTAAAATAACTGGAAATGGTATTTTAAAACATCATAGCTGCTACCTTTTGCCTTCGGTCTGTCGCAAAGCTTTTTATGATCAAAATTGGTATAGGGATAACCTTGTGTAGAATTTTTGAGACAAACAAACATAGAAAAATCAGTATATATATATGTATATATCTATATATTAAGACATAACATTTAAAAATACGTTACCACTAAATAAATCGATCTATATATTTAAAGCAATTTATAAAAATATAGATTAAACAGTCAGAGTTTGTATGAATTACATCCTGAGGTTATTTATTTTGATAGTCCACGGACTATGCACATTTATTTTTCATATTTTGAACAAGTAAACAGAAACTAATAATATATGGTAATATATATTTTTAAATTATAGATAACAAAGAAATAAAAAGTCAGAAAAATTATAATATTTTATGCAATATTTGTGAAAACATAATTTAAAAATTATTTTTTTCTTTTCTTCAGCAAGATATATATATATATATATATATATATATATATATATATATATATCGAGGTGTGATCAAAATGTATCCGACCTTAATTTTTATTGGTCAAACGAACACAGCTATGGGGGCGGGACTTGCTGTGTGGTTGGAAGCATGACTACTGCGCATGCTCATTTTTTTCTACAGCTCCAATACAAGTCAGTCGGCGTCAGGCCATTCATGATTGAACAGGTGCAAGTGAGTGTCGTCGGATTTTATTTTATTTAAAATGTCAGAAAAAAGTCGAACAGCGTTATTGCATAAAATGCTAATCCCCTTCAAAGTAGTCCCCTTGGGCTGCCACACACTTCTCCCAACGCTTCTGCCACTATTGAAAGCATCGCTGGAAGTCCTCCTTCGGTATGGCTCTCAGATGGTCTGTCGCATTCTGCATAATTCTTCTCTGGTCTGAAATCTGGTCCCTTTTAGTGGCATTTTCAGCTTTGGGAAAAGCCAAAATCGCAGGGAGCCATGTTAGGAGAGTAGGGAGGTTGACGAACCACTGGTGTGCTGTGTTTGTCAAGAAGTTCCGAATTAAATGGGAAGAATGTGCAGGAGCGTTATCATGATGGAGCTTCCAACTGCCTGTTGCCCACATCTTTGAAGCGGTTGTACCACTCCTTTATCAGTGTGGTGCCCATCGCTTCATTTCCAAACACTTTTTAATCTTGCGAATTGTTTCCACTTGCGAATCACCAAGATTAAAACAAAATTTTATGCAATAACGCTGTTCGACTTTTTCTGACATTTTAAAGAAAATAAAATCCGACGACACTCACTTGCACCTGTTCAATCATGAATGGCCTGACGCCGACTGACTTGTATTGGAGCTGTAGAAAAAAATGAGCATGCGCAGTAGTCATGCTCCCAACCACACAGCAAGTCCCGCCCCCATAGCTGTGTTCGTTTGACCAATAAAAATTAAGGTCGGATACATTTTGATCACACCTCGTATATATATATATATATATATATATATATATATATATATATATATATATATATATATATATATATAAAGTTCCTCTCCAAAAACGTAGAATATTTTTTATTCAACATTTCAGTTTCAGGATATGTACATCAGAATACAAAAAAAAACCTAAGATAATGTATGAAAAATCACATAAGTAAATATTTTAATTTACAATGAATTTTTTTTCTTTTTGAATCCCGAAGCGATTATCAACTTGGAGTGTACCACTCGGACCATGTACCTCAGCCATTTTTTTCTAGAAGTAAAAAAATCACATGTTAATCACTTTAATTATTACTATTATAAAATCAAACACATATGAAATGGCATACTCATGACAATAAAACATTGAATAAGCTTTCAATTACTCCTTTTTCGTTAATTACTGTTGAATGAATTACGACCAGATATCTTTAAATTAGTATGTAGAGGAGTTCAAAATATTTTCCATCGAACCTAGGCCACTGTTTTGGTTGACGTGGAATAAAGATACTTCCCTCTTGGGATGCTAAGCAATGCTTTGATAATTTTAGTATATCAATAAAATTATATGAAAGTACATGTCAGCGAATAAATATTAAATTCATTTCATTGGGAGTTTATAAGAGACAAATAATCGAATGGGAAAAAATTTAAATAAAGTCTACTGTTGTAGAGTAATTCATTAAAGGGATTTACCGTAACTGTTCCGGTTTATATATTTATTTATGTGTTTCTATTTTAAATCTATATTCCTAATAATATCTTTTGAGTGTCGTTTTTGTTAGCAGAGTAAAGTAACGTCTTATAATTTGATTCTTGGCATGGCGTGATGTTTAAATCTATTATTTTATTATTAGCTCACAAATCCTTTCACAAACATTGGTTACCCTTTGGTCTTTTCGATGAAGAATGGGTTAAAACTACATGGTTAAAGTGGCGTTTTGTTCTAGTTGGGGAATATAAACAATCTAAAACTCAATCTTGGATACTACCTACAAACTAAAAAAACTCAAATAATTAACTATAATTGTAGTAAAAAGTGATTTCTAATCTATTAAAGTAGAATGAATGATCGTAACGGATTAATCGATGACTCCTTAAAAAATTCATTACTTTTCTCTTATCTCAACATGGAAGACCATAATGACTGAGTTAAACATGAGGCTTTCCTTATAATATTTTATCTAATGCGCATCACGAACCCATTAGAATAAAATTTAATGACACATGTTTGATAAAAAAATAATAATAATCGTCTTAAGAAGTAGAGGAATCTAATTTTGGATTTAGACATTTGATTAACAGCCATTTTAGTTGTCATTTTATTTCAGTTAAATAAATCAATAGCATTGATTGTTTTTCGTTTTTTAGTATATTAAAAAATATTGTTTTTTTTTCTTACTGTTTCATATATATATATATATATATATATATATATATATATATATATATATATATATATATATGTTTACCTAATTATAGGTTAAATGGTTTGCAACTTCGTGTTCTTCTTCAGATTAAGCTTTATTATTTTATACCTTATAAATTTTTAATTATTTAAATCTAAGACTTAAATTTTTACCTTTTATGAAGTTCAATACATTAACCCTTGGGTAGCAAGAAGTATTTTTACATCATACAGTATTTTTTCATGTATATAAAACAGATTCAAAAAATTCCCTAACTTTGTATTTCAATAATACTATGACCAGTTGATTCTTTAAGTCGCAAAAGGGTAGTCCAAAATATATCAAAGAAATCTCAAGCAGTATCAAGGATTAGTAGGAGAGTAATAACCACAGTACCTCCGTCAGAAGAATAGAATAAGTACAAATATACCTCAATAGACATCATACATGGTTTGGGTATTATGAAAGCCTCACATCATCCATAACGCCGATAGGTGGCGCTCGAGCAGACTAAAGACCTCCTCTCAAGGGGTTGCCTCCACGGCAATTAGTAAATAATAATGATAATAATAACTCACAGAGTAATCATAGTAATTAAAGCAACAGAAAAAGGAAAATGATGTAGGCATTGTATGCATATTTAGGAATAATTAAAATTACATGCTTAAAAGTTGTTGTTGTTGTCTGCACTATGCAAATTCTTTTTCCGTTGTTGCAAGAGTTATATATGCATAATTACTATCTCTCTATCTGCTCCACAAATCACAATCAAAACAAGCCTCAGCGTCTACTACTTAAATTTTGAACTCCGCGATCTATACAGATCCAAAATATGTACACAGTAATATATTAGTCTATATATATTAAAGCGTAAAGTAAAGACGCTAATGCATAATATAAAATTCTTCCTTTTTCCCAAGAGGAATTGACCAAAATTTTAGTTCTTCTTTAGTCCGTAAGAGGCGCTGCTTTGATGCTAGAGCTCTTTGAAAATAACAACAAAGTCCTTTTATATTTATATTTGGAGACGTTTTTATCTTTATTTTCAAATCGTCAAACTTAATCCCTTTAAACCGGTTTTAAATAGGATTGTGACGTAATTTCATGGACTAGCGACATCTAACGTTAAATAAAATAACCAAAATTTTGGCCAATTTTTTCGTTTACTTTTCCTTGCATGCGCTACTTTACTTTAACTCTTTATTATATATTATAGTAAAATAACATCATTGCATTTTATCATAACATGGTTGATCTTCCCATAAATTTAAGTTTTACATTTGAAAATACTGTTTTCTATTTTGATTTTTCTATGTCCGATAATTGGAGCAAGAGTATCCATTTATCGACAGAGCAAACAAAATAAACATTGTTTTTCTTTATTCAATGCATGTCAATAGGTGGAATTAGAGGAATTCATTATAAGGATTCGCCAATGACGTCATGGATATAGCCCATAAAGATGAGACAATTAGTATTTTAAAGACATGAATTCCATCTCTCTGAATTGCTGATAATGCCTCCTCAACAGCTGCGAGTAATGAAGCGATACTTTATTAAATAATTATTCCTTCTCCTCTTCTCGCGTTGATCACTAATCATATTTCAAAACGAACCACCATGTATTTTTTTCTAATTACAGTAATACTTGACTATATATATATATATATATGTTCTGAAACGACCGGGACCCTTTTTTGCCGGTACCCGGGCCGGACTTTATATATTTTCGTTCCTTCGTCATTCTGAAAGTGAAGACGTTTTTTAAAAAAGAATTTCCTAAAAAAAATCTGGAAGAAAGTGACGATTTTTTTTTTAGAAAAAAATTCTGGAAAAAGTGACTAAAGTTTTATTTTATAGAAAATAATGTCCTAAGAAAATAATTCTAAACAAAAACGTCGTCACTTTTTTCACAATTTTTTAAATATTAAGTCTCCGGCCCCGTATTTTTTTGGACACCTTGCTGTGCCGGGACACAAAAAAAACAGCCGGTACCCGTCGTTTCCTGGTATATAAATATATAATAAATTTTAGCATTCTTACATTCTTAGAAAGCTGATGAAATGATGATCCAAAGAAATTTATTTGAACATGCCAAAATAACTGGTTATAGTGACATATTTAATCATTTGAATAGTTGCCTTATTTTAAATTCCCCGCCGTTACATACATAAGTCTTGCTGGCTAACAAAGGAATTTTCTTTGCAGTTTCAATTCAACCCTAAAACTAAAAACACTATAATGAAGATTCATCATTTATTGATTAACAGATCTAACAAGCAATACTTTCCATATATATATCATATATATATATATATATATATATATATATATATATATGGAGTTTGTCATGTCGTATTACTTTAGACCGCTCTGATTCAATTCAACTTAACAAGCCGTTTCATGTCTTCATACCATCAACTTTTATATACTTTTTAAATAAAAACTCATCATATTCTATATACATACCTACATGATATATTTTTTAATCATCTTCTATTATTATGAAAAATATATTTCAGCAACATATTTTTCAGAATATCCAGCATATGAAATTGCAGCTTATACTGCCTCCTAAATACTTCTTCCCCTCCGGCGACAATATGAGCACAGAAAACATATATTATAATAATAAAGCAGGAAATCTCTGGAGGAGAAAATTGCACAAGAATGCATTGTTTGCCATGCCGTGTGTAATGTTCATAATAAGAATAAAGAGTAAACAATGGCTTGAGCCCCTCTCAGCCAATATAAAAACACATCCTGTTACGAAATCCACCACATACCTATGATACAGAAAGCCATGATGAAACATTATCATGCAGGTAATTATAATAATAAAATGCCATATATTATGATCCATAACTTCAATTTGTATCTATGTCAATTCCATGCAATTATGTGATGTGATTTCTTAAATGAAGCGTGCACACTTTTTACAATAATAAGCGCTTGCTCTTATATGAAAGTTGCTCTACATTTTTTATTATTACAACTTATCGATTAAGCTTTCTAACATTTAATCACCCTTAAAAATTCCGTTAAAATAATTCCAGTTGGTATTATTATTATTATTTCATAAGCAATCGAATATAAAGGCAAAGAGGGGCTAATAAAATATTGTTTTCTTTGAATGACAGTAGAAGATGTCAGATAAGAACCGGTTGATATGATAGAGTTACCAACAGAAGTAGGAGCTATTCATCTACGGCTAAATAAATTATTCCGCCTTTTAGGAGCCAATTGTACATTTTCTGATGCTTCTTGTCATTATTCAAATGGTTCATATTATAATATAAACCCTCTTTTATAGTTTTTGCTGTGATTCTTTTGTCAGTTCTTGAATAGAGGTAAAATTTCGAGGAATAATATCTATGTGCTCGTGCTTATGGAGTAAAAATAGCTAAACCCGAAAAATGGCTTTTTTCTCTTCTTCATCTTTTTTCCTCAAACGTTATTTTAAGAAAATGCAACAAACTATTTGTTTGATTCGTAATTATATTCAGTTCATATGATTAAAACTATTCAGTTTTGTTAATGTATTTCTCTCTCTCTCTCTCTAAATAATATATAATATATATATAAATCAGGAAACGACCGGGTACCCGGCTGTTTTTTAGCGTCTCGGCCTAGCCAGGCGTCCCGGTTTCTTAGACACCGGCCGGGACTTAAATATTTTCTGTCTTTTGTCATTCATAGAGTGACGACGTTTTTTTCGAAATATTATTTTCTAAAAAACGTCATCACTTTTGCTGATATATATATTTTTTAAATTATTTTCTAAAAAAACGTTTTCACTTAAGAATGTCGAAGGAACGAAAATATATTTGAAGTCCCGGCCCGGCTTGAAAAATTAAGTCCCGGCCTGGTCCCGGAAAAAAGTGTCCCGTCGTTTCCTGATATATACCCGGTGGCGAACCAAATTTTTCAGTAAACTGTTAAGGAAAACAATATCGATGATATATTCTGAACTAATGAAACGATTCAAAAAATCAAAAAACACGATGAAGAGTGTACACATAGGCGTGATTTCATTCAATATGACCTCCGTTGTTGGCGATGACGGCCTCGACACGACGTCGGACGCTGGTGCAGCTCTTTTGATATACTCCTCGGTCAAGTTGTCCTAGGCCTCGACAATGGCTTGCTGTAGCGACGTCAATTTGCGTGAGATGTCTTGCAGGCATGACTCTCCAAGACGCCAAACAGAAAAGTCAAGTGGGTTTAAATCTGGACTCGAACTTGGCCACATGTCGGCGGGCCAGAAATCGGCCATGTTGGCACGACAGAAATCCTGGACTTTCTTGGAGGTGTGGCACGGTGCGCCATCCTGGGTCCATGTGTAGTTGCCGGAGGGGTATGTAGACTTGAGCCAAGGCAGCACAGTGTATCTCAGGACATTGTAGTAGGCGGCAGTGTCGACTTTCTCTCCGGCTTGAAAAAGTAGGGCGGCATCTTCTGCCCGTCGCTCGCCACGACACCCAGGCACATTGTTTGCTGTGGACGTTTTGTCTCTGACGCATTTATAATCCATTATATGCGTCATTTTGTACCGAGATATGCTTTTTTATGTACATATAACTCTCTACTTATTGAATTGACATGATTTAGTATACCAAAATATTAAAGCTGGCTTACCAAGCTTTCATTGATATGTTTGGTGTTCTAAAAATCGATATACTTTAAGAGATATAAGCAAATACAAAAAAGAAGGGAGAGAGTATTTTGCCTCACTTCTCTTCCTTCTTTTTTTCTTTCTCTTTCTATCCAGCTAACAGTAACAGCAGTTACCAAGTGGTAATTGTATATTTCATATCAAAAGATCAATTTTTTTGGGAGAGTACGTGGAAAATGTATTTCAAAAAACATTTGAAAAATAAGAACAGCCTTAATATATATGTATATATTTATATATAAAATATATTTAATCGGAGACTTTGCGACGAGGCTTTGAAGCCCCTGACGTCATCACTCAAATTTACAGGATCAGGAACGTAGGGCTTATGTTTGTACATTTGAGTGATGACGTTAGAGCCTCAGCTTACGTCACTGATCATAGTTTAGCAAGAAACCAAGTTAAATGACTGTAAACTGATACTCGGCGCATGCATATTCACAGTGTTTATAGTGCGAAATAATAGAAAATATTATACAAATGAAGACATAGCTTCCCAAGACACATTTGTACATTTATAAAATTCATTATGTGCCAGAGAATTTATACATGTTTCGATTTGGGCTCCCTCTGCCGATTAGATATTAAACGAACAAAATAAATTCAGGCTAGAAAATTGGAATATTGGAATTTCTATATCACAATGTAAAAGGATAAAACACTATGACTTTTTTTATAAAGATGTGATTATGGATTTAAAATGAACGTGAATAATAATAATAAAAATAGTCGGTAGTATAAAATAAATCAATCACTCTTTGAGCTGTGAACATCAATCTGCGTTTATTTTTTTAAATAAAACTCCACAGGACTTTTCTCATGGGCCTCGATACATGTCATTTGCGAGTCCTTTCAATGGACTAGTCCAACGTTAATATATTAATAAAATAAAGCATCTCCTCGTATTTAGTTAATAATGAATCAATATTTTGTAGGGTAAGTAAATATATCTTGTTTACTCATAATTAACTAAAGAGATCTTTACTTTGTCGATTGTACGTAGACATATTGAAATAAGAATTACCAACTGAAAAAACTGATTTGTTTTTGTTGAGTTTGCTTATACTACCAGTTAAATATCCTTTAGTTTTGATATTTGTCAATCAAATTAACTTTAAAGACCTTATATGTTTTATGTACATCTTCCTTCGCTTTTCTAATAAAGGGCGGGAAATTCAAATAAAAAAAATGGCGTCATAAGCAAAACATTCCTCTTTCTCTAATCATCCTTTGTAGGAGCAAACTTTAAAGCCTAGTCTGTTTTTGTACATTTTCCTTCGGTTTCTAATAAAGAGCGGGAAATTCAAATAAAAAAATGACGTACATAGGCAAAACATTTCCTCTTTCTCTAATCATCCTTTGTAGGAGCAAACTTTAAAGACCTTATATATATTTTTTTTGTACTTCTTCCTTCGGCTTCCAATAAAGGGCGGGAAATTCAAATTAAGAAAATGACGTCGTAAGCAAAACATTTCCTCTTTCTCTAATAAACCTTTGTAAGAGCAAACTAAACTCATTGTATATTATTATTGCAGCATTGCGGAAAACTCTATGTGCATGTATAATTAAAAATGAAGTCGTCCAAAGGAACTAATGGTTTCTTAATTAAGAAGCCCAGATGAGAGTAGGCCTTTGGGGCAAACAGAATTTCCTTATCTCTCTCTATCCTTCGTCCTCGCACTTCTAACATAATAAAGATGCATTTTTGAAGATTGCAATCCCATGGGATTCCAAGGACACTCGATAAGGATCAATTGCAAGGCGAAGCTGCAACAGCAACAACAATAAAAAATGAAAGAAGTAGACGAAGGAATGAATGAATAGGAAATGGGCAACGCTTAGATTAATTATCAATTGAAACAATGCGCAAGGATCCACCTCTAACAATCATTCGCATGCACAATGGAAATTCAAAGACTCTAATAGTAGTATTACTTCCTTAGGAGTTCCCGCCCAAAAAAGAAACACGGCACTCCACTTTGCAATTAAGATCGGTGAGCAAATGAACATCTATGGCCAAAACACGCCCTTCCCTCAGTTTCCCTGAGGTGCTGCTAAAAGAAAGACTAAATATGTACAAGGAATTATCCTTAAGCTTAATAAAAATATATAATAAAAATGGTACCAATGTAATAATTAATTTATTTAAATATGAAAATAAATAAAGTGAATTTTTGAAACAAATATATTGAAATATAGATATAACTAGATATACACTCAGAAAGTGCAAACCTCCGCCGTCACGGGGTCCTTATGAGCCTTCCGAGGTGGATTTTGCACGACTGGGGCGGCGTAGAGGGACGGGGGAGGGTTCCACTCGACGGAAATTCCGAGAGGAAGACGCTCCCGGCACCCAATTTCACAGCACAGCGACATCTATTGGCAGAGTAGGCTAACTTGAAATATTTTTTTAGTATTTAGTTCATTTTGCATCTTAATTCTGCACTCAGAGATGCCAAAATTTAATCACTTGTTCCTTTTGGAATTTCCAACAACTCCACAAAGTTTCAACCAACCAACAAACCAACGCCAGTGAAAACAATACCTCCTTCGGCGGAGGTAAATATGTTGAAATATAGAAATAAATATATAGAAAAAATAACATAAATGAAATAGAAATTATAATTTTCAGTTAGAATGCTTAATTAACTATTTGTCTTCATTAGCATCAGCTTTCAACATAATTTATTTTATTAAATAATTAATAACGAACCGTGTTTAAAAAGAAAAAAAGTATGAAAAATTATGCATTTAAGTTATAAAAATAAATATCTATTGCAATAATTATATTTAATAGTATATATATATTTATATTGATGTACGAAATCAAATATTTTAACAAGGAAATCATATTTATAATAAAATTTATTTGCTAAATGACATAATACACTATCAGTTATCTTTTGTTGTAGCATTTTATTCATTACATAAAGATTATTAAGTAGCAATACGATAAAAAAATATAAATTAAGTTGGTTGCTTATATGGACAGTATACTTTTTAAATATAAGAGTCAGATTAGATATACTCGCATATTTGGGCAACTACGGCGCCCATATGTTCACCCTTCGGGTATGGTAGGTTTTGGAGCTAGTTTGTGAGTGAAACAGTCCTTAAAGAATATAAGTGAGGAGAGAGAAAATTATTTTCTGTTTTGTACAAACATTCCTCATAAAAGTTTGACTTTGTACAAAGAATATGTTTTAAGTCACATGAGATGCTTTTTTCTATTTCTCTAACTCCTCCTTTTCTTTTTTTTTTTCCGCTCTTTACCTTGAAAAGTAGGTAGTAAAATCAGACAAAGGTCTGATTTTTTCCATTTCTGGTCCCATCACTTTAGTTTTATTAGGGCCGTCTTGACCCAAGGATTCCATAGGTACCTTCAAAGTTCAAATCTGACCATAAATGTGGGAGGAGATAGCGTGCGGACATTCAGACGGACAGAGATTGGTGAATTATTATATAGATTCGAGTAATCCTTTACTTCCGAGGTGAACATAATTTAATAAAACCACTCATATTTGTATGATCCAGATGTATCAAACTAAAAGTATACAGTTTCTAGAATGATAGATTCAACTTCTAATATCTTTTATATTATCTTGTCCCCATAACTGCATACAAAATAGGATATCTTGTAGTAATGGAAACTCGGACTGAAAATCGGACAATTTCTTTGATGAGTATACGCGTGATTTAATAGACTGTTCTACACCATAGAGATAAAAAAGATATAGAGAGCTAATTCCCTTAATCTGTATCTGTGTGTCCACTATAAGTAAAGTAATTTATACTACGTCATTGTAAGCTGATCATAGAGATAGAATCTATCTCTATGATCATCTTACGATGACGTAGTACAAATTACTTTGTTTATATTGGACACACAGAATCAGCTGAACGAGGATGTTTCTCTGCTATTGAAGGGAATCAGCTCTCTATATATTCATATCTCTATGTTCTATACAACTACTACTTTGAATTCACAATTACCGTATCTTTTCATTGGCGTAGAAAGAGAAGAAAGGTGACAATATGTAGTGATTGAAACCATATATTTGCTGGGGTGATAATATTTATGCTATATTAATAATATTTGCGTTCATAAGTAAAAAAAATTCCTCGAATGTAAGATTTGAAATCCTTTTATTTAGATCATAAAGAAGAAATAACTTGATGCAAAAAAAAACTAGAGGCATATATACACTCAGAGAGTGCAAACCTCCGCCGTCACGGGGTCTTATGAGCCTTCCGAGGTGGATTTTTCACGACTGGGGCGACGTAGAGGGACGGGGAGGGCTCCCCTCAACGGAAATTCCAAGAGGAAGACGCTCCCGGCACCCGATTTCACAGCACAGCGACATCTATTGGCAGAGTAGGCTAACTTGAAATATTTATTAGTATTTAGCTCATTTAGCATCTTAATTCTGCACTCAGAGATGCCAAAATTTAATCACTTGTTCCTTTTGGCATTTCCAACAACTCCACAAAGTTTCAACCGAATCCGTTCCGTACTTTTTGAGTTATCCTACTGACAAACAAACCAACCAACCAACAAACCAACGCCAGTGAAAACAATACCTCCTTCGGCGGAGGTAATGAGCAAAATTTGTTTATTGATAGATTATTTTTATACACAACTCTACCACATTTTTAAACTTCTTATCACCCATTTCCACTTGAAATAAAGACCTTTAAAAATGACAAACAAGTGAGTAATGTAAAGGATATATAAAACGTTATATTATCATAATAATGATATCCTTGATAAAGGAAAAAACATTCAATCTAACGTATGGAGGCCTTTTTTGAAACGTGACTTGTTTAATGAAAAGAAGAGTGAATAATAATAAAGTGAATGCATTGCAAAATAAGATAACACTTTACACATTGCTATTGAGGTTATCAAACTAAAATAATTTCATCCTTTGGAACACTTAGCGTTTGTTCTCAAAGGGGCTTGATCTCGATGTTTACTGGTGAGGTTGTGAGAGCTATTACAAAGTCCATTGTGGATTGTATTATTATCGGAACAAAAAGCTAGTGAATCAATCGTGGTATGTCTCTAATTTCCACATTGTTATTCCAATCCATCATCCCTCAATGATGATCTACTGGTTGTAAAAAATATTGCATCATTTTTTCACAAATTAATAAATCTTTTTTTCTATTCTTCTACTTCTTTTGCCACCATGATGACGACAACTTTCCTTCTATTATTATATATAATTAGCAAATCAGTGTGGAGGGTCCGGAGTCTCTCTCTCTCTCTCTTTGGCTTTGTAAGTAACAAATGACAGGAGGTGTGCTCTTGCTCAACAGCTTCTTCTTCTTCTCAAAAAACATGTCAATTACTACAAGAAGTAGAAGAAGCCTTACAACAATATAATTAGTATTGCTTACTCACAAAAATAGATAACGGATCCAAAGTTTTTTTTGGCCAAATATGGCTTTTTTTTGCACACGAGTCTTTTTTCAAAAAGAAGCTAATTTTGAGGGTTATTAAGAGACTCTGGAATGCAGGGTCATTCTACTGGGTGAGTTGGGCAAATACAGAGCTAGGGCAATTAACGTTATTGTGTCTTTATGCCTTGTTGGCATCAAAACAACTGAGTCATTCTAGTGTAGCAATCATCGCTTGATGGAGCTCTGCAAAAACACTGTCTTAAAGTCCGTTAGTTTCATTGAGATCCTTTGACTCTCCATGGATTTTCATGCCTATAATAAAATCCGTTACTTGGAGAGGAGAAACTCACATTTATATCCACAAGTTATACCCATCATTATAGCGAAACTACATACTTAGAGTAAAGCCGGCAAAAGGACATGTACGAAAAAAAAAAGATTATGACATAAGGCATTGGCCGATCTTGGCAAAAGCGCCAATCCCGGGAGGAGAATGCCTTGTTTCGGACAATATTCTATTTTTCTTAATCAAAGACACCAATCACTATGAAAAGAATCGGCTTTTATTAGATGTAATGGGTTCTGAAACTTTAACAACGTCAGCTGAACGTGAAATAGAGTGTAATGCTTATCTTTAAAAATGCTTATCGGATATCTGGATTAAATAACTTCATGACACTGTTCATATAAAGCTTTATAAGATAGTTGCTATAATTATTTGAGACCAAGTTTTATAGGATTCAATTTGAGATTCCCATGGACAAGTTTGGACAATCTATTTGCATAATCGATATCATAACATATATTTATGGTCTACTGATATTTGGTTTGTTGGCAGTGACTGGAAAGCCAACTTCGAGCAATCACTTTCATTGCTTGCAACGTGGATTTTCACGACAAGAGTTAACTAATAAACTTAGATCTTTGTAGGGGGATGAAATATCATCCTATGTCATAATATTTAATATATTTGATCATTGCCAAAACTCGCTCAAAGGATATACCTTGAAACTTGTCCTAAAGGCGTTTGTTGTGCCAGAGAGACTTGGCGCCTAAGATTAATCTGATAATGCAAATTCGCCATATCACATATCGTGATGTAGAGGCATCCTTGTGCGTTTTTTAGCTAGAGTACAATTGGTATTACATGGGCATATAATAAAGGTTTTTTCTCGTTTGATCCCGCCAAAATTTACTTTCGCATAAAAGAAGGCTTATGTCCTTTGGCTCAAAAAAATGTTGAAAAGTACGCCAATATTTTTTTCTTGGCAAAGGTCTTTATTCTATTCATATAATACAATAATATAATACTAAATAGATATAAAAGGGGGAGATTTGTGTTTGGTAAAAACATATATAAACATTATACTTTTAAATATTAAATTTCTATTGACATTTAAAATGTTGAAAAATAGGTCATTAGGTTAAGTGTATACAACAATTAATAAATCATGCCGGAATAACACTTTGGAAAAAGTCCTCTTTTTGATTATAACTATTTCCATTGCATTATTTAGGTGTAGATATTTATACTCTCATCAGCAAAATATGTTTGTTATAATGCTTATTTATATCCGGATGCAATTCTATCGAACCAAAAAAATAAATAGGTTATTCGTCAAATTGTACATTTAACTTAAGGTATAACTATTCTTTGTTCCATTTGGAAAATAAGAGCTTCAATCTATAGATATTGTGTTCTCATTCATTATAGATGAATAAATATCAAACTACTTCAATTATTACAATGATAATGATGAAGGTAATAAAAAGCTAAGGAGAGAAATCACTCAGGCTTAAATTGTTACGGATCTTACTTTTTCTTGACGAGGGAAGGGACAATTTGCGGTTGGTTAGGTGGCAGGGAAACAACAAATCATTCAAAATAAGTCGTTTGGACAGTTAGATGTTCGTACATATGACAAATTACATATAATAATTATGGAGGATGAACTGATATAGTTTTTAAAGAGAAACTTGACGTTTGCTGTTGATTGATGAAGTGTTCTCTTAGCGTATTTTTTCGTATTCCTTGTGTTGGAGATATTTCCATTGCAAATATTCAGGATGTATAGAGTTTATAATAGAAAATGCAATGATATTTTTTTCGAAAACTGACAATGCGATAGCGTTAAGGCGTGTTCAACTCTCAATGTTGGGTGCGCAGGTTCGAATCCCGAGAGGGGATGATCATTTTTGGTCTACCTCATTAATAAGATTCTAAGTTCGAGTGACTAATTTTAGTGCTATAATGATTATTTATATCGAGTCGGATACAGCAATTCTATCGAACCATATAGGCAAAAAAAAAATTCATACATATATCAGGAAACGACCGGGACACTTTTTTTCGCCGGGACCCGGGCTGGGCTGGGACTTTAATTCTTCAAGCCGAGCCGCCACTTCAGTATATTTACGTTCCTTCGTCATTCTGGAAGTGACAATGTTTTTTTAGAAAAAAAAGTGACAACGTTTTTTAGAAAATTATTTCCTAAAAGTCCCGGCTCGGTTATTTTTAGAAGCTGGGCCGGGCCAAGCAGGGTACCCGGTCGTTTCCTGATATATATATATATATATATTGATGGCAAAAACAATTGAAAAAATAAATAAAGAGAGTGTGATAGCCTTAAGGCGTGTTCAACTCTCAATGTTGAGGGCGCAGGTTCGAATACTCCCGAGAGGGGATGGTCATTTTTGATCAACTTCAGGGATAAGATGCTAGGTTTGATAGAGTAATTTTAATGCTAGTATGCTTATTTATATCCAGTCGGATACTGCAATTCTATCGAACCATATAGGCAAAAAAAATATCTCTGGAGTCTCAGTAGACAAAACTAAAGCCCACTCGTACTCAAAAACACGTGCTTTGGATTTTGCTCATTGTAACTGCAAGATTCTTATAGTCCAAAGGCCCTTACTGTAACAACTACTCAATGAAGAAGATCTCTATAAACATTATTCTAGCATCATCAGCTAATTATTTAGCTTCCTATGCCAAAAGACCCATTGTTGAAATGAAAATCCCAGTCCAACGCTGAAGCTTAATTAAGACTTCTTTCATCGACATCATTATATCAAAAAAAAATACTTAAATAAGATTTCAAAGAACTTCAGTTCATTTTGAGAGACGTTATCATCAACTGGAAGTTGTTTGTCTTTTAAATGAGTTTAATTATTTGATTGAGATCCTGCAAATATCTTTCCTGCAGAATATATTAAAAACCATAATGCATATAGCGGTACTTTTCTTTTATACAACCCCTTCCGTTTATATATGTCTTTTCTGTTTTTATAGTACTTACCATAATTTGAATAATGTCGTGTTCTTGAGCAGAGTGAAGAAACGTCTCATCACTTGTTTTTGTACAATAAAAGTATGAATAAACATTTGAAAGAATTGTGTCTGGTGAAATAACCATTATCAAACTTTTTTTTACCGAGGTAAAACTTTATTCACATGATATTATATCTTATAATATTTACAAAAATACATCAAAACGTCGTGTTATTAACAATATAATCAATCAGGGAAGTAAAAATTTAGGTAAAGGAACTCGAGTAGATCTCATTTTATTCATAAAATATTGAGTTTTAGTGGTAATCAAATTAATCTCTTCTTGGTACGGTCCAGTATAAAAGTAAATAAAATCCTTATTCCGCAATTGTAACTTTAAAAAACCATCAAATAATGATTTTAGATATTCTAAAATTTCTACCACATATATGCACTCTAATAAAAAAATGTTTTGTTGTCTCCAGCGAATCCCCGCAAAAAAACTCTTCATCTATCTTGATATTTTATTGTTTATTAAAGTGACGTCATTATTGTTTACATTATTCTAAAGAGAAAAAATGTTAGCTTACAGATCAAAATATAGTTTAATATCCAATTAACGTGTCAGATTACACGACAGGCCCTTTATAACCTTCAACAAGATAGCTTCATCTTTCGAGCTCCTCAAGCGGGGTAGTTCATCAACAACGATACTAAGGACACATTCCTTAGCATTGGAGAGTCATGACGAATGGGATGGTTCTGAGAGGCATTGCTTCAATAATATGTTTTTGTAAATACATACTTTGGCTAAAAATGGCTAAAATGATCTTTTTTCACTAAATAAATCTAAAAGAATTACGCAAAAACCACACAAAATGAACAATTCAATAAAATATGACCATTATTTAAAAACAAAATATCGTTTTCTTCAGATAACCTACAGCTCTATCAATTTAACTACATAATACACTCTATATGTTGTCGCTTTTCTTTAAGAATCTTGACAGTTATATAAACAAATACAAACATATTTAGCTATACTGACAAAAGATCCTAGAACATTCTTTTTTTTGGGGGGTTAAAACATACAATTTCAGACAAAAAAACGATATCCTTTACACGATAAAAATGAGGTCGACTCCCCAAAAAAGGTATATTCATTTTGTATCTATAGACATTGTATGTACACTATCTCTTAATAGTATCAGTCGATGTAATTTTCTTCATTTTTATAAGTCCTTTTTTGTAAGTAAAAAGGAGAAGAAGAAAAAACCCGTCCCTCCCCAAAATTAATATATCCCTTTTTTGAGCGTTGAGACAATTTATAGGTTTCAAAGCAGAGGATTATTCTTTGGGGATTGTAATTATATAGCTCCTAGGATTCGACTATAATTAAGCAGTCGTCAAGAAATGTAAATCAGAGGATATTTATATGATTTCATTATTTTAAAACATGATTCCAGACAAGCCTAACATTATTGTTATTACATATTATAGAGTTTTTTCTTCTTATTCTTATAATTTTTGTTGTTGTTCTTCTTCTCTTTCTACTTGTTCAATCTCATGTTGAGCCATTATACTCTTCAAAGAAGGAATGAGCATAGCACACACATCTCTGTTATGATATTGCTCATAAGGTATTAAATTTGATGGGATGAGTGTCTCAGAATTTTGAGTTCCCTTGATAGAGAAGAAGGAGGAAAAGGACTCAAAGGGACTCAAAGTTTGTAGGGTTAAGAGAGTAAATTGAGAATACTGTTCAATCCCCGCTACTTTGCAGATATTATTTTTAGCAGCTTGAGTACCTTTGGACTGCAATGGGTTACACTATACGTGCAAGGGCTTCTGTATGCAATAAAATTAGGAATTAACCATAATTATTGGCTAGGTTTAATTCCTTAAATTTAAAAAGCTATCGTATTTAGGAACCCCCAGAATACTAATTTGTTTGAAAAATCTTTTATGTAAGGAGAAAATAATTTTCTAGAAAATTGTGGTAAGCACGCATGAAAAATATATATTTTAAGAAGATAAGGTTACATTTACATTTATTAAATATAAAAAAACAGTTTGAACATGAAATACCTTATTTCATTATGATTTGAGCCAATGTATATAAATATATAAATTTATATATACAAACATATATACTCGTATATATTTTTCTTATGAGTAAAAGTAATGTTGAAATACTTAACAACTTTAACCGACGAATATATTTTTTCAGTGTATGACATTTGACAAGAAATGTTTATTTTTTAGAATTTTTATATATAAGTTTTTTTTCCAATATAACAGGAGGTACAAACTAAAAAGGCAGTAGAATTGTGTATAAAAATAATACATAAATTAACATTATAGTTTAAAATTAGACTACCTACCAAAAGACCTAGCTACAATGAAGACATATCAATGCGTTAAAAAAGTTTCACAATATATTACTAAATTTTGTTGACAAGTTACAAGACATAATATAAAATAACATTTAAACTAAAAACAACAATAATTTAAACTTTTGGTTGTAATGGTATAAATACTTTTTCACAATTTTCTTTAAATGGCTAAAATATCTGTAGGAGTTCATCCAACTGAAATTCACCAAATCGATGGCGTAGTTCCATGAAGACCCGCTTTGCTTGGGATTTTGATATGTTTATTTGGCTCTAAAGATGTAACAGAGTATTTCATCAGTTGTCTTTTTGTAAACACATTCCCAAAAAAGTATGTTTTTTACTTCTCTTGAGCAAAAAAAAAAGTTAGAAAGTTAGAAAATTATTCACTTTTTAGCGAACTTAAATGTTTAGAACATAAATTTGAATGTCAAATCCTTCAATGTTAAAGTTTTATACGGTATTGCTAAGTTCCAAGTCATCTCATCTTCAGCTTTGGGTACTCAATACAGACGATTTATGAACTGAAGGATCTTTCTCTAATGAGAAGCATGACGATAGCGGAATATCATCTGAAAATGTGTTGACATCCCAACAATTTATCTATTATTAAGATAAAGACTCATATGTAGATTTCTACCCGCTGATACCGAGTTAAGATATAGACTATTCAGGAGCTAAACAAACAAACAACACAACAAAATATATTTTTTAAAGCACAAAAAGAAAGTAGTTTCGCAATCATTCTAAAAGAAACAAAATTTATTGCATTTCAAATGTCAACGTGATTTGTACATGGATCAAAAATTGAGTTGCAAACAAAGAGCTTATATTGATTTTTGAGTTATACTTGGTCTCATTTTGATCGAAGTTTTGGCCCATTAGGAAGCTCATCTCATGAGTTGATATAAAAAACTCATTTTGTCCCAAAGAAGTTAATCGAATTTAGCATTACAAAGACATCTTTAAAAGTGCTTGGAAGGATCAAAACATCTTTTGATCGATTATAACGGGTATTGAGAAGTGGTATCTTGTATATAAGCTCGAAACAAAGCAGCAAAGTGCTGTATGTACAGCACCGAATAAATAAACACCTAAACAAAGTTGCTTAGAGAAGTCAAAAGTTAAGATTCTGCTAATTTGTGTGTATGATTTAAAAGAAAATATCCATAAATAATTTATTCTATTGGACCAAAGAGTCACTGAAGAAATTTACTTTGTGTCATAAAGCGTTTGCTGGCACGAATTAATCATATTTGGTCCAAATATCGTACACGAATAGCAACTGAATTCTTGATCAAAAATGGCATTATTTATTTGCATTATTCGCCCAATTAACCAGATCTTGCTGCGTGTTTATTCTATCTGTTCCCTAAACTACATTTGGCGACGAAAGGGAAATAGATCACATCGATGAAAACCAACGACAGACGAACTAAACACCATTCTAATAAAGAATATGACGAAGTCGTTAGATAACTTGTTAGAGAATGCAAAATTATATATCGAATCAGAAAGGAACACAATGATTTGTTTCAATTTCAATATTATAATTCCGAATTTCCTATGCTCACCCCCCATGCTTCCCTCACTTTTCAAACCCCCGCTTTAAACTTTAATAGATAAGCATTTCCTTCATAAAAAAGATGGAAAAATATGGTTGTTCAGTTTGTATACACTTTTGGGAATATCATAAAATTATTATTATTGTACTAGGAATTGATTTAATCAAGAATAGTAGCTTATCATAGACAAGAAAATAATAATAATACCCACAAAAAGTAAGGAGCATGACAAATTACTTTTATCCTTTAAAAAAAGAGTTCAGGCTATCTTTAGACATACTATTACCCGATGTGGCCGGTAGCCACATCACCGTATCCATGTTTGTATATGGCAAACAAAGCTCTCCCTCTCCCCCCATGTTTCACGGAAGGTACGTTAAATAAAGGAGGGATGTTATCTAAGTTTTACTATATTAAATATATATATATTTTTTTGTTAAATCCATTTTTCTTGCTTTACTTATCATGTACATAATAATAATGTATATGTTTCTTAAATGATATGTACAAATTTGGATGCAGGGAATGCTTCAGAAAAAGATAGGCCTTTTAGCGTAATGGCTTTAATGCAAAGGACTCTTTTGTAAGGAGATCTTATTGGGCGAACGTTAAAGGACGCTTGGAAATGCCAACAATGTTCGGAGTAGTAATATAACACTATATAAAGAGCTTATTCAGAGAAATAAAACGGATTTGTCAGCTGTTGAAAGGCTCAATACAAAACGATCTTCTATACAGTTTATCCTATGATAAGTAAATAGAAACGTAAAGTTTTCAATCATGAAATAGAGTTGGTCGGTTTTCTAGTGGGGCTTCCATCCACAACTGATGGATTCTCAAATATTATGATTTTAAGGGACTAAGTTCATAATATCTTATACCTCTAGTGTATCAAGGAACATGAAGATAGTTCAAGGATAGAGCAAGGTTTATAAGGTTGAGGTATGCAAGATGGGGATAATTGTAAGCCAGTAATACCCTCGTCGAGAAAAACTAAATTATATGAAGAGGACTCTATTTTTCTTTTTGCCTATTTGGTCCGATAGAATTACAGAATCCGATTGGATATTAAATAAACATATTAGTGTGCAAATTTAGTAGACCCAAACTAGGGTCTTAGCAATGAGGTTGAACAAAAAGGACCTCTTGAGAAGAGTCGAATCTGTACCACTGGTCGTTAAACTAAATCACATTGAGCTAAAGCGTTCTCACTATTTTTTTCTCACTCTTTTGACGTTCGTAGAAAACTTTAGCTAATATTATTTTATCTATTATTTGTATCCTTCCCTCTATAAACCAATACAAAGCCGTTATACTGGATATTTACTATATCAGTGCACTATCCGACAAATGTCATACGTCGTCTTTGCTGTGACTGTTTGGGATCCTATAACCAATTCATATAATATTTATTTTGCACATATGATTCGATTGAGGTTCAACCTTGAGGCTATGAATAAACATTATAGTATTCATATCAGGTCGGTCTATATTATATTAGGTATACCTCTTATGGAGCTATAAAATCGAGTCCATGTCGATGAGGTTTCCTAGTCTAAGATGTGTTGGACTCCAAAGTGCTCAGAAGCATGTTTGGTGTGAAAAAAGTTTGTCACAGAAAAGTCCTGGAGCCATAATGAACATAACTTTTTTAAGCAAGATAATCTTGATTCTCTTTTTTTTTGGTCGACTTGATGATGATGAAACATAGACAAATATTATTTTTTTCTCGAGTGCAAAGAGCAGCTTTTTATCCCCCCCCCCCCCATTCGTTATTCAAAAGCATGGTTGATTCCTTATCAAAAAAAGATTTATTTTTTAATAAATTATAATAGTTGATAGCGGCCGGGTGTGATGCTTCTTAAACTTAGTTTCATCAAATAATTCAAATCCCATTAGCCAACGCATATCAAGGCGGCTGTTACTAAGTTCTTAGTTCTATATGGATGTACAATATGATACCATGAGTGCAATAACATAGTATTACATACTTCCAGCCGTGGTTTTATTATGTATCTTACTCCTTTGCTTGGAAGAAATAGCTTTATAGGGCCCTAATAAGGTATCCTTTTCTCAAATGATGTACTTTTAAAAGACTTAGTATTCACATTTCTTGGAAGCAATAGCTTTCTAGGGCCCCAATCAGGCTCCTTACTCACGAATATTTACTTTAGGGATAATTATTATAAATGTAAATAAACCGTTTAAAAATTGCTCACATTGTTCACTATTTGCTGGAACATGCATTGATACTCACCGAGTATTTTAGTATTTAAATGAAGTATAACACAAATGCCTATTAAGTATCCTTATTTTACATTCCCACTTTATAAAATGTGTAAATCGTCGTCCACTCCAGTTTGTCGACTCTATGAAGAAGACGACGAAACCCCAATCCACTTGCTTGGATGGAGATGGACGAGGAGATGACGAGAAGGAATAAAAAATTAAAAGCCTTTTTAATTTTGTATTTTTTTACTTATTTTCAAATAAAGGTTAGGTCCTAGACAGTTTACTACCGGCTGATATCGTATTGAGTTCCGGCGTCATGGGGTTGATCTAGGAGCTAAACAGACACAAACAAGAATACACATTTTGGTTCTAAACTATTAAGTAGATATATTAAGACATACGTAGCTTTTCATTGCATCAAATATAGATTGGATTATGACTTATTGAATTAATATAAACTAAAAGTTCATTCATTTTAAGAGAAATCACAAAAACTATAAATAGGATGCTTTTATTTTAGTTATAGCAAACTAACCAATTAATATTTGTTTTAAGTTTGCAGCTCATATCTTCGTTGTTTCGTTAAACTTATTGTCAGAATATTGTATTGTATACATATATATATAATATAATTAAGAAGAGACATTTACTCCCTTAAGAATGCAAAATACACTTAATCTGAATGTTTGATTCAAATAACTAATTTCTCCCCTTTTAGGATGCCATTTTATGCATTCAAATTTCCCGCGCATAATAAGAGGATGCCGTAATAAACATATCTTATATTTTAAAGTTATGGTGAGAGAACAATATAAGTAATTAATGTTAGGTTTCCAGCCAATCAAAAATATTTTTTCAGTTGGTAGTTTTCTTCCTTTTTTCTATGGTTTAAAGGCAGAGCCATGATACATTAGTGTCTACATACACCAAAACAACCATTCATTTTTTCAATAGCAGATGTCTAACCCATCATATTCTGGAGATAAGAGTCCCTGTATAGAGTCCAACACAATCAAAGCATAATCACGTTCCTGGAATGGAAAATGGTCCAAGAAATATAATTCAAGCCATTCTTCCGTTTGGTTTGGCCGGTAGGAAAAAACAATCATCGCTGGAGTCGAAGGCGATTGAATTCACCATCCTAAATTCAAAAGCTCTGATTGCCAAAGGCTATCCACTTACACCGAATTAACACCAAATGAAATTAGAGCTATTATACTGGCCGCAGCTGCCAGGTATACAGCTTTAAAATTGAAGATACCACAGGAAGATAATACCATTGGACGCTCGCCATCAACCAAATCAAATATCTCCCAACAACGGCGCTGTAACATACAAAGTTTTTAATACAAATAATCATAACTTCAAAAAGAATATTAAAACTAGAGGCATGTATACACTCAGACAGTGCAAACCTCCGCCGATCCCCACCAAATGAATCACTTAACGGAATTACAATCCATCATATATGTCTACATAAGTAGGTTTGTTTGTGAATAATGAGTGAGGAGAGAGCCATCCTAAAAACCCATTGACGTCATACTTGTTATTTTTCAATTCAGGAATACGTCACTGGATTTTAAACTCCTTTCTTTTCTCCATCATACTCTTAATATTAGCGTTATATTTTATTTAATATTATATTAAGAGGAAGACGGGAAGAGAAAGAAGTTGAAGCAACCAATGACGTAGTCCTTATCTGATAAATGAACAATAGTACGCAATAAAATTTTTTAAGCGTTTGTTCTTTCCTACTCCTGACTAGAGACCCCATTTCATTAATAATATTTTTAGTATTTAGCTCATTTTGCATCTTAATAAGCACGCAGAGATGCCAAAATTTAATCACTTGTTCCTTTTGGCATTTCCAACAACTTTACAAAGTTTCATCCGAATCCGTTCCGTACTTTTTGAGTTATCCTGCTGACAAACAAAACAACAAACTAACAAACCAACAAAACAAACCAACAAACCAACGCCAGTGAAAAACAATACCTCCTTCGGCGGAGGTAACTAGAGGCATATTACACTCAAGAGTGCAAACCTCCGCCGTCACGGGGTCCTTATGAGCCTTCCGAGGCGGATTTTTCACGACTGGGGCGGTGTAGAGGGACGGGGGAGGGTTCCCCTCGACGGAAATTCCGAGGGAAGACGCTCCCGGCACCGATTTCACGCACAGCGACATCTATTGGCAGAGTAGGCTAACTTGAAATATTTATTAGTATTTAGTTCATTTGCATCTTAAAAAAGCACTCAGATGCCAAAATTAATCACTTGTTTCTTTGGCATTTCCAACAACTCCACAAAGTTTCATCCGAATCCGTTCGGTACTTTTTGAGTTATCCTGCTGACAAACAAACCAACCAACCAACAAACCAACGCCAGTGAAAACAATACCTCCTTCGGCGGAGTAAATATAGATGATGATTAATCTTATTTGTTTATGTTAATTCTAAGTAAGTGTATTAGTACTTTTGTATGTTATTGTTTGTTGATAATTTAATTGTATAACCTTGAATGTTTATTGCTGTGCATAGTTTTATATGGATCACCATATGGTTGATTTTCAGCAAGCAATAATTTTAAACTATAATGTTTGTTATGTATTTTTACACATTGCTTGTCTGGAATAAATTTTAAAAAAATCAAAGCATTTTTATATAGCATCATTCTTTGACATTCGATTAGAGTCACACATGCCACATGAGTATGTATGATCCAAGGTTCGACCCACTAATTTACAAGCTAATATGTTTATTGAAATCCACAGGGATATCATTATATACAACAAAATAGACTATATATTATAGTGTATCATTGATTGCTCCAACATTAATATTATTTTATATTATTTTGTCAATAGTGATTCATATGTATATTTGAATCCTTTATGCCTACATTCAATAAAAATGATAGCTATGACTCTTTTGTATTAATCGATTCTACTTCCTACCATAATTGAGCGGAACAATTGATTTGTTATTTGACTTTCTCTCCTCCCTCATAGCAAGCCTCATTAATGAGGTAAAACATACATGAAATTGTAGGCATTATTCCACCGCAGAAAGAGCCTCTACAGAAGAAGAAGAAGATCTTTAATTAATTTCCTTCCTTTTGTTTCACCACAGAGATTGTTGTTTTTGTTGTTGGCTCTCTCGTGCCTCGTACAAGCCTATTGTGCCCTCAGCCCTTGTTGTCACAGAGAGAACAAGACTTGAACTTATCTGGGTTGTCATCAGGAGCTTTATTTTGAATAAATTAATGAGAATAAATGATAATGCATGATAATAATTAATGTGTAGTGACTCTTGTGCTTCTTAGATCTCTTAACATGAATGATGATACAATTGTTTAATGGGAAGGAAGAAGAGATGATGCTATGAGACAGACAAGGCTTTCAAAAAATTTCCATGAGAGTTTTTTTCCCCACGCGGGTAAGGAAATGAAATGCTCCAAATGGATGCAACGGTTTTGTTTCAAGAGCCTAAAAGAATATAGTGGACAACACCAACAACAGAAAAACAGAAAAACTATATTCTTTCTGTATATTTCCTTGTCAAAATGTTCCATATTCATTACATGAATATAGTCAAATATTTATATATATTTTATATATATAATTGGCCATAGTTTTATTAATTAAACTGTGTCATGTAAATTTAAAGAAACAAACAAAGATATAAATGATTATGGAGCTATTTCCCTCCTTGTTTTCATTTTCTGTACATCAACTGAGATTATCAATCGTTCCTATTGGATTATTTATAGGATATCGTTTCTCTCTGTAAGTAACGACTCATTGACTTTAATAATATCATTGGTCTGTTATATTGATTCTTATATATATATATATATATGATATATATATATATATATAATATATATCTATATTATATATATATATATATATATATATATATATATATATATATATATGTATATATATATATATATATCAGAGAATGGATTTGTTACTGCCGATTCGGTAGATTTTATTATATAACTACCGAATATCAATCGGCGAGGTAGATAAGAAAGATGGAGAAATTTATTTATGTTTTGCTCATTGACTTCTTATATGCATTTAGTATCGGACAATTTATAACAGAAGACAATTAATTACATAATTTGTATTAATTTTTTAGAGATGATTTGAAAATAATACATGTTATTTATAAAAAATTATATATGCGCTCGGATTTTGAAGGAAATGGAAGGCTATAGACAACAAATTATTTCCTTAACTGTCTTTTGTTATACGTTGTCTGATATTAAATGCGCTTTCAGCTTGAGAGTTGTTTAGTTATTTGCAAAGTTCAACTTCTTCACACCAGGTAACAACGCTTCCATTTCTAAATACGATTTATATTCGGTAGTTGCTGCTATGTATATATATATATATATATATATATATATATATATATATTATATATATATATATATATATATATATATATATATATAGTGTAAATCTACCGCCTCTTTCCAAATCCAGTTGAGCAGCCACGACGTAGTATTTATTTGTTCTCCGGATTTGTTTAACTGGTGCTATCTGTATTTCAGAGTTTATAGGAAAACCGAAAGCATCAACTAAATCATAATAAAATCAATATTTGGTGTTGTTTTGGTCCGCTGAAATCCAAAGTCGATAAAATGTTCCGATGATGTCATTCTACTTATCCTTACTTAATGTGAATATAGTGGATTTGCCTTTGCATGCAAAAGAGTGTCAAAAGTTTCGAAAAAGAGATCCAAAATCTCGATTTTCTTAATCCTACCTAAAATTCGACTTTGCTTAAACTTCTTTCTCTAAAAGTCCACCTTGTTTTACAAAAAAGCACATCACTTATTATGAGTCTTCTTATTCAATCCAACAAAATGGCAAGCTGTACTTATGTAATATTAAATTAAAAAGAGCAAAAATCAAAACATGATGCCATCCACTGAAGGTCTCCTCCTCAATTAGATTTGAGGGATTACAAAAGGAGTTCAATTTGAAGAAGATGGATTAAAAAGGGCCATGATGGATTGTTTTAAGAAAGAGTTCTTTCTTTTTCCAGGGGCTGACCAAAAGGGATGCCAGCCAAAATAGATAGATGATAAAAAAGATATGGGAGCACTTATTATTTACGTCATATTTTTTAGTCAAATCATCATTTATTTTTAAGCCTTTCAATGATGAGTCTAGGCATTTTAATATAGGTTTTTGAATATATATATATATATATATATATATATATTAGGGTGATTCTTATTTCACGTTTTTCAGATTTGAGAGTCGGGCTCCCCCTAGGATTTAACTTTAGTGCATGGAGATCATCTTGTGAAAGTTTGAACGAAATTGAATAATGGGAAGTGTCCGCTCAAAGGGCCCAAAAGTTATTTAGTAAACTTATGTGGTAATTTTTTTTTCGCCATTCCATCGCCTTTAATATCCTTAATTTCAATAATATTTTCAAACAGTTTGCCACAAAATATAGGTATGCTCACAAGGATTCCAATCAGTTTTTATTTTTTTTACATCCAAAACTCAACGAGAAATTTAAGTTTTGACATATTCATTTTTATGGAAAATACCCCAAAAATGACCATTTTGAAACTGTATTGTCTCGTCGAGTTTTGGACGTACATACAAAATAAAAACTGATTTGGAATCCTTGCAATCATATCTCCATTTTGCGGCAAATTGTTTGAAAATAGCATTTAAATAAGAATATTAGAGGCGATGGAATGGCGAAAAAGAACATACACCATAAGTTTACGAAATAACTTTTGGGCCTGTTGAGCGGACCCTTCCCACATTCGATTTCGTTCAAACTTTCACAAGATGATCTCTATGCATTAAAGTAATATCCTAGGGGGAGCCCGACTCTCAAATCCGAAAAGCGTAAAATAAGAATCACCCTAATATATATATAATATATACTTGTAGATACGTGGGACGAAGAAAGACTATTAAAAAAAGACATGGATTCTCATGTCAAACATAGGTATACTGTCAAGTCCATCATGGCAATAGATTCTTCTTTTCATGAAGAATGTAATCCTTTAATAAGTCAGTCATTCTTTAATTAATCAAGCATGGATTTAGTGTACCTGGGAATTTATCAGGGATGAATCAATTAAATTGCTTATCCCTCCTTATCATATTGGGCACCACCCCCTGCAGCGTTATTGCCTAATGGAGGGGGGGGGGGGGGAGGAATCACGTAGAATATCTGCAAGGGCTTGAGCATGGGGATTTTTTACTTTCATGAATGACTGACGTGATGCAAAGATTTAATGATCAGGAGTCAGTGAGGATGGGCCATATTGTATATTCAAGCTTTAGGGATGATTTAGCTATAGATCTATGTTTGGATTGGTTTGTAGAAGAAATAAGATAAGGAAAAAATTGCCAAACAAATGGATTTCATACATGATGTTGGAAGAAGATAAATATGAATTTAATTGAAAGACTTTGGTGAATATATTTGTTATTTAATAATATACTTTTTGACGCTTTCGAGGACACTAAATAAAATAATTTATTACCGGCAATTTCAATACATAGTACCGATAAGTAACATGATTAGTAGTATACTTTAAATGCAATTAATCATTATAATGTTGACTCTTTTAGTGTTAAATAAATTTATAACACTGTGATTACGTCCCATTCCTCCATTTTTTTTTACCTATTACTTTTCTATTTGAACATTTTTACAAATATCGCCAAGGTCAGGAGACATACAATTGAGGGAAAATACCATGGAGATTCTCCAGTATTATTGAGACATATCCTAATGATATAGGTGCAAAAAGTACATGTAAATTATTAAATCATAACTATTTGAATTTGGGTTCTGATCCTTCAAAGAGTATCCTTTTAATAGACCCGATCTGTGCTTCCCTTTACTTTTTATTATAATTAATTTAGATTGAGAAGTTACTTTCAATCTCCATGTCTATGCCAAATACGTGTCTTTTAAAGTTATCACGTACAAAGAAAAAACGAAGATGTGTTATTCTGAATCCATAGTGAATGTTTTTTAATATAGTTGTATTAAAGAATCGATGTAATGAGTCAGAGTACTTCATAAACACAAACAAAAGGGGTTAATTCGACTAGCACTAGAAGAAATGATATGATTCAATGTTTTATTGCTCGATTCAACCTATTATTGTATTTTTTTTATAAGAGACTTTATTTAGAGATATTACATAAAAAAATATATAAATAAACATTATAGTTTAAATTAAATCTCTTACCTAAAATCTAGCACCACTATATACAAAAATTAATGATTAAAAAAACATTAAGGCAATAATAATGTAATCAGAAATACAAACATAATAAATAATGTCGGAAATAATAAATAAAATACTAAAGATGGAATATAATTGTTGATTGTCTTTTAGAAAATTTCCTGTACTACCTGTTATCCGTTGTACAATTTGGAAATGTCCAGCGGAGCAAGACGGATATAATCTTACCAGATCCCCCACATATTTCCACGGAATGGTATTGAAAGTAGGGATCTTCATCTTAAAGCCAGGTATCGACCTGCCGTCGAAATCATGATGGCCCGAATGTCTTCAATAACATTATTCTGTCATCAGTTAATTTCTCCGCCAAATAGCTGCGAATACTCGATAAAATTAGTCCATAGATCGTGTTTTCGCTGGAGCCTTTATGGGGTTCGAACTTTGTCCGAATAGAATGATGGCATTGGTACTTTTGGCAATAAATAATAGAATTATCGATATAAGAATTAGATTGGACGTATATACATATGTATCTATTCAAAAATGTGAATTTAAAGGTATTGAGTTTATAGCAGTGTTATATATTAGAGGCAAAAGGTAGTAACAATTCTTTATTTAAACTCGATGACCATTGAAAGTTTCTCTAATTTCACTTTCCACGACACGAAAGGGAAACCAAGTATGTTATGAAAATTAGTATCCATTGAATGTATCTGGACTCTCCATTTCATTCTCAAAAAGAAGCGTTTTTAAAAAGAAGAAAAAGGAGAAAGAAAAAAATGAATCGATTTATGAAAATGATGATCTACAAACGTGGAACAGACGGAGAGTAAAAGTGATGAAGAGAGATGGAGAGGGAAACCACTAAGTGTTTATGGTGTGTTGTATGCGTTTGTTGGACAATATCCACAAGAAGATATTATTAATAATAAAATGAATATAAACACCGATTGAAAACATTTTTGAAAAGGATTTCTCTCAGTAATTCATATAATCTATAAGATGATTGCTAATACTAAAATGGTTAAAAAGGCTGGATATATATTTATATATATAAGAAGTGTCCCGATCCCTTTTTTTTTTGCTCCCGATCTGATTCCGATCATTTGAATTCGAGTATCGGCCAATCCGATATTTTCCGATCCGATCGCTTTTTTGCTCCGATACAAACCTGCAATTTACTGTATGATTTTTTAAAAACGGACGACAACAGCAATTTCTATTGTTTGTTTAAAAAATCATATAGTAACTTGCAGGTTAGTACTTATTCAAAATATCTTCATGATTGTCTAGCCTGGCGCAAAGAAAATGCAAAGTATTTTTCATAGACCAGTTGTGCTGTACTTTATAATATATATATATATATATATAGATATATATGACTTGTCACTGAGCATACAAGTTTACATTAAGTTCTCAATTTTAATTTGATTTATTCCTTTTTTAATTTAAATCAATTCATTCTATTTTTTCAAGATCAAAGGTAATATAATCAATGGAATAAATATTCAGGCACGACATATAAGTATTATTGTTTATCTGATATGGTGTTTTTACCCTTTTAATGCCTCATTAAAATCCCTATCCATTTCGGTTTCTTTAACGTATTGTTGTTGTGGCAAAAGAAACTCAATAGGATATTTTTTTCTTCATTTTAGTTGTATAATCACGCCGACATTATGTTTGGTGGTATTTTTATCATGGATAAATTTGATGCTTACATTATTTAGATAATATAATCACAAAAAGTGAGTATGCAAGACTTCGCCACTCATCTTTTCGAAGTATTGATTGATATAGTAGTTATTAACTATAAATCCCTTATAAATATGCATATAGGCATTTGTTCGACTAAATATGTTTGCGCATACATATAAACAGTTGTTTTACTCCTGAATATTTATGACATATTAAAAATACAAAATTATATTTGTATATTGCATTCTGATATTGCATGATACATTTTTAAAAATTTATCTCACTCACCAAGAGCAACGTTTAAAATAGTTTCAACACATATTGATGTCGTGTTAAATCACTTCATAACATACCCAAGGTATTCCAAATTCTAACATTGCCTTTATATTTGCTCTTCAAACAACCTTGGGAACCCGCGGCCATTTTGATGACATCATTTTATGATAAATATGTCTTTCAACATGGCCAACTTTCACTGTCGCAGGGTTTTAAAGTATATTTTATATATGCATATGGTAAATTGTTAGCTACAAACACAGAAATCACATCAAATGCATGATGCAAAATGCTCACTGAACAGAGCTCACCACGCAATAAATGAATGAGGTGTTTCAAAGAATCACTGGTTAAACAAGGCCGCCTCATTTTCTCAAAAACTTAGCTACCTCATTTAGGTTTTATTGTATGAATTTATGATCTATCGATTACTATCTTTCTTTGTGTTGTATATATATATATTATATATATATATATATATATATATATATAATATATATCTATATATATAATATATATACAGAGTGGCTAGGCAAAAATTGTCCGGTTTGATATTTTGATTTTGTGAATTATTAACTTTTAATGGTTGCTTCTATGGAACTGAAATATATTTGGCTTAAAGTAGTATATAAAAGGATCTAAATTATTCAATATGGCCTCCATTGGCCTTCACGACGGCTTCGAGGCGGGGCCGGAAGCGTTTGCAGGCATTTATAATGTGCTTCTCAGGTAGTTGTCCCACTCCTTGATGATGGTGGCCTTCAGAGAGTCAAGATTGGAGGTGAGGGGTCCGGTTGGTCTTGCTCTCATTGCGCCCCACAGAAAAATCCAGCGGATTTAGATCCGGGGATGACGGTGGCCAGAAGTTCTTCGGCCAGCAATGGGCCATATTGTCCTTGCAGAACTTTTGGTTCTTAGCCGCCATATGAGATGGTGCACCATCCTGCTGCCACACATAGTTTCCGGGGGGTAGTTTTTTTAACCATGGCAGAACAGTATACCTCAAGACTTTGTAGTAGGCCTCGGTGTCGATCTTCTCGTCCGGCCGAAAGAAGAATGGAGGCATCTTCTTTCCGTCGGACCTGAATACACCAAGGACCATCACTTGCTGGGGATTCTTGGTCCTGAAGACTCCTTGGACATCCTCACGTTGCTTAGCAAGCCATCGATCATTTCTGCGATTGCAAACTTGGTCCACCGTGAAGATCTTGTCGTCTGAAAATATTTTGATGAGACACGGCTTCTTTTTCAACCAATTTAGGATGATCTTGCACCTATCGAGCCTCTTTTCCATCGCTCCTGCTGTCAATAGCTGTCTGTGGGCCCGAACGAATGATTGCAAGCCCAAATCTCCTTGGCAGCCAGCTGATTGTGCGCCTGGACACAATTGAACTCTTTTAGAGACGGTTTAGGCTGATGGTGGGGTCCGATTCAACTTTGGCCTTAACTTCATTGAGAAAGTCGTCTGTTCGCTTTTTGTTATGGCCACCAGATCCAGGGGCTCTGTTGAAGCCTTTACCATCATTTTTGTCTTGCTGGATACGACGGACAGTACGGATATCAACGCCAACGATCGGGCATATCGCCTTGATTTATTTGCGCGTCAAGCAAATCGTGAATCCGTTTCTCTTTTCGCTTGCTGAACACTCATTTCGGTCTGAGAGATAATTTTTATAGTTATAAATTGTAGCTATTTGTTTCAAAAGCGTAGCTGATTTACTTGTTTTGAATTTTTACGTACGCTCTGCACACAAGAAACAAACTTATCAACCGGACATTTTGCCTAGCCACTCTGTATATATATATATATTATATATATATATATATGGTTTGTGTGTGTGTGTGTATTTTTGATTGATTCAATATAGTTTAATACTATTTTAAAGACAATTCTTTCCCGGAAAAGGGGGACAAAAAATATCTGATCTTATCATAGGTGACTCGGAATGGAGCTTATTCATACCTTTAATATCATATTTTGTATGTAGCTAGCTCAAAAATTATATATGTATAATGATTATCTCTTGTTCCAGTCTCGTTTTTGGTTTATCCTAACCGATATTTCATAGCATTTGTCGACCCCCAACGTGGATTTCATTACTTACTAGTTGTACATTGCCATAGTGGACATCACTGAACTTTTATATATTAGAGTAATTACTACTTTGAACACTAATTAAGGCTCTATATTGCCACTTGGGTTTAGCGAATAATGCCTAAATAGCCATCAAAATAAACATGAAAGCAGTGCTTCTACAGATATCATGTTTACAGCTGTACGAGGTGCAAATTAGTCTTACAATATTATTAGAAAGTTGACTTCATGATTTAAATATAGGACCTGTCTCATTCCAGATAAAAATCCTTAGTATGTATGTTTCTATGGCTGCGTGTATACAACATCATAACATAAGAGAGTGTGCACCGCATTTTTGAAGATCAATAGAATGAAGAGTATAAACATATATTATCACTAAATCCATAGCTGCTGCTGCCTTGATCAATGTCAGAGTCCGACGTTGTTATTTTTTCTTTCTTTTCTTAAAGGAGGAATGGATCATAATGGTCGACGGAATGAAAGTATGGAAGAGCAAGTAGGGTTGATGTACGTTAGGGCGCAGCAAAAACACACACTTTTTTAAAGTTGCAATCTCCACTCTTCAGGCATTGTTAAGAGGGTCATAAAGGACATTTGAGTGAAATTTGAAGCGATTTGAAGGTCATTTACCCTGCAGCATTTTTAATTCTTTTTTCACGACTTTTTCAAAAATATTGAAAAAGCACTTAATGACAGCATTTATATTTTTGGATATTGTTTTTGTTGGAATAATGTTTTTATACTCTTTGAATAAGTTTATTTTTGGTCTTTAAATATGTTTCTATTTTCTATTCTTAACATTACATTTTACAACTTCACATAAAATAACAGAAATATCATAATACCAGCACATATAAACAAATTAACTATGCACAGTATAGTATATATCAGCAAGCGACATAATATATTTGAAATAAATAATTTATTTATTATGTATATTAAATAGAAAATATTTATATTATTTTGTTTTACATTGAAATCTCCTTTGGTACGAAAGTGTGGCATAATTTTCCTTGACATTAATCTTTGCCGAATGTATCCATCTCTTGCGCGATATCCGGCTACTTCAGTGCATGCTTCAGACATAACTTTGATTACTCTTTCGACTGCTTGAGTATGATTTGGCCAGTTTGGGACGGTCAATGGCTCGTTTATTATGTCTGAAATCTGTTGATTTGTTAGTGTTGCTATGTAAGGAGGTTCAGTTTTTAATTCATTTTCCCAGCATATCATGGAGTGGTAGTTATTTGCTTCCCATTTCAAATCTGGGACCACTACTTTTCTGATTTTTGTGCATTTTTTTTCTCATTCTCATTTCTAATTTTTTAAATCATTAGAACAGCCTTTTTTCTTATGTGTAAGTCTTCATCTGTACACATACAAAGAAGAAGCTGATCTGTATGTGCAAAAAAAGCATTTCTTTTGATCGTTTTCTGAATGATGGACCTCTCTTCACTATTTAATTTCTTAATATATTGTAACGATTGAAATACGTTTTGAGCCGTGTTTGGCATAAGGATTCAGCTTTATAAAAAACCACATTGGTGCACTAAACTTGATTATTACAAACACTACCCTTTTCAACTCGTAGCTAGGTTTTAATGTTGCTACATATAGTCGGAGTATTCTGCTCCACAATGTGTTCCACCTTGACACACATGGAGGCCCAGGTTCGATAGCAGCCAAATCTTTGTCAATGGTTCCGTTAATAATTCCAATGCATATCCGATATAAATATTTCTGATCCCAAGAGAGATCCCTTATAATTTCTTCGATTAAAACCGGAAAATGATTAAATTTGATCGCTTCGAATTCAACAATTGGTAGCTCAGAGACCATTTCCTTTATTTTTGTTCCAATGGGGCCACTCCAATGCACAGGACCACTTGGTTTCCCATCATACATGTAAAAAACTGCACGAAAGGGCAATTTATTTCCATGAAGCTGGCAAATGAAGTAATGAAGAGGACGGCAGAGTAATATCTCCAGATGATGAATGGCCCCTTCGGCTGATCCTACATTTGTGTTTGTTCCATCACATCCAACACATACAATAGATTTCTGGATCAGAGCTTTTTCGACTAAAAACTCGTGAACAGCTCTTGAAATTTCCTTTCCATGTCCAGACTTAGGTGTCACATGTGTAAGATACACATTGTCCGGTTCGGACAAGATAACATAATGATCATTTTTCATTAATTTTGATGTCCATTTGTTCGTTTTTTTCATTTTTGTTATTATTTTAGTTAATGTCTTTTTACCATCAAAATAAAGAGAAGTTATGTTTTGTAAATTGTCCAAATCACATTGCATCCTCTCATCCCGATATTTTTTCCTTTCATTGCGTAATTTATGTGGTCCAATTTAAATGTCTCGTAATTTCTTTGTCAATAACACCATAGTCAATCAGAGCAGCAGAAGCTATGGCCGCTCCAGCATAATTACTGACTAAATATCGATCACAAGTAGCAGCTAGTGTGGGCAGTCTAGTTCGGTTTTGTGAGACAATCTTTGTCAAGGCTTCTGGTGGTGGTATGAATTTATATTGAGCTTTGAGAAGGAACATCAATCTCAGAATCAAAGTTACTTTCATCAATATTGTCTTGATCAAACTCTTTAATTTTATTTGTCCGTTCATTTCTTGTTTTAGTCTTTCTGATGGTGATTATCTCTAACCGTCGCTTTTTTCCAAATTTTGTCACTTTAACGTCAACACCTGAAATCACCATAACTTTGTCACTTCGCTGGTCTAAAGAAACCGCACCTCACGTTTAGGAACTTTTACTTCGCACTGACAGTTAAGGTGGTATCCATCATATCCTTAGATTTGCATCTGCTTATATGACAAGAAGTTGGAGGACATTGACAGTTACAAATGTCAAAAAGTTCATTCAATTCTTTAAGAAATAAAATCTTCTTTCCAGAGCTCGCGTTTTTATAATGTCAATACCCCTCTTGTATAATTTTCTTAGCTTTTCCTCCACTGCGTTCTGGTTAAGGAGTGGAACATTTTTTCGGTCTCCAATTGCTTTTCTCCATATCTCTGTGCAGTCCTTTGAAGCCAATTTTATAATAATGCAACATCGGTGACTTACCATAATCACATTTATACTGCCAGCAGCATCTTAGCATGTCACCTTTGAAGGAAGCTTGTCCACTGGAAGAACACATTCAGAACCAAACAGTGTATGGTGTGTGAATGACCTTGTTGATTTCGCCATTTTTTTGTTGAATAGATCACTTTTAAGAGTACTAGAAGCTCTCAGCTCAAAAGAAAATATAACAAATAATGCACAACGTAATGCCCAGCATGCAACTGAATTAGCTAATAACTGCGTAGTAATTTGAAAAGAAAAACAGTATCTCCCTAACTGCGTAGTAATTTGGAAAAGCAAAAATAATAAATTGAATAATAACGCATAAAGAAAACAGTAGGTATCTCCCTTTTTCTCTTTAAAATTTTAATATATATTTCACCGTCGCTTGTATACTTATGTTTTGGGTATGAGTATAAATACGCAAATTTTCAAATGAAATGCTGCAGACTAAAACTTCATCAATCTGCATACAAATTGGCTCAGATGCTTATGAAGGGTATATTAAACAATGCCTGAAGAGTGGAGCTCGAGCATTTTTTGCTACGCCCTAATGTACGTACATGCATTATATGAAGGGGGGATCCTAATTGCTCTGCATTATATGATCATCGGAGATGCTTCTTCTGCTCCATATAGGTAATATGCTTGTGTTTATATATATACGACGCTCTTTATGACTCCAATTTGGCACACACATGGGGAGGATACTCCCTAAAACTCCAAGGGAATTGGTATTTAAAGAGCACTTTCAAGGAGAGACGTCTAAGAAGAAGGATCCAATGGAGGTATTATATATTATTTTGTCATAAAAGCCCCAAACAGTTGAGTCAACTGTTTGGAGGCTTAGTTAATATATATTTTTAATAATGAACATTAAGAATCATAATGTTTTATCAGTTCAAAGGTATTTTTCTTTAATAATATTCCATTCATTATTTTGTCATAAAAAAAGCTCTCAAACAGTTGAGTCAACTATTTGAAGCATAATAATAGTTTCCATAAGGTGTTTGTTTGCATGAATGATACTTGGTATTTAAAGCAAAATGTTAAGTCGTTAACAATATTATTCCTGCAACACGAATAAAGATAATAAATATCTGATATATATCATTATAGAAAATGTTGTATAAAGATAATTAATTTAAACAACAACACGCATGATTATATAATAAACAGGGGTGTGCAGCGAATCTAGACTAACTTTGAGTACTTGTCTCTCAGAAACCAGTTAGGGTAGAAGCTTAAAAATTATGTGTCGCTCCGTTGCGGCCAAGCGCCAAGGTCATCATAGACTTCTGCAAATTCCCCAAAGCTACTGTTTATAGCATTGCCAAGTCCTTCAAGGAGTCGGAGACATCGAGGAAGGATTCCTAACACCGGAAAGAAAGACTCCAGATCGATCCCAGTCAGGAAGGGGAGCGCCAACTCATTGATCGCCTGGTCAAAGGAGTTCTGGCCCCCCAGCAGCCCTGACACAACCCCTACTACTACTACTTTTTGGGCGTCCTTGAGAGGGACACTAACAAGCGTGCTCACAACACTGTGGACTCCTTGAAAGGCAGTGGCCAACTTGTCCAGAGAACAGGTGGCTCATGCCGTTGTGGAGGTTCAGGCACCGTGTGGAGGCTGTTATTGTGAAAGGAGGAAGTTGAGGGGATAAATTTTATATGTCAGTCCAGTATTTTTAAACACTAATGTTCGGCACTACTCTATCAAATGACTCAGTAGACCGAGTATCAAAGAATGGGGGTCAGCTCAGAGAATTGTCTGGTCTTAACACCTTGTTTTGATTCGAGTGGGATCATCGACATTATCGTCAAAACTTCCAAAAGGCGCCCTTTTTTACAAACCTACCATGTCCGGATAGACTTGAAAAGACTGCCATTAGTGAAAGTGTGTTTACACTGCATGACCTGAAGAGAGACTCCATCTTCCATACTGAAAGTTGTTTTTCCTTTGAATAGATCTGCTGCCCATCATCTTCCTTTAACTCCTTGGTGTTTCAAATTAGTAACCAAAACAGATGAATGTCTTGATGCTCGGACGATCCTAAATAACTTTGTTACTCCGCCGAAGGAGGTAACAAAGTTATTTAGGAAAAGTCCTTCTCTTCCTTCCTATGGGATAAGGTGATTATGCGATCTCTGGTGAGTTTAATTGACAGTAGAACATTCACTTCTCAGTTCCAGATCTCTGCTGGGCTGCTTCGATTTTTTTGCCCCTGCAAGGACTGCGGGAAAACTTATATTGACAGTGTTCACGCTTTTAGTGACTGTCCATTTTTAGCTTTATTAAAATCTTTATTATATTGAATCAGGATTTTATCAAAAATTTAGGCCCAGCTTCCTTAATGGATTTTTACTTTTTGGTTTGCAACCATACACTAAGCCCATCTCAGTCGAGGCAAAGCTATAAATGCTTCAATTTCTAACTGTAGGCCTATATTGCCAAAACATTTGACAAGCTACACGCCAGTAAATGTTGACCATCTAAGGGCAATTTTTATTTTCGCTGCTGCGAGGTATTGTGCTCTTCGCTTACGAATCCCCAAAACCCAGGACAGTTCATGGAATTAGGCTTTTGAAGTTACTAAGTTCTACCCTTCTCAATCTGCACGACATCTCCATACTTTGAAAAAGGTGCTACGATTTTACAAAAAAAAATCTACTCCAAGGACAATGAAAACCACAAGGAAAATTTGAAAAAAATAATTTGACCTTTAATTTTGTTTTTTCGCGTAATTTTGTTCTTTTTTTTTTAGATATTGTGTTAGTTATTAGATTTGTATGTATTTGTTAAGATATTTTGGCGTTTTAGTAGAAAATTTATTATAAACTATAATGTTTATTGTTGTTGTAAAACTTAAAATTTTCTATCCTCTTTTAGTTGCTTAATATGTTTTTTATGTGACAATAAAGGCCTTGCTGCAGAGAAAAAAAAAAGTTGGATTGAATTAAATGAAGAGAAAAGTCATTTAAATTTGTGCGATATGAAAAAAGTCAATTAAAAGGTCTTGTTCTTGATATAGTATCTTGTTTCCGTGCTAAAAAAAGTCTAGATTCGCCTGCACACCCCTGTATATATACATATACACCTTAAGAAGGGTCGAACGTTCGAGTTCAAATCCATGGGACACCCGTTTTAAAGTAGGCCCATTCCGTTAGATTGGGGTCTACGAAAGTCTTAGGCCGTCTAAGCCCGCAAAGATTAGGTCTACAAAGTAAAATATCGCTGAAATGCTCCACTAAAAAAAAAGCTTCACGACCAAAATAACTACGAGAAAAAGAAGAATGATGTAATATTTCACTACAAAAAATTCTTTGCAACATAAATAGTCACTAGAAAAGAAGAACGAGGAAATTGACTGACTATAAAAGAGCAAGCGAGGTAAATACCCACAACAAAAAAAAACAGAATATAAAAGGTCTACGACGAATTACGCTTGATGAAATTATAGTAAACCTATATATGTATATATATATATGGTAAAATTATGACACTTTGCTATATATTTATGTATATTTTTACTTACAATCTTATGATCTTAAAAAATCAATTCTATCTTTAATTGTTTAGTCTTTGTCCCTTTAATATGTAAATATTAAAATTAAGGATATTTGATAGCACGTCTTGCATACAAAAATAAAAACATTAGGGAGTTATGATTATGTGTTTTTTACATAATGTACATAAAAACCAAGCTTATACGTTAATATAACCATATAATATATATTATATAATATATATATATATATATATATATATTATAAACTTAAAATTAGCATCAGGAAAGAGATTGTAGTAGTATCAAACTGTCGATCCGTAATGCTTGTCTTTGTCTCTCTCTTTCATATCAATATTTTAATTGCTGCGATTGCACAACTGTGTAAATTCTGTAGAAAATCATCGACACTTTTGTGAATATTTAATCGGATGATTCTATAAACCTCTACGACAAAAGCAAAGATATCATGGTGCAAGAAGTAAAAAAAAATGAGACCTTCAACAATATAAGGCTCTATTTTTTAAAATGATATGTTCACCGATGTTTTAGCCCATAGATTAAAAAAGTTCGGCATCATTTTACTTTTGATTAATATGGTTTTTAGAGTAGGTTAAGGACCTTCACCTTATCGAGTCAAAGCAGAATGTCTTGCTTATGCCAGTCATTGCGCTTAAGCTTTTGATCCTAAGTCTCATAAGTTTTTGTTCTAAGGGAAAAGACAATTAGAACGAGGCATATATACACTCAGAGAGTGCAAATCTCCGCCGTCACGGGGTCCTTATGAGCCTTCCGAGGCGGATTTTTCACGACTGGGGCGGCGTAGAGGACGGGGGAGGGTTCCTTCGACGGAAATTCCGAGAGAAAGACGCTCCTGGGACCCGATTTCACAACACAGCGACATCTATTGGCAGAGTATGCTAACTTGAAATATTTATTAGTATTTAGCTCATTTTGCATCTTATTCTGCACTCAGAGATGCCAAAAATTAATCACTTGTTTCTTTTTGGCATTTCCAACAACTCCCCAAGTTTCATCCGAATCCGTTCCGTACATTTGGAGTTATCCTGCTGACAAAACAACAACCAACCATCAACCAACGCAGTGAAACTAGAGGCATATATACCACTCAGAGAGTGTGTTACCTCCGCCGATCCCCACAACATTCCCATTCAACATTCTCCCTTTCACACGCCCGATTTTCTATCTCTATCATTGTTTCCTCTCTGTTGCTCATTTTGCATATTAAAAAAGCACTCAGAGACGGAAGAGGGAGAAGTTTAAGCTACGTCACTGGGTTAACATAGTCCTGAGCTGATATATGAACAATAATACGTCATGAATATTTTTTTAGCGTTTGTTCTTTCCTACTCCCTGAATAGAGACCCCATTTCATTATTATTATTAGTAGATTTTGCTCATTTTGCATATTAAAAAGCACTTAGAGATGCCAAAATTTATCACTTGTTTTTTGGCATTGCCAACACTCACCAAAGTTCATTTGAATCCGTTCAGTACTTTTTGAGTTATCCTGCTGACAAACAAACCAACAAACGCCAGTGAAAACAATACCTCCTTCGGCGGAGGTAATGACTAATTAAGTCATATGGATCACTGAGTTGATGTCTACATACCTGCACAACAACCTTATCTTTTTACACCAATCATGTTCTGAATAAAGTTTCAGCTTGGTATTTTAGTTATGTTTTGGGGATTCCTATTGGCATAGAAACTATTTAACTGCCTTCTGGTCATTTTTTTCTTACAATATTGATTGCTCAGAGCAGGAAATCGGCTAGAAGGAGATATCTGAATAGTCCCCAATTATATAGAGTCCAAAAAGTCTTCTTAGGCAGAACAACAGTTACTTTACGGGGAAAGTGCACACGTTACATTACTTGCTACTGAAAATGTGACGTCGTACCAATATAATTACGGATTTTATACTAACATTTGTTTATGATACTTTAAATTAGATTTGAATATTTTCCATTGGAAATATGTACGCCCTCTTCAAGAACAATATAAATCTACTCAACAACTAGCGCCATCTAGAGACTTAAAAGTCTAGCATCGAAGTATAAATATACTGGTATAGGCACATAATTAAAGTGTATTTTCCAATGCGACTCTTATTCCTACACCTCTTTATACTTAGAACAACAATACGAATATTCTTAAAACTAGCGCCATCTAGGCACCCATAAGTCTAACATCGACAGTAAAATAATTGGTATATCGACACATAAACTAAAATTGAATTTTTTAATGTAACTCTTTTTATACTTATAATGATAAAGACATCTTTTTTTTAAATCCAGAGCCACTAGTTGAGACGCTCAGAGTTAACAAATATCTATACAAATAAAAACACTAGACTCTAGTCATATGAATATAAGTATTTTAGTTCATAACAATTTCAACCCCTAAAATAAATACCTACAACAAGAGATCTCTTTCATTCAAACACCCCAACCCCAGAGCCTTTCGGGTGAAAATAAAAGATCTCTTCCTTTCAATCCACGAAAAAATCACTGAAGGACAATAAAACCTTTTTATAAGAAGGAACGTGGTCTTAATGTACCTATTAAATAAGGGATTCCTTAAGATCTCTCTCTCTCTTTAAACGTTCAATCTAAAGTAGTGGCTTGGGTGCCTCTTTCATGGCATACACATACATATATTTAGAGGCTTTTATCCAGGCTTATCTAATTAATTGGATATTGGAGATATTAGATATAGTATCTATCCACGAGACCGGATGAATTTTTTTGGATTTTCTTCTTCGATTTCATGAGAAGCAAGGATATACTTAAAAGAATACGTTGATGAGAAGAGTTATTTAGATCAAAATATACCTACATATATGTAGAACACTTACGTCGTACGTAATTGAACAGGAGTGAGCTGATTGCTATGTTTTGAGCCAAGAGAAATATATCATTTTTGATCATTAACCATGAAATATTATTTCCCTTTTTCATTCTTTTGTTCAATATATATATTATTGCAAAATATACTGATATACTCTCTTATTAACTCATCATTGTAACATATATAATCTGTTTTAATGTCCTAATTTTTACTCATTTAAATAGAATTATATAATATTTAGATATATTAATTTTAAAAACATGAGCTACCAGTCAATTTTAATTTTTTTTTGATACTTATTAGCTTTGATAGTTATATATATATATATATATATATAAAACATTTAGCTTATAATTAGTCTTTAAGTCAAACAACGGTTATTCAAACGATCATTAGAATAAAAACCTCTCCACTATCACAAATAAAAGAACACAAAAGAAATTAAAAGAGGATATGGAAATAAGATTAGGCTATACTTTTGAAAATCTTTGGTGGCTTTTATATATGCAAATGTGTCGTCAAAGACATTTCAGGCTCCATGTGTGCGTCATCAGGGCAAATCTTTATTAATTCGTCGGCGTATGCCCATTGGGTCTCCGAAACACAAGGAATCCTCATCGCTAACACGAAAAATCGATTGCAGAGATAGATATAATGATTGATCCAACGGTGTGTTGATCCAGGGGATGAGAAGTAGCCCGTCGGCCACTAAAATGTTTTTTATTTGCAGTGGTTATATTTATCCTCTGCTGATATTTGGATACAGACAGAATAAAAATCATACAATATTTGAATGATGAGCGATTGTGACGGTTTGATATATATATATAACTTTATATTTTTGTTAAATCGACCTAATACTTTTATAACGACCTATTATACAATGGAAACTATTTATAATTCTAATAACTGAAAAGTTATCTTGTAAGTATTGTAGGTCCATTTTTTAGCATATAAAATTTTAATTTGGGTGTGTTAAAGGATTGATTTCCATTTTATAGATAAAATACATAACAATATTGGCTGTGCTGTACTATTTTCATAAATATGTATGTAATTGCTCTAAACATTAAAAAAATATAAGACACTCAATCAGAAATGCTAAGTTATTTCATAAATATTCTTTAGACGGTGTATTTATAACTCATAAATGCTTAAAAAATAAATACTTAATAATAGTCATCATTTGATAACGTTTATAAACACGGCTTGTACATACTCAGTAATTTATATTCAAATACACTTAATACATGTGATACTGACATATATTGTAATATATTTGTATATAAACTTTAATAAAGTCGAACCCTTCAGGAATTAATATTTTAATATATTAAAAAAAAATATTTTTTGGAATATTACAATATTTAAGGATAGCTTCCTTTTATTTCAAAAATACTATTATTATTTATTTATAAATATTCTTCTTTTGTATCAATTTTGTACCATAAGAACCTTCTGGAGTATAGTTACTTTGTTACAAAAAAAAAGATTCTTCTTATTCAAATTAACAGCACGCACCAATATCGATGTATTCTATTTTTTTTTTTTGTATCAAAGTACATCGTTATAAATCGGTTAGTATTCATTAAAATGTATCAAAACGGCGTTGTTATCAACAGTATAATTTATTAAAGGAAGGAAGAATTGAGGAAGAGGGACAATATATTTTTTAAATAAAACACTGAGTTTTGAAATAATAAATAATTTCTTCCTGTAAGGTCCAATATAAAAGTAAATAAAATCCTTACTTCATTAATTTTACATTTGACAAAATAATCAAATAATACTTTAAAATATTCTAAGCTTTCTACCGCATATCTGCACTTTAATAAAAAAATTAGCTGTCCCAAGAGAATCCTGCACAAAAAGTACATCTTTCTTCCCGCTGAAGTCCCATATATCCTACATGCTATAACCTCTTTGCGAAAATACTATAAAATAATAATACACTATTATAAATTCCACTGCAGACTTGGCTTGCTTTTATAAAGTCAATAAAAAATAAGTCTATATGTGTATCAAAGAAAAAAGATCTCATCCTCTATCCACAGCCAGGCAGCCAAGGACAGCATATCTATATAATATAATAATGCTAAAAAAATGAGGTTAATTGCAAAAAAAACCAAGAAGAAAAATCCATGAGTAAATAAAAAAATGCAATTTGATGAAGCAAGCAATGAAAATAATAATAATAATAATCGCATTTCAAGCCTCATTTTTAGGCCTATTCGCATAAACATATATTTATGTAGCTTCCACATAGTAAATGAAAAGCCCCCCGAGTGGTGGGTGGTGCATGATAGAACGTAATTATAAAGAATAAAAAAAAGTTATTTGCCGGGAGGAAGAAATAATCCACTTAGCTTAAATTTTTTAACACCATCCTAAAGCCAGCCAGTCAGTCTGCCACAAAAAAGGTGACTGGACCCACCGCAGGGATGCTTCCGTCTGCAAATCCAAATACTCTTATTATTAATATATATTGAATGAATAAATGGTCTAGAAGCCTAGATATGTCTGAAGAAAGAGCCTTTACAAAAGAAGGGCTTGATTTTTTTTAAATGATCCGAGGTGTGCTCGAAAACATATGAGATTTTCTATGTTATACAGCTTCCTGGCATATTATTGTTTATTTTATTTTCTAAGTCAGAAATCAATCCTTGGGATACTCGCTAGTACACCACAGAGGGACTTTTTTCGACAAAATGATTTGTTGAATGAAAAGTACAGCGTTTAAGTAAAGTAGTGCATGCAAGGAAAAAGGTAAACAAAAATTGGCCAAAATTTTGTTATTTTTCTTTAACGTTAGATGTCGCTAGTCCATGAAATTACATCACAACCCTTTTTGTAAACCGGTTTTAAGGGATTAAGTTTGATGATTTGAAATAATATAGCAAATCACTACAACATTGTGCGAGATTCCAAATATAAATAATAAAAGGACTTTGTTGTTATTTTCAAGAGCTCTAGCATCAAAGCAGTCCCCTTACGGACTAAAGAAGATCTAAAATTTTGGCCAATCCTTTTTGGGAAAAAAGGAAGAATTTTATGTTATGCATGCGCGTCTTCACTTTAACGCTATAATGAATAGGAGCGACAATAATAAAAACTAGATTGAAAAAGTCGTCTTTGCCCTCATGGTTTTGTGAACATCTACTCAGGATCATATTTCTATCCTAGCCAAATGACATTATTACCCAAATGTTTTAACATAATCGTTACTATTCTAATCACAAATTTCCTTTTTTCATACATTTGTTAATATTTTATATGGCTTTATATGCCTCTATTTTATTCCACAAAGACTTTGCTGATTTAAAAAAATGTAGGCGTTGGATTGATCTATATTGGTACTGTTGGTAATGATATGGAGGCTGCCTGACGTCTTTGGCTCGATAAAGATATATGAGTGCAGAAGAACAGAGGTAGTATTATGGATGTCTGATAATCTTGATCCTCCTGGGTAGTAACAAATGGCTCCTAGGTTAATTCAACAGGAGTTACCTGATAGTTTATATGAATCGCTGTCAATTAGGGCGCAATGTATAAAATATTTTTTTAATTTTTTTTACATCAAATGATGCGGTGAATATGTACTAAAATAAAATAGTTTTATAATGATTTTAGCAGTATATGCATATAAATAGTAGGAGACAAAGCGTCGTCACCTGTTTTTGATTGCACTTGTGGCTATTATCCCGATATTGGTTTGTAAGGCTTTCCTATTCAAATTGAACATGCCTTTTGTAACCTGCTTCATGCCATTTTTTTTGTTATATGGGGTTAGCAGTGTATCTCTTTCAGCCACCTTGCCCATAGTCATTATTGAACATTTATACTAACTAGAGAAAAAAAACTACATTTAGTTTTGTACATATGTGATGTTAATGTTTAATTATTTTTTAAAGCTTATCATCAATTTATATACATTCAAAATTTATGAGCCACTTTACGAACTCCAATCATAAACTTCTGATTCATTTATGTGAATTACTTGATGTTTATATTTCTATTGATCTTGATTTATGGTCAAATATATACAATATATATATATAATATATTAGGTTTCCTACATACATATATATGTATTTATATATGCATACTTAAATAGGACAAAATAGAGCCTCTGAAATGTAGTCCCCATTGATTTTAACCTGATATATGCGAAGCAAATATCAAAACATATATAGATATACACCATTAACATGAAAAAAGATTATGCAATTATAAATTAGCACAGCTAGGATTAGAACGGTACTGGTGAAAGGAAAGGAGAATTCATATCAAAATGAAGCAATTGGTAAATGAAAATATGAAATAAACGATTAAAATCATCATAAAAATGTATTTCAGTCTTTTTAGTTAAAGATACCACTCTGGTTTATTTCTACCATAAAAAATGAAATAAATAGAAAAAAAGAACCGCTTTAAAACCCGTTAAATATATAGGATAATAGATAAATTCAATCGTAGTTGTTGAGGGTGTGAATATTCATTGAATAACTTATTTTTATAACACCAAGCGGGGGTTTTCCCATGAGCCTCAATCCTTTTTATAGTCTCATCTAATTTTCTCTTTTAATTAAGCATCTTAATTTCTTTTTTTGTCAATTAGTTAATGCTCCCTCCGTATTTTTAACAATAAAATTGCATTTCTTTTGTTTAATTTGATTCAACTAGAGATAAGTTCATGTTCCATTCTAAATACCTCACTTAATACATAATAACCTTTATTCGTCAAACTTTTATCTTTGATTACTATACATACATCGGAATATATATCAATATGCATGCC
>CP045903.1:7830345-7865129 GCA_013387185.1 Caligus rogercresseyi
TGAATAAAGTCTAACCTTCTTATCGAATTTAACCACTAATAGAAGTAATATAGCAATTAAACTTTGATAAGATCTGCGTCAACTAATTAAGTTTTGAATGGCTAAGTTTAAACTTGTATTTCATACTATTAGCATTACCTTAGTGCGAAATTAAATATTCTTTAAAGAGTTATTTATATATCGCTAAACTTATAACTTAGGCCCATTATTATAAGACAAATTTGAAGTTAGATCTAACCTACAGCTTAAATAAAGTATATTGAGTGTGTTATATTCTTTGATTTTATTTATTAAACAATAATTTAACATTAAATAATACGCAATGAACATAAATTAATTATTTATTGGATTGAGGTTTTGTGACCGACATCTTATATAAAAATATGATCATCAAAGAGACTATGACATCATCGGTACATTCTTTTTATTAAGTGTCCGCGCTACTTTTTAAATATCACATACCTGGTATTGTATATACCTTGGCCAGTGCCTTAGAGTAGGAGAGTCTGGACGAAAGACTGATGAGTAGGGCTGTTCTTATTTTTCAAATGTTTGAAATGTTAGCAACATTGTGGATTTTCTGTTTCTTGGTGATAAAAGAAGACGACATACAAAGTTTGAACAAAATCGGTCAACATTACGAGGTCGCGCAACGAGGTCAAAGTTTTAAAAATATAGTTTTCCGCAAATTTCTTCAAAATGGTGGACGTTACAGACTTCAATAATAATTATTAATTTAAAGGAAATCTAATTTACTACCAGACGTATATTTGATGTTTTTTAATAAAACAAAGTTTTCAGTAAAAACAAAGAAAAAATGGAGTGTGTAATGTTAGCATATTTCATAGCTTTTTTGTATCAATTAACTTCACTCGCCTGTAGAAGATGACTTGTTCGCTTCAGAGTAAAATAGTACTTTTAAGTTTAGTAAACTTTTGAATGATAAATCCAAAAATGACCTTGGTTGCATTCTATCAATTCAGAATTCAGTACAATCTGAGTTTACATCATATGATTCAGAGCCTGTATTGACCTATAAGAAATCGATTATGAAAAAAAAATGTGTTTCTTAGATTTGCGTCAAGGTATCCTCTCAAAATTTTACTTTGTATCTGACATTTATAATCCATTATATGCGTCATTTTGTACGCGAGATATGTTTTTTTAAATGTACATATAACTCTCTACTTATTAATTGACATGATTTAGTATACCAAAATATTAAAGCTGGTGTACCAAGCTTTCATTTGATATGTTTGATGCTCAAAAAATCGCTATACTTTAAGAGAATAAGCAAGTACATTTTTGCACGTACTCTCCCAAAAAAAAAATGATCCTTTGATTTGAGAAAATACAATTACCATTTGGTAACTGCTGTTAGTGTTACCTGGATAGAAAAGAGAAAGAAAAAAAAGAAGGGAGAGAAATGAGGCAAAATACTCTCTCCCTTATTTTTTCTTTAAATCCTATCCTGCTAACAGTAACAGCAGTTACCAAATGGTAATTGTATTTTCTCAAATCAAAGGATCAATTTTTTAGGGAGAGTACGTGCAAAAATGTATTTGCTTATTTCTCTTAAAGTATAGCGATTTTAGATGTAAAAAAGATGGATATGGAGTTGAATTTGCTATGAATGCATTATTTCTATGATTTTGCCACTATTTTGAGCAGAAATAAGATTTATATGGTGAATAACAATATTATTGCATTTCTAATTTTATTCGTAATGTGGGCAGCCCTTCATCAATTACGAAACTTTTTTGCTTTATATTTTATATCTCTAGAATCAGTCATCAAAATAGGTTTTTCTTAAAATTTACCCAGAATAAGAGCAACAAATGATCTTTACGGAGTCCAAAAACACATTGGAAGCATCCCACGTACTGCCATCGGAGAAAACTTATGTCGAAAGGCAATCCTATCGTACATCGCACAATTCAAGAGTAGAATGAGGCTACTTCCAATAGTCTCATTCAACTCTATAAACTGATTGGACTCCGGAACGATCATTTGCTGCTTTTATTCTGGGTAAAGTATTACGAGAAACCTATTTTGATGACTGATCCTAGAGATATATAAACAAAAAGGTTTCATGATTGACCGAAACTACAGAAGCTACAGAGCTGAAATTTGGCATACTATCAGATAACAACAATAACAAGGAAATCATTTATTTATCATTTCAAATATAAAGTATTATTTCTTTCGTTCATAAAAATGGTCTTCTGCTGCGGCTTGCATGTCCCCTTTTCTGTATGCGTATCGCATGGAAATGTCAAGACCTGATGTCAATGAGAAGGACACAATCTGGCTCATTACAAAGGAATTGTACCAATCCTTATTGTTCTTGTATATTTCTTGTCGAGGGTCATCATCAAATGCACCAAGTTCATTGGCAAACTTGTGAGCCTCCATTGGGGAACCTTTATACATGTTTTTCGCTTTGTTAATTTTTTGTAAGGTACGTGAATATTTATTTTTCATATATCCTGTCTCCTGAAGCAAATGGCAGCCAATATTGCAGCACATACATGTTTGCAGGTTGCAAATGGGCCTTGGCCCACGGGACACTCGCACGATGAATGGGTCAATAGTCCAAAGCTGTCAGAGACGAACCTTATCGAATATGAACCTAAAAAAATATTTATTTAGATAAAGAAGTAAAGAATAGAGGCTCCCTTCGAGAGTATTCAGTATTTAATTACCTTATTTTCAGCTCGTACGATTCCAGTGAAAAAAGTAATGTTATTGGAGGTATGAGAACTCAAAGCGGCCATGCAATGTTCCAACATCGTCTCTCCCCTCATAATTGCTTCGATATCTCCAGACTCATCATGCCTATGTAAGAGGACGTAGTTTTCCAGCGCAGCTTTATGAACAGGAGGTATGGCACTTAGATGTTCTGAGCAAAGGGACCGAAAATGTTGAGCGTCGGGCCAATTAGGGATCGGATTGGAATGAGGAGGCGATGGAGAGGCAGCTATTGAGGACCTTTGACTCATATAGTATTCAAGTCTTTTGATAAGATCCTCTTTTCGACCCGAAAGCGTGGCATTAAAAGGTCGAAGACGTTGTTTTAATTTTCCAATTGTCCAATTGGCATAATTAGTCCCAGACATTTTGGAAAATGGGAAAGTACTTTAATAAAATTCACACTTTGTTTTTCTAAGCACAACTGGAAGCGTACCCTGGTGTGAAAAACTGGAACTTTACAATATAAGTAAACTCCTCCGGAGCTTCATTAAGAATAAATATTGATAAATATGTATTCATAAACTTGACCTAGTCAAGAAATCACAAAATTATATAATTTCTTGTCTCTTGATTCAATAAAATATTCGAGAAATTTGTATATCTGAAGCACTTATCAGTGTCAAGATGAACTTCGTTCATGGCCTTCAAGATTTTTACATTTAAGTCTAAGAATTACCAATTGCGGATTCAAAATGAAGGTTTGATTATGATTGGGTTCGATAACTCTCTTCGTACTTTTGCTTATTAAAAATTATTTGATTTCAGTACATATTTTTTTTCATTTTCTTTAATGAATAAACTCTCAAGTTCAACTTGATCTCAGATAAATTAATTTATTATTTATGTTTTATTATTTATTGCTCATTAGCAGCCTATCAAATGACAATAAGGTCTTCTAAAAACTGTTAGTCATGAGAACATAAAACAACTCAAATGAACCCAAATAATAACATGAGCCTTAACACAAGATTATGATTATAAATGTATATTTAATATAAAAATAAATAGATTGCTGCAGAGGTTGAGTGAGCCACAAGTAAACAAAGAAGCTCGTCATCAACAAGATTTATATGCCAAACAAAGGTTTATACACATTATCCAGTGACATCATCACAGTTATACGTCTATAGAATATAAAAGCTAAAAAAAACGTCACTGGACTACTTTTATAGTCCCCTAGTCCTTAGTGCATATTATTTATGCATTGTTTATTTTTTTCATAGCCTCCAATTCAAATGATCCCAACGTAGTTTCTTTCATTTGATATTAAATAAATGCCGATATCCAATTCAATTATTTTGCTTACCTACACCTAAGGATGGTGCACGTTAATCTTAAGTGTGAGGACAATTACTGGAAGGTCTCGTCTCCCTTATTATATGGAAGTGAATCCATTTTTCTTAACATCTTCTTCATCTTATTTATCATATAGACCTTTGGTTGCCAACTCTCGGAGCTTTTGGAGAGTGATCGGTTGACGGACCTTCGGTTTGTGACAATGAGTCCCTCTGGTGAGGCTCCGCGCTCCATGAATGCCCATCAATTCCTCTTTACGTCCCGCTCTTCGCTTCTTAAAGGTCTCATTGAGGAAGCCAAGGAAAAACAAGCTGTAAGATTGAGGCTTCAATATTACTTCTAGGCATCAAATTCATCCTCTAAAGATATAGGAGATTCAAGAGACTCTTAGGAATCGGAATATTGGGCATCTCTTTGGCCTCTTTCCGAGTTTGAATAGGACATGATGAAAGGGGGTTTGTGTTCTTGGGTATGGTTTAAGATACTTTATGTTAAGTATCTATCTCAATTCGTTTCTCTGGAATCTTTCCCTCTAACAAACATTATCAATAATTTCTTTTAGATCTCTTCAATTTGTAGGCTGTAATCTTTCAAATATTCCGAGTTTACCGCTCAAACATCATAGTAAAAAGGTTACTATAGTTGACGTTCTTAGGAGTTACGAACCGATTAAGGTCATTAGTCGCAACTATCAGCAGTGATTGGCCAATTTTAATATCTTTGTACCTCTTTCAGCAGATTTTAAAATAACTTATCTTCAATATTGTGATCCCGAATTGAGAAATAATTTAAGGTCTCATAAATTCAAATTGAATATTATAAGATGGAAACTGAGCAATGATTATTTAAGGATATATATTTTTATTATGAAGGCTGGAATTATAGAAAGTTGAAAGGCTATGTGCGAATTGAATAATGTAAACCGTTAGATTGTATAATGTATAATTACAATTGAAAGACAAATGAAATATAAAGTTGTACAAAGGATCGCTTTTTGAGTCAAAGAGCTTGACTTGTTCACCATGGATTCCTTCAGTACTAAAGAGTATCTACTTCATTATTATACATCTTAATATATTTGAGACGGAAGGGAAAGAGTGATTGAATACAAAAAATACTACACACACTATTGGGTTGTTCATTAAAAAAATAATACTTAGTACACTACGATATTTGATAAATTGAGTCGTAACTGTTCTATTGAATGCTTACGATATATAAGTAGTAGTTTAGCGAATAACAACTTTAAATGGTTCAAAAGAGTCATGATTATATATAGATATATTACTTCACCCTTCACACAGCCAGGACTGCAGCTAGGGCCATTGGACGCAGCGTCCCCATATAATCCATTCTGCTGGGGCATTTTTTTTTTATTAATATATAATTTTATTGTTTCTTTATTTATTATTTATATTTTAGACTAGTTACAAATGTAACTAATATGCCCAATGGCAATAAATATATTCGATTACACACACTTATATATCCCATCATCTGTATGGAAAGTTTTTGGGCAATTGAAGTCTACTTAATCACGCAAACCACTCAAGAGGAGTCTACAGGAGAAAGAGTTGAAAATATGATTATTAAGTATTGATTCCTTAATAGTAAATGCACAACCTTATTAAAAAATACATATAAATATATAGTTTGTGAAGAAGATTCAATGATAATAAAATTTAGTTGTTCGAATTGACTTCTCAACAATATAAACCCAACAGTTAGGAATATATTATTAATGGCCTAAGGTTATTAGACTATAATCCCTTTTTTCTAAATATTCTATCCACTATTCATAGTTGAAGATTTAAGAGCACTTTCTTAACAATATCTTATTTTTTATATCCTTCTTATCCTGAAAATATATGTTGCTCCTTTTGTCTTAGATTCACAGATGTTGTAATAAATCCTATATTCTGACAAGTTTATTTGCCCTTAAGTTGTACTTATATAAAAATATATATTAAAAGGTGCAAATGATCTCAGTATAGGTTTATTTTAACGAAGTAAATGTATAAAACAATAAAGAGATTGCTTGAATATATAGAAAAACTAAGGGAAAGGTTAAATTGAAATAAAATTATAAAAATTGGGAAGTGGTTTAAAAATATAATTACGTGGTTTGTTACATTTAAAATCATCTTCAAATCCAGGGTGTTGATAAGAACTTTGATAATAATTTGAAGGACTTTGTCCTTCCTTCAACCAACGTTCCCCTCGTGAAACTCTCTGATAAGTCCCTTATGATTATCTTTAGAATCACAATTATGTTGTTTTCAATACTTAGACCTGTGAATGAGTGATCCTGATATAAATTAATAGGAATCTAAATGATAAAACGTATATTACAAAATCTTTTATTTATTGGGGGTAACGTTTTAGAAAATAAATAAATACTTTTTACAGTATTAATAATAGAAAATGACAAATATTATTATTATAAAACTACATATTATCCGCTGAATAAGATCCAATAAAATATCTTCTTGTTATAATATTTGCAAATTTCTACAGTATAAAGAAGAATATATAATTAGTGATAATTCCCATTAATAAATGAAATATTAGTCCCCAACTAATTATCCCACAATAACCATTCCCCTCATTTTTATTCATCGGTAGATTGATTTTATTCAATGTTAATTTGATTTTTTTAAATATCAAATCTTTTCAATTTCATTTTTCCAGATTTCTGAGCCGGTTTTTCTTACACTTCCAGAGATTGAGCCCTCCTCCATTCAAGTCCTCCTGGACTATTTTTACCTAGGAATTATAGACTTGGATTCTCGAGAGGAACTTGAGGACATGTGTTGTCTCCTGGGGATCTCGGGTCTGAACTTTGAAGATGTAGAGACGGATTTAAAGTGGGATTTTCATCTATCATCTACGGATGCCATCAATGAGCCTGAAGAGGGCGGATCCTCGGATGAAAGTAATTTTCACCCCTCCCTTCTCACTGCCTCGGCCCTGCATCGGGAAAATGAAGCAAGGAGAGACAGTGAAATGAACATCAGGTGGTCAATGCAGAAATGCTCAAAGGAAATTCTGAGGATCTTTGAGAGAAGATCGATGCTCGAAAATCCTCAAAGCCTCAGAATGAAGGCTCGAATTCGGATCAAGAGTCTCCACAGAAAGCGCCCGGTGGCTCCAAGGGGGGTTCAAATGATATTCAAAAGCCTCAAGTTGAAGAAATGGATCCCTTAAAGGAGAATGACGAAATGATTTGCACGAACAATGATGATGAGCCTGCAAATGAAGCAATGGATTGCTCAAAGGACGGCCAGGAACCTCCTTTAAATGAAGAAATTGTAAGTTCAAATGAGGTTCCTGAGCTTCTGCAAAATGATTCAGCTGATAACCGAGGACCTATAGATGAAGAAATGGAGAGTTTAAATGAGGTTGAGCCACGAATGAGTACCTATGATGCTCAAAATGATGAAATGCATTCAAATGAGGTTCTGGGGCCTAAAAATGCAAAAAATCTGATCTCAACGGAAGCTATTTACTCTTTGAAGAGAAGTCGAATATCTCATAGCGTCAATGGTCCAACTACACTGCGTCGTCTCTCAAAGACAAAAGGAAAGCCTCAAGATCTGTTGAAGGAGTGCTCCCGTTGTAAAATGGTGCTTCTGGCCTATAAAGTCGCTAGGCATACATGTGCTGAGGATCCTTTAGTACTCAGTGGGAACCGATCAAAGAGGAGTATGTTCCATGCTAGCGGTAAAATATTCAAGTGTTCATTCTGTGAGCTTGCCTTTGGAAACCCCCGGAGCACAAAGAATCATGCATTAGGTCATTTCAATTACACCATCGGAAAGAACCTTTCCTACGTTCCCCCATTCGTTTGCCCGGATTGTAAAGATGAGTTCTCTCATCGGTGTGACCTACTGTGGCACTATGGATTTACTCACAAGTATATCTATAAACATACCTCTGAGAAGGACCTCTGTGGGATTCGAGTATAAATATGTGTGACAAATAATAGTTAAAATACTGTTTCTATTGTGTTTTTCATTAAGCTTATATATGACACCAAACTTAAGTAACAATCTAAGTGGGAATAATAATAATAATATTTAAAGGACTATAGTCTGACTCTCATTTCTTATGTTCACTGCGTTCATTATTTTTTTAATTTTAAATACATGTATAAAAAAAATAATTTTGATGGAACAAATACACTCTATGTACAGGTACTATATACATATCATAGTTTATAAGTCCGAATATCTGCGCTTTGAAGTGGTCTGTAGCTGAGGGTAAGGATAGAGTCTGTTGCTGGCCTGTTGGGGTCACAGAGGGAGGCCTCAAAGTTATCGTCCAAAGAGGAAAGTGAGCTCTCACTCTGATTACAAGGATCAAAGTCCTGGGGCTCAGCAGCTTACTGCTATTATGGCTACGTAGTCGTGAGTCCGTGCTGGAGTCTGTGCTGATGTAGCCTGAGTCCTCAGGACGATGCTTGAGACTCCGGCCTTCCTCCCTATGCGTGCCCGTTCCACCCACAAACTCAACAGTTTTCCGCCAGGAAGACTTGAAGGAGTCCTTATTCCCTATGATTTGTCCGGGAGAGGTCTTTTTGAGGGAGTTTTGTTGATTGGCGACGCGAGAGCGGATGTTGAGTGCAATTTCCATGCCCTTGGAGACGCCCTCTGCCGGCACTGAGCCGCAGTACTCTCCCTTCTCCGTTTCGCGTATCCTTTTCAGCACTGAGGAAGACTCCGGCCGACGCATTTGAAAGGAATGCTCCAATTTCTCCCTCCGCTCCTGAAAGGAAAGCTTTTCCAGGGCATCTTCCTCTTCTTCATGGATATCTATGCGCATGGATTTAGCAGGCGAAGATGGCAGTGGCTTTTTGGACTTAAGGGCACATCCGCTGTGTCCGGCGCCGCCATCGATTGGGGGCGGAGGGGGAGGCGGCGGTGGAGGGACAGGAACACCAATTGAACCAAATGATTTAGGACTAGATATTACGTTTATTTTAGGTGGTAGATCCGGGGGATTCACCTTGAAAGAGGGCTTCTTTTTCTTCTTTGCTTTAAAGGACTCGTGTTCCCCTCTCTCGAGGGTGTCTGGATCGAAGCTCCGATCCAACTGTTTCCTGGCCTGGTGACTCTCGGAGGAGGGTTTGCTGTAGTCAACGGCGATCAAGAGTTTATTTGAGGAAACGGGGGTATTACTCTTGGTTGGCGCTCCGCTCACGGAGAGAATCATTTTGTCTCCCACGAATTTGGATGACTTTTTCCTATCATTGTTATTGTCCAGGGTATCTGGGGAATACATGTCGTTTATGTACACCCGGGTCTATCTTGAGGACATTCTATGATTTCGTAGGCAGAGTCTTCATCGTTGCGAGACGGGGGCCCTTGACGAATGATCTTATGGTCCAGGCTATCATGGTCCAAGGATTTCATTGTGTTGCTGCGATCAGAATAGAGACTCTCGTTGTCGCTTGGATTACTTTGGGTATCTTTAACACTGCTTTGTCATAGAGCTTTGTAAGAAGATCCATGGAGTCCTGGCGATGCCTTGTTCCTGATGAGCCACTTGGGGGTATGGCCAGGTAGTTGGGCACGATGCTATTGGGCTTTCGAATGGAGGACCGAGGGCTTGCAGCCTTTCGACGAAAGGAAGTTTTGAATTGGGGTGATATTGTTTCTACGATCCCCTCGTTTTGAGATTCTCCAGGTCTCTGTAAAAGATAAAAAAGAATGGATTAATATTGAAAGGCATTTGAATACTTATTCGTATATTTGATACTACGATATCATTTTACCAAATGCCATAATTAAACCCTCATCACTCGATGATACCGATTATTAAGCCGTGTATTTTTTGTTTTATTTCGGAAGCCATCTATTTCATCCACTTTTAACTAGAGTTGCATATATCTTATTTATAATTAGGATTACTAATAAAAATAATTACTAGTGATCAAGGTATTCAGACTACCAGAAACGTTAATTTAATATTCCTCATGTGTACTAAAGCGTTAAAGTAAAGTAGCGCATGCATAACATAAAATTCTTCCTTTTTTCCCCAAAAAGATTGGACTAAATATTAGTTCTTCTTAAGTCCGTAAGGGGCGCTTTTATGCTAGAGCTCTTTGAAAATAATAACAAAGTCCTTTTATATTTATATTTGGAGACGTTTTTTATCTTGTAGTTATTTGATATATTTCAAATCAAGGTCTGTATAATAAGGTCTGGGAATACAAAAACAAGCTATAGCAGTGTGACTACTGTATGACGTCACTGGAGGAGTCTATCTATTCCATTTATATTCTTCAATCTCTCATCAATCATATAGGTATGGTTTTATATATATATAAACTTACAAAAGAAAATCTAAAGCATTTTTTTGTTGGGAGTATTGTGAGTAAGAATTTCCTTAACGACATTTTGTTAAAATGCATTTGTAAAGGAAATACTGACTTTTGGCCCAATATCAGTCAAAATAGCTGTATTGAAAATTAATGGCACATTGATTGTTTTATTTAAAAGAGGCCATTTTGAGTATTTTTGTTATATATAAAGGATATACGTATATAATGGACCAATAAGGGTACCATAAACAATAAGTACGGTAAGGTAGGTTCGGGAACAAGCCTTCTTGCATAACATAACAAACTCCGCTTTTAGTCATTTTTTTGTTATGTTATTTTATTCTTACAGCCTAAACTTACCGTAGCTTATTTTATAGTACCCTCTGGTCCATTGTACGAATATACTCCTTATATGAACGAAAAAAGTACTCAAATGGGACTCGTTTATAAAATAAAAATAATCAAATGTGCTCATAATGTTCAATGAAGCTATTTTGATGATAAGCTGGGCCCAATGTCAGTAGTTTCCTTTAAAAAGGCATTTATAAAAAGTGTCGTTAAGGAAAATCATATCAATAATTCCCAACAACAAATCCTTTATAAGATTTCTTGGCATAAGTTTATATAAATAAATATCCTAAAACCAATATTATATTTTTAGATTGAAGAGAGATGATAGATATATAATGGATAGATGAATCGTTCTCATGACGTCATTGAATAGTTATATTCTAGGATTACATGTTTGTTTTATTGCCCAGCTATTATAGATTATTTCAAATCATCAAACTTAATCCCTTTAAACCGGTTTTAAATAGGGTTGTGACGTAATTTCATGGACAACGACATCTAACGTTAAAGGAAATTACAAATTTTGGCCAATTTTTTTTGTTTACTTTTTCCTTGCATGCGCTATTTTACTTTAACGCTTTAATGTGTACATCCTACATTTTATTATTTTTACGTCAACAAAAAGTTTATAGTAGCAATATATTTTTGATGACGTAAGAAGGAAAAAAAACAAAATGTTATTCTTCCCGTTCAAATAAAAAGCTCCTGCACAAAGTAAAAGTCGGTGGATTAATTGATTTGGATGATTAATTTTTTAAGCTATCGGAATTGGCGAGACTTGGCTCCGATAAAGGCCAATGACTGAAGTTTTTTCATAGCTCCATGAACAGTCTTTTCCATGTGCTGCTCTCTGTGTCTCTTACGAAACAACTACCTATTCTGGGATATATAAATCATCACTGAGGCTGGGATAATAAATCAGGATTAATGACAAAGCAATGTTCATCAACAAACTTTAATTTTTTAAGGGAAATTTTCAATAAGTAAATAGTATCTTTATATTTTCCACATAATTTACAGTATAAAAATATAAATATTATAATAAAAAGACATTTACTTGACTCGAACAGATAATTATTGAGACGAAACAGTACTTTTTTATAATATGGATATTTTCTCTTATAAATCAGGTAAAAAAAAGGCAGACAATTTGTTTAGTGAAACAATACTCTAAATAAATGAAAGGTTTTGAGATTCAAGTGATATCTTTGACCCCGATTTATTTATCCCAGACTGAAGTATACATTCGCTCTTCACAGCGAATAAAATATAAATGTTCACTGTCTACGGTGTTAAGTTATTTTCTTTTGTGGCGAGTGAAGGGTATCCGCCGATTATTGGATTTTTTATATATTCCAAGCTATGGTTCTTTTCATTGTTCCTTGAAACCAAGTAATATCTGAGCACCAGGAGTTATGTATATTTATTTTCATTTAATACTTGAAGTGAGTCAAAGTATCCGTCGTTATCCGAGGAATCCGTGTCTTCTGAGGCCACATCCACGACTTCATCATCTGTTTCATTGCAATTGGACTCATTGAGTGTTTCCGGGCTCTCTTGAGGTGAGGAGCAGCTTGAAGAGCCGTGATGATGATCGTTGGTTGTTGTGGAAATGGGAGAGACGCTCCCATTGGTGACAACCCCAGAGTCTAAGCTCAATGGATCATTCGTTTCCTGAGGACGGCGTCGTCTGTGTTTATCCAAGGAATCCTCATGAGAGGAGACATCAGATGACTCTTCCTCCTCCTCCTCTTCACCACCTTTTTCTTTTTATCCCGGAAACTCCGGTAGAGCTTAGCATTCACGTCATTGAAGCTTTGGAAGTTAGTTGAAGAAGAGCGGCTTCCACGCCGGTTCAGATGGAAGTTGGAGTCCTCCTCGGAGGAGAAAGCGGGGTTTTTATAGGATTTAGGAGTGTGGATCTCTTCCGGAATGTCTGTTAGTTCCGGAGAGTAGCTAACCTTCATCCGGGCTCGAGCAGATCGAACAAGGAAGCGTATCTTGGAAAAGAACTCAGATGAACTATGTTCCTAGAAGAAAATAGAAAAATGCATAAATGAATAAATTGCAAGGATGATGAGCAGGAAACACCCATACATTCATTTCCTTGTCAGGACTTTTATGCTCAAGGATTCCTTCGGAGTTCTCACTCCCTTCTTTTCACGCAAATGACGTCCTCGGCCTTTTCCAACTTGTTTTGAGGCAGCATCAAGGAGCTTGTCGTTTCTTTGAAGGACGGCAGTCTCTTGGAAGTCTAGATTCTCCCGTCGATTCGAGTCTTTTTTCTTTCCTTGCTGGAAATAAATGAATCCGTTAATATAGCTATTTAATATTTTCTTGATATTTTACGAACAAGTGTATTTTTAGTAGTTTAATACAAAAATAAACGAGGGTTAGTTGATGGCTGAATCTGATTTATTTTATGAAGTTAGTTAATGAACATCTCAAAAATTAAACATACAAATAATCCTCACAATTCATGGACAAAAAGGGCTGAAAATGGCCGCGAAGAATGCATTTATATTGAATAGCGTTTTATCCATTTCTTCATATCAATGAACAGTGTATCATTTCTTATAAAAAACAACTCTCACTTAATTAAATATCAATTATGAAAAAAAAAATTATCGGGTGTCCGATTGAAATTTACACACTCGTTTAATGCTCTCTGTAGGTTTAGTGATTGCAATTATGTAATTTCCGAATATTTCATAATTCTCGCCTCAAAAAGCTTAAAAAACAACTACCTATAGTTCTTTGTAATCGGACCACAGATAGCTGAGAAAATGAGCTCGGAACGTGACCGGCGACTTCAAGTCCGTGCACTTTTGGATTCAGGGCAGACCCCAACTGAGATTGCGTGCCAGTTGGGCATCTCCCGCAAGACGGTGTACAATGTCAAGACTGGGGGAGTGGAGAGGAAGGTCGGATCGGGTGGCAAGAGGACGTTGGACGAGGAAAAGGTGATCAGGGCCATCGAGGAGGACCCTCTGAAGTCATTGCGGTCGTACGCAGGGACATGGGCATCCCCAAGTCCACGTTGGTGGACAACGTGAAGAGGATCGGCGGGAGGAGTTTGGTGAGGTTGGAGAGGCCACTCTTGACGCCTACCATGAAGGAAAAGCATCTCCAACGTTGTCAAGCTCTCCTCAGGAACCTGAAGAAAGCTCCTGCTGGCCGAGTCATTGTGTTCTCTGATGAGAAGACCTGGACGGTGGACCCGTGAGGAACAGGAGAAACGACCGGTACCTCACCTTCGGCGAGGTTGACGAGGATGTCAGGACCATGTCCACTACGAAACACCCGGCCAGTGTCATGCCACTGGGGTTTGTGGCCTCAAACGGGAAGGCCATGCCACTCATCTGGTTTCCGACAGGCTACAGGCTCAATGCAGTCGACTACGTCAAGATCCTGCAGGAGAAGTTCCTCCCTTGGGTCCAGGAGAACTTCCCTGACAACAACGTGGTCCTACAACAAGATGGTGCGCCGCCCACACAGCCAAGGTCACGCAGGAGTTCCTGGGGCAGCACATGCAGTTTTGGTCCAAGGAGATGTGGCCCCCCCCAGAGCCCGGAAGCCAATCCCTTAGACTACTCTTCTGGGTGCAAGTCGAGAGCAAGGCATGTACTGTCCGCCACCCGAATGTGGAAGCTCTGAAGACCGCGGTGGACGAGGAGGGGAACAGGATGACGACGGACTACATCAAGAGGACGTGCTCCACCTTCAGGAAGAGGATCGAGGCCATCATTGCTGCTAATGGTGCCTACATTGAATAAAATGTGATGTCCAAGGCTGTATATAATAGAAAATATACAAAAAGCTCCAGTACTTCCCCATAGTGGGGAACTAAGTCATGTTAAAGTTTAAAGTGTTGAGTGTGTAAATTTCAATCGGACACCCGGTAGATTAATTAAGGAAAGCAAAAAAGTATGTTACACTAGCTATAGTTGCTTCAGACAGATATCTATTGGGTTCATTTGACGCATAAGGGAAATGGTTATTGAGTGTTGGGACTCTTTTTTTTTACTCAAAAGAGGATCATGTGAAGTGTCTAGGTCCAAGCATATAATATATTAATACATAACATAATATTAATATGTGATGTATTTTCTTCAAATGACGCTTCAGGAAAAATGAAGAAGAAGAGAAAATTGTATTTTTTTGTTTCTAGCTATTTTTAGTTCATAAGCAATGAGCACATAGGTATTATTCCTCGAAAATTTACCTCTAGTCAACAACTGACACAATAAACTATAAAAGAGGGGTCATATTTTCATATGAACCCATTTGAATAATGACAAAAAGCTTCAGAAAATGCGCAATTGGCTCCCAAAGTGGTGGAATGATTTATTTGGCCGTGGATGAATAGCTCCTACTTCTGTTGGTAACACTAGCATATCAACCGGTTCTTATCTGACATCTTCTTACTGTCATCCAAAGAAAACAATATTTTATTAGCCCCTCCCATAGAGATATAAAGAGAGCTTATTGGACTCGTCAGAGAAATACGTCATTGTGTCAAGAATATTGCTGAACGATGTTCTCTGCTATTGGAGGGAAGAAAAATACGTCATTGTGTTATGTTTATATCTCTATGATCAGCTTACGATGACGTAGTTTCAATTACTTTGTTTATAGTGGATACACAGAATACAGCTGAACTATGTTTTCTCTGCTATTGAAGGGAATCAGCTCTCTATATCTTTATATCTCTATGGTCCCTCCTAAAGCTTTAAAGGAAAGTGGCGCATGAAGAGCTTTTTGTTCTTATTTTTTTATTATTTCTTGGCTTCCTTTCGTTTTATTTATCCGCTAGAGGCGTTGATGTTGATGCAGCTAAGTAAATAAATACGTAGAAATTTTGGGATATATCCATAGAGATATAAACAGGCTTGTGAGCGTTCAGCTTTTTTTTAAAAAGAATTTCCAAAAAAGTAATGCGTAGTGATGACGTTTTTTTTTTTTGAAAAGAATCTCCCAAAAAGTACTGCGTAGTGATGACGTTTTTTTTCTTGAAAAGAATTTCCAAAAAAGTACTGCGTAGTGATGACTTTTTCCTGAAAAAGTCCAAGAAATGTTTGGAAAAATTGAACGCTGAACGCAAAACTCTTTTTTTTTGCGTTCAACGTTCAGCGTTCAAAAAAAAGTTGCGTTCCTTTCAGTGTTCCGTTCATTGAACGTGCGTTCAGCTGAACGCCGTTCAATTTTGCGTTCCGTTCACAAGCCTGGATATAAAGATATAGAGAGCTTATTGGACTCGTCAGAAAAATACGTCATTGTGTCAAGAATATAGCTGAACGATGTTTCTCTGCTATTGGAGGGAAGAGAAATACGTCATTGTACTATGTTTATATCTCTATCAGTGCCTTAGTACTCTAAGGCACTGATCTCTATGATTATATCTCTTAATCAGCTTACGATGACGTAGTATCAATTACTTAATTTATAGTGGACACACAGAAACAATAGAACGCCGTTTCTGCTATTGAATGGAATCACTCTATCTCTTATTATCTATATGGATTCCAAGTACTTGTGAGTATTAGTGATGGAGACGTAAACAAAATTGTTTCAATAACAGTTGTCAGGTCTATTATTTGTATAATGCTTCCGCGGACTTCGCGCTCGATACTCTACATGAAACCTCAATCATAGAATAGTTGGAGATGGATAGTAAATCATATGTAAAATCATAATACATTGCCTAATACACTGAAATATTAAGTATCGTTGGGAAAATAAGTAAAAAAATAGTAGTAGTGAATGCAATTATTTAAAATGGATGTGATGAATGAAATCGAAAAAAACCCGGTATGACGTCATATTGTTTGCCATGTCAAAGCGACATCTGCTGGCCAAAAAGAAAAAAAGAGACTCAATGAAAATCTTTCCAAGCTATCTGCCCCGATGCGCTACTTTAATTTAAAGTTTTAGTCCTCCTCGTTTCCTTTATATTTGATAGCTTATGAAATAATAAAGCTAAGGGATACCAACTATTATAGCTAGATTTATTTTTAACGGGATTTTAATGGATGATTAGATGTTCAAAAGCTCATTTTCCAGCGACTTAATCGAAACGATGAAATCATACCAATGTAGAGCATCTTTCATAGATATAGCAAGTGCTTGTAATAACGGCCCATACTTCATTTTAAGAAACCACATAACATATTATGTACCAGAAACTCAATTCAAGAGGCTGTTGTATAAAATAAAATAAAGTGCGATAAAGGTTTGCCACAAGCTTGAGATATAATGTGCATTATTTGTGTGTGATTTCTTTACTCAAAATGAGTGCAGAAGTCTTACAAGCGGATAAAATCAAACGAAACATGATCTGTAAGATATGTTCTACGCACAAACTTGATTTTTTTATTTGCTCCCTCATACTTCTTTCTAGTTTCAAAACCGACAAAAGACAGCCTTCATTGCAGCCTTTCCTATAATTTAAAAAGTAATTTTTTCATCATAAAAGTAAATTTTTGTTTTAGTCATTATTATTGAGCAAACACTATGTTTCATCGAGTACATGCGTCACAACAAGCCTCGTCATGACTTCAAAAGTACACGTTAGATACTTTTAGAAATATCCAGAGCTGGGATTCGGTACCGCCAATTCGGTATACGGTAGATTTTATTATATATCTACCAATATTGCGGTTGCGGTAGATAAGAAAGAGAGATAAATTTATTTATGTTTTGCTCTGTGACTTCTTCATATGCAATTAGTTTTGGACAATTTATAACAAAAGACATTAAGTACATAATTTCTAATATTTTGAGATTATTTGAATTTAATGCATTTAATTTTTATATAAATTCTATATGCACTCGAATTTTGAAGGAAATGGAAGGCAATAACAAACAAATGTTGTCCTTAACTGTCTTTTTTATACGTTTGTCCGATATATATACGCTTTCAGCTCCGGAGTTGTTTATTTATTTTGCAAAGTTCAACTTCTTCATACCACCTGGTAACAACGCTTCCAGTTCTATATACCGATATACATTCGGGTGTCGCAGCTCTGGATATATCCCAAGGTAATGTTGGATGTATAAAAATAACCTATATAAGTCGAATGATGATTTCAATTTGCTTATTATTACGGATCATATCCGAGATGCTCTTACTAGGGACAAATCTGGACAATTGCCCGGGGCCTTGTACAATCAGGGGCCAAGTGACTCATTACTTCTGATTACTATTATTATAAATATGTGTTCAGATCATAAGACTCTAGAATGATTATTTGCTCAGGTTCTTAATTTTCCAGGATCGCTCCTATAAGGTCCCTATTTGAATAAAATACTATATAACACTATCAGTAAGTAGAGAACCTGCCAAAATATGACTATTTCCCGGCAATATCCCCCTCGCTCTATAAAAATGATCTTCGAAAAGCGAATAATGTTATTATTAGACATTTGATTAAGACATTGATGTCCTTTTTCTATTCCATAATGCCTTTTATTTATTTAAAAGGCTTGAAAAGGAGATTCAATAAACAAATGGCATCCTTGGTCAGTTTGATTATCTTCAGAGCAAGTGGCTAAAACTTCATTCCTCCTCACTTCACAGCGCCTAGCTGTTAAGTATTCTTTCCAACATGATATAATTAATTATAAACAAATATTTTTTGTAGAAAGTATGATTTACGAACTTGCGTCATGTGAGAATGAGTATAAACATATTTGTGATGAGGCAGAATCATATATATATATATATATATATATATATATATATATATATATATATATATATATATATATATATATATATATATATTAGCAATAGGGTAATTGATGAGGAATGCCTTAATGAAGGGAGTAAGTTAAGGCAATAAATAAATTTGTTAAGGCTAAGATATAGTCTAACATTTTTTTAATAGCCAATAGACATTTCTATATTTTGATCCAGTAGAACAGTAAGATAAGTCTAATATTCATAAAGGTAAACTGAATATTATTCCTTGCTTCGATGAAAAATATAATCACCTGATTACATAAAGAACTTAAAGTAAGAAGTTCAAAGCATTGTTAATATAAATTATTTTTCATTGGAGCTCTTATAAAAAAATCATAGCCTTTTTAAAACCCTGTTCTTCGGGCCAAACATTAGCAATTGTATATCCTTTACTATGGTATATAAAAAGTGATTTTAAGAATGTATTTGAGATTCTTGGTTTCTTATTTTCGGTAACTAGTCAGCCATAAAATTAATAATGGATTGATCAAAAAACTTTTAATGGCAATTTGCATCATCCAAGATAGAGTTATTTTTTAATTAAAAAAGACATACGGTTCCTAAGAGAACCTTGTTTAAATCAGATGTCTTTTGAAGGGAAGACAAAATTAACAAAGTGTGCTGGAACCATAGAGATATAAATATATAGAGAGCTTATTCCTTCAATAGCAGAGAAACATCGTCGTTCAGCTGCGCCTGTGCCCAATATAAACAAAGTAATTTGGACACGTCATCAACAGCTGATCAAAGAGATAGAAAGATTTGTTTATATTGGGAAACATGACGTATTCTCTGAAGAATCCAATAAGATATATGTCTTTATATATCTATGACTGAAACGCATTCATTGAATGAACGGAAAACTAAAAAAATAAGACTATATATTGAATTGAACTTAGAATGTAAAAAAGCCGGCATTGATATGAAATCAGTGAGACAATAGGAGAAGAAAAATAATACATTAGGATATCCAATGGAAATGGCGGTCGAGGTTGAGAGAGAAACAGGAAACAAGGGATCAATATAGAAGAATGTTTCCTCATCATATCTCTGGTTGTATTTGCGATGAAAACATAACAAAAGAGAGGATCGCTTAGTATTTCTCTCTTTATATATACTAAAGCGTTAAAGTACGCTTTAATATATACCTACAAAAGAGAGAAGAATTGCAGATGCCAAATAAGATAAAAGAGTCGATAGACTCCCACCAACCTCAATGTTCTTTGTGAATATTCAGTCACTAATATAAATGTTTCATTTTCCCTGTAGTAGATCAATTTTGAGGAGAGTACCTTTGTAATGTCATAGACGGGCTCATCCATTCGAGTAGTCCCCAAGGAAGAGGTGTTTTCCTTAGAGGGACCCTCAACGCCTCTGCTTCCATGGCTGCTGCTACTATTTGCATCACTGCTCTGTAGTTCGGATATGAAGGCGGACTCCAGCCCTAGAAGAACGGAGGACTTGTGTCGTAGTCCCGGAGGCAGCGTTGAGGGGGGCTTTAGAAACTGTCGGCGAAGCCTCTCTTTCCGACGCCGTCGCTTTCGTTTCATCAATATAAAGAAAATAATGGCGAGAATGTATATGATGCCCAGGAAGGCAACACAGACCCCAATGGCCAATAGTCCCCAAAGCTCAGTCCATCCTCCTCTATGCCCCTGGAGGTCTCACTCAGGAGAATGGAGGGAAGAAGGTCAGGCCCTGAAAGGAAGAAGAAGAAGAAAGAAAATAATAACAATTCAAAAATAACAACAATTCATACAAAGGATCTCAGGAGAATAAAAGCTTATTTTCGGGAGGAGGGAAAGGAACTGCCAAGTCACTTTGTTAAATATCATAATTTATTAAGATAGAGAAGTAATTAATGCTTGAATGTCAGGCATTCAAAGCCATTTTAATATATACATACATAAATATAAAAAGTCCCTGCCCTCCAAAAATAAATCCCTTTTCATTGAATAACTGGGCAAGAATGCTGCTACTGCTGCTTGAATGATTGTGGTTTTTTATTTTTAAATACGACTTTTTATAAATTGAGAACCCCAAGGACACACAGGGCTAAGATCGAACTCAACAATAGTATAAAAATAATAATAAAATTGACCCATATATATCAAGCAACAAAGAACGTTATTTTGTGAGGGACTTTGTCGCTATGAATAATATTTTTTCTTGAATATAAAGAACAAGATGAGGGACCTTGTTTGTAACAAAGGCCACAGAGGGCGCGCTTTCTTCAACTTTCATCGTATGTAATACCATTTTTGGACTCCTAAATAAATTAAAAGCATAAGTTAATATAATATTTGAATTGTCATTTTCAAACTCGTATGACATATTTTTTTGTTCTTTGTTTATAAATTCTGAGAAAATTGCATATTCTAATGTATATCAAGAAGATTGTGTTTTCAAAAAGTTAAGAAAAAGACCCCCCTCCAAAAATCTGGAGCACTAGATAAAAGGCCAAGGCTATATTTGGATTCACTGAGTCTTATTTCATACGAATTTGTATCATGGTTGACAGCTGAGTCATCAGCTGACATTGCTTGCATCAGTTCCACTGACTAATAAACTAACTGGATACACAATAAACTGCTTAAAAGAAGAGAAGAACAATGTCGCAGTGGTCAGCTGATTGGAGCCATTTTATATCTCCTTTTATTATGAAAAATAAACCATTAAAACTGATTAAACAAAACGAACACTAAAAATTGAACGGACGAACACCTGAACGGAACAAGATTAAAATCGAACGGGCGAATGCTAAGGTTGCGAACGCCCACAAGCCAGCTATTAAGTGATCTTCAAAATAACCTCAATACAAAGGAAAAAGAAAGCTTGATTATAACATCCAAGTTTGGATGGTAGCATAGAGAACAAGGAGTACCAAAGTCACGAATGGTACCACTGAATACCGGGGCATGTGTTCGCTGCCCTTAGTTGGAGGAAAGATAGTTAGAGAAGAAACTTAAGAGAGGAGAATACTTAATATTTTATTATTCTGTCTGTCACTGTCCTTCTCCCAACAACGGAGAGTGAACAAATTTTCTGATATTCAACGTTACGATACGTGACTTCGACACTTTATACTGTTAGGGACAGAAGCAATACGATTATAAGCATAAGTTTATTTAATAATAATAATAAATTCTTGCTATTTATTACAATTAGAACTAATATAAAATAGCCACCTATCTTTTTTTTACATGTAAATGTATGATATATTTTTTCTATATACAATATAAATGCATTAATAGAAAGAATGCGTCGAAAATAAAAGAGTATAAAAATGTAGATGTTTAAAAAATCACATTAATAAATTGCATATTTTAATGCACAAAGTAGTATTTTAAGATTAAATTTATGGTCATTAGATCCAGTCAAACTCGCTAAATCACAATGAAAGTCATGGGAAACTGAATATAAGGGTTCAAAGCTCCCTCAATGAAATATAGTTTCTTTCTCAGGAAGGAATTAGTTACTCTTGAAGAGAAGAAGAAGAAGACACTACTTTCTTTGGCAAGATGAGTCTCCGCAAAGAGTAATTTACGACTCCTCCCTGCGACGAATGAAATTTATGACTCCGGACTCAACTCTTATATGTATGCGGGAAATAATGCTGCATCAATTCAAATAGTGGGTTGTAATGAACCCTGCATAAAGATCATCATCATATGATTCAACATTTGTGAGTGAAGCCCTTTGACCTCTAATTAATGAAGATATTAAGTTGAGTTTGTACTTTGTGACACATCTCTCTCTCATTCACACACACACAAACTGAAGCACTGACTTAATGGGGGGTCTCAAAAAATTTGTCGGGGAATTTAGACATTAAGAGGGGGGGGGGGAGAAAAATAAACTCATTTGCATATTTCGTTCCACGCAAAGTATTATTTATGAGAGGGAAATATTTATGGCGGTCTTCCCAACTCTATCAACATTTTCATTAAATCGGCCACCGTCAGATTTATCAGGGAAGAGTTCCTTTGAAAGGAGGAATCCTTAAAAAATATTACTTGGCATTTTGAGTATGAAAAATAGTATAGTCAGTAACATTATAGACTCAAGTATAAATAAAGAAAAAACCAAACTTTAATATTAGGTATGAAAATAATAAATATTTTCAAAAACACATTATACTACTCATTGAGTTCCCAAAGTGATTTTACAATCTTTGTTCAAAAATACAAAAATCAACAGGAAAGCAAGATTGATTGTCAATGGCTATCCAATGTATGGTCCCAAACTTTCAGAAAAACCGGGGAAAGTCAGATTTCAATTGTCAAGGGAGCCAAAACACTGGACTAAATTTGACTGGAAATGTTTTTTCGTCAGTGATGAAAGTTCACAGGAGCTATTTATAGCTATATATATATATACCATATATATATATATATATATATATATATATATATATATATATGAGATGCGACTACCGAATGTACATCCGTACTTAGAACTGGAAGCGTTGTTACCAGGTATGAAGACGTTGAACTTTGCAAAATAAATAAACAACGCCGGAGCTGAAAGCGGATTTAATATCGGACAACGACTAACAAAAGACAGTTAAGGAAATAATTTGTTGGCTATTGCCTTCCATTTCCTTCAAAATCCGAGTGCAATTATGATTATATAAAAATAACATGTATTAAATTTCACTTAATGTCTAAAAAATTGTTACAAATTATGTACTTAATTGTCTTTTGTTATAAATTGTCCAAAACTAAATATATATGAAGAAGTCACAGAACAAATGTATTAATAAATTTCTCTTTCTTTCTTATCTACCGCACCGATCGATATTCGATATTCGGTAGATATATAATAAAATCTACCGAATACCAAATCGGCAGTACCGAATCCCAGCTATATATATATATATATATATATATATATATATATATATACGTATATGTATAAGTGTTTATATTCAAAATTGACTATTGATTTTGGGAAATATCCATTAAGATAGACTGCTTCTTAATTTTTAGTTTTGACGTGAATGACATATCTCTACTTAATCTGACAGTGCCAGGCAATCTTATCCCTCATCCTCCACATCACTTAGAGTGCTGCTCAAAAACAAGAAAACCCTTTTATATGAAGGTACTAGACAGACAGCAAGAAACCTAGTAGGGGGAAAATGGTTTCAATCACGCACCAACCAAATAGAAGAATCACTTTATTAGTTCTATGTGCATTAACACGGGAGAAAGAAATGTGAGTGATAAATGGAGGTAGGTAATGAAACTCCCAGCCCATCCAATGAAACATTAAAGGTACATATACTATTTATCGATGATACATGGAATCCTCACGCTATCATAGAACTTTCGTGGTTACATTACACTGGATACTTATGGGCAGTTCGTTTGTCTTAAGGAATTGAAGGTCATTATAAAAAATGATACGAAAATAATAATATTATATCTAAGGTTTAATTTTTGATTAATCTTCTTGCCCAATCCAAATATATATTTCTGTAAGAATTGGAGTAAGTAATGGTCAAATTTATATGGAGATATATGAGCTGTATCATCATTCTGATTAAAATACCCACTGGAAAGGTCCTTGGATTGTGTACGAATATTAGCAAAAAACATTCACAGCAAATGATTGACATTTCTCCCCTTTTTCTCTTAATTAAGACATGGTATTTGGATTTTAACTGCTCGAGGAACAATAATAATAAGTCCTTTCTTGTCTTTGGTGTTGCTACGACATTAAGATTATATATAAAAGATGACTAAGATGGCTGCCATATCGAGTATTTGTGCGTCCATTCCTATATATATTATATATATATATATATTTATATATATATATCAGACTTGTTGACGTTCGCAAAAAATTGTCGTTCGCCAAAGTTATCGTTCGTCGTTCATCGTTAATTTTAAATTGAATCGTTCGTCCTTCATCGTTCGTTTGTCGTTTGCAATTCTGAAAAAAATTGGCGACTTTTTTAGAAATAAATTTCTGAAAAAAGCGATGACGTTTTTAGAAATAAATTTCTGAAAAAAGTGATGACGTTTAATTAGAAAGGAAATTTGTTCCATGACAATTCAAAATCTTTGTCTTTTTTTGGCACCAAAAACGAACGATAAGGAATTTTCCTTATCGTTCGTCGTTCGTCAAAATTTTGTCGTTCATCGTTCGCAAACGACGAACGACAACAATGAACGATAAATCAACATATTATATATATAATATATATATATATATATATATATATATATATATATATACCACCGTAATCCATTGCTATTTTTACCTACAATAGCTTTATAAAAAATCCCTTATGAATAGTCAAAATTTCATGACCATGTAATACAAAGAAGGAAATCTCCTCCTAATAACGAACATAATTTATTTTATTATTCAGTTAATATGACCCAGAATCTCCCCCCTAAAAGAATATTTTATAATTGTTCCATGATGATTATAATCAGAGAAACAAAAGCACTCATTGCGTAAAATTATACATGAATTATTTTACTTTTATTGTTACTAATGAACCGTCTGCCCAGGGATTTAGGCCACCTCTTGCATGACGTTCATCTAGACACAGGCACAATTAAACAGGTTATTTTCCTTAATGAAATAGATGAAAGGCATTGCCTTTTCAAATAAAATTTGCGCACTTTTGTATGTTGAGAAGGAAAGAGGCATTATGAATTTGCAATCATTAGCCAAGGGTCATGATTTGAGCGTCCAATTAAAATCCACGAATATGAATAAGCAATTAAATTGCGATAGCTCAATGCGTTTAAACTTGTTCAACTCCAATGTTGAGGTTCGAATCCCGAGAGGGGAAGGTTATTTTTGGCTAACCTCATTGATAAGATCTTAGGTTCGAGTGACTAATAATAATATTATATACAGTCGGATGCTGCCATTCTATCCAATCAAATAGGCAAAAAATGAAATAAGCAATGGAATGGAAATAATCAAATTAAATGCGGTAATAACGTTGAAAGCCCTCGTCTGACAAGAAAAGAAGGTGGACATCCTTTCCAAGGAATCAATATTACCAGATCCTCTCCATCCAACACCAAAGCCTTATTTTTTTGCCTATATGGTTCGATAGAATTGCAGTATCCGACCGGATATAAATAAGCATTTAGTATTAAAATTAGTCATTCGAACCTAGGATATTATCAATGAGACAGACTAAAAATGACCATCCCCTCTCGGGAGGAATCGAACCTGCGCCCCCAACATTGAGTGCTGAACACGCCTTAACGCACATGGCTATCACACTCACTTAAGACTTATTAAATCGTTTTGAAATTGTTTATATAGTTCTTAACACTTTGCATAATTCCATTTCGTAGTTATATAAATTATGTTTAGATTTTAAAATTCTTCAAGTTATTTATTGTATTAAATTGATAGCTTTCAGTTGATAGTTTTTTCGTATGAGTTCTACCTCAGAGGAAACATTAATATTTAATTATGTTTTTATGAAGCATTTGCTTTGGGGTTTATATATTTATTTTATATATATATAACAAGCGAATGCCATTGTTTTTAATCTATGATGACAAGACTTTAATAAGTTTTTGTTTCCACTTTTTCATATTATCCACAGCAATTTTTTTAAGTGTTACTGCATCCCTAGTGTCGTAAAATAATTAAATATTTGAATTCATGGTTGCCTTTTTGTTGTCTGAAATAATGAATGTTTAAAGAGGTAGCATAATCCTTGATTATATCTATTTGAAGCCACGCTATTACATATTAATTTGTGGACATTGTCTAACAAGGATATGTATATTTTAATGGATATATGTATTTCATAATGAACTGGCCCACGGGTCAACGGGTGTTTTGGGGGATGCCGTAAAAACATGGAATTTATGTAGATTTGACAACAACACACATGCATGACCGCCATTAGTCACCTTTTTAATTGAACAAACATAATACTTCTTGAGAGAAAGATGCCAAAAATAAATTTATCCTAGTACGATTACTTTTTAAAGCACTCAGATATTTTACACTTTTCAACACATTTTTAAGATACAAATCGTCACTCCTAAATACGTGCAGTACAGTCCGATACCGGATTAAGTTCGTGTTGAGGTGGGTCAAATCCGTGAGCAATACAAACAAACAAGTTTCAGTAACATACATGAACAAAAATGAATGTTATTATATTCATTTTCGACACAGCTGTCTTTCAATTTAATAGAATTATTCATTTTGTATAGTTAATAGCTTTATTATTATATTATTATATATATATATTATATATATTATATATATATATATATATATATATATATATACAAACATGTTTATATTGCAATTCTTCTTCTTATTAGCTTATTTGGTTCGTTTGAGTTGCATTCTGATCGTATAAATAAGCATATAATTAATTAGAATTAAAATTACACTGTCAAGCCTAGGATCTTTTTAATGAGTTTGACCTATATTGACCCTCCCGAGAGGATTGAACCCCCGATCCTCAACATTGAGACATTGATAACATCCTTATCCACTATCGGACTCCCCTTTTTTATGCAGGGAGCTTTTTCTTAGGGATAATAATGAGTTAACAATCATATTAGCATGCAAACTCGTCCATTGAACCTCTCTATTCAATGAGGCACATATAATTTGACCCTCTCGAGCCTCAATCTCCACCTTCTTCATGACGAGAGAGTCCAGCCATCATTATTCGCTTAAAATAATGTATAAATTCATGAGGAGATAAGACTTTGAGTTTCTTGAGGGAGGAAATGGAAGATGGTAACTTATGATGAAAGACAGAGGTTATTAATGCCTGACTGTGTTTTTTTCTCTTCTCTCTCTTTTTCATTTGCCTCACCACCTCGGTATTTATTTTAACAATAATAATAAGCTGTTTCACCCTTGGAGCTATGAAGGCATTATCATCATGTTGTAGTATTATTATTATTATTCTATAGAAGAAGAAGGCATTTCACTCCCTATATGATCGTACTGTTGTTGCCTCTCCTCCCTGAAGGTAAAATGCCTCTCGGGCAAAGTCTCTTCTTGGGTGCAAGAAAATAAGGCGGTGTCCCCCCCCCCCCCCCCCCCTACTTCTTCTTACTTGCTGTTTTTAAACCTATGATGTATATTCTCAAGATGCTTGTCTGAGAAACGGATGGTTTTCATGCATATATTTTGATACGCAAGCACTTTCATCTGCTTTAGTCTGAGCACAACCAAAGGTTGCATGACGTCTAAATTGCACAGCTACAAATGTATTAAGGTTTATTGTCTTTTTAAATAACGGTTATTTTGACCCTATTTTTCAGGGCTCTTTCATTGTAATGCATATTTTTTTTTCCTCACTGTAAAATGGCTTGAAATCTAAATATTAAAGGTATAATAACATTTATAAGGAAATAATATTTAGTTTCTTCCACATCTTCAAACACTTTTATATTCAATGCATCTATGTGAAAAATAGACGTTTGTATAATATTTTCCAAGCCGTGCTTTTAAATTATCTTCATTTTTAGAATCATATTTGTAATAAGTGATTTAAGCTATATTTAATTTGACAATTGTTTAATGAAATGGACATAATATAATTTTTTTTGCCTATATGGTTCGATAGAATTGCAGCTTCCGACAGGATATAAAGTCATTATAGCACTAAAATTAGTCTATCGAACCTAGGATCTTATCATGAGGTAGACCAAAAATGACCATCCCCTCTCGGGAGTATTCGAACCTGCGCCCCCAACATTGAGAGTTGAACACGCCTTAACACGCACGGCTATCGCACCCCTTAAGAATTATCCAGATGCTAAAAAAGGTGGAATAAAAAAATTACTCCCAATAGCCAAAAATATTTTTATTATGCTGGATATGATAAGAAGTGTATTTAAATAATTTACTTTGGGCAGGTGGACCTCATAATGTAGTAAAACAAATTACCCTCTGATTGATAAAAGCTGCCTCAATCTAATTTCTTCAAAAACTTTATTTATAGCTTAGATAGTTCAATGTACTCTTTACATCCATTTGAATAAGAGTCCAAAAAGTGGATCGACTTTCCCCTCCTGAGGGAGAAGAAGTTAACTCGTGTCCATTAAAAGTTATTAAGTTATATATCTTCCAATAACCAACACACTCCTTGAAAAAAAAATTCTACGGAAAAAATCCCAATTCATCTGCGACGTCATGAACATGGGCCGGAGATTTAAATAAGTTATTTCCTTCAAATTCTCTCGAATACCTGAAACTCATCAAATCGACAATAAGGACGACATCAACGTTTTATATTGAATATGAAATAACTTTTATTAAGTCATTTTATATAATTGTTTTATCTTTAGACAGTAATTTTGAATTATAATGTCCATTTATGTTTTGCTTTTAACGTAACTGTCTTAAGACTGTGTTTTTAAGCTCCTACTTTCTAGTGTATTCTTAATTTTATACACAGTATGGATTTTAGTTAAAAAATATACATCTTAACAAAAAAAATCTACGGTGATTTGAACTAGAGCATAAGACAACGTCTGTTTATATTTACAATATAACGTTTTTTTCTTTCATATTTCATAAATCATACAAATATTATAATTATATATATATATATATATATATATATATATATATATATATATATATATATATATGTGTGAAGTAATGATAAAGCAAAGTAAACAAGCTATATTCCCCTGAGCGTGAGGGGTCACTTTATTCATGAAATAATTATGCCATTGAAGGCATCTATTCAAAGGATTCGTAAATGGCATTGATCCCATAGGCAAATACACTTTAGCTCATAATGCCAACGGCATAATGCAAGCACGTTTGTGACAAAGGAATGCTAAACTTACATATATAGCTCATGTAAGCATGCCTGTCTTAATTCTAACAAAGCCATACGGATCCACGCGTATATATTTTATCTTATATCTCATATGATTATACATTTAAAAAATCCCTAATTTCTTTAAAATGTAATATTTTTGTTAGTGAAAAAAACCTTATTAAAAAATGTAAAATAATATGAAGACATTAATAAAAATTGAGCTTTCTTTTTGAAGATTTCATCCTAGTTCTCTTTTATTTTTAGGGTGGGATTTATCCAGAATACTCTTTGTTCTGGGTTGCAAATTAACTCACAAATTATAATATTGTCATGTCCTTTATTTTTATCATGTGTTATTGTCGATTTATTTGATTAATTTTTGTGTTTAATGTATTTTAATTTGATGTTTTTATCTTATATTTTAAGAGTATGTTCTTTTTGTTTTAGGCCTTGTTATATATTATTTAGTTGTTTTTTCGCCATTAACTTTTGTTTAGAGATCTAATTTTAAACTAAAATGTTTATTCATTTATATATCTATATATGTAAGTTCTCTAAATCAATAAAGCTTCTTTACAAAAATGTAAAATAAAAATTGATTCTTTCTGATTAAAGATGGACATGAAAGTTCAATGTAAACATACTGTGTATATACATATATAAAATATTACATATATAACATCAATAAAAGAAATTCTTTTTTGTGTGCGCCCATGTGTTTGGAGTGAAAGATGAGAAAATATTACTACATTAATGCGCTCAAGAGGAAGACTAACGGTTGATGAGTTAAAGCTATTTGTATTGTATTTTGTATAATACTTTAAAATATGGGGCATACCCTTATTTTCAAAGTTTAACAAGCAGAAACATATTTGATACTCCCATTTGAAATAGGTAACAGAACAGATATGGAAACCATATTTGATATGTAACGCACATCAATTTCTAAAGGTTGCATTGTTTAAGCTCTTGAGGGGGCTGATTTAAGACTCATCGTTTCTTAAGAAAGTAAAAAGTTGTACATGACTTTTTAATTGCAAAAATGTTGTTTTAGCATGAAAATGTTAATTCAGTTCCTACTTCAGTGCACAAATAAAGGAAATACTCTAAAATATAGCCGTGTGCGTTAAGGCGTGTTCAACTCTCAATGTTGGGGCGCAGGTTCGAATACTCCCGAGAGGGTACAGTCATTTTTGGTCACCCTCATTGATAGATCCTAGGTTCGAGTGGCTCATTTCAATGCTATAATGCTTATTTATATCCTGTTGGATACTGCTATTCTATCGAACCATATAGCAATATATATATATATATATATATATATATATATAGATAATATATATATATATAGATATATATATATACAGTGTTGGTCGAATATTACTTTGAAAGTAGTATGTAATATACTACTTTTTACTGCGTAGTAATATTTTTTTAAAAGATTAGTTAGTACTTCTCAAAAGTAATAATATACTACTTTATATTAGATATTACATTTTTGAGCATTCCGAAACAATAAGTAAAGGCAATTCAAAAAGGATTTGTAAAATATTCACCAAACCTAGTTTGCATTTTTATGTCTGGGTAACGTCACATACATTCACAATTCATTCATTTTTACATCAAAAATGCCTGCGAATATTATTTTTCACGAAAGTAATATGTAACTAGGATATTACATATTAGTTATTAAAAGAAAGTAATATTTGATATGTTTTTCTCTCTTGTCAGTCGCAGTATTATAACAAAGTAATATATTACTCGCACGCACGTTAGGGAACAACACTGTATATATATAATATATATGTATATATTTCATGCTTGAAACATGTTTTGGATGTATTATATATGTTTATAGTCTGTAACTACAATAAAAATATGAGGCAATGGGTAAAGAATATGTTTAATTTCAGAAAAGTGCGATCTTGAATTAGAACCCTATGAGTTTAGTGCTGTCTATTTAAGCTTTATTTAGTTTCAAATTCATTCGTGCATATGCAAATATGTCTCCTGCAAATCCTGTCCCTTACTGTGTATATTGCGATACTTAACAACAGCTGGATACTTTTTTATAAGTTTATAAGCTTTTTGTATTTTTAGCAGATTAAAATATTAAGAATTTGTAGAGTCAGCTGTTGATAATACAGAACCTAAGCATGTATGCAATTAATCACGGTGTGTGTTTGGTTCATGTCATGAAAGACTTTGCTATTTCAATGATATTTTTGTTATATAGAATTGCATAGTATCAATTTAAATATACACGTATCAGCACCGATGCCTTCCCGAGAGCTAAAACAGATTCCATAAATTCCTAGGGCTCGTAACATTGGTGACCTATTTGGCTGCTTCCCCAGGTAGAATGAGGGAAATGCATGATTAAAGCTGTTGTATGTTCTAGAATAGTGTATTGGATTCCCCATGGAATCAAAGATTGGACAATAATTCGTAGATGTTTGGGGGTCAAACAGCCAAAAGCCTTGCTGTATTATTTTATCTGGATTTTTGGGAATATTGTCAAAATAAAATTATATATAATTTTATTTTGACAGCTTTATTTAACATTTCTTTTGTTGAATTTCAATAAGTAGTAATTTGGTGTTATGCTTGGTATTTATCACGTATTAATTGTGCATCATCCTCTTTATTCAATTGCTTGTTGACTTACCTGGGGTTCCCGCAACGCGAAAGGCAACACAAGGGCTGAACAACTGTTTCCAGGGTGTCGTATCGTATCCTTACAAAGCAAGTGCACCAAAAACAATCTTCCCTCCAGTAATTTTCTAATTTATCAGCGCCAACCACTGAGGAAGAAAAAAAAATACACATTCAATAACTATTATAATTATTATTTTATTCCGACCCCCCCCCCAAAAAAATATATCTTTTAACATTTTAATTAAAAAGACTTCTCCATATTTCTTATTTACCTGTAAGAAGGTTTTATCATCGTCCGATGAAGTTGAAAGGGTTGTTGAAAGGCGTTGCCGCTTATGTTTGAAAGGATTTCATCCTTGGGCCTCCAGGATGTCAACTCCGGAGACAACGCAGATGGGGGCGAGAACGGGGTTCCCGGAGGAGTCCACGTCGGAATGGCAATCTCCGCACTTGGGTAAATGAGTTGACCCGGAAGGGGCATGAAGACGAAAGGGATCTTTTCGCTGGCGGACCGGAAATGAAGTCCGCCAACATGCACTCTGTTGTGGGAAAAAGAGACATCATTGATCATGTCAATTGGTTACATAGAAAATGAACTATCTAAAAAGCAATACTAGGAAAGAAAAATGGTGGTCAATAAGAAAAATGGAAGAAACCAATCAATGAAGAGTAAAGTGTATTATAAGTCAAGGATCTACTCATATAGGCTTTATTTGAAACTTATTAACCCAAAAAGAAGCCTACTATTGAATATTCCTAGTATCTTCATTCAACAGCGCGCTTCAGCATCAAAAGTTTCTATCATCAAAAATAATTTAATGAACCATTCGAAATTCATAGTTATTTTATTTTAATTGAGGCTCAAAACATTTTACAACATAATTATTAGATAATGTATATATAAAACGTAAAAAGACATCATTAAACATTTTATAAATATATTCCTGCTGGAAGCCTTTAGCACTATAAAAATAAATAACAATAACGGGTACCGAATATCTAAAGAAAAGCAAATGAGGGTACATGACATTAAAAGTATACAAATATAAAAGTTTGATCAAAAAGTCATTGTGTTTAAAAGCTTCATACGAACTAATAATTACCTCCACCGAAGGAGGTATTGTTTACCTCCGCCGAAGGAGGTATTGTTTTCACTGCGTTTGTTGGTTGTTGTTTGTTGTCAGCAGGATAACCAAAAAAGTACTGAAGGATTCGAATAAAACTTTGTGGAGTTGTTAGAAATGCAAAAGAAACAAGGTGATTAAATTTTGGCATCTCTAAGTGCTTTTTTAATATGCAAAATGAGCAAAAAAAAAAAAAAATACTAAGAAACAATGTTTTGTTTGGGTCTCTATTCAGGGAGTAGGAAGAGAACAAACGCTAAAAAATATTCATTGACGTATTATTGTTCATATATCAGCCTCAGACTATGTTACCAAGTGACGAGGGCTTAAACTTCTTTCCTCTTCCCGTCTCTGAGTGCTTTTTAATATGCAAAATGAGCTAAGAAGAGAGGAAACAATGATTAGAGATAGAAAATCTTTGGGTGTTTTGGGGTTACAATCAATTCCGCCAATGGGCCCTCAGGTTCCGCCGGAAACAATCGAGGTGTTTTGGGTTACACTAATTTCGCCAATGGGCACCAGGGACCCGCCGAACACAACGGGGCTGTTTTTGAGTTACAAATCCCCCTCCAATGGGCCCTCAGGTTCCGCCAAACGCAATCGGGCTGTTTCCCATAAGAAATGTCTCATAACATACCGCCAATGAACCTTTAGATTTTTATCTTGCGACTATGAGTGTTTTAAACAAGCTCCAAACAAAATATCGGGGTATGCCAGTGTATATAAAAACATATGAGTTTTTAAAACCTAATCCCACGTCAATTTCCCTAATTATACCTAATTCAAAACCACCGCTTAAAGAATCTGGGGTCTTATCTGTGTATACATTATTTGGGTCTTTTAAGTATGGATGAAGATCAGTTGATTTTTTCCATGGGGAATTAAGTTTAGCCGTTAATTATAATATGATGGATGTGCTGAGGAATCAAAATTCTAATTGTGCATTGAGCTGCTGGCATTCATTTATGTTGAACATTTTTGCGAATATGTTTTTTATGCATACCACATACAAGAGTATAAATGTCTAGCATAGCCTAAAATATTAGTTTTCGTTTTCTTGTTTCATTAAAATGGCTTAAGCTTGCCTTTTCTGAGGAATAAATGATAATTTTTTGTTTGTCACAACATAATTTTATTTTAAACTTTATAATTGTAAGTTATACGTTCAAGCGTCCATTGGCGGAGGATTTGTACCCCAAAAACAGCTCAATTGTGTTTGGCGGAATCCGAACGCCCTTGGCAGGGAACTTGTAACCGAAAAAATATAATAATTGTGTTAGGCGGGAACGTGAGGGCCATTGGCGGGGGATTTGTAACCCCAAAACACCCCGAGTGTTTCGGCGGAATCCAATGGACATTGGCGGGGGATTTGTAACCCCAAAACACTCCGAGTGTTCGGCAGAACCCGAGGGCCCATTGGGGGAGTTGTAACCTAAAATATAATAATTGTGTTCGGCGGAACCCGAGGCCCATTGGCAGGGATCTGTAACCCCAAAACACACCGATTAGGTTTGGCGGAACCCAAGGGCCCATTGGCGGGGGATATGTAACCCAAAACACCCCGATAGTTTGGCGGAACCCGAGGTCCCATGGCGGGAATTGTAACCCCAAAACCCCTGCGTGTTTCGGCGGAACCGCGGGCCCATGGCGGTGGTTGTAAACCCCAACCACCCTATGTGTCGGCAGAACCCGAAGGCCCATTGGCGGTGGGTTTGTAACCCCAAAACACTC
>CP045903.1:7865229-7971089 GCA_013387185.1 Caligus rogercresseyi
ACGACGAACCGTGATAATTTAATTGCGTGAGAATACAATGTGTGGCGTGTAAGCGGGTGGAAATGGTGTGTCACACGCCAAATGCGTGAGATGAGAGCCCTGGGTTTACAACTGTATGATTGTCTACTTGTACATATATAGCCCAGATATAAGTCTAAGACAAGAATTGGCAAATTATGCACGTTAAATTTATAGAGATTCCGGCTGTGGATGATTTTATACCGACTTGACATAGAAAGAGAAAAAAACTGAAAACATAGAGACATCTCTCTGGCCTCTCTTTTATTAAGTATTAAACCTCACAAACCTCTCCCTTTTCATAACAGATTTTTTTACTAATTATTTTATTTTTTTTACATTTATTACAAAAAAACAATACATTTTGATGCGTTGTTTCTTTTTCTTCTAGATGAATTATGAGGGGCGGTCTTACTGTCTCCTCCTTCACTTCGTCGTCAATCGGCCAGAAAAATGCTAAGAGAATTAATAAGCTTTGAGAGGAAGCCTAGAGAGCCTTCCGTGACAAGAGGCATTGAACTACTTACCATAGAACAAGTCAGTCCCGACAAGAGACGATGGAGTTCCTCTCGTTCGGAATCCTGTCGAATAAGTGACTCCGGACACAGGGGGAACTCGTATCAAGGTTCCTCCTCTAGAGTTAAATAACTCAGTTGTTTAATATAACGCAATTATTATAATAACAGCTTTGTTATGAAAAAGGGAGAGGTTTGTGAGGTTTATACTATAATAAAAAGAGAAGCCCGAGAGATATTCTCTATGTTTCAGTTTTTTTCTCTTTCTATGTCAAGTCGGTATTAAATCATCCACAGCCGAGATTCCAATTCTAAAGAACTATGACTTTAAAAACTACTGATTTTGTCTGTGTTGTCTTTTTCAAGCACAAGTCGGGTTTAGAGCGTTTATTATAATATAGTATAATAATCTGCTCATTTATCTACCTCACTAGAAACCGAAATATTTTGGGTAGGGACACATTTTTTACGTAGTAAGTTCTAAGTAACTACAGTCCCAACTATCTGTAATTTGCACAAAGACTTGTACTAGTATGTTAGAGGTGCAAAAATGCCAAAAAAAAAACAAAGCCCAATTTTTATTTAAAAACAAATCCTCTTTTCATAGTAATTGGATTTTATTTCTTTATATTAGAATACATACACAAATTGAGTATATAAGAGTATATAAATTTTGAAGCTTCAGCGCGTACTTCAAAATAGTCTGCAAATTTTATGACCCCATTTTCTTCCATATATGATTTATAGAATGAAAAATAATACAATGGAATCTTCATACGCCCTCATTCCAAAACGCGATGGCTCAGCGTGTTAAGGCGAGTCCATCTCAGGTTCGAATCCCGAGAGGGGAAGGTCAGTTTAGGTCAACCTCATCGATAAGATCCTAGGTTCGAGTGACTAAATTTTAACTATTATTGCTTATTTATATCCAGTCGAATACTGCAATTCTATCGAACCAAATATGCACAAAAAAATGAACTTTAAAAAGACCTAAACCAATGTAATTTGAACAATTCATTACTATTTATCAATGTATCCCCTTCAACATCGATACACTGATTTGTAGTCTCCAAACAGTTTATAAACGAATTCTCCATGTCCTTTATTGGAATGGCCTTTATGGAGGTCTGTCCTTGCTTCTCAATGGCTTCAATCGAGTGTGTCATTTATGAAATGACCAAATGCAGTTTAGGGACGGATATAATATACACGGAGCCAGATCTGGTGAATAGATCAATGATGCAAATGATAACATGATTTCTGGTCAGAAATTCAGTTATAAGTCGTGACCGATGTAATGGTACATTTTGGACTTCGTTGATTTTGAGTGCAGAAACTGCGAATAAAACTTTAAAGACAAAAAACTTGGGTACAAATGGGGGTATGTGCTTATTTTAGGAATGTTGGATTCCATTTCAATAACTTTTTACCGACTTTTTTTTAGATTTTAACCAACTTTTTCAATATTTTCTCTTATAATCCGGTTCAGGAACGGCGAGATATTTTTCCATCATCCAGTGTCTCTCTATCCGATTTGAATCGCCCAAACACCTCATATCTTGAGTACAGGATAGTAGTGTTGTCCGTCGGGCGCGATTTTCGACCCGAGCCCGCCCGAAAGACTAATAATTGAGCCCGGCTCGAGACCGAGCCCGATTAGTTTGATATGCGCCCGAATTGCGCCCGCCCGACCATTGGGAAAATATATTAATAGAATAAAGAATTCAATTCAACAGATCCGAGAAAAGTGAGGACGTTTTTTTTTAGAAAGAGGTCTGAGGAAAAAAGTGAAGACGTTTTCTTTTAGAAAGAGGTCATTTAAAAAAAATTAGAAAAATTAAAAAGGCCGCCCGCATAGCCCGCCCGACTTTCATATTTTTTGCGCCCGAGCCCGCCCGATGGACAACACTACAGGATAGACAATCATCACCATATATTGTAGCATTTGATACGTATCGGTAAAAGTTTTAACAAGTTCAACACATAAATCAATAGCAGCTTTTTGTTATGTTCCCGATCAATGTACAAAACACACGAACGTTTGAAACACAATAACTTATGGTTCTTACATGCAAATGATAGGAAATGTATACCAGTTGTTTTCAATGAAGGACTAATCCATTTACGTATAATACAGCAGATATGGCACTATTTGATTCGGAGGATGTAAGATCATCACCAAACAGTCTGCCAACTACTATTGTTCATGCGTTTATTGATTGCCCTGTCTTGAGCGTGATTAAATATTTTTACTTATAAATCAAGAGTTCTTAAAAGATTTTAGACCTTCTTTTATCAAAGCAGTTTTTCTTTTTGGTGTACCATCTTTCTTGAAGGGTACTTCAAGTGGAGGTAAAGCTCTATCTGTCGCCATTGCCAATCTCAAAGCTTATATTGGTCATGCATAACAACGGATCGATGTGTCAATGTTATTGATATGAGATCAATAATCATATCGGCTGCAGCGAGGTATGCTGCCCTCTCCCTAAGGATTCCCAGGTCCAGGACAATATATGGAACTTCGCGTATGAAATCATAAAGTACTATCCCTCCTCATCAGCCCGACACTCCAGAATGCTAAAACGTATAATAAGTTATTATAACGAAACACTAAGGACACGGAGAACTAATAGCTTATGGACTTTAAATCGGATTATTATATTCGTTTTTAATTATGTATGCGTATTATCTGTCTTTGTTCATTAACTTGCTATAATATTACGTTTTGTTCGTTTATTGTGATTTTATGTTTTGTTTGGTTTTAGTATTGCTTTTTATACTTCCTAAGTAATTTGATGTTTTTAAGGTCTTAAAGAGGAAAATAATTTTAAACTACAATGTTTATTTATGTTTGTTTCAACACTGCACAATTTTCCTTTTTTAATTTTATTAATATATATATGTGTATATTGTGTACGTCGTATATATTAAATAATGAAATAAAGCCCTTTCTGAAGAGAAAAAAAACCAGTCTGCCAACTAAAAATATGTAGGACATTTTGAGTACAAATTTACTTTCTTCATACATTAGGGTCTTACGATTGTCTAAATGCCATTTTATAAAAAAATGCATAGGTCACAAGCCTTAATATTAATTGTTCAGGTATTCTCGACGATAGAAAGAAGAAGAAATCCTCACCAGCCTGAGGGTCTTTAGAAGAATATGGTCGAGTGTTAAGTCAGGAGATGACACCTTGAGGGAATCAAAGTCCTTGACGAATAACGATCTTTCGGCTATGTGAATCCACTTGAGGAAAATATCATTTTACATCAACTTAACCAGTCAACCGTAACCTAAATGTAATAGTTACCTCCGCCGAAGGAGGTATTGTTTCACTGGCGTTTGTTGGTTTGTTAGTTTGTTGTTTGTTGGTTTGTAGCAGGATAACTCAAAAAGTACTGACGGATTGGATGAAATTTTGTGGAGTTGTTGGAAGTGCGAAAAGGAAGAAGTGATTAAATTTTGGTCTGAGTGCGAATTAAGGCGCCAAATGAGCTAAATACTACTAAATTTGCCAAGTTAGCCTACTCTGCCAATAGATGTCGTTTTGCTGTAAATTGGGTGCCGGAGCGTCTTCCTCTCGGAATTTCCGTCTAGGGGAACCCTCCCCCGTCTCTCTACGCCTCCCCAGTCGTGAAAATCCGCCTCGGAAGGCTCATGACGGCGGAGGTTTGCACTCTCTGAGTGTATATATTCCTCTAGTTATAAATATATTTAAGCAATTTTTGGGGTTTGGTCTTCCATGTCGAAGGGGTTAGTTAAAACCAAGTTGTGATTAAATCGTTGGGCTGATGTAAAAGATGTATCTACAACGTCTTGTTTTGAGGTTGTATTTCTATTTATATGAAGAAAAGACATTTGAAACATAAAAAAACAAATTTTATGGTACAAAATGAGTTTATTAGTAAATATAATGATAATTTATGTACATTTAGCTTGAAGAATCATATTGTGGGAAGTATTCATATTTTTATATATAATGTATAGATGTACAGTCTTGGATCTCTTTTCAAGGCACCTATGATCCTTACATTGGTTCAAGAATATCACTGATGAGCCGATTGATGATGGGCTCAATACAAGGATGGCATCGGAGTGTCCCGGTTCCATCTGAGTTCGAGAGACAGTCGCAGACCTGACACTCATCCGAGCGAGCAGCCTCTGCCACCCGAGAGGCGAAATGCTGGAGGTCCCTCTTTTTAAAGGCCCCAGCATCATAGACGGCCCCTCCACTCTCAGCGGCAAGGGTGGAGATGTAGTCCTTGGGGACTCTAAGCACCTCCCGAAGCGAGGTGTTGGCCTCGTCCCAAGAGAGAATCACAGAGTCCAAGGTGTATCCTAGGATTCCCTTCTTACTTTTACATGCATTTCCTCTCCCGCGTAGGCAGAGGTCCTTTAAGGGAACAATGCGATGGGCGGATATCCCATGGCTTCCAAGGGATATAAGCGCATCACTGAAGTAAGACCCATCCATACTACTCTCCTCATCACTGCAATGCATCATCACAATGGACTTACTGGAGCCAGGGGCGTAGTTTAAGCTCTTTATGCTGAACTTGAGAGCCTCAAAGAGTCCAGAATTGGAAGGATGCCTCCGCCCACTGTTGATGTTCATCTGGAGGCGAACGTTCTTTAGGGCCTTGCCGATATGGCGAAAGGAGGAAAATATCTTCCCGTTCGATGTGTAGAAAATAGGAACGCTTAGATCCTTTTGCCCCCCATAGCCTACAACGGCATATCGATTATGAGTGATGTTGATTCCTTGTAGGGAGCCTTCGATGAGGGATGGGAGGCTATGAAGAAGGCCTGAATGGCAGCTCTGGCCCACGTCCACGAGGAAAACAATGTCTGCTCCGTGGGAGTTCAATTCTTCTCGCTGGATGCGAGAAGATTCTCCGACTTGCATGATTTGAGCGTCCCTCTGAGAGAGGCAGGTGGAGCAGGAGGATGGGACCCAAAGAGATATCCCTTTATTCTTACATTGGGTGACGTAAGCTGAAGAGGATGGACAGTAGCCCCTCGTTTTGTCAATAGAATTTTTGATTTTCCTCATGCTATGGATGCAGAGATCATAGAATGGCTCTGCGTCCACATATTCAAAGCAGGGAAACAAGGCAGAGGAACCAGAATAGAATAACTCTCTGCACATATTATTATTATTCGTATCCACACTGCGTCCTTCATTCCTCATGCTTAAGATGGATCCATGGCTCGAGCACGAGGGACCCGTTTTCCATGAGGCAAGGAAGCCTTCTCCGTTCCTTGAGACCTCTCGGTTCCTGAGCATCCAATCATTGGAGTCCTCGTTGTCGTATACTCCAAAAAGACCTCCCACGCGGGCAAAGTACCATCCGGAAAGCGTCATGGAGCAGTAGTCATATTCGCCATTGCATTCCATTATGAAGCCCTTGTTGTTGCGGATGAGAATGCGTTTCTCAGAGACTTGGCTGATGAAGGAGCTTTGACCCAGTAAGAGTGGAAGGTCGATCCGACGTCCATTCAAAGTTACCTGCAGAAAGAGCAATTAGGTTATAGGTCAAGGCGTACTGATTGAACGTAAAAAGCTGATTATATGAACTTCTTTTTTCGTCAATATTCATTATAGTTTGGGCAAACCTTATTGGCAAAACGGACAATTACTAAACATTCAATTGGAGTTGTTTTAGGCCTATTTTTAAACATACACAACGTATTTTAGACCAATACATTCGATAGTTACAAAGTAAAGTTTACAACTTATGTAAAAAATACACAAAGAAGTAGAAAAAGAGGCAACAAAGAATGTATTTAATTCCAAAAGATGGACGTTTGATGGGTGTTTTGATAAATAAAAAACAATCACACAAATATGTCCCATCGCGTCTGAATTTACATAATTACAAATCAAGATAAATAGAGGCTCTAAAAAATACTCAATCCTTCTTCCAATCAGAGCCGTCATTTCTAGTGGTTTTATTTTCGAGTTTAGTGTTTGTAATGGGATAGAAACTCATCATTCATAGAAATTATTCCGGCTCTCCATCCAACATATACGCTATATAACATAACATCCTATCATATAAGAGACCTTCAATTTATGGCTTAATCCATTGTACCCTTTAAGGGCTCTAAGCCAGCCACATAACAAAAAGAATAAGTATTTTTTGGTTATTTGGAGGGATAACAAACGAATTTATTTTTCTCGAACGTGATTGGTTGAAAGAAGAGCGAATAATAGGATTAATAATAATAATATAAAACAGTTGGTATGTTGATCCAAAAGCAGTTGAGTGAGAACATCAACTCAGAGATTAGAATAAACCTTCTGCCTCGAACTTGTCTCCTGATAATAAAATTTACTCTGCTTTTATGTGTTTTTAAAGTTCCCAAATTATTTTTTGCCTTCTTGTTTTTTTTGTATCAGTACTTTTAACCTCCCCTTTCCTTTCCCTCCCAGAGAAACATTTACTGTCCATGTATGATTGAATGTGGCCAAAAATTTGTACAAATATCTATCCTATATATTTTATATTCTAATGACTACTTTAAGGAATGATAAAATGGTTTAAAAAAAGAAAAAAAACCTCAGAGATAAGGCTATCTCCTTTAATAACACTAAGGGTCTCTTCTCATGGGCATTTGGAATTCTCCTGCATGAACTGCTAATATTAATTAGATAAAAGGAATGAACGCTTATTGAGTTTCATCATTCTTGTCGATCAAAGAACCCTTATCATCTGTATATAATGTTAAAGGAAAGTGTTATCAGCGGAAAATATGGTGGTTGGTAGGGATTTTAAAAAGGTTCCTCTTGCAACCTCATCAGTAAACATTATTTTCTTCTTCTTTTGATAACACTGTTTTCTTTCTTTTTCCACGTCCGAGGGTCAGTCATAGAGATATAATAAAGACATAATGAGCTTATTGGATTATTCAGGGAAATACGTCAATTTGCCCAATATAAACAAATCTTTCTATAATCATCTTACGATGACGTAGGTCAAATTACTTTGTTTAGTTTGGGCAATGGCGACAGCTGAACGACGATGTTTCTATGCTATTGAATAAGCTCTCTATATTTTTATATTTCTATGGGGTCAGTCTATTTATCGACAAATATGAGTAAACAAAATAAACATATTCTTTTTTCCTTGAGAAGCTCCTTATTAGCATTCATTTTATCAGGTGGAATATGAGGAGTTCACTCAAAGGATTTGATAATTAAGTCATGAATGTAGGCCCAGGTAGGAGATACTATTAGTATTTTTAAGGATGAATTTATACTCTCTGAGTAATTTACGTTCAATCTTTTACAGCCGGGAGTGAAGTGATACGTCGTAACGTAATGCTGACTTCTTCTTATTTTAAATATTCCTTCTCCTCTTGTTTCAACCAATCATGTTGCAAAAAAACTCTCATTTTCTCAATTCCTAACTATAGCTAAGTTTGCCCAATCCAAATATATTTTTTTGGTCTTGTCCTTTGATACCATAGAAGATAACTAACCTTTTCAAAGGTTCGTGTGTTAATATTGATTTCATTATTCTCCGTGTAGATGGTGAGGGAGCTCCGTTTCCCTTCATCGTAGTTCACAACGACCTCGAATCTTCCATAAAGGAAATCACTGACGAGTATGTAGGAGCAGGTCCTTGGGAAAATCTCGTAGCGCTTCTTGTCAAATGTAATGATTCCCCCGTTGCCTACGATGAGAGCCGAGCTGGAGAACGGAGGGATGAGGGAGTAAGGATCCGTAGAGAGAATATTACGAAGTGCCCGGCTGGTTTCAATAATGGTGTTTTGAAGGATTATCATGTTCCGATTCACGAGTTCTTCATCCTTCCCAAGAGATAGTCCAGGAGTGCGGGCCTCTCCCTGAAGGACCTCCAGGTAAAGGGAAGGCGCTGGGTGTAGTTGAAGCCTTCCGAGGATACGCTCAGGGAGTAAGAGAGAAAGTCGTCTATATTGGCCACGTTGATGAGCAAAGAAGTGAGGAGCTCCAGGCGCCCAGTGATGGAGCTCAATATTTGCCCAGGGTTGAGCTCCACGATGTTCGGCCCGATGACACGACGAACCCCATTCCCAAAATTCGAAATAATGTAACCCACCACAGGGAAATTACTCTCCAAGGAAACAATGCTACGTGAAAGGAAGCCAGTTAGCATGCCCTTCCACTTGCTATAGACTTGTTGGCATTTATTCACATGGCCACTGAGGATATCCATATATCTAGAGCAAATCAAAAACATTTTTAATAATGAAAATCAAACAATAAATAATCCGACTCACCTCTTCATATCCTGATAGAGCTCCTTTATTTTCCCAGAGAGCTGAAGTTCCTCAAGCCAGCTGCGGTAGTCCATGTAGAAACTTAGGAGTTCCTCAATGATCCCAAGTTTTCGTAGAAACTGTGAGGTTTCATGCAAGTCCTCTTGGATGCCTCTGCTCACTTCACTCAGAAGTGATGATATTTCGTTGCTCACTAGGTGTCTACATGCTTGCAGAGTCTTTAAATGCAGTTTCCCAGCCTTCATGACCCCATTCATCATCTCTGAAACTTCTGTGATTTTTTCCCTCCAATTTATAGACTCAAGATGATCATTGAGGAAGGACGGCCATTCTATGAGGAGCTGCCTTAGTCCAACCTCGAGAATCTCAACAAGAGCTCGATTAAAGTCAAAGGCCAGAGTCTTTAAGCTCTCCGTCAGCCTCCTCACGTCACTGATCCATGTCAAACTGCTCAAAAAAGGAGTATAATTATCTACGAATTCATTTTTTCTCTAAGGGTTGCTTTAGTGAGTCCAAGAAATGTATTTGAATTACTGTATTCATTCGCTAGTCCAGAGTTGAGAAAATAGTTTCTCTAAAAGATTTAACCTTCCCTACATTTACATGCCATTCACGCGTCACATGATATAAAAAATCCTATTTACTTATGGATATTTTAATCTAGGTAACTCGAACAACTACTCGTCAGATGTTAAATCGTACAGCCGATCCTGCCCCCCATTTTTTGGTTGCGGGTGACGCCTTGCCGTATAAAGAATAGTACATATAAACCATTATGGTTAATTAATGACTCTAAAAGCCATACCCAAGGCCTGTTTAAAATATTAATTAATTAATATTTAAAAAATTTCTTCCATAAAAAACAATGAATACCTTGTTTTTCAACTGAACTTTATTGAAGTATTAATTTGCAGTATAATAGTAAAGTTGTGTCAGTAAAAGGGCTTTCTAAATATATTTAACATAAAATGTTTACGTGATTTTAAGCTTAAGATTTCCCCATCGGAATTAAGGAAAATGTCACGACGATTGAACAAACAGAAAAAGAATCTGCATGGAAAATTTCTCATAAAAATATATAAATCACTCTGATCACTTCTTTTTAATTGTACAGCATAAGATGACAAATTATTATGATATTCTTAAGGTCCTCGCCATTTCTTACATAACAATGCGATCAAAAAGATAATTCTTGCATTCTAAAATAACATCCCTCAATGTTTGAAAGAAAATCAGCTATAATTCCTTTTTCCAGCCATTATTAAATGTAAGTCAGCTTATCCAAAGAAACCCCTCTTCTTTTAATATAAGAAAGACAACAACTCACAATGTTATAAAAACGAAACCAAGCTCATACGTTTGTCATAAATGTCTTGAAGAAGCTAGACATATTAAATACCATATTATTATTGAAGGTTTTAATTGATGTAACATAGAAAGGTCATTTATTTTTATAAAATGACTATTGGAGTAAGTTTGTTACTTTAAAATAAAGTCTAATTAAAGGTATGGTTTTCTCAATTAGAGGAAGTTGGATGCATTGCTCACTAATTGATGTTCATTATATTGGTTAAATGTACTATGATTTGTTGGTGTATTTATTTTACATCCTCATTTGATGTCAGCTGATTTTTACAAATATATAATATCTATTATACTCCTTAATGGACACAATACTTTGGAGTTTCTCATCATGAAGCCAACGTGAATGGTCTAGACCAGGGATGGGCAAACTTTTTGATTTGCAGGCCACTATGGGCTATAAAATTTGAAAAAGGGTCCTCAAAAGTACATTGACTGTCCACTTTCCTTTTCTTTGGTCCGCTCATTTTTACAGAAGGGCTCAAATGACGATGAGAAAATTCAAGAGAGAAATAAAGAGTAAGGCGCGGCCACAATGTCAGCGCGCCATCTATTGGTGAAACGCGGTATTGTATGGACCAGACGTAATGAATGATAGCAATATGATTTTATTTACTGGACAAGCTCGGCGGGCCGGATTAAATTGCCTTACGGGTCCCTAACCGGCCCGCAGGCCTTAGTTTGCCCATGTCTGGTCTAGACAATAATAAATCAGAGAGTACTACTCTGTTGGAGGGCAAAAGGAACTTTAATCAAGCCAAATCAAGGTTCAAAGGGGAAAAAGTGGTCACTTGATGAAATATATTATAAGACATTGAATGGGAGGGTTTCATAATAATTGAAGAGCCATCATTCATTTTTACTCACATCGCTGATGATGCTCCTAGTATTTACTCAACCTTTTTTGCTCACAAGTGCCAAGTTTTTTTGTTTATTTATATTGATATATGTGCTTGTAATGAGACGACAATTACTGAACATTCCTATAAAACCGTTCCGGATCAATCAAGGATCTCCATCTTATCCTTTAGAGACGTTCCACTTATATAACATATAACGTTTGGTCATTTATTTTTTGATAATTGATGCAATGGATTCCTGCCCCGGAACCCATTAACTGTCTAATCAAATTCATAGCCAATCAGATACCATAGGAAAAACGGTAAGCATTTTTATGATGGTATTATTATTATTATTGTTCACACCTATCCTTTGAAATAGTTTAAGCAATGAATGCTTTTCATGGATCTTGAACATCGGAGGAAATATTTTAAAATATATAGGTTTTTTTGTGTGTTTATTTCACGTATGACCATTCTCAAAAACAAATATGAAAAGCAGCAAGGTACGTATTGATATTGTCAAGAGAGCTGTTCGTTCGCTTTCCGGTGATTTTTGATGACGTCACACTCGTAAGTAAATATTGAAAACAATGTATAAGGTTGATATTGTCAAGATAGTTGTCTTTTCGCTTGCAGGGGACTTGTGATGACGTCAACAGAATATTATTTTGTAATATTATTATTATTCCTATTTACATCATGCAAAGTCTATTACTAAAATATATTTTTATGACGTCACATATAATAATAATAATAAGATATCTGAGGTTACATGAAAAAAACATATGTTGATTATACGTATTCTTGTTTTTAATGGATGTCAAAAGGGACTCCATGGGGATTGCAGAAGCCCTTTTCCACATTCCTACTCCTCTTGGGGTTGAGGAAGAGGGAAGGAAGAGCGTGGAAGTGTATTTGAACAATAATAATCATATTTCTTCTTTGCACACAGTAAGTTTTTGGTAATTTCTAATTATTGCTCCATTGCTTTCCGACCAATTATCTTAGACTTTTCTTAAGAACTGTAGGAACATTAGTTATGACGAATCCCCTTACCAATTCAATACATTGTCCCCAATTACAACCCTTTTAAAAAGCAAATTGGGAAGCATTTGCTCTTATCCAATTACTTATATTTACTCTCTTGAAGTCTCTCACTTTACCTTCTCCCCACCCTTCAAATTAACTATTTTCCCTGGTTTAAAAACTTGAAATATAAAAAATATATTATGAACTTTTCACTATTCCATTGAAACTCTCTCACTTTATCAAGGCACAACATACCTCCCCTCATCCCCCTTTAAAAATAATTAAAGTTCTTTTCAGATGTGTCCATTCCGCTTTTATTATTATTATGGTCTTTAGTTTTATACTTCTTGAATAAATAACAATCAATGGTGCCTGGCCCATTTTAAAATGATTTAAATCCAGAATTAAGACACAATATGAGAGATATAAATGTTGTAGACACACTCATCATCACACACACTTGATTATTTAAATAGTTCCTCTCAACTCACCAGAGTGACTCATATAATTCAACTGCCTCTGGGTGAATTCCCGAAGTTTCGTATTAGGGATACTTTGGCAAGAGTCTTTAATCCTAAGGTAGAGTCCCTGTAGGCCTCTCGGCTTGAAAGCCATGAGAGCCTGATCCAGTGTTTCCTCGAAGAAACCAATCCATCTGGACTTGAGTGAACTCCCAAAGTCTCTCGCAAAGACAGAGACCTCCCAGTCCAGAGGCTCCAATGAGGGCAGTAAATGATCCTTAAAAGACTCTTGGGTCAGATCCCCGCTGACAGAGAGAGACCTTCCGTCCTCTCCCAGAAAGGAACCCGACTTAAGGAAGTCTCCAACCTCGAAAACGATTTCTGTGTCATCCCGGAGTCCAATGGTGGCATTTAATGGAGGGTTTTTGGCAATTTGAAGTCTATGAAGTGTGAGGAGATGGTAGGGCACGACCTCCATTTGAAGTCCCACTAACTCGTCGTCAAAATGTGTGAGGATAAAATCCGTAGAATGATGTCCATCAATAAAGAAATGCGTTGTACTCTGAAAAGATAAATTAATGAAATTTACTGGGTTATTCTTTGTATTCCTTTTTGTGTCTTGGTGTCTTACAAGAAGTTCATATTGGCTTTCGTCAGCTAAAACATTTAGTTTTAACATTGACATTGAGTCCTTTTTAAGGATTGAAATCTCTGATTTAAAGGATTTCTTGACGTGACCATTTTGTGCCCGAATGCTAAAGTGTCCCACGTCATCCATTCGACAGTTAATCTGCAAAGAAAAGAAAGAAAGAAATTATTCATGCACAAAATCGTGGAATTCTTCATGAATTACCTCTAAATGTAAGTTGTGAGCGGGATTATATTTCTTCTTTAAGGAGATCCCCATGTTTTGATGAAAGCGCGTCAGTGTAATAAAAGCCTCAAATTCGTTCCACAATTCGTTTCCTTTGGTGATGATATTGATTTTTCTGGATCCAGAAACATTGGAGACACTCAAACTGACCTCCCCAAATTCAGAATAACGAGACTCTCCACTCTTATCTTCCCAAGAGAGGGCTACCCCAAACTTATGATCATCCAGGGTCAAGGAGTGTTTCATTTGGCCCCAGGGTAGTTGTAAGCCAATGGAATATATATTCAAGTGCTCCTTGAAGGAACTCTCAACACGAATAAGATTTTCCTTGGAGGTTGAAATGGCCAAGTGGGAGTCGAAGGGACCGTTGAGTTTGTAGGAGAAAAAGACGATTTGACGATCCTTGGCAGACCACTGAAAGCGAAGGCTCTTGGACCTGATGTTTAACTTGCCGCCAAACATTCTATCATTGTCCAAACTGAACTCTCCATCAAAGCCATCCAAAGATGGAGTTAAGCTCAGCTCCATGTATGAATCCACAAAGTATCCTTGTCCAAGTTCAAACGACACTGAGTTGAATTTGGGAGCATATTTGAAGTGAATTGATCTATCTCCGTTCTCCGTGAAGGTGAATTCTATCAATTCAGTTTTGTCTTTGTATTCGCCCCCTATGATTACAATGGCTCGATGATCTTTTGTTTTCGTATACAGCTTACTGTTCATTCTGGAAAGGCCTTCGTTTGAAACAAATAGCTCAAGCACATTATGAAGACCCAGCTCGGCAGTTGCCTTCAGATCTAAGGAACTTGCTTCCCTCTCAAAGTCAACTTCAGATTCGAGACGCATTTCCTCGGAGAAAGCCACACCGAAACCAGCATCCAGCGCTGAAAGCGGCACAAAATCCTTCACGTAAAGCGAAAACTTTTTGAGAGGGGAATAATTTTCAATAAGGTCCGCTGTTTGAATATCATAAAGCAAAGAGAAGTTCTTATATGAGTGCATGAAGTACTCGAATTGGAAGCCAAGTTTATAGCCCCAATAATTTCCATAGAGCTTAAGCATTTTAGTGTCATCAAAATCAAAGCCAGTTTTCAATTCAAACCTCCGGCTTCGAACAAACGTTGTAGTGATTTCTGTATCAATGAGGAAACGTCGCAGATCGTAGGAAGATTTGATGTTAATGAGGTCATCTCCATAACGAATGAGACCCTTGATTCCATTTTGAACTATATCATTGATGCTTATGGTGAAGTCAAGCTCTGCATCTTTTAGTTGAACAACTCTGCTTTTTAAAGTGGCCTGAATATGGATTTGATTTGTTTGAATTCCTTCATAAGAGATGACTGCTCTTGCTGTTTGAAAGTCTGGCCCATTTAGGTTGACGGACATGGATCCATTGGAGTAATTAAACTCCACGTCGTAGATCCCCGCAGCAGAGTTGATGACGAGATGTGCTGACTCCGATCTGAGGGAGTGGTTTCCATGAATAAACTCGTAGTTACGGAAAGGCGAGACGGCCTCAAAATTAAAATCCCTATCAGTGATATTGAAAACTTTCAGAGCAAGCTCAGGGAAGTTTTCAAAGTTTGTTTGTACTCTGAAAGCCACCCAGTCGGGCTTGTAGCCTCGGGAAAGCTCAGACTTGATGTTAATTCCACCCAAACTAAGGGATCCACTGCCAACCAAGGTCTTTAGGGACCATTTTGTGTCTATATGATAGTCATTTAGTCGTACGGTGAGAAAAGAACTGAGATTCACGGAAAATATGTAGTTTCCAAGAGTACCAGACTTAAACTGAAAGTTGAGTTGTCTTTGAAGATCTAGATTTTAGGAGTCTTCAGCCAAATTTCATGCGTCTCCCCAGCGCTCTCAAGCGCCACATTCACAGATAGGTCACGTTTGCTCTCCTTAGCTTTGATGGAAAGAGACGTAGTAGAAAACTGATAGTTTGAGTTTGCATATTTTGAATGGAAGTTCCAGGAGCTCTCTAGGCCCTGAGTCTTTTTGTGGGCACTCATGGATATGGAAAGGGGTCCATAGGACAGCTGTCCGGATAGTTCATCGTTGTAGTTTATACTCACTGTGACGTGTCCGTGCTGAAGATAGGGGCTCTCGAGGCTGATAACACCCGAAGATGATGGTGACAAGGAATAAGAGACTTTATGAATTCCACTCCCCGTCATGAGAACTAAAATTCCACTTGAGAGCCATTCCTTGTTGCTTCTCTGAAGCTCGATTCCAAAGAGATCTCGCTTACGACGACGTCCCTCTAGTGAAGGCTCCGTTACAAATATCTCAAATGTCCCCTTGGGGCGAAGGTTCATTTGCCAGCGGAGTTGACGGTTAAAATTAATTTCCTTGGCTTTGATGGAAAACGATCCTTTTAGAAGTCGATCAACAAGGGAAGCATCAATTGAGAGTGTGCCGTCCTTGGATGTGTGAAGATAAAAGTTTATTCCATCTACTGGATCATATTTCATATTGACTTTGATACTCTCAGAGCCTCCGTAGTAGACTATCGTTGAGGGAGTGGACATCAATTCGAAGAGGACGCTAAAAGCTGCTCCGCCATTAGGATCGTATTTTAACTCAAATTTGTTGTCATGTATATGACCACTAAGGATACCATTATCCAACTTCCCTCCAAATGGAAGTTGAACGTTCAAGCTGTGTGCGATTATGATAGAGAGCTGACCGCTTAGAGCACTTTTGTCTTTTAGAGTGTACTTCAAGGAGGCTTCGTTGGATTCACCGCCTTCACCGAAGGAAAAGTGGAGCTCAAAGTCTTGGATCTGTGGTTTCACGCGAAGAGCAAAGCTATGACTCTCGCCCAATGCGGGTATATTCACTTTCACCGATGCTCCAAAGGCATCCTCCATTAAAAATGATCCACTCACGTCAAAGAGAAGCTCTTTCATCAAGGCCTTTGATTCGAAGGTGTACGACTTTTTGGCTTCCTTTTGACCTATTTTAAGAGCAAGTTCCATAGGACCCTGAGCACTTGATGTTTTTAGCTCACCTTCAAAGTATCTGTCCCGGATTTCATAGTGCAATTCCGTTTGAACCGTCTCAGAAAAAGAAGACTCCAGCTTTGTTTCGAAAGAATATCCAAATTCCACTTTTTGTAAGTGTAAATGTAGATCTGCAAAAACTTCTTCATTTGGAGACTTCAATTCAAGAGTTAGCTTTGTGTTTTCATCCAGAAGCAGGCTAGAGCTTAGTACATACTTTTCCTTTCCGGCAAGAAATTCTCCTTCAAATTTCTTTTCGTTTCCATCACTTGGAAGAAGTTTCAAGTCCACCTCAACGTTTTCAAAGCCCTGAATGGGGAGGTGAATCTCAACTTCCACATGCTCCTCGTCCTCCAATTCCATTTTCAATTTCATTTCTTTGCCGACCGCGCCCGCTTCTAGGTGTAGAGTCTTTTCATCATCCGTCATCTCAACCTCAAATTCCACATGAATGGCTCTTTCCATATGCGTATGAACCTCAAAGTCAAAGCAACGTCGGGGAGATTGAAGTTAATGTGAGAGCCAACTTTGATCTCATTTTCTCCGGTTCCGATGCGTGTGTGAAGCTCGGCCTTTGATGGATCTTCAAGTACAAGCTCAAACTCGTTGGATTCAAATCCAACAAAAGGGGTTCGCACATGGAAAAGGAACTGCTTCATATTTTTGATATCAGAATCAATGGCGTATTCAATTTCGTTGACAATAAGTTTCATGTCCGTCTTCCAGGTCCCTTCTTCATCGCGGCTACTTTTCCCGTGAAGAACAAGTTTTTTCAATGGAGTGATGCTGGACTCCAGTGCAAAGTCCATGTCAATGTCATTTAAGCTAAGGCTCTTGATAGCTCCTTTCATTTTCATGTTTCCTTTTGCTCCTTCAATTAAGACTTTTAGAGTCTTTTGGTCCTTGTTCAGGGCTATCTTCAGGGTGTGCTCTCCACCGGACAACTGGCTGCTCTCAAACTTTCCTTCAACTGCGAGCAAATTTGCATTGTTCTTGATCTTTATTCTTGAGTTGATGAAAGGCTTTCTTGAGATGAGAATGGATGTTGTACTCTCTGAGCGTTGAATTTCTAGATTGAAAGTATTCTCCTTAGAAGGAGAGGAGAGGCGGATTTGAAAGTGATCCCATGCAGTGAGCTTCACGGATCCTGTTCCAAAATTCTTTCCGTTTACCTTTAAGGACCCTTCATATTCTTTATCTCCTTGCAGAGTGAGCTTTGAATTTAACTCCAAGTGTTGAAAGGAAGAAAATTGAGGAGGAAGATCGAAGGTGGTCTTCATAGCCATTGCCTCTTGATTGGAGCTAGGTAGACTTTCATGCTTAAGATCAAATACTGGTTTCTCTCTAATGGTAATCTCATATTTCAAACTTTTGAAGCCTTCCCGTTTCCCTTTGAAGACAAAAATACTTTCATCATTTTTGGAAGCTTTGAAAAAGAATTCAGATTTATTTAAATCAATCTGAAAGTTGGCATCCAAGCTGTATCGAGATTTGTTAAAGTGAAAGTCAAAGTCTGTGTAATAGATTGGTGAGTTCTCCGGAGACTCTCGTACGATGACCTGGCCATTGAAATCAATGAGTGGAAGAGTTGAGCCGTCTAGGATGTCAATCACGAGGTTTAGCCCCTTTTTCTCATCGTTAGAATTGAGAAGAAGGCGAAGATGTTGAGTGGTTAAAATAGGCGAGTGCAAAAGAAAATCAAAAGAAATCTTTGAGTTCTCTAAAAACACAAATTCCAGTATAAGTCTCCATTCACTGTCATATTTACCTTCCATGTGAATCACACCCTCTGCTGGATTATATTCAAAGTCTAACTCAGCCTTTATATCTCCATCTACACTCACAGTCAAATGATTTTCCTCTGTCTTAACAAACTTGACATCCAAACTTTGATTAATGTATTCCCCAGCTTTCACTTTGAAACTTAAGGAATTCCATGGCCGGGCTTCAATGTGAAATAATCCATTTAGTTCATTCGATTCCAGATCTACTTTAAGAGAATAAAGCGCCGATGGATCTTCATTATTCTTAATTTCCCAGGCTGTATTCACAACATACTTTTTTTTCGTTTGGAAGGACCACTTGAACCCTGGCTTCCTTATCTTTCATGACATAGGCTCCCTTTGCATCTTGGCCTAGTACTTTAAGCTGTATGTCCCCAGTCTTGGAGTTTAAAGTGACCTTTCCCTCCAACAATTTACCATCCGTGTAAAAAGGCCTTGCTAGGCAGTCTAGACTCAGGGTCTTTTTGGAATCCAATCCTATCTGGATGTTAAACTCCTCCACGTCGTTTTGAACAGCTTCATAGATAAAGGAATAACTGTCGGCAAATTGATATCAATCTTCTCAGTGAATTGATTGGAACTTCCTCTAAAGTCGTAATTCACCTTTCCATTATAGTGAAAATGACCAGACACGTAGCTTGCTTCAATATCAGTGTCAAGAATCGTAGTTCCCTTATGATGCATAACTCCCTTTAGACTAACAAGACCCTTTTGAGGGAAAAACATGGCATTTATATTAGAGGAAAAAACATCTCCGAGGCGGGTATCAAGTTTTATCTTATTATCATGATAAACAGAGTCAAAGACAAAGTCAATATTGTCCTTGATATTCTTGGCATAAATATTGATACCCAAATTATCGAAGGGAGCTTGGATATCATAGGCGACTCCAAGACCAATTATCACGTTATCCACTTCAGAGGAAAAGGAAAACTTACCCCCGGAAGCTTCATCCGCCATGTGGGAAAATTCGACATTTTTGAGGTAGTAAAAGGGTGTTTCCACTGAAGCCTTCATGTTTCTATCGTTTCCAACCATATATGACCCTCTATAATTAAGAGCTGGAGAATCTAAAGCTAGTGCAAAGTCTCTTAAATTTTGCTTGCTTAATTTTATCAAATCTTGATCCTTAGAATGAACACCAAAAGAGGATATTCCATTGCCATCCTCTCTAGAGAAAAATGTGATAGACTCTAAAGGTAAATGAGGACTTTCCATGGTTAGTTCTCCCGTGTAGTCTGGAGATAAGGAGTAGATAAGTTTGTGAACGCCAGAGTTTGTTGTGAAAGAAGCCATTCCAGTTCTCAAGTCCTGGTTGTCCCAGGAAAATGCGGTTTCCCTTTTTCCTCGATTCAGTTTAAGTTTTCCACTCTCATTTTGAAGCACTATATTAACAGCATCTTTGTTATTAAAGAAAGTGAACTCCAATTTTCCTTTGGGCTTTAAGTCAGCATGGAAGGAAAGGGATTTCTTGTAGCTGGATGGGTAATGCTCAAATGCAAGTTTCCCACGAGCCACTTTATTATCGTAGAAAATGAAGCTTGTGAAATCTCCCAGAGCATTTGAGCTTGCGGAAAGCTCAGCCCCAAGGTTTTCATCGAAAACAAAGTTAAATTCCCCATCAGGTGAGTTTGAAGAGATTGCTTTGGGTACTTTAAGGAATGAATGGACGGAGATGTATATTTTGGATCTTGGCCTTGGATTGGAATGGGTGGAGGGTACATTGGACGAACATGGTGGGCTGGAATGAAATTCATAATTTTGTCATTGTTAATAATCAAAATCGATTTCAAGTCAAAGGCTCCATTTTTTGGTGTCTCAAATGTGAATCCAAGTTCATTTCGTACACCTTCGTAATCCAATGCAAATGTAGCCTGTGTCCGTGTTCTTTTATCTACAATAACAAAGTCAAGTTCAAAACCTTTGAAGAGACTCGGAATGACGACTTTGGAGATCAATTGAAGATTACCCTCAAACTTGAAAGCAAAGGAAACATCGAAATAGGTTTGGGCACCCATTGCTTTTGCTTCAGCAACAAACACTTTATCACTGTCTATTCCAAGCTTGTAGTTGAGTTTAACTGAAGGGTTTGAGAGTTCAAGGTGTCCTTCTACATATTGATCGGTGATTTTATAGTGAATTTTACCTTTTGCTGGTTTGAGCAAAGATGAAGCTAGGGAGTAGTCTAAATCCAATTCGCGTGATAGACCTTGATGTTTAACATCAATGGTCAAGTCTACAAAGTCATTTCCGCCCACAGACTTGAGCTTGATATCCAATTTGGCCATTTTTGGTTGAAGCTTCAGCATTTTAGTTGTAACGATGTATTGTTTATCCCCTGTCGTGAACTTCCCTTCAAATTCTTTGTTTTTCTCAGTCTTGGATAATAGCTTCATACTCATTTCCAGGTTTTCGAAGCCTTCCATTGGTAAATGCATCTCAACTTCGAGGTGTTCCTCATCTTCAAATTCAACTCTGATCTTAACTTCTTTGCCGACAGCTCCACCCTCAAAGTGAAAGAACTTTTCCGTGGCACCATTTTCGATTTCCATTTCAACATGGATGGCCTTCTCAGCATGTGTATATACGTCAAGATCGAAGGCTATGCGTGGCAATTTGAAGGAAAAGTGGGAGCCAATTTTGATTTCATGTTCGTCTTCCCCGATCCTCGTGTGCATCTCTGCGCCCTTATCATTGAAGAGAATCTCAAATTCGCTATGTTTGTATCCGATGTAAGGTGTGTCTAAGCTCATAATCAATTTCTTGTTTTGGATATGCTCTGCTGCAAAGGAAAGCTTTGACTTATTTATACTTCCTTTAATGGAGGCTTTCGTCGAGGAGCCCTGAAGGAGTTCTCCCTGGATTGCAACCGCTTTCAAGTTATTCATACTAGATTCCATTGCGAAGCTGAGGCTCTTCTTCTCATTCGTAAGCTTGAGATCTCCCTTGGCCTTAACGAATTCCTCCCCTCCGCCAATAAAAGCCTTCAAGGACTTATTCTCCAAGTCAATCTGGATTTTTGCGTTGTGCTCCTTCTGTTTCCAAAGCTTATTCTCGGATTTGGCTTCAATAAAAAGAGTGTTCTTCTTATATGAGGCCTTGGCAACGAGTTTTACCATGGTTCCAATTTGGATATTGATTTTCGAATTAGCTTCAATTTTGATTAGAATGTCGTTGAGGTTGAAGAGGATGGAAGATGCGAAAAATGTGGTTTCGCTGCCAGTTCTTTCTAGTCTTACTTTGAAATACTCGGTATTATCTAAGGATACAAGTAGTTCGAGCTTTCCATGAAAGTTAGGAGTCTTGAAATCATCAGATAGCTGGAGCAGCATATTCAGTTCCTTAAAGTTGAGGTAGGGTGAGTTGGGCACTTCTAACTTCCCTTTGAATACACCTTTCTTACCTTCAAGCTTAAAATGTGACACTTTCTTTCCTTTGGCCTGCAAATCATATTCCATGTTTGAAAATCCACTTCGCTTGCCCTTGAAAACAAACTCCTCAATTCCATTTCGCTTGCCCTGGAGGAATACGTCAGACTCTGTTGTTTTTATTCTAACATCAGAACGGAACTCAAGATTTTGGTCCATGATTTTAGAATCCATTGACAATCCATACTTGTCACTTCCACGCTGATGCTTGAATTCACCTTGGAGATGTATTGGCTTAAATGTTTTATCTAAAATGTCCAAGTCAAGAATTCCAGAGTATTTTTCGTTGTCTCTCTTCAAAGAAATGTCTGCTTTTTGATCAGCGAATTGGGTTTTGAATTCAAAGATGTTAGCATTCATTTTCGTTGAAAAGGACCCAGAGAAAATACCCTTTGCAGTGCATTTTCCTTCAGCTGCCCACTCCCCGTTGGTATGCTTGGAAGAAAACTTGAGATTCAAGTTCATATTTCCCTCGAGAATGATATCTATTTTGTTGTTGTTTGGCTCTCTAACAAGATTTGCGTCGATTTTTTGACTAAGAAGGGTTTTAGAGGGGGATTTGACGAGTAATGAAGCCTTCAAATGCTTTCGTACATCGGCATCAACTAAGAAATCTACTTGAAAGTCTGATTTGATTGAGAACTGGTATTCATGGCGTGCCCAGTCTCCAGCATGATCCCATTCCAGTTTCAAGTCCATGGCTTGTCTTCCAGGTATGTCGAAATGCACAGAGAGAGCTTTTTCGCTTAGAGTATATTTTCCTTTGCTTTCCTTCCCGAAGACTTTCATGAGGAAATTTCCCTCCTTTGTGGCAAATGTCACATCTCCTTCAATGATTTTGTCGGGCTTGAATTCCTTGATGAACCAGTCTAGTTTCAGATGGCCACCTCCGTTCGCTTTGGGAATCTAAAGAGAATGGATGTTGATAATGTCCTCTGCTTTTTCCTTGTGTACCAAGTCAATTGAATATTTGCCATTCTAAGTCAAGCTTGAGTTGATCTAGAGAAATGTTTTTTGAATCCGGGAAAGTCGAATGCATATTTGTTCATACGCCAGAGCTTGTTGTGAAAGAAGCCATTCCAGTTCTCAGTCCTGGTTGTCCCAGGAAAATGCGGTTTCCCTTTGTTCCTCGATTCAGTTTAAGTTTTCCACTCTCTTCCGAAGTCGTATTAACAGCATAAGCACTTTGTAAAGAAAGTAGGACTCCAATTTTCCTTTGGGCTTTAAGTCAGCATGGAAGGAAAGGGATTTCTTGTAGCTGGATGGGTAATGCTCAAACGCAAGTTTCCCACGAGCCACTTTATTATCGTAGAAAATGAAGCTTGTGAAATCTCCCAGAGCATTTGAGCTTGCGGAAAGCTCAGCCCCAAGGTTTTCATCGAAAACAAAGTTAAATTCCCCATCAGGTGAGTTTGAAGAGATTGCTTTGGGTACTTTAAGGAATGAATGGACGGAGATGTATATTTTGGATCTTGTCCCTTGGATTGGAAGGTGAGAGATACATTGGGCCAACATGGTGGGCTGTGAAATTCATAATTTTGTCATTGTTAATAATCAAAATCGATTTCAAGTCAAAGGCTCCATTTTTTGGTGTCTCAAATGTGAATCCAAGTTCATTTCGTACACCTTCGTAATCCAATGCAAATGTAGCCTGTGTCCGTGTTCTTTTATCTACAATAACAAAGTCAAGTTCAAAACCTTTGAAGAGACTCGGAATGACGACTTTGGAGATCAATTGAAGATTACCCTCAAACTTGAAAGCAAAGGAAACATCGAAATAGGTTTGGGCACCCATTGCTTTTGCTTCAGCAACAAACACTTTATCACTGTCTATTCCAAGCTTGTAGTTGAGTTTAACTGAAGGGTTTGAGAGTTCAAGGTGTCCTTCTACATATTGATCGGTGATTTTATAGTGAATTTTACCTTTTGCTGGTTTGAGCAAAGATGAAGCTAGGGAGTAGTCTAAATCCAATTCGCGTGATAGACCTTGATGTTTAACATCAATGGTCAAGTCTACAAAGTCATTTCCGCCCACAGACTTGAGCTTGATATCCAATTTGGCCATTTTTGGTTGAAGCTTCAGCATTTTAGTTGTAACGATGTATTGTTTATCCCCTGTCGTGAACTTCCCTTCAAATTCTTTGTTTTTCTCAGTCTTGGATAATAGCTTCATACTCATTTCCAGGTTTTCGAAGCCTTCCATTGGTAAATGCATCTCAACTTCGAGGTGTTCCTCATCTTCAAATTCAACTCTGATCTTAACTTCTTTGCCGACAGCTCCACCCTCAAAGTGAAAGAACTTTTCCGTGGCACCATTTTCGATTTCCATTTCAACATGGATGGCCTTCTCAGCATGTGTATATACGTCAAGATCGAAGGCTATGCGTGGCAATTTGAAGGAAAAGTGGGAGCCAATTTTGATTTCATGTTCGTCTTCCCCGATCCTCGTGTGCATCTCTGCGCCCTTATCATTGAAGAGAATCTCAAATTCGCTATGTTTGTATCCGATGTAAGGTGTGTCTAAGCTCATAATCAATTTCTTGTTTTGGATATGCTCTGCTGCAAAGGAAAGCTTTGACTTATTTATACTTCCTTTAATGGAGGCTTTCGTCGAGGAGCCCTGAAGGAGTTCTCCCTGGATTGCAACCGCTTTCAAGTTATTCATACTAGATTCCATTGCGAAGCTGAGGCTCTTCTTCTCATTCGTAAGCTTGAGATCTCCCTTGGCCTTAACGAATTCCTCCCCTCCGCCAATAAAAGCCTTCAAGGACTTATTCTCCAAGTCAATCTGGATTTTTGCGTTGTGCTCCTTCTGTTTCCAAAGCTTATTCTCGGATTTGGCTTCAATAAAAAGAGTGTTCTTCTTATATGAGGCCTTGGCAACGAGTTTTACCATGGTTCCAATTTGGATATTGATTTTCGAATTAGCTTCAATTTTGATTAGAATGTCGTTGAGGTTGAAGAGGATGGAAGATGCGAAAAATGTGGTTTCGCTGCCAGTTCTTTCTAGTCTTACTTTGAAATACTCGGTATTATCTAAGGATACAAGTAGTTCGAGCTTTCCATGAAAGTTAGGAGTCTTGAAATCATCAGATAGCTGGAGCAGCATATTCAGTTCCTTAAAGTTGAGGTAGGGTGAGTTGGGCACTTCTAACTTCCCTTTGAATACACCTTTCTTACCTTCAAGCTTAAAATGTGACACTTTCTTTCCTTTGGCCTGCAAATCATATTCCATGTTTGAAAATCCACTTCGCTTGCCCTTGAAAACAAACTCCTCAATTCCATTTCGCTTGCCCTGGAGGAATACGTCAGACTCTGTTGTTTTTATTCTAACATCAGAACGGAACTCAAGATTTTGGTCCATGATTTTAGAATCCATTGACAATCCATACTTGTCACTTCCACGCTGATGCTTGAATTCACCTTGGAGATGTATTGGCTTAAATGTTTTATCTAAAATGTCCAAGTCAAGAATTCCAGAGTATTTTTCGTTGTCTCTCTTCAAAGAAATGTCTGCTTTTTGATCAGCGAATTGGGTTTTGAATTCAAAGATGTTAGCATTCATTTTCGTTGAAAAGGACCCAGAGAAAATACCCTTTGCAGTGCATTTTCCTTCAGCTGCCCACTCCCCGTTGGTATGCTTGGAAGAAAACTTGAGATTCAAGTTCATATTTCCCTCGAGAATGATATCTATTTTGTTGTTGTTTGGCTCTCTAACAAGATTTGCGTCGATTTTTTGACTAAGAAGGGTTTTAGAGGGGGATTTGACGAGTAATGAAGCCTTCAAATGCTTTCGTACATCGGCATCAACTAAGAAATCTACTTGAAAGTCTGATTTGATTGAGAACTGGTATTCATGGCGTGCCCAGTCTCCAGCATGATCCCATTCCAGTTTCAAGTCCATGGCTTGTCTTCCAGGTATGTCGAAATGCACAGAGAGAGCTTTTTCGCTTAGAGTATATTTTCCTTTGCTTTCCTTCCCGAAGACTTTCATGAGGAAATTTCCCTCCTTTGTGGCAAATGTCACATCTCCTTCAATGATTTTGTCGGGCTTGAATTCCTTGATGAACCAGTCTAGTTTCAGATGGCCACCTCCGTTCGCTTTGGGTTCGAAGAGAGAATGGATGTTGATAATGTCCTCTGCTTTTTCCTTGTGTACCAAGTCAATTGAATATTTGCCATTTAAGTCAAGCTTGAGTTGATTAGAGAGCTGTTTTTTGAATCCGGGAAAGTCGAATGCATATTTGCCTTCATAGGCCAGGCTTGCCTCACCAGGGAATTCCAATTGAGCATGCATATCAATGACCTGGGTAGCTTTGTTGCGTGCCGATACCTTCAAAACTCTGAGGTCTCTTCCGAGGTCGTGTTCACCGAGAATATCCACTTTGTAAACATCTCCATAGGAGGAAGAAAGTGCTACCTTATGAGGATTCACATCCAAATCGAAGGAAAAGAGGGATTGCCCTTGTCTATAGTCTCCAAAGAGTAAGTATACTTGGATCATGGATTCTGGGTTCGTTAGGTCAAAGGATGCGCCAAATCCAAAGTCTACTTGATTTCCCTTGGACTCGAAGGAAAACTTCTTTTGAACAGGACCGTCGGACATGTATTCCGCTTGCATGGTTTCAAGACCTTCAAATGGTGTACTCAGAGATACCTTTAAGTTGTTGTCCTCATCAACATTGTAGGATCCACCCAGTGATCGTTTGGATCGAGAAGAGAGGAAAGGACTTGATACGAAGAGAGAGTAGTCGTCATCGTTAGATACTGAGACGGAGTGAACATCTCCAGAGGAGTCTGTAAAAGCCATCATTCCACCTTCGAGATCCATGCTATATGTTCCGTAATCTTGATTTGAAATGAATCCTCGGACATTTCCATTTTTCATCGAACTGAATCCAACAATTGGCCCATCCTCATTACTCACACTAAGCACCAGCTCACCTTTTTTAACAAGGTCCATAGACATTGAAATTACAGTATGAGGAATGTTTGCACTTTTCACATGGAATTCCATATTAAGTTCCTCGGCATTTGAGATGGAATAGTTACCTTGGAGCTGTATAAATGGGTTCAAGTCCAATTCGATGCTCATGGACTTGGGTGGACTGGCTTCAAAGCGAAGAGCGTATTTTTCGAGGCCCAGATGTCTTAAATCGAAATCCGCTACTACACTCAAGATCCCTGAAGCCATACTCAAATGGACTTGCTGATTGTCCCATACTTTTGCGTGAAGCTCATGATCAGAGATTTTGAAGGAAAAGGGAATGTCAACCTCTGGAGTAGGCAAGAGTGGTGATGCAAGTCCAAACTTTCCGTTCACTTCTCTTGAGTTGGGATGTTTGAAGGAAAACTTGAGAGAGTGGTTTTGATTGAAAACCTTAGCTTCAATGGATATGTCAACATGACTGGCTTTTAAAGATAGGCTTTCAAGCTGGAATGCAATTTCTTTGCCCCAATGGTCAAACAATGGAGAAATAACATGCCCCTTGAGTTTGATCGCCCCATTAGATATGTGAGAGTTCACACTGCCATTAAAGATGTTCTTTTGGGCTGCTGTCGTGACCTTCATATTGGCTTCAAAGCCTTGAGACAATGACTTTAATTTGATGTGAAGAGAGCCCATTTCATTTTTTAAGTCACTTACAAAGCCAGTGGGCCCTTCTTTCTTGATATCGATTTCTCCAAATCTTTCCCCAAGCCAATTTCCGGAAGAGGAATAAGAGACATGGATTTTCTCATTGCCGTATTTCCATGATGCACTCAGGCTGTTACTATCTCCAAACTCAATTTTGAAGTTTCCAGCATTATCTGAAACAGCACCGGTTCCCTTGACTTTCATCACTTCATTTCCATTTCCATCTTTGACGTGACCATCAAACTCCAGGGACTTGCTGTCCTTCAGGGATATCTTTAGGTCAATCCCTTGGCCCAAAAGCCTTCCTTTGCACTCAAGAAGTCCGGCATTTCTCTGAAGTTGTCCCGTGAGAGACACATCCACTAGGTTTCCAAAGAGGATTTTGGCGTTAATGTTTCCTTCCTTCCTTGCAAACTTGATATCCAGCTTCTCAAAATTAACCAAGGGGGTTCCCACGTTGAGAATGAATTTCTTGAAATCTTCATTGGCATACTTTAAGGAATACTCCCTGTCATTTCGCTTTATTTTCATTGTAAACGTTCCTTCTCCTGATAAAAGACCAATCTCTACTTTCTTGGCCAAATCGAATGTTGTTGCGATGTGAGCTACGAATTTAAAGTTCTTGGATGATAGGTCAGATAGTTGATGGCTATATTTGATATGGTGAGAATCAAAAACGAGGTCCAATTTAAAGTCCTTGTAGCTATCCAATTTCAATTTGCCATTCGTGGATTTCATCAGGGCCGTAAATTGTTGTAGGAATTTGAATTCTAAGAAATGGACGTCGCCCTTGCTCTTGACCTGACCGTGGAACTCTAGCTGCCCGGGGTACTCAATATCGATGCTTGAGGATTTTTTATTAAAGTGAATTTTGAAATCCTTAGGTAAGAAGGATGAAGAAAGAAGAATGGAGAGTTCTGTCTCGGTGTACTTAATACTAATCACGATATTGTCACTATCGATGGTGAGCTTATTATTGATGCTCTTGAAATCCTTAGAATACTTGAGACTATTTTTGATGCTATAGATTCCGAGAATGTCCATGTTTGCATCAAACATTGTGAATTTATTACCACTGTCTGATTTCGTCATTGAAATATCCACTGATTCACCCATTAAGAAAACCTTAATCTCCATGAAGTCGAAAAAACCTTTGCTACTTGCTGAAAGCTCCACGAGTTTTTGGTTCTCAAAGGATACTTTCAAAAATAGCTTTGGAGCCGAGGTGTTCCAGTTGATCTCTCCTCTGAGCTCTGATTCCTGTCCGTCTAAGCCTGCCTGAGCGGAGAGCTGAGCAGAATCTTGTTTGATGGCATAGTTTGCTTTCCCAAAGACATTGAAGCGTTTTTTGTTATCCTTGGATGAGGATGATTCAAAGAGTGCCTCCTTAGAATTAAGTTTTACGTTCAAGTTGTATTCGAATGAGTCATTACCTCCATAGCCAGACTCATCAAAATGAGCACTCATATCGATATTTGCCAGACTCAACAATGCTTTGACTGAAAGGAATTCTTGAGCTTGTTTTCCTACCAATGAGAAGGATATTTCATCTTGTCTGTTGTGAGATACATGTCCACTGAATTGAAATGAGTTCTTGATAAATTCAGCATTGAACTTGTTGGTTTTGGAATCACCTGTCTCACTGAATTCGTGAGTCAAATGGAATTCTTCCACGACTTCATCTTTGTACTTAACTGTCATGTCCATTTTCTTGAATGGATGCGTATCAAAGCTACCCTGTAGTCCATATTTTACTCCATCAGTTACACTATCAACTATGATTTCATTTTTGAGGGAACCGCCCTTTTTCCATGTAACTTTTGTCTTGGTATCAAGCTCCTTACTCATAAGGTAGCAAGTCATGTGTTCCTCATCGAATTCGCCTTCTACCTCTAAGAAGGCTCTGCCATCAAATTTACCGACTCCATGGATCTTATTGTCCTTCAATTCAAGTGTGACTCCAAAACTGTCTGCAGAGGAATCCGGCTTCAGGTAAACATCTCCCTTCCAAAAGATAAGGCTCTTGAAATCGAAATCAGCCGTAAACTTGCTGTCATCTGGACCACTCTCAGAGCTATACTGAAATCGGAAGGCTTTTTTGTCAAAGAAAGTGACCTTGTATTCGGTGATACTCTCCTTTTCTTCCACTTTCTTTGAGAACAAATTGGTTCTGTATACAAATTCTTCTCTGCTGTAAATTTCGTCTTTGTTCTTATAGTACAGCTCATTCCGTGAAAGCTCAACTGTATACTTATCATCTTTGTAGCTCAAAGTGGTGTCATGTTTCTTGGATCCATTGCCTAAGACATTATATTCGTGTTCTACAAGGAATTTTCGGATAGGAGTATTGATTTCCAAGGATCCCTTCTCTGCTAAATTAATTTTCAAGTGAAACTTAAGATCATTTTCCTTCTGACTAACAAAAGGAAGAGTCAGATGGCCAGCAAGATCCAGGGACTTCAAGGGGTCCCTCAGATCATACTTTGCTCCAAAGCCGAATAAAAGTTGTCCCTTGGACTCAAATCCAAACTGGAAGGGCCCTTCAGATCCCCTTTTAACACGCAGCGACATTTCGGAAAGGTCCTTGAATGGCGTTTTCAAATTATAGCTCTCAACTCCGTCTTCATCTAAAGAGGAATCAAGGCTGATTTCCCTCTTGGAGCGATTCTGTCCGAAGCTTAGGCCAATCGATCTTTTGGAATGTTTATGTTGATCATTGGAAAATAGCTTCAAGGATTGGAATGGCAAATACGGACTTTCCATGCTTACTTCTCCCGTGTAGTCTGGAGATAAGGAGTAGATAAGTTTGTGAACGCCAGAGTTTGTTGTGAAAGAAGCCATTCCAGTTCTCAAGTCCTGGTTGTCCCAGGAAAATGCGGTTTCCCTTTTTCCTCGGTTCAGTTTAAGTTTTCCACTCTCATTTTGAAGCACTATATTAACAGCATCTTTGTTATTAAAGAAAGTGAACTCCAATTTTCCTTTGGGCTTTAAGTCAGCATGGAAGGAAAGGGATTTCTTGTAGCTGGATGGGTAATGCTCAAACGCAAGTTTCCCACGAGCCACTTTATTATCGTAGAAAATGAAGCTTGTGAAATCTCCCAGAGCATTTGAGCTTGCAGAAAGCTCAGCCCCAAGGTTTTCATCGAAAACAAAGTTAAATTCCCCATCAGGTGAGTTTGAAGAGATTGCTTTGGGTACTTTAAGGAATGAATGGACGGAGATGTATATTTTGGGTCTTGTCCCTTGGTTGGAAGGTGAGAGATACATTGGGCCAACATGGTGGGCTGTGAAATTCATAATTTTGTCATTGTTAATAATCAAAATCGATTTCAAGTCAAAGGCTCCATTTTTTGGTGTCTCAAATGTGAATCCAAGTTCATTTCGTACACCTTCGTAATCCAATGCAAATGTAGCCTGTGTCCGTGTTCTTTTATCTACAATAACAAAGTCAAGTTCAAAACCTTTGAAGAGACTCGGAATGACGACTTTGGAGATCAATTGAAGATTACCCTCAAACTTGAAAGCAAAGGAAACATCGAAATAGGTTTGGGCACCCATTGCTTTTGCTTCAGCAACAAACACTTTATCACTGTCTATTCCAAGCTTGTAGTTGAGTTTAACTGAAGGGTTTGAGAGTTCAAGGTGTCCTTCTACATATTGATCGGTGATTTTATAGTGAATTTTACCTTTTGCTGGTTTGAGCAAAGATGAAGCTAGGGAGTAGTCTAAATCCAATTCGCGTGATAGACCTTGATGTTTAACATCAATGGTCAAGTCTACAAAGTCATTTCCGCCCACAGACTTGAGCTTGATATCCAATTTGGCCATTTTTGGTTGAAGCTTCAGCATTTTAGTTGTAACGATGTATTGTTTATCCCCTGTCGTGAACTTCCCTTCAAATTCTTTGTTTTTCTCAGTCTTGGATAATAGCTTCATACTCATTTCCAGGTTTTCGAAGCCTTCCATTGGTAAATGCATCTCAACTTCGAGGTGTTCCTCATCTTCAAATTCAACTCTGATCTTAACTTCTTTGCCGACAGCTCCACCCTCAAAGTGAAAGAACTTTTCCGTGGCACCATTTTCGATTTCCATTTCAACATGGATGGCCTTCTCAGCATGTGTATATACGTCAAGATCGAAGGCTATGCGTGGCAATTTGAAGGAAAAGTGGGAGCCAATTTTGATTTCATGTTCGTCTTCCCCGATCCTCGTGTGCATCTCTGCGCCCTTATCATTGAAGAGAATCTCAAATTCGCTATGTTTGTATCCGATGTAAGGTGTGTCTAAGCTCATAATCAATTTCTTGTTTTGGATATGCTCTGCTGCAAAGGAAAGCTTTGACTTATTTATACTTCCTTTAATGGAGGCTTTCGTCGAGGAGCCCTGAAGGAGTTCTCCCTGGATTGCAACCGCTTTCAAGTTATTCATACTAGATTCCATTGCGAAGCTGAGGCTCTTCTTCTCATTCGTAAGCTTGAGATCTCCCTTGGCCTTAACGAATTCCTCCCCTCCGCCAATAAAAGCCTTCAAGGACTTATTCTCCAAGTCAATCTGGATTTTTGCGTTGTGCTCCTTCTGTTTCCAAAGCTTATTCTCGGATTTGGCTTCAATAAAAAGAGTGTTCTTCTTATATGAGGCCTTGGCAACGAGTTTTACCATGGTTCCAATTTGGATATTGATTTTCGAATTAGCTTCAATTTTGATTAGAATGTCGTTGAGGTTGAAGAGGATGGAAGATGCGAAAAATGTGGTTTCGCTGCCAGTTCTTTCTAGTCTTACTTTGAAATACTCGGTATTATCTAAGGATACAAGTAGTTCGAGCTTTCCATGAAAGTTAGGAGTCTTGAAATCATCAGATAGCTGGAGCAGCATATTCAGTTCCTTAAAGTTGAGGTAGGGTGAGTTGGGCACTTCTAACTTCCCTTTGAATACACCTTTCTTACCTTCAAGCTTAAAATGTGACACTTTCTTTCCTTTGGCCTGCAAATCATATTCCATGTTTGAAAATCCACTTCGCTTGCCCTTGAAAACAAACTCCTCAATTCCATTTCGCTTGCCCTGGAGGAATACGTCAGACTCTGTTGTTTTTATTCTAACATCAGAACGGAACTCAAGATTTTGGTCCATGATTTTAGAATCCATTGACAATCCATACTTGTCACTTCCACGCTGATGCTTGAATTCACCTTGGAGATGTATTGGCTTAAATGTTTTATCTAAAATGTCCAAGTCAAGAATTCCAGAGTATTTTTCGTTGTCTCTCTTCAAAGAAATGTCTGCTTTTTGATCAGCGAATTGGGTTTTGAATTCAAAGATGTTAGCATTCATTTTCGTTGAAAAGGACCCAGAGAAAATACCCTTTGCAGTGCATTTTCCTTCAGCTGCCCACTCCCCGTTGGTATGCTTGGAAGAAAACTTGAGATTCAAGTTCATATTTCCCTCGAGAATGATATCTATTTTGTTGTTGTTTGGCTCTCTAACAAGATTTGCGTCGATTTTTTGACTAAGAAGGGTTTTAGAGGGGGATTTGACGAGTAATGAAGCCTTCAAATGCTTTCGTACATCGGCATCAACTAAGAAATCTACTTGAAAGTCTGATTTGATTGAGAACTGGTATTCATGGCGTGCCCAGTCTCCAGCATGATCCCATTCCAGTTTCAAGTCCATGGCTTGTCTTCCAGGTATGTCGAAATGCACAGAGAGAGCTTTTTCGCTTAGAGTATATTTTCCTTTGCTTTCCTTCCCGAAGACTTTCATGAGGAAATTTCCCTCCTTTGTGGCAAATGTCACATCTCCTTCAATGATTTTGTCGGGCTTGAATTCCTTGATGAACCAGTCTAGTTTCAGATGGCCACCTCCGTTCGCTTTGGGTTCGAAGAGAGAATGGATGTTGATAATGTCCTCTGCTTTTTCCTTGTGTACCAAGTCAATTGAATATTTGCCATTTAAGTCAAGCTTGAGTTGATTAGAGAGCTGTTTTTTGAATCCGGGAAAGTCGAATGCATATTTGCCTTCATAGGCCAGGCTTGCCTCACCAGGGAATTCCAATTGAGCATGCATATCAATGACCTGGGTAGCTTTGTTGCGTGCCGATACCTTCAAAACTCTGAGGTCTCTTCCGAGGTCGTGTTCACCGAGAATATCCACTTTGTAAACATCTCCATAGGAGGAAGAAAGTGCTACCTTATGAGGATTCACATCCAAATCGAAGGAAAAGAGGGATTGCCCTTGTCTATAGTCTCCAAAGAGTAAGTATACTTGGATCATGGATTCTGGGTTCGTTAGGTCAAAGGATGCGCCAAATCCAAAGTCTACTTGATTTCCCTTGGACTCGAAGGAAAACTTCTTTTGAACAGGACCGTCGGACATGTATTCCGCTTGCATGGTTTCAAGACCTTCAAATGGTGTACTCAGAGATACCTTTAAGTTGTTGTCCTCATCAACATTGTAGGATCCACCCAGTGATCGTTTGGATCGAGAAGAGAGGAAAGGACTTGATACGAAGAGAGAGTAGTCGTCATCGTTAGATACTGAGACGGAGTGAACATCGCCAGAGGAGTCTGTAAAAGCCATCATTCCACCTTCGAGATCCATGCTATATGTTCCGTAATCTTGATTTGAAATGAATCCTCGGACATTTCCATTTTTCATCGAACTGAATCCAACAATTGGCCCATCCTCATTACTCACACTAAGCACCAGCTCACCTTTTTTAACAAGGTCCATAGACATTGAAATTACAGTATGAGGAATGTTTGCACTTTTCACATGGAATTCCATATTAAGTTCCTCGGCATTTGAGATGGAATAGTTACCTTGGAGCTGTATAAATGGGTTCAAGTCCAATTCGATGCTCATGGACTTGGGTGGACTGGCTTCAAAGCGAAGAGCGTATTTTTCGAGGCCCAGATGTCTTAAATCGAAATCCGCTACTACACTCAAGATCCCTGAAGCCATACTCAAATGGACTTGCTGATTGTCCCATACTTTTGCGTGAAGCTCATGATCAGAGATTTTGAAGGAAAAGGGAATGTCAACCTCTGGAGTAGGCAAGAGTGGTGATGCAAGTCCAAACTTTCCGTTCACTTCTCTTGAGTTGGGATGTTTGAAGGAAAACTTGAGAGAGTGGTTTTGATTGAAAACCTTAGCTTCAATGGATATGTCAACATGACTGGCTTTTAAAGATAGGCTTTCAAGCTGGAATGCAATTTCTTTGCCCCAATGGTCAAACAATGGAGAAATAACATGCCCCTTGAGTTTGATCGCCCCATTAGATATGTGAGAGTTCACACTGCCATTAAAGATGTTCTTTTGGGCTGCTGTCGTGACCTTCATATTGGCTTCAAAGCCTTGAGACAATGACTTTAATTTGATGTGAAGAGAGCCCATTTCATTTTTTAAGTCACTTACAAAGCCAGTGGGCCCTTCTTTCTTGATATCGATTTCTCCAAATCTTTCCCCAAGCCAATTTCCGGAAGAGGAATAAGAGACATGGATTTTCTCATTGCCGTATTTCCATGATGCACTCAGGCTGTTACTATCTCCAAACTCAATTTTGAAGTTTCCAGCATTATCTGAAACAGCACCGGTTCCCTTGACTTTCATCACTTCATTTCCATTTCCATCTTTGACGTGACCATCAAACTCCAGGGACTTGCTGTCCTTCAGGGATATCTTTAGGTCAATCCCTTGGCCCAAAAGCCTTCCTTTGCACTCAAGAAGTCCGGCATTTCTCTGAAGTTGTCCCGTGAGAGACACATCCACTAGGTTTCCAAAGAGGATTTTGGCGTTAATGTTTCCTTCCTTCCTTGCAAACTTGATATCCAGCTTCTCAAAATTAACCAAGGGGGTTCCCACGTTGAGAATGAATTTCTTGAAATCTTCATTGGCATACTTTAAGGAATACTCCCTGTCATTTCGCTTTATTTTCATTGTAAACGTTCCTTCTCCTGATAAAAGACCAATCTCTACTTTCTTGGCCAAATCGAATGTTGTTGCGATGTGAGCTACGAATTTAAAGTTCTTGGATGATAGGTCAGATAGTTGATGGCTATATTTGATATGGTGAGAATCAAAAACGAGGTCCAATTTAAAGTCCTTGTAGCTATCCAATTTCAATTTGCCATTCGTGGATTTCATCAGGGCCGTAAATTGTTGTAGGAATTTGAATTCTAAGAAATGGACGTCGCCCTTGCTCTTGACCTGACCGTGGAACTCTAGCTGCCCGGGGTACTCAATATCGATGCTTGAGGATTTTTTATTAAAGTGAATTTTGAAATCCTTAGGTAAGAAGGATGAAGAAAGAAGAATGGAGAGTTCTGTCTCGGTGTACTTAATACTAATCACGATATTGTCACTATCGATGGTGAGCTTATTATTGATGCTCTTGAAATCCTTAGAATACTTGAGACTATTTTTGATGCTATAGATTCCGAGAATGTCCATGTTTGCATCAAACATTGTGAATTTATTACCACTGTCTGATTTCGTCATTGAAATATCCACTGATTCACCCATTAAGAAAACCTTAATCTCCATGAAGTCGAAAAAACCTTTGCTACTTGCTGAAAGCTCCACGAGTTTTTGGTTCTCAAAGGATACTTTCAAAAATAGCTTTGGAGCCGAGGTGTTCCAGTTGATCTCTCCTCTGAGCTCTGATTCCTGTCCGTCTAAGCCTGCCTGAGCGGAGAGCTGAGCAGAATCTTGTTTGATGGCATAGTTTGCTTTCCCAAAGACATTGAAGCGTTTTTTGTTATCCTTGGATGAGGATGATTCAAAGAGTGCCTCCTTAGAATTAAGTTTTACGTTCAAGTTGTATTCGAATGAGTCATTACCTCCATAGCCAGACTCATCAAAATGAGCACTCATATCGATATTTGCCAGACTCAACAATGCTTTGACTGAAAGGAATTCTTGAGCTTGTTTTCCTACCAATGAGAAGGATATTTCATCTTGTCTGTTGTGAGATACATGTCCACTGAATTGAAATGAGTTCTTGATAAATTCAGCATTGAACTTGTTGGTTTTGGAATCACCTGTCTCACTGAATTCGTGAGTCAAATGGAATTCTTCCACGACTTCATCTTTGTACTTAACTGTCATGTCCATTTTCTTGAATGGATGCGTATCAAAGCTACCCTGTAGTCCATATTTTACTCCATCAGTTACACTATCAACTATGATTTCATTTTTGAGGGAACCGCCCTTTTTCCATGTAACTTTTGTCTTGGTATCAAGCTCCTTACTCATAAGGTAGCAAGTCATGTGTTCCTCATCGAATTCGCCTTCTACCTCTAAGAAGGCTCTGTCATCCAATTTACCGACTCCATGGATCTTATTGTCCTTCAATTCAAGTGTGACTCCAAAACTGTCTTCAGAGGAATCCGGCTTCAGGTAAACATCTCCCTTCCAAAAGATAAGGCTCTTGAAATCGAAATCAACCGTAAACTTGCTGTCATCTGGACCACTCTCAGAGCTATACTGAAATCGGAAGGCTTTTTTGTCAAAGAAAGTGACCTTGTATTCGGTGATACTCTCCTTTTCTTCCACTTTCTTTGAGAACAAATTGGTTCTGTATACAAATTCTTCTCTGCTGTAAATTTCGTCTTTGTTCTTATAGTACAGCTCATTCCGTGAAAGCTCAACTGTATACTTATCATCTTTGTAGCTCAAAGTGGTGTCATGTTTCTTGGATCCATTGCCTAAGACATTATATTCGTGTTCTACAAGGAATTTTCGGATAGGAGTATTGATTTCCAAGGATCCCTTCTCTGCTAAATTAATTTTCAAGTGAAACTTAAGATCATTTTCCTTCTGACTAACAAAAGGAAGAGTCAGATGGCCAGCAAGATCCAGGGACTTCAAGGGGTCCCTCAGATCATACTTTGCTCCAAAGCCGAATAAAAGTTGTCCCTTGGACTCAAATCCAAACTGGAAGGGCCCTTCAGATCCCCTTTTAACACGCAGCGACATTTCGGAAAGGTCCTTGAATGGCGTTTTCAAATTATAGCTCTCAACTCCGTCTTCATCTAAAGAGGAATCAAGGCTGATTTCCCTCTTGGAGCGATTCTGTCCGAAGCTTATTCCCATTGATTTACCAATCGAAGTTGTTCCGGTTTTTCCTATTAAACTCATCTTTTCATAGTTTTGGAATGGTGTTTCCATGATAATTTCAAAAGATTTTTTCTCAATGTCGACATTAACTGAGAGGGATATATTATCATTATTTTGACTTAGGACAGATGACATAGAGTACACGTTGATCCTTGTTCTCATGTCCCAATGTACATCTAGTTTCAAAGGGGAATCCAAATATTCAATATCCAAATTGGATGTGAATGCAAATGCATTTAAATTGTAACCGTCTTGTTCCTTGAATATGACGTCCCAATTGAACCAGTTTTCTCTGTTTTTTAGTCCTTTGATTTTGTAAACATTCAGTCCATTTGTCTTTTGTATACTGTCCTTTAAAATAATTTTTTCATAACCTGAGAAGGATGTGGTAAGAAAAACAGTCGGAAGGAGGTCATCAAATTTTACTTTAATATCGAGCTCATCCTCTACTTCGCCCTTTCGATTAATAGAGAGTCGAGCAGTTGGATATGCAGTGATTTCATATGATCCTTTCATTTCAACCGAATTCCAACCTGGGAAACTGCTCTCTATTAGCGCTTGGCCCTTGAATGAATCGTCCCCAAGCGTAAATTTAATTTTGGTGTCCAAATACGAATCCTCTTGTGCAGTAACTCTATAGCGTAGTAAATTTTGGTTGTCATCTTCCCCACTCATATCGTAAGATAGAATATTCTTTACGTTTTGTCCCCTTCTCTTCCAATCTAGAGTGGCGTCCCCCTTGAAAGCCTTCCTTAAATCCATGCTAAGGAACCTCCAGTGTTTTTATTCTCGAGGAACATGTCCAGCTGAAGGAATTTCAGGGTGATTGAATTGAGTTCCAATGAATAGAAATCTAGGAAGAAGCTACTGAAACGAATATTAGACTCTTCAATCTTTCCACGAAAAGCGAAAAGGGGCTTATTTCCATTGACTTCCAAATTCAGGTCGTACATATTTTGGATATCATAAGAAGATTTTAGCTCATGGAAGCCTAGACCAAAATATGGTAGATCTGATTCTATATTTAAAAATCCTGAAGTCATTTCCTTGAAGTTGTAGGATGCATTTAGGGAAATGTGATTTTTGAATCCATATAGACTTGCACCCAGGTTCGATCCGCTATGATCAAACTGGAATCGGTAAATCTCCTCTTGGGGTAAACGGAATTCAATATCAAACTTGTTTGGTCTGGTAATAAACCTTGCTGAATATGTACCAATTCCACTTACTTCAGCATCAGCTTCAATTTCATTGGCATCGTTAGTTTTTACTCTCAAACTTGAGATCCTCCCAAACGTACTCTTGATATTTAAGTCCAAGTTGTTTATTTGGTAACTGAAGTCCAATTTCTGTCCATTGAATTCAGCATTTAGCTTATAGTTATTGATATCAGGCATATTAAATGCAATACTTGATCTTGTTGGGAATATTTGGAAGTTGGATTCTAGAAGCAAACTTGCCTCCTTACGTTCAGGGAGAATCTCCCAGTCACTCAATAACTTGAGCATTGGTTCATCTCCATATTGAATGCTAACATTGATGGATTTATTTGAATCAAGAGACCCCTTTACGTCCCACAAGTTCTGGTCTTCTCCATCTTTAGGGTTAGAGATACTTCTTTCAAGTCTTTAGACAGTTCTCCCTTTGCTTCAAAAATTACAGACTCTTTGTTCTTCAAAATCGAGCTCCATTTGCGGTATCCAGACATCATCTCAATATCTAGACGCCTTTGTTTATCCTTTGCTCTAACCAAAGCAGTGAGCTGGTTCTTTTGTGCGATGATGTTTGTGTAAAAGACTTCATATTCGTCCGCAATCGTTTGTAGCTTTATATCGCCGAATAGTAATACATCGGGCTCTCTCTTTAACTCTGCAATCAAATTCATGGGTTTACTCATCAGAGTTTCCACATCTGCGTTGACATATACACGGTCCGACGAAATATCAAGATTTGCATCTAGTTTTAGGTAGTTATCATCTGGATTCGATAAAGCGACTGTAAAGCTCTTAGTTTGACCTTTCATGTTTGACTTAAAAAGTGCTGTGTGCCGTCTGACTCCTAAAGGCTGTAAGTCAAGCTCTAACCGAATGGCATTGTCCTTCAGCTCTCCTTGAATGCTTCCCAAGGACTTGTCATTGGAGGAAAGACTTAAAGAACAATCCTTGAAGTTAGAACAATCCCCATCCAGACTATATTTTTGGACCAAATCTCCTTCTTTTGGATACGTGAAGACTCCATTTACATTTCGAGATCCTATATGTACATTGATCACTCCCTCCAGGGGGAAAGCTCTAATTCGGGAATAGTCAGCTTCATGCTGTTCTTGTATTCATCTTCACTTAACTTCTTTAAGACTGAAGCAAGTTCAAAGATTTTCTTTCCTTCATCAATTCGCTCACCAACGACTTTAAGGTCGAATTTTTCGGAGCTCCAAACAAATTCACTTTCAATATTGAGGTTTTTGTTGATTAGAAACTCAATTTTCCCTTGCTGTGACTTGAGGTCCATCCTACCCGTCATGTTACTCGACTCGAGAAGGGCAAAATTAAAGAGAGACGTAAAAAGTCCGTCTTCATAAAAATTGGCTTTCCCCTCGCCTACAGGTGTGAGCACAATGTACTCCAATGAGCCTGGAGAGGGTTGCTGCCTAATGTAAGAAGCAGTTGCATCATTGAGCGCCAGGGAGTAGTGTGTGCGGGAGTCTCCTTCGGACAAAAGGCTAAGGAGGATCTTACGGAAGCTCAGTTTCGGGGACTCCACATTCCAAACAATGTCATTTTCGTCTGCTCTGAAGTTGAAGACGTGAGGTTCTCTCTCTGCATCGAAGGAGGAAGACATTTCAAGGCGAATCTGTTGTTCGTCCTTGTAGAGGCTATTGGAAGTTGATACATCTTGATTTAGTGCGGATATATGAGCATTCAGTCGAGCACTTAAAGGACCTTTGATGGAGCTAAAGTGAGCGTCCAAGCTCATGCTTCCCATCTTCCCCGCGGAGGAGCTGAATTGGAGACTGTCTTCGGAGTAGGATGCATTGACACCAATTTTTCCAAGGGCTGATGAGCCACTGCTCAGCTCCAGGCCTCTTGGATAAGTCTCTGAGCTTATTTGAAAGATTTCTTCGTCGTTTTGAAGGAGGGAAAGCTGGAGCTTTGTGAGTGCCTTGAGGGGATCGTACAACACTACATAGCGGCCGTTCAATTTCTCTGGCATAAGAGTACATAACAGGGTAAATTCCCCATCAGAAGCTATGGTATCCCTTTGGTGCTTGAGATCAAGGTTAGACTCAAAGCTCTTGTACAGGACTCCTAAACTTAGTTGAACCCTTGTTGCAGTGTACTTTTGGATTAGGTCCACTTTTAGTCCATCTATGAGCGGCTCGGAGGATGTGGATCGGATTTTGAGGACTCGGTCGTTGTCCTGTAGATTGACGATTCCATTCAACGTGAACTCTTTCTTGTTCCATCGTCCAACAATCTACGTGAAATTCAAAATATAAGAAGTAAAAAAGTTTTAAACATAGTGATGAGGGGGAAAAAATATACATTTTTTAAATCAACATTTTGGGTAGGTTCTACTTATGTACACATCTTTCTTGCTTTCGGGACTTACGGTACATGTTTTTATTGTTGTTTGGACCAAAATGGAAGGAAGAGAGATAAAAATATGGGGAGTTAGACAGATATAAGAAGGTGACAGAAATATAAAGAGAGAGAGAGAGACGAGTGAATTCACTTCCTCCCGTTCCGAAGAGTCCAGGGTCTAGAAGTTCACTTTCCAAGCATCAAGTCATTTTTCTTGATCCGGGGAAGAAATAAACTCATTCGTCTCTTTCTCTATATGCCTAACTCCTCCTCTTTCTCTTTCCCCTTTTTTGGTCAAAAATAATATGTGAATTCCTAAAACATAAAAGAAGAGGTGTACAAAAGTAGAATGTACCCACACATTTTAATCGACTACTGAATAAAGCTATGATTATTTTTAGTTATTTTACTTATATATTAAGGAATCAACAATCTCAGTTAGTTATTAAAAGGTAGCTTTTCAGCTATAACTGTACTCAAAATTAGTTAATTCCTGAATTTACAAATGTTGTCCTCATTTTTCTCTCTTTCAAACGTCAATATCATAGGATATCATTGTGAGTATCGATATGAGTTTTGAAGGACCATATAGAAAATGAAGGTAAAAGCCCACTGCGCCAACCATTTTTTAAGGTAGCAGGGCCTTCCATGAATACTGTTACCCATAGGCGTAGAAGACGGGGGGGGGGGGTGCAATTTCTCCCCAAAATTCGGGTGAGTTCTCAAATTCGGGCAAATTGTTTTAGGTATTCGGGCATTTAAGTTGAAGAAAAAAATATGAAATTATGAAAGCAACCGGATTTTGAATTATAACCAAATAAATATAATGTAATGCATAGTATCTAATTACTATAAAGAAAATATTAATTTACATAGCTTTCCTCATTCGATAATTTTTTCAACGATTTAACAGTTCTTGTTAAAATTCCGGCAAATTGAATGCTGCTCCCTCAAACCAAACATCTCCCCTACGCTTATGCCATTACCCACAGAAAGTAAAATGACTTTCTGTTAATTATTATATTTACTCGTATATTTGGGCGCCTACGGCGTCCATATGTTCGCCCTTCGGGTATGGGTAGATTTTGGAGCTAGTTTGGGAGTGAAACAGACCTTAAAGAATATAAGAGAGGAGTTTTTTTTTTTTTTTTTGCCTATGGTTCGATAGAATTGCATCCGATAGGATATAAATAAGCATTATAGCATTAAATTAGTCTATCGAACTAGGATCTTATCAATGAGGTAGACAAAAATGACCATCCCCTCTCGGGAGATTCGAACCTGCGCCCCCAACATGAGAGTTGGACACGCCTTAACACGCACGGCGTTTAAAACCTTTTCCTTGGCCCAAGGAGTCCAAATCTGTGCTTAGATTTGAAATATCTTGATAGAAAGGGGGTCAAAAAATTGATCAAACACACAAACGGAGATAAAATGCTAGGTAGGTAGTAAATCAGAAAAGGTTTATCAAATGACATTTTTCATTTCTGGCCCATCACTTTGCAAATAGTTTTATTAGGGCCGTCTTGACCCAAGGATTCCATAGGTACCTTCAAAGTTCAAATCTGACCATAAATGTGAGAGGAGATAGCGTACGGACATACAGACGGACGGACGGACAGAGATTGGTGAATTATTATATAGATAATAAACAACTTAGTGTATGTTTAATAAACAATATTTAAAAAATACATTTTTAAACGGATTTTAATCATGTAACTTTTGTCATTTGAACAGATCTAATCAATTAGCTTTGTCTAAATTTCATTTAGAATGTATCATGATAAAATGTGCATTGTTTATTTTTAACAAAGATATATACAAACTACATCATTTTATGTGTTTTAACGCTAACATAATTTTGGCGTCAATTTTACATATCAAGCAAAATGAGTTACTCTACAACTAAAGTTGATGAACAATAAACTCCACTCATAAAACGAGGGAAAAAGAAGGTTTATAGTCGTAAGTAATAGGAATTAGTTTAGTTTAATTTAAGGAAATCATAAAGTTGATTTTACATCAGTCATTGTATAGGGACAAAGAAATACTATTATGAATAAAAGACACGATATTAGTTTTTGTATCTCCATCTTAAAATTGAATTGGTTCCGCCTTTTTAAAACTATTTCTTAATTTATTAGCTTCAATCAGGAAGGAAAATTGCTCAGAGACCGTCCAATCAGAGATCTTTTGACATATAGAAGTTATGACTGCAGCTCGAGGCTTCCCTTTCTATTCCATTTTTGACCATAGATATATAAAGATTTAGAGAGCTTATTCCCATCATAGCAGTGAAACATCGTCGTTTAGCTGTCGCTTGGACACAATGACGTACTTCTCTGAAAAATCCAATAAGCTGTCTATATCTTTATATAATAGAGATATAAAGACATAGAGAGCTTATTCCCTTCAATACCAGAGAAACATCGTCGTTCAGCTGTTGATTGGACACAATGACGTACTTCTCTGAAGAATCCAATAAGCTCTCTTGTCTTTATATAATAGAGATATAAAGATATAGAGAGCTTATTCCCTTCAATTAGCAGAGAAACATCGTCGTTCAGCTGTTGCTTGGACACAATGACGTACTTCTCTGTAGAATCCATAAGCTATCTACATACATAGAGAGCTTATTCCATTCAATAGCAGAGAAACATTTTCGTTCAGCGTGGCCTGTGCCCAATATAAACAAAAGTAATATAAACAAAGTCATCGTAACTTGATCATATAGATAGAAAGATTTGTACATATTGGGCAATATGACGTACTTCTCTGAAGAATCCAATAAGCTCTCTATGTCTATGGTCTCACCTGATAAAAAATTATATTTCAGCAATAAAGTTGAACTATCATGTTACAAATAAGAAAGGGGTCCAATGACAAAAACGCAACTCAGAAAACCTTTCTTTGCTGAGGGTAATATTTCAATGAATTATATAACTTTTTTATTTTCTCTACGATTAAGATAGAAAGTTGACAATAAAAAAGGGAATTTATCATTATTATAAATATCTTATTGATATCTTTTTGTTATAATGTTTGCCATTTTCTATTGTAAGTCATGTAGAAAAAAATAATTTTAAGTTCCCCTTCAATAGATGGTTTGTTGATTCACAGTTTTGTTACAGATATCTTAGACCTATCTAGGATCTTATTGATCAGATTGTGGTATACAGAGGATAGCACGTTACATGATTTCCAGGGTAAAGGCTGAGAATGTCAAATGGAATACCTTCATTTGTTTCAATTTTTAACTCATGTGCTTACAATTATTGAGTTCATTGAAAAAAGCTTCCAAAAGGTTGGTTTTCACATCATTACAAAAATATGTTGAAGTCATGAATGTCCAAATATAGTTATTTGCATAATGCCTCTAATGAGCCTCAAAAGTTTCAATATTTCTTTAGACTCACAAAATTTGTTAAATATATTTAATTTTAATATAAAATATGTAGTATCATAATTTTATTCATACAATTATGAAAGTTGAGTTACAAAAGTTGTTGTTTTGCTTAAAATTATATTCTTAATATTTAGTAGTGCTTTAAATTCACTTTTAAACTTTTTTTCAAATTATGTCTAAAATGTTCTTTCAAATATTTTGTCTTGTCTACGATATCTAGGATGAATTTCCTTATTTATTGTTAAATGTTTAGTGTTTCAGCCAAGCGTGAAGTGATGCTTTAATTCATAATGTCAACTTTTTAAATTCAATCACACTTTTTTTTTCAATGACCAATCATATTCGAGGGAAAACAGTCCCTATTTGTTTTAGCTATGAGTCTTGTATTATTATCCTGGGCTCTTAATAAATTGAATATATATGTACATGATATATATGTATAAAACAGACTTGTAGATTGAAATCGTTCGTCATTAATTGTTCGCCGTTCGCGAGCGATGAACGACAAAAAAAATTCCTATCGTTCGTTATTTGATTTTGGAACCAAAAAAAGATAAAGATTTTTCTTTTTAGTGGAAAATATTTAACTTTTTTCAGAATGCCGATAAAAAATCCTTTGTAAAAAAAAACGAACGATTCAATTTAAAATTAACGATGAAACGACAACTTTTGTGAAAGACAAACGAACGACAATTTTAGCGAACGACAAAAAGTTGATATTATATATATATATATATCATACTATATATATAATATTATATATATCAGACTTTTGACTTATCGTTCATTGTTGCATTGGCGCCAAAAAAAGAAAGAAAAAGATTTTTCATGGTCATGGGAAAAAATTCCTTTCTAAAAAAAATGTCATGGCTGTGTTTCAGAATGGCGAGAAAAAAAATCCTTTCCTAAAAAAACGTCGTCAATTCTTTCAGAATGAAGAACGACAAACGATAACCTTTCGCGAACGTCAACAAGTCTGATATATATATATATATATATAATATATATATATATTATATATATAATTGATATATATATATATATATTATATATATATATATATAACTTGTTAAAAATTTACACTGATGATTGTCTGGTTCTTCAAGGCTTAAATAATCAACAAGAAAAATATTTTTTAAATTTTGCACCTTGAATGCCTACCTAAAATTTAGGGTTGCTTTTGTTATAAAAAAAAATGTAATTAATTGAACTGCGCATATAAGTGGGTATCATATATTTTATAAATATTTTTATATAATTAATAATTATTTAAAGAAATTAACTAAAATTTTGTTATCAAAAAAAAAAACAATCCCTTTGCAATGTTGAAATATTGTTATTCGACATACATGCATAGCTCTCTAACAACATAGGTATCATATGTACATATGTAGTCAGTTACTAAATAAACTTGATATTTTAAGAAACAAATGGATTTTTTAAATAAAATATGTTTAGTTTGATATACTCGTTTGGCCTTATATATTTTTTACAAATCTCTTTCGACAACACATCATCATAAAACTCAAATTTCATTTGCTCACCTTAAACGGACTGAATGCGGTAAGCATTCCAGGGATCCAAATCTAAAAATATTTTGACTGTCAATTATGAGCCTTGGAGAACAAGAAAATATATATATATATCAGAGCTGGGATTCGTAGAAAAAATCTACCGCCGGTTCAATATTCGGTTAGATTTTTTATATATATCTACAGTACCGATCGATATTCGGTACGGTAGATTAGAAGGAGAGATAAATTATTTATGCATCTGCTTGTACTTCTTCATATGCATTAATATCGGACAGTTATAACAAAGGACAATTAAATACATAATTTGTTATATTTATTAGCGATTATTTGAAATTTAAGATACTAATCTTATATAAATTATATATGTTACTTCGATTTTGAAGGAAATTGAAAAGTTATAGATCTTATTGTCCGATATTAAATGCACTTCAGACTCTAGTATTCAATCATAGCATAAGCTTATATTGAATGTATTTATGTATCTGTTCCATAATACTATAAGTTGTAGTTGTTTTTATTATTTTTCGAAGTAAAGTTCTTGACACAAGGGAGCGCTTGGGCCAAGCGAAAGTTGAACAATGTTTCTCTGCTATGAAGGTAATAAGCTCTCTATATCTTTATGTCTCTATGTGACTGCTACAAAAGTCATACTTCAAATATACCGTACCGAAAGTCAATTGGACGGTATTCGTATTTTCTACGAATAAAGAAAAAAAAAGAAGGGAGAGAAGTGAGGCAAATACTCTCTCCCTTCTTTTTTTCTTTATCTTTCTATCCAGCTAACAGTAACAGCAGTTACCAAGTGGTAATTGTATATTCTCATATCAAAAGATCATTTTTTTGGGAGAGTACGTGCAAAGATGTATTTGCTTATATCTCTTAAAGTATAGCGATTTTTAGAACACCAAACATATCAAATGAAAGCTTGGTACACCAGCTTTAATATTTTGGTATACTAAATACTGTCAATTTAATAAGTAGAGAGTTATATGTACATTAAAAAAGCATATCTCGCGTACAAAATGACGCATATAATGGATTATAACTGCGTCAGAGACAAAGTAAAATTTTGAGAGGATACCTTGACGCAAATCTAAGAAACACATTATCATTTATTTTTTCATAATCGATTTCTTATAAGTCAATACAGGCTCTGAATCATATGATGTAAACTCAGATTGTACTGAATTCTGAATTGATAGAATGCAACCAAGGTCATTTTGAATTTATCATCTCAATGTTTACTAAACTTAAAAGTACTATTTTACTCTGAAGCGAACAAGTCATCTTCTACAGGCGAGTGAAGTTAATTGATACCAAAAAGCTATGAAATAAGCTAACAATACACACTTCATTTTTTTCTTTGTTTTTACTGAAAACTTTGTTTTATTCAAAAACATAAAACATACGTCGGGTAGTAAATTAGATTTCTTTAAATTAATAATTATTATTGAAATTATTTTATGTCTGTTTTGTTTTTTAATTCAACGCTAAACCTTATTATTGTAATGTTAATTTTAGTTTGCTATTTACCTAAGTCTGTTTTACCATTGTGAATCATTGTATTTATTTATTCTAGTTTGTTCTATTTGGTTTGTTCTTTTGTCGTTGTATTATTTAAGACTATAATGTCTTATTATGTATGTTGTCGCAACTACTTCGACTTTTATAAAGAACTGAAATACACGAAAAAAAAAAAAGTACTATTTTACTCTGAAGCGAACAAGTCATCTTCTACAGGCGAGTGAAGTTTATTGATACAAAAAAGCTATGAAATATGCTCACATTACAAACTCCATTTTTTCTTTGTTTTACTGAAAACTTTGTTATATTAAAAAACATCAAACATACGTCTGGTAGTAAATTAGATTTTCTTTAAATTAATAATAATTATTGAAGTCTATAACGTCCACTTTTTGAAGAAATTTGCGGAAAACAATATTTACTAAATTTTAAAACTTTGACCTCGTTGCGCGACCTCGTAATGTTGACCGATTTTGTTCAACCTTTGTATGTCGTCTTCTTTTATCACCAAGAAACAGAAAATCCACAATGTTGCTAACATTTCAAACTTTGAAAAATAAGAACAGCCCTAATATAATATATATATATATATATATATATATATATATATATATACTTTAAAAGATCCCAAAAAAAACAGTGAACAGTACATATTTAGATTTTGGATTAAATAGTAGGAGAACAATTTAACTAATACGTTGTATGAACGTATTTAAAAAGACATATTTAAAAATAAAAGATTAAACGATAATTTGTTTTTTTATAGGAAATAAAACATTTTTTTGTACACCCGTACAACATTATATTAAAACAATTTATTATTATATCTCAAATAAAAACATTAATAAGTTTAAATAATCGCATCATTATGCTATTTGTGATAAAGGCCAACACAGTCCGTTTTCAAATCTTATTGTCTTAGAAAAGAAGGTCAATTTTGATCAACTTCATTGATAGGCAGGATAAACTATTTATTATTATATGATGCTTATTTTATCCAGTCGGAAGCTGCAATTCTATCCAAATAGACAACAAAAGCAATACTAAATAAGATTCTTCTTCATATGTCAACCTTTGACTTTTATCTATAAATGTTATAGAATATTTGTACGTCGACTGCTGAGTCGTAATTTCTTCTAAGTAATGCGTATAATGAATCACTTTAAATTTTTGTTTTTTGAAATGGTGATTAAAGTTGTACGGAATTTGTTTTCCTTTGAATTTGTTTAACTCATGCTTTATATATATGTATATATATATATACATATTTATATATATATATATACATTATATATATATATATAGGTATATATATATATATATATTAGGGATGCAAGTTATCGATTAATAGATTAATCGTTAGATGTTTCATTTAGTCGACTTTTAATCGATTTATCGTTAACAGCGCCACGATTAAGGAACCGTTTATCTTGTGGATTGGGGGTGGGTAAGTGCATTTTTATTTTTATAGGAAAAAATCTTTGACGTCACTGGGTCATAATTCTCTAAAGAAGTTTTTATTTATTTGTCGACTTTCAATCAAAGAGATATATCTCTATGCTTTCAATACTAAATATTATTCCAATGACGTCTCTTTGTATTTTTCCACGTCCAAACCATAGAGATATAAAGATATGGAGAGCTGATTCCCTTCAATGGCAGAGAAACAGCGTTCTAATGTTTCTGTGTGTGCAAAGTAAACAAAGTAATTTATACGACGTCATCATAAGCTGATCTTATAGATAGAATCTATGAATGATGTAGAGAATAAACTCTCTACAGTAAACCCTCGATATAACGCCCTTTTGTTTAACGAACTTCGGATACAACGAACCTCCTGGGCTAGCCGAACAATCCTAAGATATAACGAACTTAAGTTCGTTATTTCTGAGGATACCGTACTTCCTGGAGTGGCCGAACAAGCCTCATATATAACGAACTTAAGTTTATTATATCTGAGGCTACCAAACCTTTGTGTTCATGACCGAACAAGCCTCAGTTATAACGAACCTAAGTTCGTTATATTTGAGGCTACCGAACCCGAATTATGAGCTGCTGCGGATCATGCGGAATGAACTCATGCGTGAGGTGTAGCAGAGGAAGACGCAGGCGAAGATCTCTGACTTCTTCAAGGCTGGCCCCTCCCCAGCCGAGAAGAGGTCTAGGACAGAGTCTGAGACCAGCAGTGTGTCTGTGACTTCGACTTCCTCCACTAATCTGCCAAATGTGTCCAGCGGCAGTTAGTCGTCACTCCTGCAGGATATACTTTACACTCCAGAGCCCCCCTTTAACGAACTTCGGATTTAACGAACTTTCGGATATAACGACCCTGCCCTCCCCCATATAGTTCGTTATATCGAGGGTTTACTGTATATCTTTTTAAAAGTTTTTTACGGTCACAATGACGTATTTCTCTGAAGGATCCAATCAGCTCTCTATATCTTTATATCTCTATGGTCCAAACGTAGCAGTTATTTCAAAGAAAGAACTTATGAGAATATTGAATACAGAACGGATTTAAAAACCGGTCAAGATGTCGAAGTTTCATTAACTTCAAAAAGAGGGTGCGATATGTCGATTAATTGCAGCTAATAAACTTTAATCGTTTAAAATCTTGTCGATCTTATATATATATATATATAGATATATATATATATATATATATATATATATATATATATATATATATATATATATTATATAATATATATATATATATATAATGTCTTCCTCAGTAGATCAAAGTTTAGAACTGGATTATTTAAAAATCCTAAAAGGATTCAAAATATCACTATAACATGAATGAAAAGATAGCGAAAAAGTGAGGTAAAGTAAATAATTATTACCTGCTAAAAAGAAAACTTGAGTAAGGAACACAAAATTAAGCTGCTCTTGATTTTAAAATGATAGAAGCGCTATTTAAATACTAGTTGAAATATGAAATCAAATGGAAAAAATTGTAGAGAGAAAAATATGCCCTTGATTGAGAATTAATTAAGCCATAATTTTCAATTCATACATTAAGAAACCTATATTTGTTAATTAAAACCTTCCGTTCCTTCACAAATTTGGCTATCTAAATATATCTACATTATGGAAACAACTCTATTCGATTCTTGCAAGTCAATTTACATATAATATAAGTTATGGGTTTTTTCTTTAAATAGATAAAAGTAAATATATTTTTTAAACGAAGTTATTTTTTATATTAATATATATCCTAACAAACTTAAGATTCTGTTATTCGTCTTATTTATTTGAACAAACGAAGTTGAATAAATGTACCTCAAATGATCTTTAAATAATATTGGGTTTGGTAGTCTTGCTCAAAATTGTGAATGAAGTGTCAAATACAACAAGATCAACACGATTTACTGGCAATGAAATGATTGGTTCTTTTTTTGAGTATTTGGTGAGGGAGTGAACAAACATTATTAGATCTAACAATCTAACGATTTTAATACACATTTAAAAACCAATTTTTGTATGGCTGTTTCAAAATAAAAGATGTCAAGGAAATTTTTATAAGTCGTAGATAAACTCTGTACGTATATTTTTGCGCAATCAAGACGATGGCCATATTTATAAATAAAATCAAAGTAACAATCTTTTACACCTAAACAATTCAAAAACAAACGATTTCGTTCAATCTTTCTCAAAAGTATGCGTGTACACAAAGATAAAATCTTAGGGGTTACCCGGCACTCAAGTTCAAAAACGTCAACTAATAATCACCCTAATATATATATATTAGCCTGTCCCGTTTTCAGGTCAATCGCTCCAATTTTTTGCTCCAAGCACTTTTCTGCTGCGTAGTGATGAAAAAATGAGATTGAGAAAAGTTTCAGCCTTCAAAGGCCATTTTTGTGACTGCACAAGCCACTCAAAGTTTCAAAAAGGCCGTTTTTGGGGTCAAAAATGGCAATTTTCAAGTGGCTTGTGCTGTCTGAGTTTTAGTGATATCGAGTTAATATATATATATATATATCAGAGCTGGGATTCAGTAGAAAAATCTACTGCCGGTTGGGAATTCGGTATATACCTTCTACCGATCGATATCGGTATTTGATAGATTTTATTATATATCTACAGTATCGATCGATATTCGGTACAGTAGTTAAGATTGAGAGATAAATTTATATATGTATCTGCTCTCTGACTTCTTCATATCCATTTAATATCGGACAATTTATAACAAATGACAATCAAGTACATAATTTGTAATAATTTTTTAGAGATGATTTGAAATTTAATAGATACTAGTCTTAAATAAATTATATATGTGCTTAGATTTTGTAGGAAATGGAACACTATAGATTTTTTATTTATTTACTGTCTCTTATTGTCCGATATTAAATGCACTTCAGGTACTCTAGTATTCAATGCATAGCATAAGCTTATATTGAATGTATATTTATGTATCTGCTCTGTAATACTATAAGTTATAGTTGTTTATTTATTTTTGAAGTTCAATTTCTTCACACAAGGGAGCGCTTGGGCAAAGCGACAGTTGAACGATGTTTCTTTGCTATTGAAGGGAATAAGCTCTCTATATCTTTATGTCGCTATGTGCATGTCACAAAAGTCATAATTTCAAATATACCGTACCGATTGTTAATCAGTACGGTATTTGGTATTACGGTATTATCGTATAATCGGTTCGGTATTTGAAATCTACCGTCGTTAGTATCGGATACCGATTTACATTCGGTGGTTGCAGCTCTGTATATATATATTTTATTTTTTTTTTTGATTTCTCAATAACTCAAGCTTTTCATCCAACATAAATAAATCTATCGCCTTACAAATCATATTTATAGAATATTGCATTTAGTATGTTAAGATTTTTTTAAATACCCTCATCGTTTACCAAAAGTAGCCGTTGACATCGTAGTTAAAGTTAATTTTATAAATATATATATTATTTTCTTAATGAAGAAGACTTTTTTTTACAATGTAAAGGAACTTTCAATTGAAACATTTTTCCCTTAATAAAATATATTCTTCGTTACTAAAGTATATTGGTAATCATAATCTCTAATTTGTAAAATATTTGGATACTGCAAAAATGCAAAAATATTTTTTTTCTAATTTTGATGATTGTATTTTCTTGATTTATAAAATATGAAGCATATTTTGTGTGTTATGGAATTACGTTTAATTTGCTTAGCTAAATGATATGAATACTTGGATGATATTTTTGAAGCATTAAAGTAATAAATTGCAAAAAAGAAATAATATTAAAAAAGATGTATTCCACTCAGGAGACATAATTATTTTTATTTATCAGCTGAACAAAAGACAAAACCAATGGAACCATATCACAAACATTTTTCTACAGTTCTGAAAAACACATATAAATAATATTATACGTATTTATAATTGAGGTAAATGAGTAAAAAATTACACAAATAAACAGAATAGTTTAAACTTTTTTTTTCCTCATCAGCAAGGCCTTTATTTATCTAAGTGGCAAAAAGTAACATACTTAAATAAATAGTAAAATAGGAAAATTGTGCTTTTTACAATAAAACATAAATAAACATTCTAGTTTATAATTAGTTTCCCATTTAAAGACCTAAAATTCGTACCCTAATGAATTCTGTAACAATGATGTAACGAATTTAAAATACCAAGTTAATGAACAAGACAGATAATACGCATACATAATTAAAAACGAAGATAATAATCCGATTAAAGTCCACAAGCTATAAGTTCTCCGTGTCCTTGGTGTTTTCGTTATAATAACTTATTATACGTTTTGTGTAAAAATTACACAAATAAACAGAATAGTTTAAACTTTACAACCTTTTTTTAGGCTCCCTATTGAAGGGAATCAGCTGTCTTTATGTCTCTATGTATATTTCTTTGTTCATTCGTTCACTTTGAATTTTTTTAAACTGAATATTAAAATATAGAAGATGTATGTAAGTATTTCAATTAAGTTTTCATTATTTTAACATTGCCAAATGAAATTCTGATTTGGTCGCAAGGGAATGGTATCGGATTTAGAATTTAGTCTGTATGAGATGAATTTATTTTTAAATTAAAATATTATTATTTCATAACAGTATTTTAATTTTAATTTTGTCAGCTTTTTTATCTAAAATATCATTATTTCATGACAGTTTTCAATTTTTCTTATGTCAGCTTTTTTAAATATATATGACTTGTTAATAAAAATATTTTTTAATCTTTGAATACATGTTATTCTACTGTTTTAGCCTATAAGAAGGTTTTCATAAATATAAAACCTATTTATTATAATTTTATAAGAAAAATGGAGGTCAACTCACTTTTAAAGAATAAAAAAAGGTTATCATTTAGGGTTTCAAAATTCAAAAAGCCAGTTTTTCTATATATATATATTATTATATTATTAATTGTTTTGTAATCCCTATTGAAAATCGGCCAATCATAGAGTCCAAAATGAGTGTTTGGGAATCGGAGTTTTTTGTGCTGGTGATGGGCGAGCAATTGCAAAATGCGATATAAAATCTCTGATCGCTACTTGGCAAATGGTTTGGATCTTTATTATCGCCACAGAAAATCAATCCAAAATTGCTCCACTACAACAAACTACATTATACAACTGCCAATTTATGCTCATAAAGGATGTATCTCAATTCAAAATGAGCTCATTAGACTTTTGTAATTAGTTATGGTCATCACGTGATTGTCCTCTTAAATATATATAATAATTCACCAATCTCTGTCCGTCTGTATGTCCGCACGCTATCTCCTCCCATTTATGGTCAGATTTGAACTTTGAAGGTACCTATGGTTTCTTTGGGTCAAGACCTAATAAAACTATTTGCAAAGTGATGGGACCAGAAATGAAAGAAAAAAAATTCAGACCTTGTCTGATTTTACTACCTACTTTTCAAGGTAAAGAGAGGAAAAAAGAAAAGGAGAAGGAGGAGGAGTTAGAGAAATAGAAAAAGAAAAAAGCATCTCATGTGACATATTCTTTGTACAAAGTCAAACGTTTTATGAGGAATGTTTGTACAAAAAAGAAATTATTTTCTCTCTCCATCTCTTATATTCTTTAAGGTCTGTTTCACTCACAAACTAGCTCCAAAACCTACCCATACCCGAAGGGCGAACATATGGGCGCCGTAGGCGGCCAAATATGCGAGTACTTTTTATTTATTTTGCCTGTTTGATTCGATAGAATTGCATCCATGTGGTATAAATAAGCATTATAGCGTGTAAATGAGTTTATCGAATCTAGTATTTGATTAAATATGGTTGACTAAAACATACCTTTTTTCCTCTCGGGAGTCGAACCTCCACATTGAGAATTGGACAGGCCCTAACTTATTGAGCTATTGCCCTCCCTTAACTGAGCTATCGTGCTCCATCTTGGATACTTTTTGGAATACACCAAGGATAATTTTACGTTATATAATGGTCCTTACTTAGTCTTTATAACAATTTAATTCATCATATCCCTGACGGCTCTCATCCTTTAAAAGCGCAGAAAATATCGCATCTCCTTATATTAGATGATGGCATTAAAGCCCGTCAAAATGTTACCGAATTAATAGATTACAATTTATAGATATAAAGTATTTTCGTCATAGTGATTATCCACTTCTTCTTCTTCTGTATTGAAAACTCTTGAAGTACCATCAGTTCTCGATATGTTCATTGATTGAAAAAGCTTGTTTTTGTGGATTTTCATATTAGTATTCTAAACTAATTTGTTCTAAACAGTTTTTTTATTGCCTAATTATATTAATTACTTTTGTTTATAGTTATTTTTTACATTTTTTTATACAGCCAATACTTCAGCTCATGGCCCATATATTCGGTACACTTTTTTTGTTTTCCAACGTTCAGTATAATCATAAAACTCTAGTAACGGGTTGTTATTAGTTTTTGTAATTCAGCCAAAAATTCAGTTAATGACCCATAAATTTGGTATCGTTTTTTTCCAACGTTCAGTATAATCATAAAACTATAATAACAGGTTGTTAGCTCATCAATTGGGTGACCAAAAAACTGGTCAAGAAAAAGAAAATGACCTAAAAAACGCTCAAGATAGGAAAGGAAAATAATCCCATACGAAAAAACGGTCTAAATACATGGATATTTGATTGAAATAATATACCTAAGTATTTAATATCTAATTTTTTAAAATCCGAACGAGTAGTTTCTCATGTTACTCAATTGAGATGATAAATATTCTTTGTGCAATATATAGGTATATTATTCCATTCAATACTTGCCTATCCATGTATTATTTTCCTTTCTTGACCATTTTTTCCATAGACATTTTTTCCGAGGAAGGTTTTTTAATAGGACGTTACCCCATTTACCATATAAACTCATATTTATCAAATGGTCGTTATCGGTATTTAAAAAAAATACCATTAATCAAAATATTTTTATCAAATATTGAAAAAAGATATATATTTTCCTACCTGGCTCTTGATTCCTTGCTCCTCCAACTTGTACTTGAGGGTTGTGGTGACGTGGGACAGACGCTTCCAAGGGGATTTTACGTCCATGTTAACAACAAAGTCTCTTGGATCCAGATTGTATTTGATCTTGAAGTAATGTTCAGCATCATTCCACTTGGCCTGTGCCTCGAGACCTTTTTCCTCAAGCATGGCGAAGATAATTCCCTTGTGGCCCTGGAATGAGAGGGATCCAGACAAGCTGTTGTCCTTCACTTTTGTGTTGAGCCTCCAATCCTCAGTGTCCTTCTCCTCCCAAGAAACGACTCCATCCATTTCTCTCATTTGATTTGCAGTCTGAAAAGGAATAAAGTTTTAAACCCCAGTTGATTATTATATATATATATATATATATATATATATATATATATATATATATATATATATATGTGTGTGTGTGTGTGTGTTACCAACCTCAATCAGAAGCTGTCCAATGGTGGGTACTTTGAGTTGGATGTTGAGGTCTCCGTTGATCTTTAAATACTTGGCCTTTGCCTGGTATTGGTTTCATGAAACAAAAACTGAGCGTCGAGACTCATGTCCTCGTTACTGGATCGATGTAGATTTAACTCTGCATTGTAGTGCTTTGCGTCAAAGTCATCAAAGCTTAGTCTAAGAGTGGAATCTTGAGGGGAGATGAGAATGGTTCCGTTTACTCCCAGCTTCTCTCTCCCAGGAATATCGATGTTTGCTGTCACTATGTAGTCAATTTGTGAGCGCTGCTGCCTAAGGAAAAATAGGCTGGTTTCATAGCGTTCATTTGGCTTCCATTGAATATGAGCCTCTCCGTTGATATTTCCAGATCCTTCTTCCTCCAGAAGAGCTATTCCGACTCCATATTTGTAGAGATTGGAAAACTCAAACCCTGCGTCCCAGAGATAATGGAGGGGCTTGAAGCTCACTGCCCAGTTGTAGAAAATGTTGAAGCGCAGATACTGGCCCATGGAGACTTCAAACTGGTTCTGGATCTTGGTTTGAGAGACCTAAAAAAGGATGGATGCATAGATATATCACACTCTTACAAACTCATGTTCTTCTAACTCACGTGATGAATGAGAGTGAGTCCATAGCGTTTATTGGATGGAGAGCTGGTCGTCATCAGTTTGAAGATAAACTCTTCCAACTCTTCATTCGATCGAGAGGAAAATAGCTGCTCCAGTGTGGTGCTTGTCTCCCCAACACGAATTTTGACCTGATTCTCTGCATAGTTTTCGGAGAGCTGCATGGACCAGGACAACTCTGAGGCATAGTCTGGAACTGGGTTGGCTATAGGGGGAAGGGGAAACCATGGTGATTTAAAAAAATTAAAGCATGCAAGTTGGTACTCACATTAGCCGAAAAGGAAACATCATGCTTTTGTAGGACTCCCATTTTGGAGCTCTTGTAAGTGCCAATCAAGGAAATGAGGTGCTCGGGCTGGTCAAAGAGGCGGTAAGATATGCTACTATCCATTTTTATCCCTGAATCCGTGGCCGATGAAGAAGCCGTTATTTTAGTGGACAAGGGCTTTGATTTGATGTCCATTTTACAGGTTTGAAGGCCATTGAGGGACTTGTAATTCCCGGATACACTGATAGGCTCATGAAAACTACTCTCCAGAGTGGCGTCAAGGCCCATTTTATGGTGTTTGATGGATGCACGACCGAAGGCATCGATGAGTTTTTGGTTCATGTAGGTGACTTTCGTGGAAAAGTCGTAGTCCTCATTGTCTGTTTTATCCAAAGACTGCTTCAGCCAAAGTAGGGTTTGTTTGTTATAGTGGAGCTGTCCATCAATTAGGATTTTGTCATTGGCTCCCCTGTACTTTGCCACAATACGTGTGGATTTATAGGGAACAGCCAGATCCATGGAATAAAACTTCTTGCTATCATCGATGAGAAGAGTCATGTTGGACAAACGATCTAATCGCGTGGATCCTGGTGTGTCGAAGGCAAGAGTGATCTTTTTCGTAGATTCGTCCATCCTGATTTCATAATCCAAGACATACTTATCAAAGACATCCGTTTTTTGGTATCCAATGCTAAAGTTAGATGGCCCTGCAAAGTAGATCCCCATGTCACTCCAGCGGCTACCCTCAACGTAGTGATAGCTGGATTCCCCACAAAGCTTAATCCCAAAAACATCGTTGAACATACGTGGGGTGCAGCGGATGAATTCAGACTTTGGGTTCTCAGAGACAAGAGGAACATAGGCCTTGTCCTTTAGCAAATAAAAGTCCACATCTACGTCAATGAATCGAACATTCTCCTTCGGTACGTTGAGAGCTGCTTTGACACCATGTTTCGTGTCGATATCCAGGAAGCCATCAAGGTGTGATGTGACATGCATATGAGAAGAGGACTTCATTCCCGTTTGATCAAAGTGCCCATCTACAGACATGATTCCGTTTACTTGAATGCTGGCCGTGGGAAGTATTTGAGCCTTCAGGTGGGCCTTGCCCCTTGACCAGTAGTCATCGAGCTGTATGTCCATCTGCGACTTGAGGCTGAAAGTTGTGGAACCATTCACGGAGAGAGAGAGAGGAAGACCCGAAGCCATGGGGACTATGATCTTTCCGTCCAGGAATATGGAGGAATGTGAGTAATCAATGGACTCTCCATTGAAGATTTTATCCTTACTCGCCAAAGGAGACAATTGCGAGATTTGATTGGAGAGAGCTGAGAGGGAGTTGAAAGATCCGTAATAGTTATCCCGTCCAAAGATCTTAAGGAAATATCGGCCTTGTGGATCGCCTTCTAGGTAATTGTTGAATGAAGGGCTATCCCGCTTGTTCCGAAGGCCGCGAAGCAATTTATGAATAGAGTCCTCTTTAAAGTATCCCTTGGGACTAAATAAATCCTCGATAAAAGGCTCCAGACCCTCCACTCGTCCGTCGAATCGGAGTAGATCGATGTCTTGTCCAAAGACATTGGCTGAAATATTCATCATAGTAGACCTTGGCACGTAGCTGTCTTGTGAGAAAACAAGGGTGCCGTCCAGAGTTGTCCGTGAATTCTCGAATGCCTTGGTCATTTCGAAATAGCGAGAAAACTTCCGTACATCGGTTTTCCATTTATTCTCCAGGAATTCATCGCCAATTAATCTCTGCAGAGCCTCCTTATCCTCACTTTGACTTTCCTGAATGTTTGTCAAGTGAGTCCAGATAAAAGAACCAACTAATAAAGGGAAAAAGTGAAATTAAAAATAGCTTTGCCTAAGCCACAAACATCTTACCCTGGTTCACGGGCTCCGAGACAAGCACTTCCTTAATGTAACTGATCGCATCTGGGGATGGGCATTTCATTACAGCCATGTAGGCCTCAATACGAATCTCTGAGTCTTCATCTATGTTGGAGAAGGTCAGCTTCAAGTGGTCCAAGTCTTCAGGGACACAGGACAAGGCCTGGTACACCTTAAGGGCGGCGACTCTAACGAACATGGAGTTGGTTTTCTCGAAATAGCAGTCTCGCAGAATAGATCGTGGCCCTGTGAGGAACCCCATGTTTGAGATTCCTCGTAGCGCCATGATGACAGAGTCCTCATCTGAAGCCATGCACTTATCTTGGATGAGGTTTTCGAATTTCTTTATCACAGATTGGATTGAGGGCATTTCGAAGCATTGCCTCTGGGACTCGCAAAAGGTTTGAACCATGGTGGAAACGCCGATAAGGGCAGCATTTGGAGGCTCTTTAGAGAGCAAGGACTAAATAATATATATAAGAAGAAGAAGAGGTTTACGTGCTGAAGATAAATGGGCATTCAAGAGAACTTACAGATATGGTTGAAATCATTCCAATCGTTGGGTTCTTGTAACTTGTAAAGGAGAAAAACCATTTATTCAGTTTTTCATCTGGGAGTTGATTGCTTTGAATGATGTCTCGCATGAGGGTGACCCCAGATTCTGTCTTGAGCAAGGGCACTGCGTCCATCATGATGTCTCTCTCGTGTACATTCTCGATTTCGTAGAAAATGTGAACCAATTTAGAATATTCTATTTGTCGTAGTAAATGTACGAATTGGGGAAAAGCGTTCGGGTTTCTTGTACTCCTCCAAGCCAGATATTTCCTTGAGCATGGAGCGAGCATTTTGCTCTAGGAAAACTGTTTCCGTCTCTGAGTAATCCTGATGATGAAAGAGGAGGTTCGTTCGCCGTCGAAATTCACCTAATTAACAAATAACAGTTGTTTAAGCCAATATATTAATAATGTTATACCATATTATTATTTTTTTTTTACCTGATAGGGCTCATTGGGTTTGGAGTCCTTTGATTCAGAAACTTGAGTTGCGTAGTCTCATCTGTGACGGCACCGCCTTCACGGGATTGAAATGGTTGAAACTTGTGACGGACGTAGCACTCGTTGTTTTCAAGGATGCCGGTTTCTCCGATACGAATATTACATTCGGCATTGGATCTGTGGAGAAATATAATTATTTTTTCATCTTGAGTGGGTTTTTTTAGACTTACGAAATGAGAGGTAGCTTTTGTGTTGGGAAGTCTGGTAGATTAAGAGCATACTGGTAGAGCCGATGATTATTTTTGCAGTTTTGGCTCTCTTTGTGCTTCGTGTATGATTTTTTATTTTCCCAGGAGGATCCCGCGGGTCTATATTGAGTGAGGCAGTCCCCCATGACGTCCAGCTCGTTGACGCTCTCCTGATCCAAGTGTTGGAAGGAGGAGAGGATGCCCCTCTTGATGTTGAGGACCCACTCGGGTTCCTCATTGGATGTACAGAGATGACTCACTTTCCCATCAATGTATGAAAACTTAAGATCGTGGGCAGAGGCTGCCGTCATCATTTCCGCCGAGTCGGCTCCCTTGACGGAGAGAACAAACTTGCAGGAGGACAGAGGCCGGAACTCGACCGTGAACCCCATGGCCAGACCAGAGCGCTGTGAGCTGGCACCCTCCATCATTGTGACCACATTAGACTCGTAGCGATAAGAGTAGACCTTCCCAACCTCGTAGAAGGGCAAGGCCTCCTCCGGAGACAGTGAATATTACTCATCCTGAGGATCACCCACAGCTGTGTATTATAAAAAAAGGAAAGAAAGGTAACGGGTGGAGTCTTGAGCTTAAAAACTTAATTTAATCTTACGGCGAACGACAAAGGCCCCCCGGACTTCCGATAAAAGGAGACAAGAAGGAGGAGACAACTAATAACTGCTTCATCCTGTTTTTTTTCAAGCACTGAGTTCATAGATGCACATGATTTTTTAATATAAAAAGATGAAAAAAAAATTCCCCTCAATTTATAAATGATTCCTAATCTCTACGAGAATGAAATCAGGACTGAATTCCTTGAGGCACAATCATGTTATTCGTAACTCCAAGAATGATCAAACCTTTGACCTTTTCCCCCTCACTGCAAAAGCGGAAGAAAACACGCTAAGGCGAAAATAAAAGGCACTCAACAGATTTGTGCTCATTATTATTTATTATTCGGGAAATATGTGTATGGGGAAACGTCTAAACTATTACTCTCTATCTATAAATACATGTTTGTCTAACAAAACAAGTCGCATTAGGGCTGCTGCTATTTTTTTAGAGACAGAGGAGCTTGATGATGTCTTGCAGTATTACATAGAGACAAAAACTAAAATATTTAATTATTTATGGGGAAAATAATATTTTGCCTCATTGGTTTTCTTCTCTCCTTTATTGTTTGTAGTGTTATATAAAATATATAAAAATAACATATAATTAAAATAAACATATAGTTTATAATAAAAATCTAAACAAGAGGTAAAACAATACACCAAATATCAAATGGGTATCTATTTAAAATATTTCATATTTTTGCATAATTTTAAAATTTCTTTTGATTTGATGGATAAAATTTGATGACATTCCCCGCATGGACCCATGAGTCCTCGGTGTCGGAGGGGATCTTGAGGGAGATGGCGGTGTATCGGCGGCACTGAGAGCATCACAGATAGGCTGGACGGTAACCGCATTAACCGCTATCGCCGGTACGGTGACGCCTACCGCGGGTCTGAGCACTCACCCGGCCATGACCGGCAAAAAAAATTGAAACATTGCCTGTATTTGGTGATGATTATATGTTTGGTGGGGGGCGGGGTGTGGCCAGAAAGGCGTCGGTCATCAACCAGTAGGCCTATTCACCGTTTTCGACTAAACGTACTTCAAACAACCTTTGATCAAAAGATGGAGCAGACCCGACCTTAGGGATGTTGGGGAGCGCAATTTTCCATAATCCATAATAAAATTCCATTTGCGTTTCTAGCCTTTCCTACGTGCCTACGATCTGTGTAATGTTTCGTACTTTTGAATTTAATATGCACACATGAAAGCATACATACACATTCATACATAACATACACAATTCAGACTTTGCCACATTTAAAAAGAGTAAGCTACCTCGCATATTTATTTATAATTTGGTTTTTTCCGTTTGTGTGTATTAGTTAACATTTTCAGTGCAATAGAGGTTGAAGTTCTTCTAGTTGTTGACGAATGTTGAAATTAGAAATTTGAGGAAAAAATATTCACTTTAATGTTCCATGAGTATTTGCACTTGTTTTGTGATTGAAGATAAATAATAATGCTATTATTTAACCCTTGTCTTGCGCTGTGTTTGTGGTGGGCGGGGCATTAGGGGGGGGGATATAATATAGCGGTATATTCGCAAAACCCGCGGGAATTTTGTTATTACCGACCGCGGTAAGAAAAAATCCAAACCGGTCACAGCGCCTAATCACAGATCAACGAATAGATGTATTTACTATTTGTTTTTTCGTCAACACTCGCTATGTAGCTTTGGGAGTTTTGACAGAGCAAATTCAATAGCTTGACTTTTACTGAAGAACTGTAGTGACCTGTTTCTTTAGAATACCGAAGAGGAATGTTGATTTCGTATATTGCAGTGATGCCTTAAAATCCCCTTACGTTGATTGTCGGATTTTTTTATATTATGACAAGCGGTACAGTCACCAAAGCTGTGCTCGACGTCGTCGTTGAACAACTAGTCACAATTAAAGCAATGGAAATCAAAGATAAACAGCCGCAAATATTTTGCCACTGAGCCGTGAACGTTTTTCCGTCGTAGATTCCAGAGAGATATTCATATCCTTGATTTTCCATTCCCCGTGGAAGGGCTTTTTTTTATATTGACATTTGGCAAAGAATTTTGCCTCATTGTTTCACTTTCTTTTTAAAATAGCAAGGGCCTAATATTATATGTATAAGATGTACAAGCCTCACTTGCATGCTTCCCTAGAGTCTAATATTATATATATATATATATATATATAGATTATATAATTTTGAATATAAAAGACAACTACGAATTTACAAGTTTTTCTACCCGTATATTAGTATATATAAATATATATACTAATATATTAAAACGGAACATACAAACAAACTCACTTATATTTATATCATGTATACACATATAGTATTTAAAATTAGTATTCAAACGTACGGGATGATTGCAACGGTAAATGCCCACAAAGTTCTTCTTACATAGATCATGAAAAAGATGTATTTTTATTACAAACTTTTGAAATTGCCAAACTGGTCAGCTGTTGCCCAGCATAATATGTAATGGTTTCAGTTTGTGTGTGTGGGCACGCCATGGAACATGCAAGGAAGAACAATAAATGAACAACCTCGCGAGGCTCACAGTGATATCAAATTCAATCAGATCATCCTCGCAGGACTGTCGAAGATGATGTCGTGACAGACTTTGAAAAAAAACCCGTAAGACCACCGGAGGCCAACACAAGTAGTTTAAAATTAAAGCAATTTAAATGATAGTTCAATATAGTTTAAAAGTAAAGCAGTTTAATGATAGTTAGTGCAGTTTTAAAGGGGGTGTTTAAGTTTAGTTTAAGACTACTATTATATTTAATATAAAATATTGATTTTAAAAACTTTCACTTTTTATAAAGCCTTCAATACGGTTTTCCTTTACTCAAAAACTTGACAAACAATGGAAATGTCCGTTTTATAGTTATACTTTTGACTTGAATTAATGGGTTAAAATCCCCAAACGATTGAATACTATTCAGAACAGGGTGATTACAGATATGGAGTTTTGTTAATAATCAGTAATTGTATAAGAGGATATCCCACAGCTCTTCACTCTGTATGTACACCATGTTTGCATTCATCTCAAATAAGGTGGATAAGGTCGTACAATTCCCCTTGATGCCCGCTGAGAGTCTCTGTTTCTCTTTTTTTTTCCCTTCATCCTAAATATTAACTTAATAGGGTCCAAAATTGTTCAAATCTTGGACGGCCCATATTATCTAGCATAAATTTTATGATCCTCCCTTAATCCCTATAAGCCATAAGGAAGAAGACCTTTTTTGAACGTCCACACAATCTGATTGGATGATAGGATTAATATGAATTTTTAAGAGAGCTGGGTGCTATTTGAGTTTTAATTGTCGCTTAATAAAGACTTCTTTATTTATGTTAAATTATTTTAATTCATTGTTCTTAATATTCAACTTTATCAATGATTATATACCCACGTACTGTAACTAGTGTGTGTCGGTCCTTATCTAGGACCGAGGGCTGCAGTCCGGTCCGGTTCAGTCCATTCCTTTTTGTTGGTCCTTGAAAAAGGAAATATTGTTTCCTTATGACGTCATAGCCTACGTCATGGTGTGTAATCCTTATATTTCAGCACGAAGTAGCTGGTCTAAAATAATATATATAATTTAAATATATAAAAAAACAATACTAAACACAAACTAATCCATAAACGTATATAATATTTATATATCAGCTTGTGAACGGAACGCAAAATTGAACGGCGTTCAGCTGAACGTACGTTCAATGAACGGAACGCTGAACGCAACTTTTTTTTGAACGCTGACGTTGAACGCAAAAAAAGAGTTTTGTGTTCGCGTTCAATTTTTCCAAACATTTCTTTGACTTTTTTCGCAAAACGTCATCACTACGGATATATTTTTTTTGGTAATTCTTTCTAAAAAAAAACCCTCACTACGCAGTACTTTTTTTGGAAATTCTTTCTAAAAAAAAGTCATTACGAGCATTACTTTTTTTGGAAATTCTTTTAAAAAACGTCATCACTACGCAGTACTTTTTTGGAAATTCTTTTTCTAAAAAAAACGTCATCACTACGCAGTACTTTTTAAATATTTGAACGCCTAACAGACGCGGAACCCAAAACATTGAACGAACGCTAATTTTTTTTGAACGCTGAACGCTCACAAGCTGATATACATGACTATATAAACTTTAAACAAAAAAACACATCGATTTTTTGGGGAAAACATGCCTGAGATCGGAGTAATCTACAGCGCCACTCCCTCGGCGAGAGCTATTGCTGCATCCCTGGCAGCTCTCCACGTCCTGACCTGTCGCAACTGTGGACTTTATTCCAGGCAGTTCTTGCCTGCCAGAGGGGGTTGGGGACGATTCCGGCTGCGTCGGATCTGGTCTCCTTTCCATTTTTTGTCTCGAAGGTGTCACATCTCTTAATGCTATGAAAAGGAAAAATCCTTTAAGCATAATAATAAACTTCAACATTTTATGTAAAATCAAAGTAATTACAAAAGACAACCTCAAGGACCGATAGGACCGGGCCAAATAAATTGGGACCGACACAACACCACCTGTACTACATATATCATATAGTAATTATATTTTACTAAACCGGAGTGTTATTATTATTTTATCATCTATTGAAGCTCTTTACATTAACTAAAGTTTCCTTTGTCCTTCAGTATTCTAAGTAGCATTATGCATTAATCCAACATGTGACTCGGGGGCAGTTAATTTGGAATTGTGCTCCCAGTGCTCTTGTGTGTATCTAGTACCTCATGTGTAACAATTTTTCAAAGCCAAAGTTCAAGTGTATGAACTTTTGATACTTGATGTAATTAAAATGATACAAAACTTGCACGCAACGAAAGTCAAGTTTTTTATTTTTCTAAAGCATTGATCTAAAAAAACAAACACTCAGTTCCTTTGTCAAGGCATTCCCCCGACATGGGAAATAGGGCTTAAAAAAGACCCTCGCTAAGGACGATGATACACATATATTCTACATCTTATGAATGCAAAAGGACGTGACAAGTTAAACAAATGTTAGTGATAAATGAGAGTAATCCAAACTGTTTATAATATATGCATTTCATAATCTAAAATAGTGGTATTAAACTTGTATTAGGACTCTAATCCGTCTGATAACTTGTATTTTTTAAGGGGAAATAAAAGTGACTTGAGGGGCTTAAGTGAAATATCATTCAAACGCTGTTGATGTTTTTAAAGACTAAAATGGATTGATATATAATGTTCATTTCATAATAGTCTTTACTCCCGATAGACAAAAGAATATTATGATTTACTATATTATTCTTAGCATATGTCTCGCTGTTTCGAATTAGATAATTATTAATATCAATGCCATTCAGATGATAAGTTGGATATATTGCAGTCTCTTTGTAAACAGATACTGAAATCATTTTTGTGTATTTTTTCTTCGTTATTAAGTTGATTTCTATATTTCATCTGCATCTTGATTTGATTCGTAATTATTCTTTTATCTATATATTTCTTGCCTATAATGTTCGACAGAATTGCAATATCCGACAGGATATAAATAAGCATACTAACATTAAAATTAGTCACTCGAACCTAGGATCTTATCAGTGAGAAGGTAGACCAAAAATGACCATCCCCTCTTGGGTGGATTCGAACCTGCGCCCCCACATTGAGAGTTGAACAACCCTTAACGTGCACGGCTATCGCATCGCCGATTTTTTCCTTTTTAAATGTTTTTTTTAAGTTTACCGAAACGTAATTCGAGTCACTCGATAGAAATAAGAACAAAGTTATGTTTTTTATAAATGTACTTATTTCATACAAATAATAAGTCTACAAATTACAGTTTTACAACTCATAATAAATTTTTGTATCTGATTGGTAGTCGAGGGGAAAAGAAACTTGTGACTCAAATAAGGGCTGCCCAAAAACTAGAGACTCTTTTTCAACATAGTTAAAGGCTTTTTAAACATAATTCTTGAGTCACAATGCTCATTTTCCCCCAAATGAATGCCAGAAGTATATTTAATCTCAGCATATTTTGTTGTTTTTTATATGTTTCAAAAATATATAATATAACAAATATTTGTATAGATTGAGTCTATAATAATGCTATTGATTACTATTTTAGATATAATCGATTGTTTCATAACATACTTCGTATAACTTGTATGTTTGTGAAAGTGATGCAGAGAAGAAAAACATTTATAGGGCCCATAAATGACGTTAAATAATACAAGTTATTTTATTAAATTTGAGAGTTGCCTTTATTTTCACGTCATTTATAAATTGAGATTCGTTAGAAAAAAATCTACCGCCCGGCATTGATGATTTATAGAATGTTGTGTCCAGTCGGTATCGATAGATCGATATTTTCTTTGTACAAGTCTACTGTTTCAACACTCGTTTGGTATGATGAAGAAGAAGTAGTTACTCTAATTATTTGCCTAAAAAGGACACTGTAAAAAATAACTTGCTTACAGATGTGGGGGTTCCATTCCATATTCGAAATATCGGTATCAGTATAGTATAAGATCTAACATGTAATACCGATTTTCATTGGTACCCAATTTTAACAGGGGTGTAATTCATTTATGAGAATCAAGATTTTGTATTAATATCTACCATTAGTTCTACCCATTACCGATTATTATCAATCAGAAGGACAATATGAAACACTCTATAATGTTTAATTAGATTCTGGGAATGATTATTTCCTTCCCATGAATTATAGTTAATATCTATCTACAAGGAAGAACCCTCAGGTTCTTATGACATGTAAACAGTAGTGCTCTTTAAATAAAAATATTGCTATCGAAAATATATCTCGGCTATAATTTTATCGACAAAAAATTACTTCAATCTAAACAAAAATACTATTTTCCCACATTCAACATCAATAATTTGATTGGAACGCGTAGAGGAACGGCGGACGGAACGAGTATTGATGGAACGGAACGTGGAACGAAACACTCACAGGCCTGGAAAAAACCCCTTGGTGTATAAGTAATAAAAAACTTATAAACATATACCTTTAAAAAATCTATCGAAAATAAAATACTTCGCCTCAAACTTTAAAAAAATATGCATCGACAAGTAAATTATAAATAATTTCGTTTTATATATTGGGAAAATATTTTTTAAAGTTTCAAAAATATTAAATAATTATGTTAATAAGTAATGAACAACCAAATATTTCATTAAATTTTTTTTGGTACCTTCGTACAACATTTATTCTTGAATGTTACCAAACATCAAAAAAAACTTATTCATTACACGTACAACATAAAATAATTTTATTAAATATTGAAGAGGAAGCTCCTTTTCCAGTTAATTAGAAGGCTCAGTAAATTAAATATTTATTCTCAATTAAGGTCATTTCTTCGCCGTGGCACGCCTTGGGCAACTTAAGATGCAAAAGAGTTCGGATGCAGCAAAAGAAGATCTATAGTGCGAGTATCTAAACCTTCCATCATCCAAAGGCCTCATTGAATCCACATCAGTGAGAGTCAGAATTTCTTACTCTCTGTTCTCATGATTATTACAAAATACGTTTATTTTTAAGGGGTAAATGAAAAAGCGTAACAGGACCAGCACCCCCCAGACAATCACCCCCCGGACATTTACCCCCCGTTAGTAATATTTATTATCTCTTAAAGTCCACTTATGAAGTTAACTATGTTTTCCAGCTATTAACAAAGGTGACGTCACTGGTTAACCACTTTCTTGATCTCCTTTTCCGCTGCTTGCGAAGACTAATGGGGACTTGGATATCTTTAAAAAATGCCATTTTCGGGTGTGAAGAAATGAATATAATAATTGAGAATAAAATTTATATGTCAACTTATTTGAGTAGATGAGTTTTTGATCATAGTCTTCGATTTAGGACAAGTGGTTCCTTGATGAAATCTTAGAAAATAGCTTAGGACCTATATGAGATAAATAAGATATCTTGAGTTGATAGGTTACAAAATGTATGATTGTCTAGTTGTACATAAGTAGCCCAGATATAAGGTCTAAGACACGAAATTTGCAAATTTATGCACATTTAATTAATTCATATTCCAATTCTAAAGGACTGGGACTGCGTACTAACCAGTTACGTCATCTTTGTTAATAACTAGAAAAACATAGTTAGCTTCATAAGTGGACTTTATGAGATAAGAAATATTACTAACGGGGGGTAAATGCCCGGGGGTGATTGGCACGGGGGGTGCTAGTCCAGGGGTGATTGTCGGGGGGTGCTAGTCCGGGGGGTGATTGCCCTAGAACCATGAAAAAGGTACATTTTATATATAAATATAAAGAGTCATCATCGACCAAGACTTCTATTTTTCTCTCTGTACAAATATACAGGGGCGGAGTGGCCAGGGGGAGTACCAGAACTATTCCCGGTGGGCTGCTGGCCTCAAAAAACATAAACAGCCGTTGACAGCCTCCCAATGGCATATTGGGGCCTATATAAGGCCGGTGAGGGCATAATGGTCCCAGTGTGTAAATTCTTCCCACTCCGTTCCTACATATGTATGATAGATCTTGATTCCCCCCTATGGCACCGTCTCACCACTATCAGGTGCGAAAGTGATTCAAAGTTTTTCCGCTTCATTTTTAATGACCTTTATTGCAAACAGTTTCTATACATTATGATAATAAGTTATAACATGTTGCTTAAAATGAAAATTGTAGTTTACATACATGTTTTTTTTTTCCTTTTCTTCAATAACAAGTTCCGCCTGACTTGTGATCTCCTTTTGTAACAGAAGGAGTAGTGATCTTGAATATGTTTTTGCTTTCGAAACGCTCCGGCCATCGATCACTCTTGATCATCTTCCTGTAGAGTCACAATTGGAAATATACGCTATATCAACGACTACTACAGCTACCCGGAAAGGAATGGGGAAACTCTCGCTCCCAATGCAAGGTCATGAAACTCAAATAATAATAAAATAAATTTTGGATTAATTGTTTTAACTTCAATCATTCTTAATTCACCGGCCAAACAGGTCTGGATTATCTTTATTAAATATAAAGAAAGAGTGTGAAATTTATTTTAATACTTTCGTATTTCTTTATTAATAATGGTTTCCACATTAGTATATTATATAATAATATTTTCAAACAAATTATATACGAACAAGTAAATCAATATTAAATATTTTTATTTATTTTTCAAAGCCTTTAACATACACTATCAAAATAATTTTCGACTCTAAGTTATCACTACCAAACTAAATCTTTCTGTAGTAAGTCAGATTGGAACATAACAAGGAGGACATAGTCAAAATTCGAAAAATTCCGAAATATTCCCCCAAAAGAGCTGAAGCTAATAAAGTGAGGCCCCTATATATATATATATATATATATATATATATATATATATATATATATACATCAAAGGCCATTTTTGTGACTGCACAAGCCACTCAAAGTTTCAAAAGGCCGTTTTGGGGTAAAAAATGGCGATTTTCAAGTGGCTTGTGCTGTCTGAGTTTTAGTGATATCAAGTAAAAAACAATTTCTGAGGATAGCTTGAAGTCTCATCTTTCAATAAAATTTTTGGAGCAATCAAACAAATAAATATTTCTTTGATTTTACGCCCGTTCAGTAAGCCTCTTTAGGCCCAAAATATGCATTTTTGTTTTTTGTTAATATTTGCCCTAAAAAGTGTCTTAGCAATTTTGTTATCTTATGAAAAAGTAATTGTATTGTTATGATGCAGGTTTTGTGCAATTTTCATAATGATCACCGTGATATTGACATTTTGATGGAAAATATTGTATTTATTATTATGAAATATTGTACATTTGCCTACAGAAAATCGCTATTTATATTTTAGAATATTATTTATATTCTCATGGTATAATTTTTTATTTTCAATTTTCCTAACCTTTATGATTATATTGATCTTTTTTAAAGATGTTTAAAATAATTAAGTAAAATCTTGATACGTTTTCCACATCACCCAGCACACTACCCTTTTGTGTGAATGGCCCCCCTAGAGATCTATTCATATACTGTTACTTAATTCAAAGTCATATTTGTGTTTTTTTTAGATTTTCTTTTTAATCCTAATTAATTCATTTTTAATTCCATATGATGAGGTATAAGATGTCAGTACTATGTAGGCAGTCTCATCCATTCTATTTTTTCCATGTCCATTACAAGCAAGTAAAATATAAGAAAAGTGTTTCGGTCACCAATTTTCGATAAGCCTGGTCACTGATTAACATTAATAATTGTTTCTTTTTTATTTGTTTTATGTGGTTGAAAAGTATCGTTATTTATTTATTATAGTAATCGACTTGAAATGTCCAACCTTTCTTGATCCGGTAAGCTTTCGTCTCCAAGACTGAAAGGAATCATACTTCCATATAAATATCAAGTTTGGTTAAACATACTCTTCAAACATTTTTGGGAAAGAGATGGATTGCTGTGTTATAAAGCTTCATTTCCCAAACAGCTTCTATATCTCTTTTTGGTGAAGACGTACTTTGTTGTGTTGTCAAAAATATTTGGAATTATATAAAGAAATTATTTTGGAGAATCTCCAACTTAATGGAATGAACGACCTTTGAGATAAGCTGGGCATGGTGTATTGGTGCAGGGAGTTTTATGTAATGTTGTTTTAAATTTAGATACACATAAAATGTTCATAGGTTTCCAATTCTCTATAGTCTCCTCTTTTATTTTCATTTTATTTCAATCAGTATTTTTTTAAAGCTTTTAATATTTTATCCGCTGCTTGATCATAATGAAGATTTTACCATAATTTAAAAAAGTTTAAATGGGGTTCATGTTAATGTTTTGAAATTATGAATATTCTTTTAAAAAAGGTCATAACTTTGACAATTTTATGATATACATGATGCCTACTAGCAAGAATTAGCAAGGGTCGCTCGAGGTATATGTTTAGCCTACCATTTACTCCGCTTTCACTCCTTGTATTTAAGGCTGTTGGTTCAAATATAAGTCCAGCATTTTTTTCTATATTATCAAGTTATTCAACTACTGATTTTGTTGGCTTTGGATTCTCCGGTTGAATTTTTTACATGAGAGAATTCCTAAAAGATGTATGTCTCCAGTTATTTCAAATTTGTGACTGTGTTCGAACATTACCATGTTTGAAATGTGTGTTTCACTTTTTGAGCTCCGAATTTACATTCTTGGTTTAGAAGCGATTGCTTTTTTGTTTTAGATATATCCGACGAATCAGACCTATAATCTTCAGTATAACTTGAAGAAATAAAATCAATTGGCGATGAAAATTTGTAGTCGTATTCTTATTAATTATTTAATAGTTTGGTAAAATCTATTCACCGAATTCATGTATCACTTATTTATTTAGCCTATAATAAAGAGGCTAGAGCCTCGTTGATTGGTAAGAAATAAAATATCGCCCGTTTGTTTCTGTATCTTCTTTTTATCGTTGTGCAATAAAAATATCTGTACTTTGTTATACTACTTATAAAACTTTTGGAATTGTATCTTCTGGTAACTTTTCTCCTTTGATTTTTTTGCATGCTGTGTTTCGATGTTTCAATATTTTTTTTGAGACTGGATTAAACTATCCACATTATATCTATTATGATCTTCTCTATTAGTTAGATTACAGCTTTTTATTATTTTTGACGTAATAAAATAAGTAATAATATTTTACGTGCTACATGGTAGGTTATTTTACTCATCTTACAAACAAATATAAATTTAGCAAATATTAGCAAAAAACTAAAATGCATATTTTGGCCAAAAGAGGCCTACTAACGGGCCTAAAACCAAAGAAATATTTATTTGCTTGATTGCTCCAAAACATTTATTGAAAGATGAGACTTCAAGCTATCCTCATAAATTGTTTTTTACTTGATATCACTAAAACTCAGACAGCACAAACCATTGATAATCGCCATTTTTTACCCCAAAAACGGCCTTTTTGAAACTTTGAGTGGCTTGTGCAGTCACGAAAATTGCATTTGAAGGCTGAAACTTTCTCAATCTCATTTTTTTATACTACGCAGCAGAAAATCGCTTGGAGCAAAAAATCGGAGCGATTGACCTAAAAACGGGACAGGCTAATATATATACATATATATATATATATATATATATATATATATATATATATATATATATATATCCATAGTAGTAGCAATGGCCAGACCAATTATTTCCTATGGGTGCCTCATATGGGGACATTCAATTGCTTAAAAGAAATGTGCAATTAAATATTAATACCATTCAGAGAAAAGTACTTTTAGCAATGACCCAAACGCTTCGATCAACCCCAACAGCAGGTATGGAAGCTGTCTTGGGCATAATTCCTCTCGACTTGTTCCTCCAAGCCCAGGCTACAAAATCAAGGTGGAGAACTAAACACTTCCTCCAAGACACTTGGGATGGAATTGGTGACCTTCCCAAACGTCGTGGCCACCGTTTCTCGAGTGATAAACTACTTACTCAACTACAGTTAAATCAATCCAGTGATTACATCAAGGTAGTCGCACATGGATAAATAACCAAGAAGTCAACAAACCTGACATTGTTATATACACAGATGGATCCAAAGATGAAAATGGCAATACTGGTGCTGGCTGGGCTATTACCCGAGGTGATACATCACTCCATCACTCCTTTGTATCATTAAATAAAGAAGCTACAGTTTTCCAAGCGGAAGTCTTTGCTATTGCACAATCAATAGAAACGCTCACTCGAATGGAAAAACCATCAGCAAACGTTGTAATACGATCGGATTCTCAATCAGCTATTGCAGCTATCCTAAACCCATTCACCAAGAGTGACGTAGTCAAAAGATGCCAAAAAATTATGCATGAAGTGAAAAAAGAAAAAAAGATACACTTAGATTGGTGCAAAGGCCATTCTGATGTCACAGGAAACGAATTTGCAGATTGTCTAGCAAAGAGTGGCACAGAAAGTCAAAACAGGAAAATTGTAGGAACATCACCAAGCTACATCAAGAAAAAAGTAAATGACTTCTTTTATGCTGCCTGGTGTAACAGATACAAAAAAGACCAAAGTATGAAACATACTCATCTAATGTTAGAAAAGCCTCAACAAAAGATTGTCAAATATGAACGAGAAAACCTTAAACTTATAGTTCAAGCTTACACCGGCCATGGACCTTTCCTCGCTCACTTAAGCAAATGGAAAAAGTCAACTGATGGAATGTGTAACGTCTGCATGGAAGACACTCAGAGTGCAGATCATCTTATCAACAGATGTCCAGCACTATCGTATGAAAGGCATGATTCATCGCAAGAAGAAGATGAAGTACTTCGTATTTTAAAATTAATGAAATGTAAAAAAATGAAAAAAATTATTGAAGAAAACTATACTATAAACTAGAACTAACATTTACTGTTGTAGCGCATATACCCCTTTGTGTGGTCGCGCTCTTTATTTTATGCATGTATTGTACTATTATATTATGTCCTTTGTAATATTATATGTATATGTATGTATACGGTATACAGTAATAACCTTTAAACAAAAACAAAAAATAGTCCATAGTTGTGTAGTGCTTTGAGATGTTTTTCAGATCGAATTTGAGAGATAGAGAGAGAGATAGATTATGCCATTTTGATTGGAGAATATCATTATTCAGTCGTCTCTCAATTGTATTTTTGAACTTACAATCCATTATTTAAAATTTGAAGAATAAAAGTTATAACAGGACCATTAGTTTAAACAACAATATAATACATGAAATGATAACTTTTACCTTAGTGTGAGTGATTTTCAGACATTGCATTTTTATCGATAGGGATAATATCATATGGTAAAAATATTTGCTGCATGATCTTGAATGACGTGACGGTTTCTAGTTGGTCGTATTACGTGGTACAATCCTCAGCCATTTGAATACCAAATCGGTATTTTGAGAGGATACTGCTGGGATTCTTAGCAAATTATTATGTCTCTGTTTGCAATCATGAGCAAAGCTCTTATAAATGATTTTGAAACACAGAATAAATAGGACTTCAATTTCCATTTCACGAAACCACGTTTTTAAATAAACATAAGAACTAAACTAAACATGAAGAACACAAGTTGAAAGAAATAAACGCACGTGTTTATGAAGTGATGCTTTCAGGTATCTATAAAGTATCTGAAAAGCCCTTTCCTGACTTTAAATTTTAGGATAATTAATATTTTTGAATGTACAAGGAAATATGAACAATAATCTTGGAATTAATCTATAGTTGACTCGTAAAATCCTTTTAGTTAAGAAATTAATGAATAGAAATGAGTGATCCCAAAAGGTCAAAGTTTTTCCTCATATGTTTTAATTTGCAACGTCATTCAAGAAAAATATGCGTTCACAAACATGACTTGCAAAAAGTAAATCAAATAATTTTGGAGGGTAGTTAAAAAAAAAAAAAGATTGGTAGCCAAGCTGTACCAAGAAAGAGTTTTGAATAATGTTATTACAATGGTTATACATTTTATGTAATTAGATGGTGAATTAAAATACTTTAAATACAAATATATATCTTCAAGTATTTTCAATCATTCGTTTTACATTTACATATTTTCGATGGTTCTAGGAATATTTGTATAAAACACTTATGCAAAAGGAATTTCATAATACGCATTTTTGTATAATGAATTATTATAAAAGGAATTTATGATAAAGACACATTGTATAAGATACATTTAAAAGTAAACTACTCACTTTTGGGCCCAGCTTCCTAGAATCCTTTAAAAATCCATTTTATACAAAGGTGTCTTTATCAAAAATTCCTGTTATCAATAATTTATTATACAAAATGCGTTATCAGAAATTCCTTATGCATAATTGTTTTATAGAAATGTTCCTAGAACCATTATCGATTCACGTTTCATCCTGTTTAAAAGTACAAAATAATACATATTATGGGGGTGTCCAGAAGAAATAGGAGGGGGAAAATACGGACTAGAAAGAAATGGACCACGAAAGAATTGACCAAGAAGAAGAAATAACCCAAGCTAAAGAAGGGAAAATGATGACTCATGAAAAATAGCACAATTACATGAGTAGGCAAGTATTTGAGTGGATTATCACTAAGTATTGATCATAAAAATTGAGAAAGTAATGACAAAAAATTATTTTCTTTTATCAATTAGAGATAAGTTTTTACCTTGTTGCTCTTCTTAGAAAGGGCAAATATTTATTTCATCCACTTTTCAATGATTCACCATTTTCCTTTTCTATCTTGGACCATTTTATCGAGTGCCATTTCATCCCATCCCGTGTTTTCCTGGGTTTATTTCATTCTAACATCATTTAGAAGATATATATCTTACCATGCTCGAGTGAACTTTTTGAGTGGGTTTGTTTCTTTGAGGATTGGATCCAGGAATACCACGGATTGTGGCGGATTCGTTTATCAAAAGGCGGAATTGAATATATGAGAGTCTTAGCCCATACCTTAAAGGTAAAACACAAAACCACTTTAACTATGCTGATGTCAGACAGCAAGTGTGAATAGACGTCTCATTACTCTGCCGGCAAAACGAATGACAGATTCGCTTGACAACGACTTAATGTATGGTTTTAGATCAAGATAATAGATAATACAAGATGCGCAGAACGCAATGTTTAGATTCCTCTGATTAGAAAGAAAAACTGAACGTCACGTATGACGTCACAGTAGCTATTTGTTATTAAATAAAATCAAAGGTACATTTAAAAACAGTGATTAATTTCAAAAGGAAATAAAAATTTGAAACCCGGGAGCTCTCCGGCGGAGGCGGAGCTGCAGAGAACGGCCACGTTGCTCCGAAGCTCCTAGATGCTACGGGCTACCAGCCAAAGGCCTCAGAGTCCCGTGCTGTGTTCAAGACTTCCACTTCCTCCCTGATGCTGAAGCTGTGCGTCCCCGGGTGGCTCGTGGCGGGAGGGAGCCTCCGGACGTTATTCCTTTGAGAGCCTTACGTTCTTAGCTTAATTGTCCTAGAGGTATTAGATACATAGGCAAATCGTAGCTGTGATGACGTCACATTTTTTTACTGGAAATATCCTTCTTTGTTTACATGAGTTCTGCCCCCCCCCCCCCTGGTTTTAGATGGATATATTTTTATTAAGATAATTAATGGCCACTTGATGAATGACCCAAGTAGTTCATATCCTCGCGTTATCAAGCTAAGTTTTCATCTTTTTTGAAGTGTCGTCATCCATGTGTTTCCAAGAATTGTTTATCCTCCTATAACTCAGTGTCATTCAATTATATCTATGACAAGCGTTTTTCTTTTGTATACATATTTTGCAGATATATCTTTGATTGACCTCAAATTCATCAAATAAGAATCTTTTTTTTCTTTTTTGCCTATATGGTTCGATAGAATTGCACCGACAGATATAATAAGCATTATAGCGTTAAAATTAATCTATCAAACCTGGATCTTATCAATGAGGTAGATCAAAATGACCATCCCCTCTCGGGATTCGAACCTGCGCCCCCAAATGAGAGTTGAACACTCCTTAGCACACGGCTATCGAGCTCCCTTAGGCAAAAAAAAAAAAAATCTTTGGCTCATCATAGAAGACATTATAGAGTAAAAAAGAAAGTTCATGATTATTCTTTAAGAAAATAAATGTAGTTCTTAAGTTAAATCTACTCTTATAAAAATGTAGGGAAATTACGGAAAAAATGACTTAATGTATGTGTCAAACAGGGGTTGAAAAATAATATTCAAGAACCTATTTCACGAATAAATAAAATACATTAATTTATTAGAGTCACGAAGTACGGCTTTGGGTGTCGAATGTATGGTAGTTCGAGTATTAAGGATATTTGTAACTTAATTCTGGTAAACTCACCCTTACACATTATTTGTATTATTACTTGGTAATTCTCGCTTATTTATCTTTTAAAGTTTTATATTCAGATTTAGAATCTATTCATGGTCATGGATAATGTAAAAAATAATCATTCATGGATTCTTTTGCTGTGATTTATTTGAAATAGACAATTCAAACGATGACTGAGTTTATATGGAGGAAGCCTTCCAAGAAAAAAAAAGACGCTTAAGGTTCTAAAGAATGTCATTCTAAGCTTCAAGTTGATATCAATTACCATCTGTTATTATCAATATTGTTCACGTTTCTTTTATTTAGAAAAAAGCTCCTGACGGATGTCCTACACTGCTCTGCAGGCAGAATCTCCCTGCGGTACAGTTACGGCCTGCATGTTTGGCTTCCTCTGCTTGAGCGACACGAATAGAGAAAAAGTGAATAAACACTATATTTTTTAATTCAACAGTTCATCATAAAATTTGTATATAAAACGATATATAAAACGGTGTCCGTTCATTTGCGCGAAGATTTGATTGAGCGATTATTGTTTGAGCATTATTTTTGCGCGAGGCTCGTTTGCGCGAGTATCTGTTGGGCGTGTTACTATAGAGCGACTTTTGAAGATGATGTAGACACTGGGTTTCAACCGGGACAAAATTTCCCCTTGGTATATCGTAGGGATTTCCTTGGGAGGAGGGACGAACGGAGACATTATATAGGCAGTGTTCATTTCACTACCAAAAAATGATGACTTGGTTCAACTTCGTGATCCATAGGTTCCTTAGAGAACTAAAACCATTTATTTAGATGAATAAATTTATACATAAGAAAGGTTAGGAGCCCCTGCTCAATGGGATGAAAATAATGACGTCACTTGAAGCATCCTTTTCATAACAAACATTTAAATTTATCAATTCCTATTCAGCAGTAAAGAATAAGGTGAATATTTGATGGTGTTTCATGAGGGTGGAGCCCTCTCTCATCCTCATATCCGTGATTTGATATCTCTACATCAACTGAACGCAAACCGACTATCATTATAAACCAATGAAAGGATTCAGTGCAGACTCATATATAAGATTCACTCGTCATCGACCAAAGATTGTTGAAGAGGACCTATCTTTCCTCGGATCCTACGGACTTCTCTAAACTGCACTCTAGATTGTCGAACTATCACCAGAGGATAATTTTATTGTTCCCATTATATATGATCAAGTGTAGCTACCCTTTTGAACATATTAAAGGGTCAAAATGAATACACATGATTGCTCTCCGGCTCCATCTACGGAATACCTTCGACTTGAAATTGCTTTTCTTAAGCTTGTGGACTATACATATTTGTTTTACTTCATCTCACTTATATTTACGTCAGGAGGAACGTCGACCCATAAAAATAAGGGATCTTTGGACAAGATACTTATTAATGCTATTAATTAAAATATCTAGCATTCCCTATCGGAGGGGCTATCTTCTTCATGGCCCAAATCAACTAGCATACATGTTCAAAAAGTTTTATCCAAAGTCCTCCATTTCCATGGCGGATGAACTCGCCAACAAGGTATCAACTCTCAACATACCAATCAGTGCTGCTACGCTTCAAGGATTATTTAAACACTCAGCGGAAAAGGCAATCTTAAACGTGAAATCCCTTCGTCCAAGGGCAGAGGAACAACTGGAATGTTAGTCAATATTGATCAAATTGCCATTATTGGATTTAACTCTATCTTGGTTTATGTTGTGTATATATGGACTTAATATGATTTTTTGTATTAATTTAATTCACTAGTTGAAGAGAGTTCTTTTTTTAAATCTCTACACCTTTATATCTCACTGTACAATAAAATTAACATTATCGTGTTATATATTAACTTTCTAGTTTTTAATTGTTTAACATTCTCAATTTTCACTTACATGGCATTTTTAATGTAAAATTAATTATGAACTTCTAAAATTAAACATTACTATAAATATTTATAACGGTAATAAACCTTTTCAGGACATCACCCAACCTTAGTATTTTTTTGATTTCCCAATTCCCCATATTTTTGCTGCATAAAGTAGTCCACTTGAATTGGGCTCATCCTGCAGAATTACATATAACAAAAATATAAATTATTTTTTGGTAAGTCAGGATTTTACATAAACTGTCGTCATTTTAAATTTTGTTATTAATATGAACAAATTATGTTTGTACCATAAAGTATGAAATTATCGTAAATATAACTTGGGATAAATAAATTGTGTCGTAGTTAATTTTTATTAACAAAAATATGTTCAAGAAATGTCATTTGTACCACATATAAAACAGTAACATGCTACCTATTCAAATATAACAAAAGACGTAGAATTGTAATTTGAAACATACATAATGAATGACATAATACTATGAAGTTAAAGGATAAGGATAATAAATATTTGTCATACATTTGATTAAGTCCAATATGACAAGTTTGTACTTTCCAAGTCGTACTTAGGCATAATACAAAGGCCAAAAAGGTGTTTTGGCATTCCAGAGAAGCGAAGAGAATGCAATCATGAATGCACTTGGGTCCTTTAATATTGTCTATTGAGCCCGTTGCTCAAAATCACGAGAAAAAGCTGTTTTTGACTTCAATGATTCCTGAAACTTGGTTGTTGAGGGAAAATATTACGCCTTATATTGTATATTTAGCCTTACAGAAGCTACATGATGCAGTCCACGGACAACATATGTACGGACGGAAAGGCTGCGGGAGCTGCTTGCATACTAGGTCCATTAAAAACAGAAGGGAAAATGAACGCGCTAAATAAATAATAAATAAAAAATAAAGTAATTTAAATAAAAATATAGGAAATACAAGTAAATTCAACAATTAAGACTGTAGTTTGGCAATATTTTGCACACTTGAGCTCTCTTTGACATTTTCTCTCTTCCGACCAGCATGAATCTTGTCATTGATGGACTGCACAAAGTTCTTAGACATACAGTTGAAGAATTTCGCAGCAATGGAAGGAACAAATGCCTGGAAACTGTGAGAACTGTCGCACACCTGACCAAAGATTGAGTCAGAAGCAGAGGTGTTCGAGATCTTCTTGGTCAGGATGTTGACAAAGACAGCTTGAGGGAAGCTACTTGCAAGGAACAGCTCCTGGGTGTAGTCATCGTCAAAGAGCTCAGCTTTAAGCTGTAACGCATGCATGCAGGTGAGGTACACAAGGTCACTGGGAGTGACGAGGCCACCACGATTGAGCAGCTGAAGGAACTCTTCTTTCTTGCTGCTTCCTTCTTCGTCGTCTTCAAGCAGCTCCAGGTTTGCCAACTTTGACGAGCACCTACAGCACGTTGTCATACCACTTCTTGATGACAAAGGAGTTGATTGCTGGCAGCGGCACCGTGTCGACCACGTCTTCGTACTTGCAGCAGAGACTCTTCACCATGAAGCAGAGTAAAGTCTTTGTGACCTCCGCATTTTCCATGCGGTAAAAGTGCCCGTTTATATTTTGACATATGGAGTCCACTCTGGTCCACGATCTCCTGAATGAACCGCCCATTGCGCCAAATGACCTTCCCCACGAGACTCCGTGGGACCTGATTCGTGTCCTCTGCAAACTCGAGGAGCTTCCTGGCCTTTCGGACGCACTCCTTGTTGTCCCCCGTGACACGAAAGGTCGAGGTCTCTTCCTGGAGCTCCAGGTTGATGATGCAGCCCACACTCTGGGCCTGCTGTATGTTTGCCCCGTGGGCTCCGATGGCTAGGCCCATGAGCTCACTGGGCACGTGGAACTCTCTGTGTAGCCGTAGGTGCTCTGAATCCGCGTGGCCTCCAGGTGCCGCTCGACTTCCTCCGTCTTGCTTTTGAGGAGGACCTTCTGTGTGAAGTTTTGAAAGTGCATGCCCTGGATCATGGCGGCTTTCCGCTGCGTGTCCTCGTCCGTGCTCACGACCCGCAGAGACCGCTTGGCGGGCTCGTACTTGACGGAGCAGGCGTTGATGGACTTGACAAAGACGGCGTGTGAGTCCTCGTCCTCTGCGTAAATGTCCTCCGTCTCCAAGGGCAGCGGGATCCAAATTGGAATAAAAGTCCTTGTCCTTGATGTGTGGCATGTTGGATCGGGGACGAAGGTGGTCCTGGTGGACCACTTGGTTCAGGCCCGGCGGGATGGACGGGCCTGAGGGAGGCCAGGCCCGCCCACCCACTGAGTGACGTGGGCCCGATTTTTATGAATGTGCCAACTGTGCCCCCCCCCATAACAACTGTAGGGCCCCCAAAAGCCTGGGCCTGCTGCCGGGCCTGACTTGGTTGAAGCCCGGGAGCTCCCCGACGAAGGCGGAGCTGCAAAGGTTGCTCCAGAGCTCCTTGACGCGTGCAGGCCACCAGCCAAAGGCCTCAGAGTCCCGTGCGGTGTTGAGGACTTCCACTTCCTTCCTGATGCTAAAGCTGTGCGTCCCCGGGTGGCTCGTGGCGGGAGGGGGCCTCCGGACGGAGGAGAAAGGGAAGCGTGAGAGGGGGAGCTCCCGGGAGTCGAAGCTAGCTCACGAGTCCCTCGGAGGAAGAGGGATAGACTTCCTCCACATGGCCGCTGTAGTAAGCACCGCTCTCCCAAAGCACCTCCACATGAGAGGAACCGGACACGCTCGAAGACAAGGAAGAGGTGAGGAGGCGGTCGGCGGGGAGACGGAGCTCACTGAAGACGTGCTCGAGGACACACAGCTCGTCCTCGCAGAATCAGACATGCTTCAACGCAGGAATAGCTACAAAGAACAACGAACGAGCAAATCAACGGACCCAAGCTTTGCGTCGATCTGTATCACAGCACTTCTTCCCCATGACGAACAATCTTCTGGGAACGTTTTCACAGCAGCAGCAGCTGTTGTGCCTCCTCCCCGCCTTGGACCTACTCTGCTAGAGGTTTCGTGATTGTTTTGAGAGCCTTTTTGTCCTTAGTTTTGTTGTCCTAGTGCAGTCCAAGAATCCTATTAAGTACCCTTCCATCGCAGCATTTAGGTAAATTTAAGTTTATATGATGAGTTTGGAGAAATATTTTTGGTTTGTAAGTGTAGTTTCTACTCCCAAATTAGACCGAAATAATCTACGAGGGCGCAGGGTAACATTATGATTCCAGTGGTTATTCCATAATGCAGGTAGTTTCTAGGCAAAAGCCATACGAAGGGTGGAAAAAAACTAAAAATTAAGAGCTAAAATATAAACGTTTTGTAACCAAAATATATTTGTGGAGGAAGAATACTGCGTTGTTCAGCTTCTACATACCAAAAATATTGTCGGTTATAGACTAGTAATTAGGTTTAGTTTATAATAAATTGATAACTACTTTAATAATAAAAACTATTTACAACCTTGTTATTAAGCTTATTATGATGACGTCACATATGAAATATTATAGTATTTTTTAGTCCCTAATTATCGGACAGAAGAACATAAGTATACAGTGTCCGATAATTGAAGCAATCGTGCAAATGAATACTTGCTCAAACGAGCCTTGCTCAAATGAAAATCGCTCCAAAAATCGTTGCCCAATAGAAACTCGCTCTATCTCAACTCGCTCGAATGATAGGGTGCCATATAAAACAGATGTCAATAAGTAAAAAATGCAACATATAAACATAATAGTTCATAATTATATTCATAACACTATTTCTTATTTGTTAAAATGTTTTTCTTTAATTTTCTGCTTCCGATGGTTGGAGTGATGATCCATTTATTGACAGAGTTGATCAACAAAAAGAAACATTCTTTTTGGCCTGTGAAGTGGGAGAAGCCCATTACAATGACGTCATGGACACAGGCTCATGAAGAAGAGAGGCAATTAGTATTGTTAAGAATGATATAATTCTATACTCCGCAACTTCGAGTGAAGTGGTACTTTGTATCATAATGCCAATTGCTTTTTATTCCTCTCCTTTTCCATCAACCAATCACATTTCTCTATTTCTATTAATAACAAACCGGGAACTTTTCTCGTAATTGATTGGTGGTAATAAAAGAAAGCCTCTTTTTGGAAATACAAAACAGCAGTTGGCATTCACAAATAAAACAACACTTCATTTGACGCTGACTAGGCCTGAGTATGAACTCCGAGACGAAATATCATCCTTAAAAACACAAATGGTCCCTTCTCAAAAGAATAACATTATCTTTCTGAGGTCACAGAGCTGACATTTTATATAATAGTACCAACTGCTTTTTTGTTATACCCTCTTCTTTTCTCCCAACCAATCTCGTTTTCAAATCTTTATTCATGAGACGATCTGAGAAACAATAAGAAATTGACTTTATTTTATTTTACATATGAGTTGATATTCATTGATTCCACGGAAACAGACTTCTGTTACTGGTGAACAAAAGAACCATAATCAAGAGATAAAAATCGGTACTTGATACTACCGACGGTAGATTTCAAATACCGAACCGATTATACGATATTCGGTAGAAACTACCGAATACCGTACCGATTGACAATCGGTACGGTATATTTGAAAGTATGATTTTTGTAACATTCACATAAAGACATAAATATATAGAGAGCTTATTCCCTTCAATAGCAGAGAAACATCGTTCAACTGTCGCTTTGCCCAAGCGCTCGCTCCCTTGTGTGAAGAACTTGAACTTTGCAAAATAAATAAACAACTACAACTTATAGTATTATAGAGCAGATACATAAATAGACATTCAATTTAAGCTAATGCTATGTATTGAATACTAGAGTACCTGAAAGTGAATTTAATATCGGACGATAAGAGACAGTAAATGAAAAAAATCTATAGCCTTCCATTTCCAACAAAATCCAAGTACATATATAATTTATATAAGATTAATATGAATTAAATTTCAATAATCTAATAAAATATAACAATGATGTATTTAATTGTCCTTTTTTATAAACTGTCCGTTATGAAATGCATATGAAGAAGTAAAAGCAGATATATAAATAAATTTCTCTCCCTTTCCATCTACCGTACCGAATACCGATCGATACTGAACATATATAATAAAATCTACCGAATATCGATATCGATCGGTAGAAGGTATATACCGAATATCGAACCGGCGATAGATTTTTCTACCAATCCCAGCTTATATCTATATAATAAGCGGGGAGCGTCCGTGTTTCCGTCCGGACTGAAATCTCTTAAACTACTAGACCGTTTTAGATGAAAATTGGCACACAGATGCATCTCGACACTGTGATGGTTCTGGTCTAAGTTAGATTCTGATCAGACCAGATTGTGTCTGTGAGAGGGTTTTGCGGTTTGCATGGATTTTTGAGGGTTAGGAGGCTCGGGATGTAATTAGATGTTTTGTGGGCTTTGCCGTAGGCATCTTTTGATATAAACAAAATAAGGCCTAGCGGCCTTGCAAAGGCCTGAAAAAAGGTTTGAAAGTTTTGGTTGTCCATAGTTCGTAAGTGAGATGTTTTTAGAGACAGAACGCAAACAAAAAGTTATCTTGTAGCGGATTGACCCGCTTACTAACAGCCGGTCTACCTACCAGTTCTTATCTCACACCTCAGCAGGCTCTTAATCTCTTAAGTACTCTTGTCTGCGGCTATATAAGCTGCAGGCAAGAGCTTAATAAACACTCTTTTACAACATCTAACTGAGTCGTCATTCTCCTCCTCCTTCGCGCTACATTTGGTGACCCCGACTGATCTGAACACGCAACCTTCTGATCTGGAGTCAAAAATATATATATATAAAAAAATTATACGATGGAAGGATGAGGGGCCATCCGGCAAAGTAGACGGAGAAGTCCGTTGGGGTGATGACTTTGCCGTGGATGGAAGGATGAGGGGCCATCCGGCAAGTAGACGAGAAGTCCGTTGGGGTGATGACTTTGCCGTGATAGAAGGATACTCCAAAAGATAGGCGAGAGAGGCCCATGGATCCTGAGAGCGACAGGATCCATTAGTTGCGGGATCCAGCGTAGGATCAGCTGCCGCGGGCCTCGAACCTCTCTTTTGTGGAGATTAGGGATGGAAGGAGTGAGGAGTCCTCCGGCGAGGTGAACGGAAAGGTCCGTTGGGGCCTTCGCCGTGGATGAAAGGAGTGAGGAGTCATCCGGCGAGGTGAACGGAAAGGTCCGTTATGTAGATGCCTGCGCCGTGGATGGAAGGAGTGAGGAGTCATCCGGCGAGGTGAACGGAAAGGTCCGTTATGTAGATGCCTGCGCCGTGGATGGAAGGAGTGAGGAGTCATCCGGCGAGGTGAACGGAAATGTCCGTTATGTAGATGCCTGCGCCGTGGATGAAAGGGTACTCCAAAAGATAGGCGAGAGAGGCCCATGGATCCTGAGAGCGACAGGATCCATTAGTTGCGGGATCCAGCGTAGGATCAGCTGCCGCGGGCCTCGAACCTCTCTTTTGGCCTCCTCCTCCTCCACGCTAACGAAGAGTCCGTTGGACCTCGTGGAAGCCGGGAGCGTAGAGTTGTGACGATCCGCAGGCGGTGTTCCATGGGTCCCTCAGAGAGCGACTGAGGGAGTCGGGGTCACCAATGTAGCGCGAAGGAGGAGGAAAATGACGACTCAGTTAGATGTTGTACAAGAGTTTTATTAAGCTCTTGCCTGCAGCTTATATAGCCGCTCAAGAGTACTTAAGTACTCAAGAGTACTTAAGAGATTAAGAGCCTGCTGAGGTGTGAGATAAGACTGGTAGGTAGACCGGCTGTTAGTAAGCGGGTCAATCCGCTACAATCTGCATCTTTGCCCAAAGAACCTAGATCTGGAAAAAATTTCCGGATCCAGAAACTTCCGGACCCAGATTATGACATTTCCTTAACTTTTGATTCTTTCCCATTTCGAAAAAAAGATACTCTGAAAGTATATCAAGAATGGGTTTCCAATCGGGTCCCACAGAAATTTCCCGGAAAACCGGACCGGCCTGTCGGGAATTCAAGAAACCTCTGGGCGACTTTTTAATACGAAAAAAAGTTCAAAACAAATTTACGAAATGAAGGCCTTGCAAAATAAGCCTAGGCTGGTTAAGTCAATGTCCGGCCTCCGGGACATATTTGGGCCGGGATTCGGATTTTTAAAGTTGCAGTTTTTCGCAATGTATTTTTGCACAATAATTTAGCTTCCCAAGGGAGCAACTTTGATGTATTCAGTATCCGAATCCGAGTCGTTAAGACCTTCAAATCCGGGATTGAATATTAGGTCCTATTTCATGGACGAAGCGAATATTTTTGAAATCCTAAATTTTGGGGGGCCTTCTGTGGGTTGTCTGTTGAGTTGATCGCATCAAGTTATAAATAGTATAGTATCTATAGAATGTGACATTTCTAATAAGTTTGTGTCTGATAAAAAAATTATTTTAATTATTAACTTTTTGAGTTTTGGCATAAAAACTGGGAAATGGAAGTGTTTTTTTCTCCACTCCTGGGGAACTCACAGATTTCAACTTGAGTTCATAAGAAGGAGGTTAACGAGCCTGACAACAAACTATAAAATAAATCATTCTCAGAGTTTTCATATTTTTTCAGAAAACCCAAAATCTGATTTTTTCAAAAACATGATTTTTGGCATTTTTTAAATTTTTAAATTTGTTAATATAAATGTTCCCAATTGGAGAGAATAATGCAAATGTGAAGAAATTTTTAAAATTGGACCAAAAACAAAAACTTTTATTAAATAGCATTATTTCATAAGTACATATGCTATATATATATAGCATAAGAGTTGAGCATAATGGTAGTTCTTTTTTTACTCCCTAGGGGGCGCTCTAAATTATAAATCTAATGTAACCTCTAGGGAGACTTTTTACTGCATAATAAGCTCCACGGTTCACCCAAGGTCTGTATAATAGGTCTGGGCAATACAAAAATAAACATGTAATCCTAGCAGTATAACTACTCAATGACGTCACTGGAGAACGAATATATATATATAATTTATTTCATATATTTATATTTTATATATTTATTTATTTCATTAATTTATATATACACACACACACATACATATATATATTTATCTATACATAAGCGCGAGCGTCCGTGTTTCCGTCCGGACTGAAATCTCTTCCTTAACAAGCTATCTTAAGGCCAGGGTGTGACCAATGTGACCAGCTGTGACCAGGTAACAATTTGTGACCAGTTGCAACCAGTTGTGACCACCTTTTCAGTAACTGATATATGTTCTCTAATGGGGCATCTAACGACCATGGTGTGACCGACGTTTAGTGTCATCCTCCACCAACTTGATCATGAGAAGGTCAGAGAGAATCCAAGCAAGGCAAGGAGTCCCACCTTAGGGGCAAGTGGTACCACCTGCAGGAGCCATGCTTTTCGCATGGGCAACTTTATGTGGCATGCTCCAGGTGGGAAGCAGAAAAAACCTCTTTACTCTATGCCAAGCCATAAAAGTGCAAGAGTTGTAATTTGATAATGTGGAGTATACTTTCACAGACAGTGAACATAATTTATCCAAGTGCCTTAGAATAAACAAATTTCTGTATTATGTGTTAAGTATCAGAATATACAAAGAGTAATCACAACAATTTGTGCCGATTAAGTTATTTTCCTTTTTTTCTTTGGCAATGGAGATTATTTTGTAGAAGTAATTTACATTTAGTTAGGTTCATTATTGCTGTTCTCATGAGTCAAAATGTAACTTTACTCAATGTCGGGCCGAAGGCCCGAGGCGGGGGATCATAAGGGGTGCAGCCCCCTGATCAAGCTGGAGACCGCGCGTAGCGCGTTCTTCAGCTTGTATATATATATATACAGGCTTGTGACGATCAGGAAAAAAATAGAGATCCGATCAAAAATAGTGATCAGAAATTCTTTGCAATATAGCGATATAACGATCAGGGATTTTTCCGATCAGCGATCCGATCAATTTGATTGCGATTAACAAAATAATTACCAATGTAATACTAATTCTAAGTAAAATTTTAAATGTATACACAGTCAAACCTTTATAAGTATTCATCTTTATATGGCATGGAATTATTGTTTCCCATAACCTATGAGCTCCAAAATAACGACTTCTCCATAGGCGCCTGTCTATATATTTTAAGACAAAAATATCAGAATGATTGTTTCTCATAGCCTATGAGCTCCAACACTCTGGCTCCTCAATTGACGTTATGTCTGCATACTTTAAGACAGGAGATGCTAGAATAAATGTTTCCCATAGCCCATGAGTTCCAAAACAATGACTTTTACATAGTCGCCTGTCTGTATATTTTAGGACAAAAAATATATCAGGATAGTAAACACTGGCTTTTTCCATTAGTGGCTGTCAGTATTTTTGTGTTTTCCAAACAATATTAGTTGTTGGAATGGATTTTGGTTAATGTGACAGCTAGTTAAGTTTTTGAAATGTAGGGTTTGTCTTAAAAATCCTTATCACAAACATTTTTTCTTTTTTAGTTATTTTATACAATTGATCGGATAGCTATTTTTTGTAATTTTCTTACGATCAAAAGATATAAGATCAGTACCTTTTGCGATACTCCGATCAGCGATCAAATATCACTATATCTCTATTGATCGCCGATCAGAAAAAACTCCGATCAACAAGCCTGTATATATATATATATATATATATATATATATATATATATATATATATATATATATATATATATATATATATGCCTAATCCCATGATCGTATTAATTACCGTAGCAAAGATGCTAAAGCTCATTTTTTATGCCAAAGCTTTAACTTTCATCGACTTTCTTTACCTCATACAAAAAAGCAAATAAACCCATCAAATAACACTATTAAGTATATATTAAAGGTTATTTTTTGCACTTTTTTTGTACATTCGTACAACATTTATTCTTGAGTGTTACTATATATCAAAAAACTCATTTCCTACACGTACAAAACATAGATTTAACACAACCATATTAAACAAAACAAAATCAAAACTCTCAACAATTCTATTAGCATATTTAAAACATTTTTCGATAGGGGGGATTTTGTGCTTCTTAATTTATAAAGTAAAATATGTATTTTAGTTACAATAAAATGTATTTCTGTGCTATCAGGACCATTGTAAATAAAACAATTCCTTTCCAGGTTAAAACATGGCCAAACTTCATATACATTTTTTGAACAACCATATCCCATATGTTTTTTATGCGTTTAATCAAAGAGGAAGTGCTTGCTCGTTTCTTTTTTTCTTTGCAAAAGAAACACAACGCTTCCTCCCTGCCATATATACTTCCAAAACACAAAGTGTGTGTTACTGTCCTGTATTTTAACCAGTATAAAGAATAGGAAATTTTTTGGTTCTCCAATAATCTTAAACATCCTTTGGTTTAAAACTTAAATCTAGCCTATCACACTTCCTTTTAATCTGGTTTAAATAATGGTTTTTGTCATTTATTTTACTAAAAAACTCCAAAGCATGGCATTGCTGCTTAGGTTTATAAAATTAAAAAGGAGTCCCTTGGACTGCATTGTCCTCGTTTGAATTTGACTTCTCTTTTTTATTTTCTCCCTCTCTAACATTTCACTTCCTGTAAAAAGTAGACTATTGTTAAAAATTTCATCCGAGAAAGTATTTTTTCCTAACAGAGTTATTTTGCCCTTGATTCAAATATAGTTTCAATGGCAGATCTGCATATTATGGCTCTTAAGCCTACGTTAAATATATGAGTTGCACCCTACAAGACGCTAAGTTGTAGTGTTTTTTAAGGTCGATTAATGGCAACAACATAAGAAGCTCAGATGTAAATGTAGGATATCCAATACTTCTTCTTTTTTTTACTCTGCACTAAACATGCGGGAGGCAACACTTGTTTTTTAGATTTTTCATGCACTTATAGCAGGGAGTAAATTGAAACAAAGGTCAAAATACAAGAATACACTGTAATTAGACACTTCATCCCGGGAGGAGGGAGAGGAAATAAATTCAGTACGGATATAATAGGGCTACGAATGTAATGTCCAGACAGGGAACAATAAACTGTCTAGAATTCGGTGTCCAAAAGAAATGGGCCAATATTGGTATGTGCTCAAAATTAGATCTGTTTCTCCCTCAAGTGAGTGATTTTGACATCGATTTGTTTGTTACTTAAGACAACACATATTATTTACAATTATTTGGGCGATTTTGAACTAAAGCTGACTACATTTATCTATAACTGGATTTTTTTTAATAATATCATTATTTGCTCAGTGTATATGAGTATTTAAACAATACTTAGGTATATTCCAAATTTGCTTACCTATGTATTTGGTCAATTCCTTCCATGAGACATCCTTTTCTACCTTATTCATTTCCTGTTGGTCCATTTATCCTTGTCCATTACTTCCTAGACTGTATTTTCCTCGGTCTTCTTATAAAAAACTATATATATATATATATATATATATATATATATATATATATATATATATATATATCAGGAAAGCTGTTTTTGAGCGTCCCGGCCCGGTGTCCCGGGTTTTTAGACACCGGCCGGGACATCAATATTTCTTTCGTTTGTAATTCATAAATTTATTAAGAACAGAATAATCATGAAAAAGTGAGGACGTTTTTTTTTAGAGAGGAATTTTTGAAATACGAAACGTCATCACTTTTTATGGAGATTCTTTAAAAAAAATGTCTTCACTTTTTTTAGAAATTCTTCACTTCAGAATGTCGAAGGAACGAAAATATATATTCTGCCCAGCCCGGGTCCCGGCGAAAAAAGATTCCCGGTCGTTTCCTGATATAATATATAATACATATAAACAGTTTTATCATATTGTTTCTTAGGAATGAACTTGAATTTTGAAAATAAAACCTATCATATCAATTTGGGTTTCTTTCTTATAGAGGCTTATAGAAATAAATTATGAAAATTAATATTTCATTATAACTATTTACATGAAAACTGACATGTATTTTTTTCAAATCTAAAAACGGAATTCCAAAGGTTCATGTTTGAAACTTATACAACGAAACAGGTTTTTGATTTTCATATTTCTTCTAATCGAATCACTTTATCTATCACACTCAGTTAATATTTTCGTTTTTTTTTTTTTTCGCATACGAATAATTCTTGTCATATTTTGCAGTTTCTAGATTTCTTGTTTTTAATAATAACAATGCTAGGATGTCCAATAGAAGAAATTAAATTTAACCAAGTCGGACAATGAAGAGCTGGCGGATATCTAATTATTGATTAAATGATTTTATCAAATAGTAACTGAGACTCAAGAAAAAAAATTGTTATTGGAAATCTTAAAAATGCGTTAATTTGATAGAAATCAACATTGTTTTAAATGAGAAATAATAAAAAGTAACTATATATAAATGAATATATATATATATATAAACATATAACTCAACTCTTCTCAATATTTTGACAGACACCCGCAGGGCAAATGCAAGAAAAATGAAGTGATTATTGAGTTGTCATATCAAACACAGGAATTTAATATAATATCATGGGACACACATTTATCCCATACAATAATAAGTTGAGTTTCAAGTTATATATATATAAATAAATATATATATATATATATATATATATATTCAGCCAGATTCACTAGAATTTAGACTCTCACTTTGGTAACTCCTACGTTTTCCCAAATTTAATATTCCCTCCATTTCATTTTGTTGTTGTTGATAAACATATCAGCTGCAACGTTCATAAAAATAAGTTGTGTGAGATAGCCCTGCTTCCAATAGAAAATGGCTTCTGAACAGGAAAAACGTGACTTGATTTTGGCCACATTTCATAATGGAAAATTTTCGGTTGAAATTATGAAGATTTTAAAGGCCTCAGTAAGTGGAGCAACGGTCTACAGGACCGTAGAAGCCTTCAAGGAGTCAGGCAAGGTTTCAAGGAAGGGTCAGTCCCGGAAAAAATTGTGACGAAGAGGATCAGGGAGAAACTCATGACAAATCCAACTCGATCCATGAGACAGGTGCCTAAAGAGGAGTGCATGAGCATCACTAGTAGTGGAGATTGATCAGGAAAGACCTGGGGATGTTCACTTATAAGAAAAAGCCACGTCAGATTTCTGTCCCAGGCCATAATGAACAAGCGTTTTATCCGTGGGAGGAAAATTATTCAACAGCTCTCCCAAGACAGGTCGCCATCAGTTCTCTGGACAGATGAGAAGATTTTGCGGTCAGGCCATCCACAACAGTCAAATGACCGTTTTTGGCCTGGAAGAAGGAAGACACCCCCGTGGAGCTTAGGACAAGCCTTCAGAAGGCAGAAGTCATCCTCTGTCATGGTGTGGGCGGGCGTGACATCAGACGGAAGAAGGCCCCTTTGATCTTCGTCGAGGTTTATTTTTACCTTCTTTCTGAGGAGGTAGTCCCATGGGTACAAAGAAAGTATCCTACGAGATTCAGCAAGATGGGGATCCATCCCACACCAGCAAATTGGTTCCAAGCTCTATAATAATATTTTGCAGACTTTTGGACCAAGTACTTGTGGCCACCATCCTCCCCAGATCTGACCCCATGGACTAATGGAATATATCCATTCTGGAAAGAAGGTTGTTAAGCAAGTCCTGACCATCAGTGAAGATTCTAAAAAGAAACTGCTTCGGGCATGGGCCTCATTATCTGAGGAAAATATGTTCCTGTGTTGCTTCCAACGTAAGATGTTTTAAATCTGTAGTGAAGGCCAAAGGAGGATATGTGGAAAATTCAAAAAAAATATTTTTTTATTGCACATTTACTTTATCTTTATTTAAGCAATATTTAAAAGAAATTTAATACAAGATCATACATCGTAATCGTGTGTCTCAATTGTATGTCTGCTAATATCTTTATATATAGTATATATATATATATATATATATATATATATATATATATATATATATATATATATATATATATATATATATATATGCGAGCGTCCAGCTTTTTTGCGTTCCGTTCAGCGTCCAATTTATTAACCTTCCTGGGGTGTTTTGGAACCCCATTGAAAATTATGAACTTACGTTATATCTATTGGGCATTTGAGGGTTCTTTTTCGAAAACAACTCTTCAACAGCGCAATATAATGCACCTTGGGCCTCTTGAGCCCGCCACAACACTAATAATGATATTGAGGTTTAATATCTTCTTCCAACAGTGAGACTTGGTATCAGAAACCCTTCCAAATTAAAGAAGGTAAATGTGATTTAAAAAATGATCGGACCAAAAATAGCCTAAGACCAGTTTTTTAAATCATCACATCAATAAAAACGACTTCCGAAAAAAGCGTTAGTTCTGATTCGATTGTTATATTTTATATAAAAAAAGCTTAGTCCCTTCATTAAACCGAACTCACTTACATTTTATACATTTGTTCTCTTAAGAAAACATCCTTATTATTATTTTTAGTCAATATACAAACACTTTGAACCGTCAGTACGCCACAAGTAATATAAAACAAAATCAACTAATAGATTCATAATTAACAATAAAATCGCCTTTTGATAATAACTAATTCGATATGGATCCTCTCCCCTTTTAAAATCATTTCAAAATTCAAATAGGATCCTATTCGTGATTTTTCTGCCCTTTTACCATAAATTCGAGTGTAACTTTCATTATATTGTCCATTTTCCTTCGTTGTACTTTATCCTTGTTATTTGAGTCATTAATAAATAATAAAAAAGCAGACAATAAATTTGTCAAACCTTTTTTGTCGTTAGTATACTGTTTATCTTCATTCCCATTAAGTACTCTTACAACACGAGAATAGGCTTGGAAACCATTAATTCTTACTTTTTTGTCTTCAAACATACCAAAAGGCGTCAATGGAGAATACAGAGTTTTGGTGCTTATAGGCTATGGGAAACATTAATTTAATATTTTTGTCTTCAAAACATACCAAAAGGCGCCAAAGGAGAGACAGGTTTTGGAGCTAATAGCCTATTGGATGAAAGTCGAGGGATATTTTTGGGCATGTGAAAGGGAGAATGTCTGAAGGGTGCAATTGAGTTCAAGCTTCTTGTTATCACTATTTCTTTTCCCCGAACGGAAGCACAACAGAGATTCAATATAAAATAAATACCTTCTGTTCTGGCCGACTTGGCCAGCTTCATAAATGAAATAAATATTCCTCAAGAAAGGAGAGAGAATAGTGATAACAAGGAGCTTGAACTCAATTGCACCCTTCAGACATTCTTCCTTTCACAACGCCCAAATATCCCTCGTCTTTCCATCTAATAGGCTATGGCAGTGGTTCCCAAAGTGGAGGTTGCAGAGCAATTGCAGGGGGGGCACGGGAAAAACGAATGAATGAAAATATAAATACCGTAGACTAAATAACACTGCTAGAAAATGGACAAAAACAAAAAAGATAGAGGTTGTATTAATTGCAATGTGTGAAATAAACTACCATTGACTCATTGTGGGAATATATATATTTTTTTTTTTGTGGGGGGGTGCAAAAATTTCTTATGTACAACATTAATTCTGATTCCCCGCCCCCCCCCCCCCCCAGAAAAACAGGCAACAATGGAAGAGCGTCATATTGAGAACTTCCGAAGATCCCAAGAAGGAAGTAAAATATATCTGGTGGATTATTTGGAGAGCCTGGAAATGATCTTGGCATACAGTACGATCAAAATGGGGGCAAATGTCCCTATAACCTTTCCATTTCTTTCCGTTTCTTTTTTCCTCCTCCATCATAAATGAGAAATGAACATAGTCCACATATAAAGCCAGTTAAGATCTTTGAGGTTTATGTTAGACGTCACCAAAAGTGTCAGATGCATTCATTATTGAAACAGCAAATTATTTTCTTTACAAACTGGGGACAAAAGACATGTCCCATTGTCCTTTTAACAATTTAACATTTAAAAAATGGTGAACCAATAAGACTGGGGTCTATAGGGAAACACAATAGTACGGGATCCAATCACACTGTCAACAGTTAATATACGTAAAAGAACCTCCAGATATGCAATTTTTTGCCTCTCTTTTGGGTTTGGGTTTTCAGAGCTACCACCTACAGATAAGATATACATAGCGAACACCTTAGATTTCATTTTCTTCATTCAGAACTTCGAGACTCTCCAGTAACAAAAATGGGACTAAACTTAGTATTTTACCACAAAAAAATATTTGATATATTCTTTATGCGTACTTTAACCGTACATAGACATTGGGTTTGCAATCGCAATACGTAATTATTGTAGATAGTACAACGCTGGGGGTCCAAATATCATTTGAGAGGCTCCCTATTTGAATATTAACTGTTGGTAGTGGGTTTGAAGTCCCAAATATTTCAGCATATGGCTCGTGAGATCCAAAAAATGCGATGAAAACAAAAAGGGATTTGAGGGTTCTTGGTGCGTATCTTAACTGATTTGGATTTGTAACACAATATCACATTATTGTGGCTGGTGGACTCAAATGGTCCAAAGGGTTCGTAATGACAATTGAGGGGTTCATATTTTATAATTGTTGACTTTTTTAAGCAAATTATTATTTTTGAATCCTTTTAATTTAGCATAAACTTTAACTCCTTACCTATTATACTATATAAAAATTGAATGCTGAACGAAGGGCTTTTTTTGGCGTTCCGTTCAGTGTTCAAAAATTTGGCGTTCCGTTCACAAGCATTATATATATATATATCAGAGCTGGTTCGGTACTGTCGATTCGGTAGATTTATTATATATCTACCGAATATCGAATATCGATCGGTGGCAGTAGATAAGAAAGAAAGAAAAATTTATTTATATATCTGTTCTGTGACTTCTTCAACTGAATTAAATATCGGACAATTTATAACAAAGACAACTAAGTACATAATTCGTTATAATTGTTTAATTGTTATAAGATTATTTGAAATTTAGTACATGTTATTTTGATATAAATCATAATTGCACTCGGATTTTGAAGGAAGTGGATGGCAAATGACAACAAATATTTTCCTAACTGTCTTTTGTTAGTCGTTGTCCGATATTAAATGTGCTTTCAGCTCCAGAGTTGTTTATTGTTTTTGCAAAGTTCAACTTCTTCACACTTGGTAACGCTTCCAGTTATAATTACCGATTTACTGTCTTTAATGACCACACAAGGAACCAAAAATGTAACTGCTATGGAAAAGTGAGTCATATACATGGTCGCCATTTTGAATTTTCAAATGCGTATCTTTATTCTTTATTGAAAAAAGAGTTTTATTTTGCTCAAATCTTTATTATTAACTAATGCAATAAATAAGGAGATTGTTCATCCCAGAAATTATTTTGCTTTGTCATTGTTGTCATTGACTTGATCTGGATTTTTCGACGATAGTCATCCAAGGTTTAAGCCATTTGTTACAATTGTGTCATCTACGCCAACTAATTCTTGAAGTGAGATTTGACGTTGATATTGACGTATTCTTATTAATAATTTAGTGTTTCCATAATATACAATAATAAATATTTGATAGATAGATAAATTCGGCATTTCCTCTCTTAACTAAGATACTAATGGTTTATTGAGAATACTCCAAAAATGACTATTCTCAAACTATTCTCCGTTGAGGTGACATTTCCCATTATTCGATTTCGTTCAAAGTTCACAAGATGATCTTTATGCATAAAAGTAAAATCCTAGGGGGAACTCGACTCTCAAATGCGAAATACGTGAAATAAGAATCACCCTAATATATATCAGGCTTGTGAACGGAACGTTAAATTGAACGCACGTTCAATGAACGGAACCCAACTTTAATTTGAACGTTGAACGAAAAAAAAAAGTTTGCGTTCAGCGTTCAATTTTTCCAAACATTTCAATGTAGTTTAGATTAAGTATTTTTTCTGGTAAATTACAGTGGGATGAAATATTATGAAAAGAACTTATAAACTACTCTCCCAAGAACTCTCTATAGAATAGTAAAGCACTTTTTTAATTCTACCCCAAGTGACAAAAACTTACACACAATTGAATGACCTTTTATTAATTCATTCTTATTACAAAATAAACAACTTATTTAGTATTTAGGTATGCAACTATTGTTGAAATAAGTGAGATTAAGTCTGGGGTATTCATCTTGGCTGTGGACTCGGAATCATGGATTTGCTTATTTTGATGGACTCGGATTCGTGGACTCGATAACTTAAATATTAGGACTGGGATAGGAGGGCTCGAGAGTTAAAATCTTAGGAATCGGATACGAGGACTGGGAACAGTATTAATTGCGTCAGCTTTTTTCATTTCGTCATGGAGCACAAATGACCTATACGCTTCCTAGTAACTAATTAGCATAGTTTGGTAAACATTTTATACTCGCATGTCAAATTGTATATGGATGTTTGATGACTATACATGATAATTTATTATTTTGGCTTCTCCTAGATATAGCAAAAAACTTTTTAGGCGCCATGATTGTCGCGAATGTCTCAACCAAAGTACTCTAAGATCAATTCTGGAATAGTACTCTGATAATGTATCATAAAATTCATCATTCACATTCACACATTCCCATAGGCCAAGCGACCTAGTAGCTTGTTGTTGTTGCTTAAAAAAGATAATTGACGCCGCTGACCAGACAAAAAATTACCCTTACTGCAGTTGCAGTTAATAATTTTTGTTTTGTTTTGTTCCTTGCATAAATTTAATGTTAATAATTGATATTGAGATTCAGTTATTTTGATAGCTTGGATTGATCCTTCGACTACTGGAATATGAATTGCTCAGTTTTAGAAGTTCAAATGTGGTATGATAAGTCTTAAATCCATTGGTTGGTTAATTTTGCTTTATAAAGTGGCTCAGTTTGGATTTGATTTTCTCGGAATATTTTGGAGTTTTAATTATTTGCTTTCCAATTCAATTCTGAAGCCACTAATTTCAGATTGCATGAGCATTTTTTAAGCTTTTGAAGGAATAAAACAACTTTATTTTTAAATCTTCATCAGAAGCAGAAGTTGATAAAAAAGGCATTTATTTTAACGAGTCTCTTATTATCGGGATCCGGTGAGCCCTCTGGTTCCGCCAATCACAACAATTACCTTTTGGGCTTTCAAACCTGCTGCCAATTGCCTCTTGGATTCCATCAATCCCACCAATATATATTTGGGTTTCAAACATACCGCAAATAGACACTCGGGTTCCTCAATTGACACCAATTACGTTTTGGGTTCCAAACATCACGCCAATAAACTATTTAATTTTAAAATCCACAATCAATGGATTATGGGGTCCTGCCGATAACAAGTGTGGCATATTTGGGTTTCAAACCCACCCCCAATGGGCCCTCTGGTTTTCCCAATTACACCAATAACATATTGAGGTTTCAAAGCCCATCGCCAATAGGCCCTCGAGTTCCTCCAATCACACCATTTCCTTTTGGGCTATAAAACTCACCGGATTCAACCAATAATAACAATGACCAAAGCTCGTAAACCCAGGAGTTGGACTGATATAAAAAAATACTATATTGGAGATATAAACCTACAGACAATAGGCTATCGGGTCCTGTCGATAACAGGTACGACATATTGGGATTTCAAACAAGTCACCAATATATAATTTAAAGTTTTAAAAATGCAATACTCTGAGCGTAGGTTTTAAATAATCATTGTACCTCGATTATGACAAACATTCATTATAGCCAAAATACGTTGTAAATATAACGCAGTTGGAAAGAAAGAAATCACACAAAAAATTGCTGTGTTATGCAAGTTATATTTCTACATATATTTATTACGCATATTTCAGTATTAGTATAGTTTCCCCCCACTGAAAATTGGCCCTCGAGTTCCCAACAATCATACCACTACTTTGTTTGGGATTCAAAGCCATCGCCAGTGGGGTTCTCATGTTTTATCAAATACACCAATGAACTTTTGAGTTATTAAACCACCGCCTATGTTCACTATAGTTCCTCCCATATCAAAAATAGCATAGTGGGTTTTCATATCCGCCAACATAGGTAGGCCAACGGGTACCGCGGATAAAAAGTATGGCATACTGGATTTTCAAAAACAATCACCAATGTGCAATCGGATCCTGTTGTTTACAGTAACAGCATTTTGGGGTTTAAAGCCAACTCCCAGAGATAATTTTATATAATTGAAAGATTTTAAATGCAAAATTTTGACCTTAGGTTTTAAATAATCAATTGTAAAAATTAAATTCATTTATAATAGCCAAAATACGTTGAAATAATAACACAGTTGGAAACAAAGGAAATGACACAAAAGAATTGTCTTTGGGATTCATATAAGAGTATTATTTTTTACACAACACAATTATTTTATTCTACATATTAAATATTACATTATTTAGAATGGGTTCGATGTCGGAGAGAAGTGCTATTTTGGAGCTTTTAAATTTATAAAGTATGAACTACAATCTAGAGGTGATCAGGTTTATTTCTTCCTCACATGGGCCTACATACATATACACGAAATCTTTCGTCTTCAAGCAAACATTGTATCGGTCAAAGAAAATTCTTTTGGTCTGTATAACATTTCATCAATTATGCTACACTCGAGTAGAAAATGTTTTGACGTCTCTAAAGACGTCTTTAAAAAAAACATAGCCTCTCATCCATGTTTCTACCGTAAATGCTTCCCAGTGTTAACGTGCCGGTAACTATTCGGTATTTAAACCAATAGTAAGTATAGAGAGGATCTGAATTAAGACTTTTTAAATATCTGCAACAGTTGCCTTTATTCCAAATTCCTGTCTCCTTCTATTAATCTGGCTATGGTATTGCTTTTTCCCAACCTGTCAACGAGACAATTCCTGGTTGTAAATTTGTAAAAACAGTCTTTGGACCAATCCTATTTCAGAGTATTATTGATTAATTATCAGGAGGGATGTTCCTGGAATCGATGAAATCAAATTAATGTCTGGGATTAAAGGCCAACTCCTCATGGCCCTTGAGTTCTTCAAATATCACCAATAACCTAGTATGGTTTTAAACTCACCGCCAGTATGTCATCAGGTTGCGCAAATCAAACGGATTGCTCACAAACACTCCCCCCCCCCCCTTTCTCGTTGATTTATTTATCACAAAAAAACTGCACCTCCACATCATAGTTCTTTGCCCTTTAGATCATTGCTCGAATTGAATGCTTCGCCCTCTCCCCTGGATCATGATTTTTCAGAATACCACCTCAAGTTGAGAGTTTTTTTTACAAATCTATCCAACACAACTTCCTTCCGACTACTGATAACGGCAGTATATTTTTCTACCGAAACCCATTTCTGGAGTACTGTGATTTACTGTTAATAATAATAATGCATACATATATGAGAAACCTTTCAAATACACTTGTGCTATCCTAATCATCTTGGGAATCACGAGCAACGAATAGTCATTAGAGTGCCTGGTTAAATATGCGTAGTAGTTTGTGTCTTGCATCAATTTCTTTGTCATTGTATTTTAAAACGCAAAGGCTTGTATGTGTCTTTCTACTTCACAGTTTCCATGTGTCCGTTATTGCATTTGCACCTATAAACGTGATAATTCAAAACTACGGCTGAAAAAGGAAATTCTAAGATTCTATTGGATGGATTCATCCTTGTCTACAAAAAAATGGCAAATGACTTTAGAACATTTAATTGCATTTTAAGACGGAAAGGCGGCCGATGTTATTCGTCGATAAAGATTAACAGCCAAGACGAATCCGTTGCCCAAGTCAACGAACATTAACACGCTACATCGCAAACTGAGGTCCAAGTAATCCCTACTACTGCCATATTAAGAGAAGGGCAAAAATTGATCTAAAGCAGTGGTGCCCTGGTGACGGTCCACGGGCCGGCCCGAATGAACATTACTTCTCTTTTTTGTTTCATCAGCTGCCCACTCACACATTGATCTTCCCTTTTTTGATTCAATCTATTGGGCATTCAGTTGCCATACAGGCCAGTGATTAATCCTCTTAGCTTTCATTCAATAATACAAAAAATAAGTTTTTTGCCTATATCAATGGTGCCCAAGTGACGTCCCGATGGACATCCCATTCGGCCCGTTACTTCAGTGGTTGAGAAGTGTTTTTTTAAATAATAATACTATGATACAATATCAACAAATTTAAATCTCCTTTTGTTTTTGTAGGGCACAAGAAACAATCTAAAGGATACAGGGGCAGTTCCAGCGTTATGGATGTGACATTTGGACACAAAATGACAACAGATGACCTAGTTATTTTTTATTCTTTCCCAGTATTTAAAGATGTCTTGTATATTTTTAAGACCTCCCATATTGAAGAAGTGGTAGGGAAAAAATAATTCCCTTAGTACATTTAGAACACAAGAAAATGCCAAAAAAGACATGCGTTATGGATGTGACAGAAAAAATACCCCGTTTCTCAAGTGACTACAGATATTCAACAAACTCTGTGAAATTTTAAAGATGATATCCAAATACAGATATACATTTGATAAAGGAGTCTTAGTTGAACATAAAAAAAACCTTTTTAAAAATATTTTCTATTTCATGCAGAATCTAGGAAGGAAAACCAGCGTTATGGATGTGACATAATTCCGTTATGGATGTGACGTGTCTGAAATACAAATTGTTTCTGTTTGAAAAACCAACAATTTAACCATCATATCCCCCCCAAAAGTCTCAATATTTGTTAAAACTACCTTTAAGTTATTGAATAATATAGAATGGATGCTGTTATTCAGTTTTTCAGTTCAGTCCAACCTGCTTGCTGTATTGGCATGTGGCAATAATACAGAATAGTACATGATCACAATTGATTTTAGCTTGGGTCTTAAATTATAAAACAAACTGAGAGACATGAGATAAAGGTGAACAAATTATTTATTAATTAAATAATGAATTAATGTAATTATTTATTTGCTTTCTTTCTTTTTTTTCTCTGGATTCTTTTTCTTATTCAGCCTGGACAGCCTCAGTGAAGTGGTGCCTTCCTCTGTTATCTACGACAGGACTCAGTCGTCTGACGACTTGGTCACGAGCCACCCAGGACTTGTCCTCCTTTGTTGGCAATCTATAAACATGCCCCAATTCGTCGCTTTTCCTCAGAAACTCCACCTCAACTGCATTTTCATCATAGTCGGTGACTAGACCCACATACTCCCTCTTCAACCTCTTTCCTTCATATTTCACCAGCACACAATCCCCAGTGGTGAGGTTTTGCATTTCAGATGCAGAATTGACAGATGCAGAATTGGCCTCATCGTCCGTTGATTCTTCATCTGTTGAAGAAGGTGGGTGTTGGATCAGTGTGTGGTGAGCGGTTGTTGTGGCGGTGGAGTAAGCCTTATGTTGCACTTGACCCCATGACACAGGGGTCACTGAATGAACGTTGAGTGTGCCTGGGAGAGGGGTGACCTGCTCCCAGTACTTGGCAATTTCATGTGTATTGCAGAACTCTCCTATGTCTTCCTTTGTGATGTACAGCACCTCCATTTTGGGGCAAACCCGCCTGGCAGTCTCAGCAAACGTGCTTGCATTTGCCACCACCACCTGTCTGCTAAGAACTGCCATAGACACCGCCCTCTTCACAGTCCCTCCAACTCCATCCACAGCACCTTTTCCATGACTGGTGGCAAAATAATGCCATTCAGTGGTAATGTGTGGAAACATTTCTTTGAAGGTGGAGGCCAGGAAAAACCAAAGAAATCGGTTTTTGAATTGGGAAGCACACCCATCACTAAAAATGTGGAGCTGTGTCATTTCAGGATTTTTTTTCTCCAGGTCCTTCATAATGCCTGTGAGAAATGTGGTGACTGCTTTTTTGTCGTGCTGCGGCTCATCACTGACAATGACGTAGGACTGTGCGTCCTGTCTCCTCCAGGCTACAGCCGTGAATACTGTAATCTGGTTTTGGTTCCAGTGGGCAGATTGGATTTCATCTTGGTAGCCCACGTGTAATTCCGCAATCTACCTGAACAACACAGATGATTGCGCTCTGCCTTTTTCCTTGAAAAATTGGCTTGTTTTGTTCACAAAGGACCGAAGATGTTGCTACGTAGGAGTAGGCGAGGGAAATAAAAGATTACACTTCATCGGAGTTATTTCAGTTCAACACTCAAACTGGCAGTGGCATGACGATTTTGTATAGTAACGTCCGTAACAGTAACGTCCGTAACGTGGGAAAATAATATTTAGAAAGGGAGTACAATGGCCAATTCTTGTTAACATACAACCTCAATAAAAGTTAGCTTTGCACAGAGAGTTTGTTTACTGTTGCATTTTAAACGGATGTTTAATGAGAACTTTCTTAACAAAATGTCACGGACGTGACATTGGCTGTCCTATAAATCCGTCCCACTTTAACAAGGTTCCACAGCGAAATGGAAACTTGAAATCACACAACTTATTTACACTTCGCTTAAGTTAACCCCTTAATGCCCCAAGGGAGGCTGAGCATTGTTGTGGGCGAAAATTTTGATCATATATGGTTGTTTAAAAATCGTTATATTACATGTATTGAAATCACAATATTCTTGATTGCCATAAGCTGAAGTAGAGAGCGAGGAGGGTACAATTTCTTTGAAATATTGGTTGAACTCATTTAGTTCTGTAAAATATAGACCTTGATGATATATTTAAAAGTGATTTTGTTATGTTACATGTTACTTTATTTTAACATGGTGAGGTTGACATTTACATGGAATTGCACTGATTCTATACTAAAGTACAATATATTACTGCAGAGATATTTAAAAAATATCGAAAGGGACACCAGTACCCATTGAATGCGGATTTGAAACTGCAATTAGTCACAGGTAGATTGGCCAGAAGCACCCAAGCCCGAGGGCCAAGGGATGTGGATTTGAAGTTACAATTCTTGTGGTCGGCAAAACCCATGTTTTATCTAAGTAGAAACCTGATAACACCCATGAGTCAAGTTAAGATACACTTCAGAAACCGACTATGAAGAGCAACTTCTGAGGGATTGAATAATATCAGTATATGATGCACCCGCTGACTTGGTATCGTTAAGGGCGTTACCTGTGATGGTCACATGTTGATACATGGCATGACAGCCATTCACGTAAGAGTCGTACTATCTCTTTAGACAGACCGACTCTATCTCTTTAGATTCAAGATTTTCGGAAAAATCACTAATATATAGATATATATATACATATATAGGCTTGTGTTATACTTTTCGACACTGCTTGCAATATTTTTAGGGGACTCATGGTATATTTTTTTTTATTTTTGGAAGGGAATGGGAGAGGAAAAAAAAGGAAAAAAAAAGGAAAAAGAAAAAGGAGAGTTAGAGAGATTGAAAAAGAGAGAGACACAGAGATAGTCACGGAGATATAGAAACACAGATAGAGAACGCAAAGAGAGATAGAGATAATTAACTCATTATCATTCTGAAGTCTCGGGATCGGGAGAAATAGTGACTTTACACATAGACGTGGAATCTTTGGGGCACCTGGATCGTGAAAAGAGGAAGTTCCTCATGACCTATTCCTACTCATTCGTCTTCAATATCTACCCTCCCTCCATCCCCCTCTTCCGGATCTGTCTCGGATGACTACAGAGACTCACTCATGAAGCCTCCTCCTACACGTCTCTTGGACTCGTACGTCTAGAAGAAGAAGTCTCTCAGGCATTACTCTTCCTCCCTCCGGGTCTCGGATGACTACGGAGACTCACTCATGAAGCCTCCTCCTACACGTCTCTTGGATTCGTACGTCTAGAGAGGAAGTCTCTCAGGCATTACTCTTCCTCCCTCCGGGTCTCGGATCTACGGAGACTCCACCTCATGAAGCCTCCTCCTACACTCTCTTGGATTCGTACGTCTAGAAGAGGAAGTCTCTCAGGCATACTCTTCCTCCCTCCGTGTCTCGGATGACTACGGAGACTCCACTTTATGAAGCCTCCTCCTACACGTCTATTGGACTCGTACGTCTAGAAGAAGAAGTCTCTCAGCATTACTCTTCCTCCCTCCGGTCTCGGATGACTACGGAGACTCCACTTATGAAGCCTCCTCCTACACGTCATTGGACTCGTACGTCTAGAAGAAGAAGTCTCTCAGGCATTACTCTTCCTCCCTCCGGTCTCGGATGACTACGGAGACTCCACTTATGAAGCCTCCTCCTACACGTCTATTGGATTTGTACGTCTAGAAGAGGAAGTCTCTCAGGCATTACTCTTCCTCAAGAAACAATGAAGAGTCCTTCCTTGCCCTTGCGAGTGTATCTACAAACATTGATTACGAAATCAATGTTTATGATCTACAAATAATTTCAATGAAGTCCCTTTCCTTTTATCGATTTATTTTCTCAGTATTAATTACTCTATCGCAATATTTCACAAATACTCTTGATTGATATACCCGAATATACACTTGA